>JAUBNQ010000005.1:17449928-17462626 GCA_032353495.1 Ctenopoma kingsleyae | reverse complement strand
AAATGGACATGAAATTAAAGAAAACACATTGAATGAGAACTTTTGGCCTGTACTGTGTGTATGTGTGTGTGTATATATATATATATATATATATATAGAATGGATAATGTGTTAGGAACAAAAGCATGCCACAGCATTTGATGAAAATTTAAATTATCAACCTACAGAGGGCTTAATTCAAAGTCACCAAGAAATTTAAACTGAAAAACTGATGCGGCAGACTAGTCCAATTTGCTTAAATGCCATTGCAGAAACTCAAAATGTAGTGGTAGTAGTAGTAGCAACAGTAATTTGTATGGCTCCCACATGCTTCTATGTATGCCTGATAACGTTGGGGCATGCTTATGAGATGACAGATGATGTCCTGGGGTATCTCCTCCCAGAACCTGACCAGGGCCTCACTGAGCTCCTGGACACTCTGAGGTGGAACCTGGTGGTGTCCGATGGACTAAACATGATTTTCCAGAGATGTTCTATTGGATTTAGGTCAGGTGAGCGTGGAGGCCAGTCAATGGTATCAATTTCTTCATCCTCTAGGAACTGCCTGCATACTCTTGCCACTTGAGGCCGGGCATTATCATGCACCAGGAGGAACCCAGGACCCACTGCACAAGCAAATGGTCTAACAATGGGTCTAAGGATTTCATCCTGATACCTAATGGCAGTCAGGGTGCCATCATCTATCCTGTACAGGTCTGTGCGTCCTTCCATGGATATGCCTCCCCAGACCAACACTGACCCACCACCAAAACGGTTATGCTGAACAATGTTGCAGGTAGCATAACGTTCACTGCAGCTTCTCCAGACCCTTTCACATCTGTTACATGAGCTCAGAGTGAACCTGCTCTCATCTGTGAAAAGCACAGAGCGCCAGTGCCGGACCTGCTAATTCTGGTGTTCTCTGACTAGTCAAGCTCCACGTTGCCCGGCAGTGAGTACAGGGCCAACTAGAGGATGTTGGGTCCTCAGGCCACCCTCATGAAGTCTGTTTCTAGTGGTTTGGTCAGAGACATTTACAGCACTTTGTTGGGCTCTGGCTGTACTCATCCTGTTCCTCCTTGCACAAAGGAGCAGATACTGGTCCTGCTGATGGGTTAAGGACCTTCGATGGCCCTCTCCAGCTCTCCTAGAGTAACTGCCTGTGTCCTGGAATCTCCTCCATGCTCTTGAGACTGTGCTGGGAGACACAGCAAACCTTCTGGCAATGGCACGTATTGATGTGCCATCCTAGTGGAGTTGGACTGCCTGTGCAACCTCTGTGGGGTCCAGGTATCACCTCATGCTACCAGTAGTGACACTGAACCTAGTCATATGCAAAACTACTGAAAAGCAGTCAAAAAAAGATGATCAGAGAAAAAATGTTTCTGGTCTCCACCTGCAAAACCATTCCTGTTTTTGGGGTTGTCTCATTGTTTCCCTTTAGTGCACCTGTTGTTAATTTCGTTAACACCAAAGCAGCCACTGATTAACAACCTCCTCTGCTACTTAACTGACCAGATCAATATCTCAGAAGTTTAACTGACTTGATACTATACTCTGATTAAAAAGTGTCCTTTTTTGAGCAGTATAAATATATATATATATATATATATATATATAATAAACATTTGCAGCAGCATCTCTCCCCTGTTGCTTACAAGATAGTCGCAGCAGGTCTGTACGTGTCCCAGCGGTTCCCATCTCTAACAGTACTGTAGCTCATTCATAACTCTTCTGCTGTGGTGACACTGATTAATGTGCCGAGACACCACCAGGCTGCCTATGCAAGACAGAAGCAATGCAACAGAGTCTATTTAACAAACAGCAAGAAGCGTCATATCACTGTCTTTATCTAGACCACATGCTCACCTGTGTTGGACCACCCAGCAACATTGTTATTTTTATATGAAACAGCCTTGTTTGGAGGCATTATGGACAATTTGTACTCATTCATATCAAGAGTACATTCTCACACTGGTGTCCTCCAGGCTTTTATTCTTAGACAAGTTTAATTAGAACATGCATCAGAACTGTAGAGCACAATTTCAGTCTGCCTTGATCTAAGAGTCTTTTCCGACTGCTAATCATCACCCAAAAACTCTTAGAAAGCCAGATTTAAAATTGAGTTTGCAAGGGCCAATAACATTTTGTTCCTTTCCAGAATCTCTGAACACCATAATGTAGAACTAATGAGAATCTTGAGTCCCTAATGACATAATTGAATTCAGCTCAATGGTTTGAATGGGATATTTGCATGCTTTGAATGAATTCTGACGATCACTTTACATTGTAGCTCAGTGAAGTGATCGTCATTTGTTTTGCCTTGTTTTTTCAGCACATTGCAGAGCCCCATTGAGCAACTGGCACACATGCACACTGCTCCCTTTACTGCCATTAACCACATACCTGGGGTGCTTGGACATAGTAATGATGCTTGACTCCAGCACCCACAGACTACATTCCAGTGTCAACCATCAATCTAACCAACGAGTGTGCAGCTATAGTCCTTGTAGACACGCTGTTGAGTAGAGGACTCAACAGTCATCACTCATCACCTCAGATCAGCTAGCACTTTAGTTTAATACTACCTTTTTTAATACGTTTTCTTTTTTTGAGTGTGTGCGTGTATGTGTGTGTGTTACACTCTCTGCGTGTGCGAAATGGTTGTTGATTCGATAGAGTGTTAGTTTACTCACCTCCATGTTGGTAAACAGAGAAAGACAGAGTGGGTGAGATCTATCACTGAAAAGAGTTTGGTAACAAATGCTGATAATGGAAGCTCTTGGCAGTAAATAAGTGGAAAATGAAGAGACCAGCAGGGCTCACAACGATCATTCATTCATTACCTCGAAATTCTACTCAGATTCTGCTTAGTCATGTCCTCACCTCATTTCTTTGGAGTTGATTGAACCATGCTTTTGCGAGTAGCTGTCAGCAGCTAACATGATTGAGAAGAAAAGAGATTCTGTCGTTCATAGCGAATAAAGTAAAGTGTGTTTAATAACTTCATTCCTTTTACTGTCAAACACCATGCATTCACTTTATCAGTCCATTTTCATGGCCCTGTTGGTACCATTACATTACTCTATTTCTCTGACAGCATTGATGGATTTTATGTTATATTTATATAAAAAAGAAGGGAGTTCTGTGTGAGCTAATAGACCCATTTTTACATCCATCAAATTACTCCTCTCTGCCTTCACTACTCTGTTTTATATACATTCGGTAGGTGTGATCAATTCACAAATCTTTTAAGTGTTACAAAAACTGTGAGATACAATAATAAAGCCACTGGCAGGCAATATATAACACTCATAGTGAAAGATTGAAGATCACCTGCATTCATAGCGCTCATGTGTGAAATTTCTCTGGCCTTTACACAGTCTGTCCATCTGAGAGTGAAAATGTATTCATCTCCCCAGCAATGCAATTCCACACTGGGTTCTTTTTAGGGTGAAGGAGTGAAGGAAGACAAATAATGCGAATGTTGGGAGAAATGCCTTAGCATGAGATATTACATGTGGCAGGGCAATTTCCATCCCGAGCAGCAGCAGCCCTTCAAGTGTTTAATTTTCACATGTGATTGCAAAAGATTTTTCAGAGAACCCGCTGCTGCTCAGACTCTTGTCAGATTAGCTTCACTAGAATTGGCACCTTTCCAATAAATAATCTAGTAAATATGGAAAAGTCACCACAAAAATACTTTAGATATATTTTATGCCTCCCACATAACTCCAGCTCCATACTTATCACATCTGACATGTCTTATGTGCATGGAAGACAAGTGGAGCGATGCCTCCTAAGACATAAACCTTCTTGTTGTTGATTGCTTAAAGCTCTCACGTCATGAATGTTTGATTTTTAAATGTCGAGCACCGTTCTGTAGCAGGTTAATTGTGGCAAGTAAAGGTCTGTACACCACAGGGGGGAAAGGGGGGAAAGGCTGTAGAGCCTTCAGCTGCCCCCCCAACTTTTATGTCCTTAAAATATTTTTTCTCATATCTAAAATTATCTTTGTTTTCTTAGAATAGATAATGATACAATAAATAGTTTTATTTGTGGATATTTTGTTGACTCCATTTACATATAGGGGATTTTCACATACTTCACTGAGGAGGTCCAGCATTGCCACCCTGCCTAGACCTCTTGCCACTCCTTTGCCACCCTATGTAAAATTTTCTAGATCCGCCACTGGAACACCATCACCGGCAGCAACCATTTGTGCTTTGTCTCCCACCTCTTCTCCTCCTTCTTCTGCTTGCTCTGAGAGATACAGAAAACAAGTCTCTGAGAAGTGAAGCTGCACAAAACCCAGGACAGCATCTCATTATCCAATAAATAGCAGCAGATTAATTACAATGACAATGACAGATGGCTTGTTACTGGATCACTGAGATGGGGCCCGCGAGAGGGACAGAAACATGCAGGTACAGAACATCTGACGGGCACTTTTTTACTGCACCATGAGATACATAAAATCTAACATGCACAAACAACATTGCAATATATTTGACATATGCAGTATTTTTAAGCATGCTCTTTTACAGTGTTTACAGTTAGTTTTTTTTCTTTTTATTAAATGCTGTACTTGTAAAATCTGGGTAAGAGTCAGTTTAACCACTGCTCTTCAAAAGTCTATTTATCGCTACCTAATGCTCCTACATGCTGTACAATGTCATGTAATGTTTTGCTCTCCCTTTAGTTGATGGTTGTACCACTTGTCTAAAAACTGGTCAACCCTGTTCCTACACTGTTGACATACCACTGAGGTAGTTCTAAATTACAAAGACTTATGGTATTGTGCTCTACAATGTACCCTGTATTTATTCACTAGCTGCAAAGCACTTGTCAGAAACATTAGTGGCAGATAAGAACAAGTGAAAAATAGCACACCTGCAAAGGACTCTACTGAGAAGTATCAAATTAAACATAATAATATAGAAATTACTTAAATATAACAATAAAATCTCATTCCATAGATTATAAGTGCAAGTTTTGACTTGTAGTGATTGTATTTATTTTTAGGCATTACACTTGGTTAAAGTTAAGGAAAGGTCTACAGTGACTTTGCTGCAGATCCACTGCATTTACTGTATGTAGCACTTCAGTCAGTCATTTGAAATAAAAGTTGCCTCCAGACATAAGCCAGACAAAATGCATTTGTTGTTGCCCGTGGTGGAAATTAACAAAGTACATTTATTTAAGTACAGTACTTAAGTATGCGTGTTCAAGTACAGTTTTGATGTTTTTGTTGTTGTTTCCTAATTGAGAATTTCCATTTTCTGCTACTTCATATATTGACTTCACTACATTTCAGAGGCAAATATCATACTTTTACTCCAATACACATATTTTAATTTGAAGTAATATTTGAATAATATAATAATAATTGATACTTTATTGATCCCGGGCGGGACAGAGAAGTGAACAGCTCACACTCAGGTTTGAAGACGACTGTTCTGCTCACTGAGCTATCATGCTGCCCAGTGATTGATTTATTGATATTAAAGTAATATTTGAAATAATACAAATACAGTATAACCATAAGATTTTATTGGTACCTGGAGTGAAATTCACAAGCTACCCAGCAGTACGTAACAGCTTCTACACGGTGGTATTTCTTTCAGCACTTTTGAATGCTCTAAGTGCTATCAACATACTTAATTCAAACTAATACATTCTGGCATCCTGTTAAATCACCAACAACTAACTTAGGATTAGACCTAAATCATTGCCAGCCAAGCATTCACATCCTACCTGGAAAGGAAACTGTGTTTCTTGTGAACATGTGATGAGAATTATAAAACACTATTGTTCAGGCATCTGTGATGTGTGCAACCACAGAGGTGTAGCTACTAGATCCCATGGGGTGATGGCACAGAAGTGCTTACAGGCAGTAATGGTGCCAGCAGTGATAACCCCTACAAAGCTTTGACCTGTATATTTATGTATTTCTTTCTCCTTTAACATCTTAACCAGTTTATACAGTGATAAAGCAGGCAAAGCACCAGAAAGACATAATTTTACTGTTCCCTTTTTGACAGGTCTGTTGTTTGGGCAGGAAGCAGTTTCATATGTACTGATTTGTAGAAAGTTCAAGTAATGGAAATATTATGTGGACAACACACTGTGTGAATGTGACGTCTGTAGGGACCAAACATACAGTAGTCACACATACACATGACAGCAGCAGACAGGAGTGTGTGAGTGAGTACATGCATAGCAATAAGACTGCTTCTTTGAGCTGGATCACCACACCAGAGCATCACAACATTTAAGAAAAGACGGCATGCACCTAATTTACTGTGATACACTGCATATACATGAAAGAACACTGGAGGTAGGAAGAGAAGAAAGGAGTGGACCAGAGGAATATCAATAAGAATACAGATTTAAGGATTAATAGCTGTGGGCATGGAGAGTAATATCAATAACTATTGGTATTAAAATCAAAATCAATCAGTATTGATTCTGGCATTGATAAAATTATAATATCCATCCCTATTGATGTCAAACAATTATTGCAAACAGTCAGTACACTGAGAATGAAACCTTGAGTGACCTGTAATACTTGATTGTGACAGCAGCGGCATCCAAGCAAATAGCACAACATTGTAAAAGTACATAAATGGATCATTAAGCTCTCCGATGTTTTGTTGTAGTAAAGAAAAACAGAGCTACAGCAGCCTAACATCACATAATGCATTTTAAACAATGTGATCTTTTGAAAGAAATATGCAGAGACCGTATGTATATTACCCATTTGTTAATATTACGCTCGGAGACTGGCCTTGTTGCCGTCCTACACATAACTGTGCCACATTGCTTTACTCATTACCAGCTATTATCCGTTCCCTGGGCAGCCATTGCTCTGAGTGCTTAAGAGCTTTAAGATACACTTAAAATCACCATAATGCTTATTTGTTGTGAATTGTACTGTGACTGTCATAAAGTTTCATCTGAGTATAAAAATATGTAATTGTAGAAGTGTAAAATCTCTTTCTCAGTGGGGATTCTGTTTCTAGGGGGTGACTGCTCGCGTTTTCTTTGCATGAACTCCATATGCTGTTGTAAAACTGCAATACAGGAGCATAGATAAGAGATGACGGTTTCTGCAATATGTGATGGTAACCATGGGACCAATCACGATTTAGTCCTTCACACCTCATTGGTGCTTGTGTTTGGTGTATAAAAAAATGTAATATAGTAACTACAGAAAGATTAAGAAGATAGTTATTAGTTCACACTGGGGTGTGTATTTCAGCTATGTTTTCATCCCTGCTCCCACCCAGCTTGCTCTCTGTGTGCCCTTGTCTTTCTTAATGTTACCTGCTGATTTTAAGGTGAAAAGTTGAGTTTCATAGATGAAAGTAATTATTGACTTTGACCTGTTTTAGCAGTAGGAGCGTAAGGCTGTCCATTTACGTAAATAGTCACTTGTATTTCTTGAATTTCTACTGACAATCATTTAGGTAAACAGATAATAGTCATGTTTTAAAAGGTGCTGAGTCCAGTCAAGATTTTTAGTACACAGAATTTGTACCAAATACTCTATACTCAAAGCGATGAAAGCAAAGAGATGGAAAAAGTTATGTAAAGGTTAGAGTAAAGATGGTAGACACGTAGACATGGAACCCTGCTATACTGTGATACAGTACTACTAAGCTCTTGCTGTCAGTTTCAGTATTTTAGTAAACTTGGAGTGAAACACAACACTCTCAGTACTTATTTCATCATGGAGACTTATTTGGCTACAGTATGTCAGGATGGACAGGTGTAAATCGAAAACCATATTAACTTTTAGAACACAGTATACAGTATATTATACAGTTTACTGCTTCTAAAATATGTTTGTTTCGTTGTACACTAGCATGATGATTAGTTTACATTTGTACAAGAACCTCTTATAAGAGATGTCTGAACGTGTTTATGAATACTGAGCCATTTGTAACAATAATGCGAATAATTTAAATCCTCTTTTTTGAAAGAATAAACAATTTGTTTAATAATCATCACTACTGTGCACATAGACATACATGAAGCGGTTATATAGTGGTTTCCCCCAACAAACATGTATATAGTATAAAGTCTAAGCAATGACACCTCACTAAGTAATGGTCACATTTTGTTGTATCATTTTGCCTTAGCTCTGCAGGTATACATTATGGTTGTAGACATAAAATTTTGTTGCTTCAAGTTGGGGAGGTGGTGCTGTAAATTGGTCTCAGAGGTATGATGTAGCATGAATCACTATAGCTATGACAGGAACTTACAAGTATATTTCTATTCAGCTCAGTGCAAAGCATCTGAATGAGGATATTCGACACTTTGGATACAAGGTCAGCTTTTATGTTTTGTGACAGTGACTGTTGTGATTTGTATTGTATATTCATGCCTTGGACATCTTCTTCTTTTCTCTCTAAGTCAAATTAACCTTTTTTGTGAAACTCAAATGCAGGACTGTGGGGTGGAGAACAGTGAGGTCGCACTATGCATTCAGTCATCACGTCCTAAAGTTAAAACATTTTTTGTGAGGCAGTTAATAATACGATTTTATGTCCAGAAACGTGGTTTTTTTCAGTTTCAGTTTAAATATTGTGTCCCTTTTCAGTATTTTGGTACTTCTGTCTTTAAATTCATATAGAATCAGCACTGCTTCATAATGCTTTTTTTCCAGTTTCTCCTGCATTATGAGCAATCTTAGTTTTATTCTCTGACAGGCTGGACAGCTGTTGTTCCTCTGTTGTTTTCTCCACAGACACGGTAATGGCTCTGCAAAGTGCAAGCAGCTCTCTGAGTAAACAAATCAGGACCTGAGATGAAATCAGAGAAGTATGTGATGTTTGGATTCACTGCAGTCTGCTATTAGATGTTTTTTTTTTCTTGGTGGTGTATTTAGTTAGTGGTGAGACCATTGCTGTGAACAAATATTTGATTTGGAGGTACATACAGCACTGGCTTTGGGAGTGTGTGGGTATGTGTTTGTCTGTGTAGGCTTGTTCATGCGGGTATTTATATGCATTTATTACTGCATATTCTCTTGCACACAATCTGTAGGTGATCAAATTTACCTTCCCTTTTATCAGTGTGTCACTCTTTGTTGTTAACCTTCATTTGTTGAGAAATGGGTACAGTGCTTGTATGTTATCAGTGCTGGTCATCTCCTCATTAACACCGAGCAGAGGGCTTAATGGCTGAAGTTGGGTAGACACACACAGATACTACCACTGCATTTACAGCCAGATAATGCAAAGCTATTCTTTTTTTTTTGATTTTCATCAGTTACACTAGTAAAACAAGATCTCTATCACAGACATCAAATGCATTTCTAATTGTTACTAATTGGAATGAAAGTGGAAGGGGGGACACGATTAGTGACATTTTGAAATACAGTGTAGTTTATGTTCAAACAGAGCCTTAAGTCATCCAGTCTGTCAGGGGCATAGCTCAGATTATCATCAAGAATTCATTAGTTGGATTGAATAACGCTAAGATCATAGACAGAATATTACACAGGCCTTGTTTATGATGCTATAACTTTTAATCTCAAGATGGAAGCCAGCTTCCCTCTAGTAATGGAAAATTATACTTGATGCTCTTTGAATGTGAGTGGAGCGCTGCAGGAGTCTACAGTTCAGTCCTGTTCCAATGGCAGCAGATTGGATAGTGTCCAATGTTATGGATATTAATGGGTCCTTTAAGTACAGAGAGAGTATGAATGACACGATGAAAGTGAGGAGAGTAAAGGAGAGAGCCAAGTTTGTGTGCGTGAGAGAGAAGATTGTGATGATAGTCGTGGATGCAATATCTAACCTGCCTGATTGTTAAAGTGCTTAATATTGTTTAATGTTACACGATGTAAACAAAGACAAGGTCTATTTATGTCTAATATCTAACATTCATATAACAAACTTAGGCATACTCAGCCACCGTGTACACAGTCTTTTCAGGTCAGATGTTTCTTTCTTGATTCCACATTATCTTGTACAGAATTAATGAGACAGTTTTATTTCACCCATCAAACACAGATAACATAAAACAATATTAGTGCTCATGGGATTAAAACTGTCAAATGATGTAAATCCATCACATTATCCTGCTTAAGATGGATTCTACATGCAGAAGGTCAACAAAAATAAACTGTGCTTCAGTGCACATATAGCTATTAGTCAAACACATTATCCTGCCCATGTGGGCTGACCAAGAACAACAGTGGGTGGGCACAGTGATCTGTGTGTATGCATGTCTATATTTGGATGCATAGATTTTATGGGATATGGTTGTGACTGATCACAGCCAACTATGTGTGCGTATGCTGTAGAAAGATAAAAGTGGCCACGCAATCTCATCCATACTTTTATAGAAAACCGCAGTGATGGACCTATTTCAATAATGGCATCCATCTACTTGAGCTTATGCAAATGCAAGAAACACAGGACATTTCAGGCAAAAGAATTATTTGTTCAGGGGAGCAGGACCATTTATCACATATAACGTGATGGAGTGGCTGTGAAAAACTTGGAGAGGGTGGAGATTCCAATAAATTTTATTTGTGGGGCAGTCAGCAGAACGCCTCCACATCAGAGGCTGAAAATTTTCAGAGATTCTACAGACTGTTTTTAAATTTCGAGCAGGATGGAAAAGGCGGAGAGCCATTATCTCCTTCAATGCAATTATTGTGGTGGATTTGCTCAGGGAAGATTTGCTTTTATCATGTTTATTCAAATGTTTATGTTAATTTTGTGGTTAAAGCGTGCAGGTTGTTCTCTTTTTCAGTGTGTGTGTTTGTGTGTGTTGACAGTATTGTGCGTGGGTGGATGGTTGAAGTCTGCAGACAAGTTGAAAAGAAAAATGCTATCTAATGAACACTCCCTTGGAACTTGTAGGTTGTGATTGATTTCAAAGCTTTCTTATAAATTCCTATGCCTATAATCTTTAAAAACACATGGTTAGTATTGACATACATTGAGAAATGTACTGAAAATGAAAATACATACATTTTAGTAGGTGTGGTAGGAGAGAAGTGGTATAGAAATATGGCGTTGGCCATTATTATCATAAGAGGCTGAAGATTAGAAATGAGACGGGAGTCTCTCCAAAATAATGAATGCATTGGAGACTGTTGCATTGATTTGCTTGTGTATGATAGGCAGTATGTTATGTTTTAGTGTGAAATAATAGTCTGTTAAATGGGAGAGATGATAGCTTTAGTCAGTTGATCTGATTTCTACGTCCATCAGCACTTTGATTTTAAGATGAAGTGGCCATGGCCTCAACCCGCTTGGTTGTTTACTTCTTCCTTTCTTTTCTTGCTCTCTGTTACACACATATAGACACACACACACACCCTGGCTGAGGTTGACCACTACAACAGCGTTAGCACTTTTTGTCTCACCTTGCTTTCATAATTATAAATCTATCCATTTTCCTCCTTCACAAATTCCCCACTCAGCTAGTGTTGCTTTGGGCCACTTCTCTGTTCTCTGGATGAAGGCTGATTAAATTCAAGTCACTGACTAGTAGCAATGGCTGTAAGAGAGGAAAGGAAAGAAGAGCAGAGAGGAGAAGAGGGAGAGTGGAGTTTGTAGGGAAACTGGCTTGAAGTGAGATGGCTGTCTCTCTCTGGGTGTCATCGTCTTTAATCACTAAAGTAGGGCTCAGGAGAAGCAAACACTTCTGTTTCAGACAGCAGAGGAACAACTTGATTCATGTTTTGTGGATTTGATTTTATGCTGTTTACAATGTGTATGGGGAAAACATCTCTGTTTGAAGACATGACAAGTGACGCCCTCAGGCTCTGTGCTGGGCATGTGTCCCATGCCATGTGTTAGAGTAACAGCGGGTGTTTTCAGATGTCGTGCTGTAATGGGGGTCCTGCTGTAGACGTCACAGTCTGTAACAGCTGCCATTGTAGCAAGAAGGAAAGGCACCGCTGGCATATAAATGTTTACTTAAGGTAGTTTGTGTCTAGTGAAAATGTCTTGACAAGAAAAACACTGATGGGCACATGGATAATAAACTAGACAAACATAGAGCATTGAAATGAGAAAACCAAACAGAGTGGGTTTGAATATCCTGGTGATGATCATCATGATTTGTGGACTTAAGGATGGTGGTCAATAAATAAATCTACAGGAGAGGGAATTTTACCTTTGATTAAACCTGGAAAACATGGTACTTACAAGGCTTCACATTTGTCACTTTGTGGCCTGAATTATGAATGTCTGATTTCAAAAGCTACATGTTCCTTAAGATTGGAATTATTGGATTGGATGATTGTTGTTGAACCATAATAGTTAGTAAGATTACTAATTGCAAAACCTACAATCAAGTAAGGGCTTACTGCACACAAGATGGTCTGTGTATATAATCACTGATCCACTGTCCACTAGCACCTTTTGGATTTCCATCATTTCAAAGATAGTGACTGTGCTAAATTAAAGATGTCATTTTTTATTTATATAATTGCTGCCACCAAGAAAAAAAAAAATTCACTCTATCGCATTATAACGTAATACATTTTCACAAGATAGTTTCACGTTATTACGAGATACATTTCATGTTATAACGTGATACTGTAGTTTTACGTTATAATGTGATACTGTAGTGTTACGTTATTAAGATATTTGTACAGTGATTGCTGAGAGAGAACTGAGAAACTGACTGTTAGACGCAGATGTGCACATATTTCATCATTCTGTCTTTATTTATGGGATCAA
>JAUBNQ010000005.1:17419557-17440957 GCA_032353495.1 Ctenopoma kingsleyae | reverse complement strand
AAAAAACATTTAAAATTGTCAGCAAATGTGAACAAAAAAGTTGTGCAGCTGGATTAATCAACAACAGAAGGATTAAGGCTTTGTTTTTAGTTAAATCTATTTGCCTTTTTTAATGATGATGATACTGTATTTCATGTCCACTAATTTCTAAGTGGGTTCTTAGAGAAAATATTGAAGGTTTACTTCCTCATGTCCGCATATTTGTGGTGTCAGTGTACACAACTTTTCACCTAATGTCCCTTTGCCACCTGGGGGTTGATGGAGGAGGAGTGGGGTGGGTTAGTATCAGGGATGGTGTGATGACAGCTCGTGAATTCTAAAAGCTTTATCGGTCGCCTGCAGCCTGCCTGGGAAGCTCACCGCCGCCTCTCATCTCTCCTGTGTGTTGCATTGAATATGGCTCTCCAATTGGGGTCACGGCACAGACTGATACGAAGCTATATTCCTTCATAACTGGAGGAAAAGCTACAGAGTTCAGCATTACAAACTGCAGCGGCAAGAAGGCAGGTCTGAACACAAGCTAACTGACAGACCAAGACACTCTCAGATATAAACATTAGAAAACAAGAAATGCAGTAGTGATATGTGGTTCTTCAATTTTTCCTCTTTAACGTGCCGGGTTCAGACTAGCATCGTCCAGTGGAGGTAGCTCTCTCCCAAATGTGCTGACGCTTGCTATAAAAAGTATTAAACCAAAGAACAGCAATTCACTACTCTATTTTGGCATATTGGCTATAGATTAATTAAAAATAATTTAGAAAATCAAAATTTTGTTATTCTAAGTGTGAAATACCTAAAAATAGATTAAGTTTACTAAGTGTTGATTGTCAACTTCTATTCGCTTCTATTCTATTAGTCAAGAATGAAAAAACTTTATTTAAAAAGTGTTTTGAGTTCATGGTACAGTTAGTCTTTATTAAATGTCTGATCTGCTTTGAATCAAAAATATGAAGTCAAGTGTGCTGTAGTAAAGTGTAGACAATTAGAAAATGCTAGATAGCAATAATGTTTGTGTTGCTGCTTATTATCTTTAAATATCACTTTAAATCAACATTTGTTGTCAATACAACATTGGACATTCTGTGGACGACATGGTGGACGGGAGCTCCTTGAATCAAAGTGTGACCATCTCTACACTATATGTGTAGCTGTCACATGCGATATATTTAGATCCCCTGAGACGACACTTAAAACTTCTACTGCATGAGCACGTGATAAAATCTTCCAGACTTTTCACTTGTAGTTGCAATAAGGGAAGCGATATTTCCTGTATATTTCCTTCTGAAAATGGTGGGTTGTTATGCTGCACTATAAAGGGCAAATAAATAACAACCTTCCGAACGCGTCGCCTCAGCTGCAGCAGCTCTCAGCAGTGTTGCTTGTTCTCCACAGTTTGTTGCTTTTCCCAGATTACCTATAGGGATTGATGGTCGTGCCAAATCTAAAACAGAAAAATCCATAGCACTCGCCTGCCCTTTCCATATTACATTGATTTCATGGTGAAGTATCAATCTGCATATGTCATGTACTATTGCAGCGCTCATAATACTAGAACACGTGTATTAGGACTAAATCTACAGCACAAGACAGCAGTTTATCAAGTTACTTTACCAGACCTTTTTACTCCGTTTCTGTTTTGTGTGAGCAATTAAAGAGGAAAGTCAAACCCATCCAATCCAGGTGCTGATGGATTTTCTTTATGTAGTAAAAGCTAAATTTATGAGCACACATAAAACCCATGCAAGCACAAACCTGCATATAGTCCAAGCACACATACAATAGAGTATATGCACACAACACACACACACACACACACTTGTTAATCTAACCAGTCACTGCTCTATGACAGCTGTGGCAAACAGCACACATAATCACTTCACACTTCCTGTTTTAACTTATAATTAAGAAAAGGCATATTAATAATTAAATGCTGAAGATATAATTTGCTATAGTTAAAACATTTCCTAGAACCACACTAAAATTCAGAAATTACATTGAAAGAGCTCATGCAGTGTTTGTAGGAATCAGCTAGTGGTTATTAGCTGAAATGCATCTTATAGAGACACTTCTTGATTTTTTTTTTTTTTATTTTGTATTTTCATGATCTGTGTTGATTCAAAAGATCAGCAGTGGAATTTTCAGACTGTGTTAGAAAAATAACAAAGCCTCTATACAGAAAATCAAATTGATATTTGTCAGTGCCTTTGTAAATTTTTTTATGCAGATTTTTTTCTCTAATTAAGAAACTCTACTGTTCATAACTACTGTATGAATAAATCATGGCCATCTCGTGTCTGCAAGTCACACAAGTCAAGTAACATCTGTAAACTGCAGAGATGAAACCTTCTTCTTCTTCTTCTTCTTCTTCTTCTTCTTCTTCTTCTTCTTCTTCTTCTTCTTCTTCTTCTTCTTCTTCTCCTTCTCCTTGTTCTCTTTGTTCTTCTCCTTCTCCCAGTTTAGTTTTACCACAACAATGGTGTGAGGAAAATCCAACTGCAATTTTAATACCACTGTTGGCTTATAGCTGGTCAGCAGGTTGCTGAGTTAGCATCATGTATGGCCTTGTCATATACTTTGTCTTTTAGAAAGGTCAGCAAAGAGTAAACAAGTACTTCTGAAGCATACAGTGTATGAAAATCATGTGCACACAAATCTGTCTACCAATTATTATTATTTTAATTATTATTTATTTTATTTTTTCACAGATGCTTACCAACCAAATTTCTGTTGAACGTGAGTTTGTAGAATTATTGAAGCCTAAGGGTAATAATTTCTTCATGCAGATGGTCCAAAATACATGAGAACAATTTTATAAGATCTTTTCATAATGTAGAGTTTTGCAGTGCAGTGGTTGTGTATATTTTAAAATGTGCCTTGCAGCTAGACAGGACTGTTTCTTGTTTTTACTACATTACAAGAATACCATTAGCAGATCTTTCCCAACTAAAGCGTAATTGCTTATTTCTCTTACAAATGTTGTGATGTTGCTGTTTGCAAATGTATTTTACAGCTAGGATAATCAGTGGATTAATAGCCAATGGGAAATTTTTCTTAATTTTTCTTTTTCTCAATTGATTGCAAGAAAACTGATAAATACAATTATTTATAGATATATAGTATTAATACCATTATAAGCCAAATCCTATCTTGTTTCAGTGAGTATTTTAGCAGCTACTAATGGCTTTGTATGTCTTCTCAGAAATAAGTTTAATTTACTCTTTCAGCTTTGTTTGGGTCCTAATTCCCCAAATCACGTGGGGGTCATCTCATGGTTACAGTTTTCTTATTTGAAATAATTTAATTAAATGACTGCAATAGAATAACCATATTGTGTTCACAGGACCCTAGAAGGACCCAGGTTCAATCCCCCGGGCCCCTCTAACTGTGAGGCCGGGTGTCTTTCTGTGTGGAGTTTGCATGTTCTCCCCGTGTCTGCGTGGGTTCTCTCTGGGTACTCCGGCTTCCTCCCACCATCCAAAGACATGCATGTCAAGTTAATTGGTGACACTAAATTGTCCATAGGTGTGAATGTGAGCATGGTTGTCTCTGTGTGTCAGCCCTGGAATGGCGACCTGTTCAGGGTGTGCCCCGCCTCTCGCCCAACGACAGCTGGGATAGGTTCCAGCACTCCCCATGACCCTTACGAGGACAAGCTGTTAGGAAAATGGATGGATGGATAAATAGCATTTCCAACTTTTATCATGTATCATACATTGTTGATTATATGGCTGGAATCATATTTATACCTGCTGATCCAAACCAGTACAAATTTTCAAAGGCCCAAGCCTTCATTATCATTTTTCTTTATTCAATTTATACAACTTTACGATTCCAATCAAAGTCTACATTATGTAAAATAGATGCACGATACATTTCAGTACAGTGCATTTGATGTGTAGAGGCTGTATTTCAGGCTTGCTGTGCAGTGTCACTGGTTAAAAGTAAACATTACAGCACTTTTTTAATGGTGAGAGCAGGAAGTAAAATTGGGATTTTAGTTATTTGGCCAGTGTTTGACAGGAAATGGAATGTGTACCTATGGCTTTTATACAGCAGCCTGAAGCTTTAAGGCAGGAAGAAGAATAGAAAAAGAGGGACGTAGGGAGAAAAAGGGAGGGAAATGAGTTAGCGAGGGGGGCAGAGCCAGAAACATTTGGCAACAATATCCTTTCTGCTTAAACTTTACATACGTCAGCACTTCAGAAGTTTCCCCCATTATTAGTTATCCCACAACCCTTCCAAGAACTTGAAATATTCATTTGATGTTAACTTTTTCTTCTTTGTCTACTATAACTTGTGCATAATATTCCTTACAACTTACTGCAGTTAATTATAGACAAGTTGATTTCTTGACTGAGCAAAGCAAATGATCTTAACTTAATCTGTCTAAATATACTTGAACTGTTGGAGGACTTTCAGGACAAACAAACTTGGTTAAATGGTGCTAGTAGTATCTCTGTTTTCCCGTCACCATTGCAAAATAGCACTATTAATTATTTTTTACAGTCTGTTGACAGAGTCAAATATAATAAGATCAAAACTGCAAAGTACAAACCAGTAGAGCTGAACCATTGTTTATTGATAATATAATAGCATGTGGTTTGCCTTCATGGACAAGTGTGGGACTTGAATAGTGATGCAACTGTGTTTTGTCTGCTGCAGTGATATTTTGCTTAAGAATTATTCATCAGTTGTTTTGCATTCCCCATTGTACATACTTTATGCAATCTGTGTCACAGAGGACTTAAATCCACTTTTATGCAATGATAACATCTTTCAAATTATTCTGAAGGCACATGTTTTTGTGTGTACAAACCAAAAATAAATAAAATAAATCCTTTAATTTAAAATGGTGCAATCTATTTGTTTTGCCTAGCCCTTCATTGTCATATCATTGTTTTATACAATGGTATGCCATTCTCTTCATTTTTAACCACAGAGGTAGTCAGCTTAAATTTGTAGGTGAATGTGCTCATTTGTATATGAGTGTGTATGTGCATGCCTGAGCATTCACAGAAATGTAGGTTATTTGTAGCTCATGTGTTCCTACAGATTGGTGCAGGGCAGGTTATGCATCCACAGTGATGTAGGAGGGAGATTTCCCCATGGTGTTAAGTGATTAGGTTGATTTCTAGGGAGAAGTTTAATTCTACTCTGTGTAAGGGTGTCATTAAAATGCAATGACATGAGATTAATGCTCATCTTGTAAGTGGCATTTACGTTCTCATTTACCGTGGAAACTGTCTTGCAATATTGTGTGCTAGACCTTGTTTTGAATGTTGATGAGATTCAGAAGCTGTTCAAAGCATGTGCAGTGACAGTTTGAAAAATGTTGCATGTGCTATTTAAAGAGGAAAGGTATCTAGCTGAGTAAGGGACAAACAGTAAAACAAGACCATCAGCAAAATGGGACCATGAACTTTGAAATTGCGGTTTGCAGTGCAGATTTTAAACTTGGTGAATGTTGGATAAATGGCTGTCCTCAGCATTAGTGGCATTACAGAAGCTGATACATGACCAGAAATATGATTTATAATGCAATATGATTGCACATGACAAGCTATGCTTTTATGCATCTTTCGATTTCCTATATTCTTTTTAAGTCTCTGGATTACTAAAACTCTATACAGTGTGAAATTAATAGTGCTCCAAGATAATATGTCTGTCTGGGCATCATAAAACCATTCTCATCTTTTATGTTTTCTCACTGTATCTTTTTTTTTCTTCCGCAGAGTGTGCGCAGCAGTGCAGCGTGCACTCTCACTTGTGTGAGAGCTGGGGGCACATACCATATGTGTATATGAGATGAGGAGAAGCTAAGTGGCTACCACAACCACCCAGATCAGACAGCCTCCTGCGCTGCAAGATGGATTAGAGCCCCACAACTCAGGAGATCAAAGGTAGGAAAAGATGTTTGGTAATCAGCCGCCACTCACCTGCCCTGTTCAGTGACTGCATGGAGAGAGTGAAGGAAACAGTGAAAGAGAGAGAGAGGAAATAATGACTGACAATGAGTTTAAGGCCTTTCTGCCACCTGTGTGTTGTTCGTTTGGACACCAGACCTGCCATGTCCATAAATCTCACTGCATGTTGAATAAATGAGGGTCAAATACAGTGCTGGATATGGTTAATTATAACTGCAAATATCAGACTACAGATTTTTATTAAAAAAGTGTTCTAAAAGCGAATTCACCTCAAAAAAATTGTGCATCAGTAGCAAGATATTGAGAACAGAATATCATCTTATGTTAGCACACCTAGAATGGCATTTCAGCTCCAGGGCATATTACGTTTGGTTTTTTTTTAACTTAAAATAAGTATTCAGAGGGCATATATAAGCAGAGAGAGAGTATTTTTTACAGTGTTGTCAAAAATCTACTCTTATGATGATGAGGGGAGCATCTTGTTTTATTTATCCATTCATCATCATTCAAATGGAAAATATTATCCATTTAAAATATCTCTGGTAAAAATCAGAATAGATTTGTCACCCATGTTATTCTAAACGAGGTGTAGGCAACCCTGGTAGAGAGCTGCAGCCCTGCTTGTTTTACAACTGCCTCTGCCCTTCTCACTGTTGATTACCTGGATCAGGTGTGTTCAACCAAACATAATAATAATAATTGATACTATATTGATCCCCTTGGGGAAATTCTTTGTGGACAGGCTGCCCCTGTGAGGCGCCAAGGGTCAGGGTATTGGTGTCTTGTCCAAGGACACAGAGACATGTAGCTCACCCTCGGGTTTGAAGACAACTGCTCTACCCACTGAGCTATCATGCTGCCCCGAACAGAAGCTGTAAGTGCGAGAATGGCTGGAAAACAAGCAGGGCTCTTTAGGACCAGGGTTGCCTACCCCTGTTCTAAACATATATCTAGAATTAGCACAATGCTGCTGTACTCCACTGTTAACCAGTGATGTTGTAGTTTACACGCATTTGTGTCTAGAGTCATATTCTAATAAGTTTATGCTTGAGAACTAGTGAATGTTTGTCCCATATGTAATAGAATTCCTTCTAGGCGTTTCTGAGATATAACATCTATAGAATGAGACGTACAGTACATGAGGTGACTGTGACTTTGACATTTGACCACCAAAATCTAACATAGTTCAAGTTGACATTTGTGCCAAATTAGAAGGAACTCCTTCCAAACATTCCTTAGATATCACATTCACAAGAATTGGGTGGCTGTACGGGGCTGATGAACGCACGGATGGACAACCTGGCAACACAATGCCTTTGGCCCTGGCTATCAGCAGTGTGGAAGCATAAAATTATAATCAGTGGTGAACATAACAATCCTATGCCAGTTCTCCAGGAAAAATAAGCATGTTGAAAAAGTGAATGATTTTGACATCATAGTGATAATATACTTGATTACAACATCATAATAGCTTTTCACTGGAATTAAAGGACTTAAAAAGATCTTTTCTGTGAAGCCAATTTATGTCTTTGTCCTTAGACTGAAAAAATAGACAAACAGCTCATTGCAACCACACACTCAGTTCTTTATTGTGAAAGAAAAAGTACTTTTTCATGACCACAAAATGTTTTTACAGCACTTACTTGCAACAACAAAAGCTGCTTATTGGTCCATAATTCAGCACTGTATGCATGAAAGGGGATTATTTTATTGAGGTTTTTGTCCATTGATTAAAATGGATCCATAAAAAATACATTTTCTTTTTGAATAGCTTCCATTCTTGCACGGTCTCCACAATTGTATGAACTTTTACCTCTAGTTGCTTTTTTTCACTTTTTTGAACAATTGTTTTCTACAGAAATTCCCCGGATTTTGTGCATCTTTTTATGTAAGCACATATTCTGGATTTTTCTTTTTTTTGTAGCCATCATTGTGTTTCTGAAACTCCTGTGCAAAATGCTCCTCTGGGATCACAGTTTAGAGGGAGAACGTAACGTTTTTTTTTTCTGAGCAATGGACTCATTTGTCATTATGATGTTACCTTTAATCACCAACAAAGTTAGAAAATGCTTAAATCCAGCAGCTCGTTTTCCTTTTTATCATATCTAAAGGCATTAAACACGATTGTAGAATGAATGTCAGACTTTAGTTGAGTTGTGATTTTGCGAATCTTGTGTGGCAGCATTTCAGGCTGGACGTGTCTTTACGCAGCAGCATTTGAGTTGAGGTTAATCTGCCATTCAAACAGTCACTAGAGATTTTAGAACATTGTGTGTGTGTTGGCATGTAGTTCTGTGTTGTTCAGTCAGATCCAGGCTACAGTCAGCAAGAAAAGTTCCTGATGTTCTGCTGACATTAATGCAACCTTCTCTCCTACATTCTGACAGCATAAAAACAGGCAGAAATTTTCAGCATGCTGTGACTTTCTGTCCGCGTTTTCCTTTCGGAGCCACCTTTCTCCCTGACCTCCCCTACATGTATTTGTTCAGTTCACAAAAGCTGCAGAAATATTTTTAGATAAAGGTACCAGACAACTGGAACCTAAAACAAATGACTGAGTTGTCAGAGTTGTTTTTTCGTGTTATTTATTTGGAGGACAGGATACATTGTCATCTGGAGGCATCTCTCAAACTGCTACCTTCTGTGCTCTGTTGAGACAGAATAAATAGTCACAGGGAGCTTTATGTGAATACTAAGAGATTCTGGATTTGAACTATCAACAATCAACTCAGAACGTTTCTACATAACGAAACCGTGTTTTAGAAACACAAGGTAACATACATATACTAGTTTCTCTTATTGTAAATTCTACTGTTTTTCAGAATTGTCCTTTAAATCCATATTAAATTGATTTGAACACTTATGGGAATGATTTTGTCACACTTGTGACGTGTCAGGGTTTCACTTTGTATGACAAAACATGCAGGTATGAACCACAATATACACATGAAGGTATATAACCATTTTTAAAAGAAGGCACAGTCACATAAATAGAATTCAAACACAGTTGGAGGGAGTTTTTTGTGTAAAAATCACGAACGACAAAAATACTCAAATAAATTTGTATACTCCGTTTGCAACTTGTGAGGGAGTGTGCTTGGTTACAGCAACAAACCTAGATGTGAGCAGCAAAAGATATCCCTACAGTGATTAATATGTTTCAGTCAGTAACACAGTGAGGTCAGTCGATGACCAGGTTTTTCCATCAATGGATTTTCTTTTCAGTGATGGCACAGGCATTTGCCAAGATGACACAGCCAGGATTATTCAGTCTTGTGAATGAGTGGTTCAAGGAGCACGACACAGTTTCAGCCGTGGATTGGCCATCAAAGAGTCCAGACCTTAACACCATTGAGAATTGAAGATTGGGATGTGCTGGAAAAGACTTTAAGCTGTGGTCTGATCCCTTCACCTATGCAAGATCTTGACGAGAAATTAACGTGAGGCTGGACAGACTTTGAGCTTATTGAAACAATGCCACAATTAATGTGGTCTGTAACTATTCCTTTAACATATCAGTGCTTGTCTTACACCAAACAGACATACTTAGCATGTACAAAGAATGATGGATAATATGTCTCCACCATTAACTTTTCAACTATTGTGACAAAATATAAATTTACAGTACTGTACAAACGTATTAATACATACAAATATGAACACTCTTCAGAAAGTAAAACTACTTATTTAACCTTTGTCATATTACAGACTCTTAAGTGCGCCACTGACAGAATCCCAATTCATATTCATAAGCAGGTTAACTCAGAGTTTTAAGCCACCATATTATCCCACAGGCATATCCAGTATGCTGTGAATACAAATGCCAGAGCACACAGTATGATGTAAAGACATTGAGTTTCTCTGAGGCATCAGTGCCCTGTGAAATCTACTACTGTCAAAATTTGACTTTTTACTGACTTTGGCTCAAAGAAAGTGGTTTGAGGTGATGCTTTCAATTTCATTGCCCACATGTGCAATCTTGCATGAGATGCAAGTATTGGATATCACTTTCGTGCAGATGGCGTATTATCGCTCCTCAGTATGTGTAACCACGGCATTCAATATTGCCACTGGGCAAATCCTTCTGCTCAGCCTTACTGGGAATGTTATGATTGTAGTATGTTATGCTCATTAAAATTATCTTTGCTGCACTTTGTTTACTGCATCACTGATGCTCTTGTCACTGCTCATAGCAAATTCTTTTTTACCTCTTTAGCAGAAATACAGTGCATGTCCAATGAACTCAGTCCCTTTTTTTCAGAGAAAGTTTAACGTGCTTTGGCGTGTGTGTGAATGTGTGTGTAGTTTCACATGTTGGTTTGTATGCAGGTGTTAAATAAACTGTTTGTATTTGCGTGTTGACTGAATCCACGAGTCTGCTCCATCTGCTCCTCTCTGTGTTGCCGCTGGGCCACCTGCCTTTTTCCTGCCTCCTTCCCTGACTGCTCCTGAGAAGTAGAGATAAGGCCCACTGATGTTTGTCTGCTCCCTGGCAGATTACTGAGGCAGACAGGTACAAGAACTCAGGCAGACATCTATAGTATAGTGGCGAACAAGGAAGAACTTTCTTGGGCTGCATAAGTTGACCAGAGCACCAGAATGCCATGTGGGCCCTTTTACGTGTGCTGC
Source organism: Ctenopoma kingsleyae (assembly GCA_032353495.1). Lineage (NCBI taxonomy): Eukaryota > Metazoa > Chordata > Actinopteri > Anabantiformes > Anabantidae > Ctenopoma > Ctenopoma kingsleyae. Next base: position 17,430,404 of record JAUBNQ010000005.1, on the reverse strand, counting down.
TGCTTGGTTAAATATTGTTTAAAGAGATTTATTCCCAATGTAGTAAATATCTGGAAAGTTATTTGAATCAGAAACTAAAAACTATTATAAATAATAAAAACATAATGTCACTGATTTTCCTTTGGGTAATTATGCTTTAAATGCGATCAGTAAAGTCAGTATGTTGCCATACTGGTCGTTACCTTTTCCCATGAAGTTGTTGTCTAAAATGTAACAGATAACACTGATATCAACCTATAATCAGACAAATTCACTGTGATAAATACTTACGCAGCTGTGCTGCTGTAATAATGTTTGGCCGTTTCAGTTTTATTAAGCACAGAGTACCTTTTTATTAGGTGTCTGAGTGAGAGCTGCCATAATTTGGGATGAATGTAAACATTGTGACACTTCAACACTTTCCATGCAAACATATTAATTGATTACACTGATTACTTTATATTCTGGCAGCCCCATGAATAATTGATGAATGCAGTTAAAGTCAGTAGGTCACTGTCACCAGCGTACTAGAGAAATTCTGCAAGCAGTAATTATACAGAAAAATTATCACTTTAACATGTTTTGTTACAAAATATGGAATTAAATTATTTCTTGAATACCTATCAACCAGATTTTATTAGTTGTGATTTTATGAGTAACCAGTTGCAAAGATTTTCCCTGTTTTTGATATTTTTTACTTTATGAAAGCATTGTGTGATTCAATACGGGACTAAGGGAATAAATGGTTGTCAAAATGACAGACAAATGGAGATATTTCGTAATTAACATTGCTTAAACGGTGTGATTTATTGCACTGTCAAATCAATACAGACACGGTTTCCAGACAGACAGACACTGAAGAAGCTATAGTTTTTTTGCTAAAAGTCACACTTGATTCTTATTTTTGCTGAAAATGTTAAACATGTGGGTGGGTGTTCAATTAGCAAAGGTAAGTAAAGCAAAGTAAGTGGGGGCTTGAGGGGAAAAAATGTAAATATCAAGAGTGTGTGTGTGTGTGTGTTTGTGTGTTCAGGGCAAGTGTGTGCAAGTACAGTGTGCGTGTTCCTTTGTATGCTGTGAATATTTACATAGAGTGAATTGCCTACTTTCTGCTTCTGTGAAGAACAAGTCACAGGCGTGTCGAATCAACAATTATTTTACCTCTTTCTCCATCCTTTGAGGTCAGGGCAGAGAGGGGAAGAAAAGAGAAACAAGTAGGAAGCTTGATGTGCAGCAACAAAAGGGTCATGAAGAGGGAAGACAGGCAGAAAATAGATTAGACAGAAGTGAGAATAAAAAAGAGGGTCTGAGTATAAATAGAGGGATTATAAATGGATCACAGGGTTTTTAGCATTTGTACCTGTATATGTTCCAGACAAAGCTATTGTGCTTAGTCCTTTTTATCAGACATTGTAAGCTTATGTTATAATAAAGCATCCAACTTCTTCTTTCTGTTTGTGTTTTTTAAAACTCAGATTTTTCTTTATCGTGCCCATTGCTTCTGTTTGATTGAGCAGAAGTAGTTGTCAATATTTATATCTCAATATCAATCTCTCTTTTGTGGCCAATTTAAGGATATTGAATGATTGTGGACTAACCGACAGAATATAAATTGTTGACTCCTCCCCACACAGTGTGGCAGACAGGTCCTTCCACACGCCCGACAGCTCTACTGGAAAATGAAATTAGAGGAAAGGAGAATGTATGAACAGAAACAGGACAAGGGATAATACATGATTCAGATGCATTAAGCCTTCTCCGTGTAGCACATTGAATATACATGGGTGAGAATGCGTAGAGAATCTAAGGGTTTAGAAAGAGTTATAAGACAGAGTTTAACAAGGTGAAGTACAGCTTATGAACAAGCTCAGACTAAATTAGTCAGTGTAACAGCTACTGAAACTCACTGACTGGCAGATTAAGCAGAATGACAAATGATTTTTTTAAAAGATCTTTGACTAGTTGCACAGTTCAGAGTGAAATGTTTTCATTATGCATTGTGCCTGACTACATACTGTACTGTTTTGTAGAAATAGAAATACCCATTTTCTGTGTGATGAAGTTACTGAAGTAATAAGTGAACCATCTTACGTAGATTTAAATAACATGAGTGAATCCTTGCTTGTGGCAGTTCTCAACTTGCAATCTGTGGCAGCATCTGGCAGGTGAATAGCAGTTTAAAGTAATTACAGTTAAATGTAAATAGATGTAGAATTATTTTATAGAAATATTTTCATAGACAGATTTGTCATAGGTATGGTCATAGGTAAAACTGATAAGAATGGATGCTACAAAAATGTTTACAGCTTTTCCCATTTTATACACACAAAAACGTGAGGTTTATGTATCAACAACATGACTTTAAACTGCTGAACTCTAAGCACAGTTACATTGGTCTCCCTCAGTTACCATTCTAAATCACAGTTTTGCAAATACAACACAAGTTGCATAATTTGGCACACTGTGTTCACCTAGAAACACTAACCCTCAAACACCCCGATTACCAGTTAGTCTCGCTCATGTGCAAAGACAGTTGGAAGAAGACGTCAGTCGTGCGTCAGAGTATAAAAGAAGATGCATGCATAAATGGAGGTTATCCACGCCAACCGTGTCTTCTAAAATGTACGTTCATGTACAAGTAAACTATGACAATTCGTGTGAAATGTGGTTGCAACCTGATTATGTTTTTTTGTCAACCTACAGTAATTATCACATGCTACATTTATTTAGACACAGCGAGTTGCAAGGATGGTGGTTGGGGTGGATGACGGGTGTATACTGTGCGGGAACTTTCAAGCCACAGAACTGAGTATGAGACCAACTAAAGTATAACATCAAATTCATAAGAATTACAGTGTGGACATAGTTTCTATTGTACCTGTTTTTCATGAAGTACATTAGTACTGTGAGTGTTTGCTAATGCAAGTTTAATTATTTAAATGGATAACTGATCATTTTACAATGATAACACAGCTGATCACATGCATCTTGTTTTGAAAATTGTGGTAATTCCTATGTGACTACAAACATTTGGCCGGTAGCGTATGTGATATTATTTGGTTTTGCTACATACAACATACAATAGGTAGCATTTGTGCTGCATATTCATGTAGTACTGTAAATGTTGTGATGGGACAACAAACCCTACACTTAACTAAAATGAGAAAAAAAACTTATCTCACCTTAGTATGCAGTTAAATATTGAGTGTCATGTTTCATTCTCCAAGAGATTTGTAGTAGTTTTAGTAGTTTCTAGAAATGCATTTAAACTGTAATTTATGAAAGCCTGTGCCAAATTAAGTGAGTTGGGTTTATTTTCAGGTTGTTTAATTATTTCTGTTTTACTGCAGGGGATGTGCTGAACACCAAACACAGCAGGTTACTCTTGTTAGACCCTCATATGATATAAGCTCTACATGACATTCATTGACACATAAATTACATTTTGTTAAAAAGGACTAAGCAGCACTTTTTCAAGATTTCACCTTTAGCTCTTGCACTGTATATATCCTGCTGTGCAGCCTGCGAACATGGAGCAGTGATTTTTGTCAGGTTTATTAACTGCTGTTGGGCTTTATCGGGGGCACAGCAGTGCATAATTGGAAAATCCAAACCCATGAAACATAATCTCTAAAAGGTTTTCTTTGCCACTTGCATCACGGTTATTTATGAATGTGTACCATAATTTCTGCTATCTAGACTTGGAAATATATAAAAGATTCACTGTTAAACTCACAAATCTTCTGGTATAATTTAATGCATTTGTTTGTTCTATTTCTGTATGTTAAGTTCAATGGCCATGTCTAGGCTTACTGTCGTCCAATATGCTGCCTGTTGAATAGCAATGAATATCCTCAACAGGTACTCTCTGCTATAAGAAACAGAGCAGGGCACCGAGAGGGATGGTGGAGTTCAAGTAGAGGTAAAATAAGAGATGGAGAAGAGAGGAAGAACCAAGTGAGAGATTGGATTGAAGGATTTACCAAGACAAACTAAGACAGCGAGACAAGATACCACAGATTTTAAAAACAGTACAAGAGGTAGAAAAGGAGCTCTCAGAGAGGGTGCGTCTCCAGATTTGATCAGAGTATGAATGAAGGGCAGTGGCGGGTAGAAGAGGCTAGACATGACATCTGGTTTCGGTGGTGCGTGGTGAGGGGTGGTACCGTTTCAGGCTTTTCTAGACACTCTCCAATCCCATTTACAAATTGCGAGGACCACTAGTCACAGTCACTGGGTAAGCTGGCTGATGGATGAGACCACTTTGCTTGGCGGATCTAATGATAATGGGGAAGAAGAGGTCAGAGTTGGATTATTACTGTCTGGTGGCATGACGACAATGGTGCTGACAGTGCTCTGCCTACTTGATGACGCAAGTGTTTTCCAGCTGATTCTGCTGATAATTGATTGGTCAGGGCTGATTAGAGGTATTAATGGGTCCAAGAATTGGATACACATCTAAACTCAAACCTATTCTGAAATGTCTGAAGGGTACAGTGAGTGTGCTTTGTTAGTGTGAAGCAATAATTCCTGTTTAAGACTGGGTTAAACTTCTTCAGTTTCTAGCCAGATAATTTCTGCCTTGCTAGAGAATACCATCTGTACTCGTCAGCAGTAGAAACATTACAGGAGAAGTGCTGGATTGGAATATCAGTGCAAGCTACTTTTATCATTATTTACCTAAAGAACATATTTTGGAAAAGATCTATTTGAAACAGTCTCTTTTATTTGACAACACAACAGTGAGCAGGGCATTTAATTCGGCTGTGCTCCTTGCCTTAAGGGAATGGAGCACAGAGTAGCCAAGCACAGCTTAGTGCACACTGAGTAGTGAGAGGATTTGCCTTGCAAAATCCTTAACCTGGTGTAATGTGACACAAGAATTATTTGCAGTTCCTGGATGTTCAGTCTGACATGACTGACAGTGTCTGTAAACATCTGCTAGAGATGTTTTTCAGGTGCTGTAACTAATTTGTGGGGTCACAGTTACATGTGCTTTTGGTATAACACGACAAACAAAAACACATTTTTGTCATTTATTTTGTAAAATCTAATTTATGTTAATCATGCGTTGGCATTTTTATTCAAGTGAATAAAAAGAAACAATTGCAGGATATTTATTATCAATTTAAATCAACAGTAAGCAGAACTTGTTTGAGGTTTAAGGCACATTAACAGCTGCTTAAGTATTAATCTAATTCGACAGGGTGCACTGAACCCAAAAAACTTGCTTACCAAACCAAATGTTATGTGTCAAACTGTTATTTGACAAATATACCCTCATTCATTGCCTACAGAAAGTTTTTCGCCTGCAGTTTTTATGTTGCTTTTGCTTTCAGCTGGCTCTCATAAAGCCCAAGGCTCATGTCATTTTAAGACTAAATGAAACACAATGCTTGCATTTGCAACTGCAAGCTAAAACAGTTATGCATGAATTTTGCCCTCAGAAATCTCTTGACTCTTAATAATCAAGCAGTGCATTTGCATTCAACCCTGTCGCAGTCCACGCTGCAGTGAATGGAGAGCTGGTAAGAAAGGAGCACAGCTCACGTGCTATATTTCCATCCTCGTTGGGCTTTTAGTTTTCACTGAGCCATGAACAGCTCTCCCATGACAGCACAGGTAGAGAGCATCTGCGAATGGCCAAGAGACAATTTGCTGTTGAATAACCCTGTTGTTTGGATGTGAGTGACAGTTCCTTATCAGAGTGCCAGCTGGCTGATCAAAGTTGAAAGGGGGTCAGGCTGAATTAAAGACTAGCTAATTAAAATGTCCAGGGAACATGCCAACCCTCATTTCATTTATCTCTTCAAGCACAGTTGGGGAGAGAAAGAGATGGGTGAAATGTGGAAGAATCAAGAAAAAGGAATAAAGGTGTATTATCCCACAAGTTGAACTTCATCAGATACTAGTATTAAACTGTCTCTCTGCGTGTTTGGGAACAATCAGAAATGTGTTGTTCTGTGTTATCATGGTTTCAAAATCCCACCTGTACGCGAGTCAATGGTTTTGTTAGGAGTTGCTAGGTGAAAGCAGATTGTTGTAGATGGATAGATCAAGGCCCCAGATAAAGACGCAAAGCATGTAATGGACCGTCATTTAAAGACATTTCACACGTTGCTTTTTTCAAATCACTCAATTTCACAGCCTGTTGGAAAACAGAAACTCTGAGGTGCTTTTGCTTGTGAGTGTATGTTTGCATAAGTAATTAAGGCTGTTTGTGGTATAAAGGTCATTTTAAGATCTACCACATAGACTGTGTTTGTGTGCCTTTTCAATGTTCTTCTCTCAGGAAGCAACATTTGTTTTTTTAATAATGCATTCACACATTAATAAGAAATAATCTAAAAATAGAATAACACATAAATGATACATTGTGTGGCACAGAGTATATTCTGCATATAATCTGTTTTTGTGTGTGTGTAAGAAGATATTACAGTTTGATAGGAACATCTTTCGTTGAAGACAGACACTGTGGTATCTTGTAAAGTCCCCAGCTTTTCATGAATAAATCTTTTACTTAGAATATCAAATTACCACAAAACGCTTCTTGAAGGAAGAAAATACGACTTGGGCAATGATGCCAGTGCACTATAGGTGTGAGGCTGTCTTTCAAACTGGAGTTTTTGTTGTGAACGTGTCTGAGACTGACAGGCACTGAGAGCGAATCAGCCTAATGAGATGCCATGTTGCTCTGTGGAAATGATTACCTCAGGAGGAGAGGCATTAGATTGATGAGGGCAATCTTTGCTTCTGTCCCTGAGATGCACCAGTGCTTTCACCACCAGCACAACACTATTTACACAGAGGCAAGTCACACATGACCCAGAAGATTTCCTTGGAGAGTTAAAAAATGGAGATCTGCCCTACAACTTCAGCTCTAAGTGACAAAATCAATCTATGTATTGTGCTGCTTTCGAAGACGTTCAATTTCTTAATGTCATCAGTCACAGCTTGTCTCTGCAGATGCTGATCACCATGGTAACCTGGTATTACCCCAGACCACTGGGGTAATATCTGTATAGATCTTCACTCTGTGAGCCCAGTTGTCTAAAATGGATTAAAAGGCCCCATTGCTGAAAATGCAAGCAAAGAACTTGATGTGCAATAAAGACGTGTCACATACCAACAGTTAAGACGTGTTTCTACTGTAAAATTTTAATGCTGATGAATCGATAAGTGTGGTTATTGATGCAATAAATGATGATTGCTGAACATCTCATTTGTTACTCTTTGGCCAAACGTTCTGAGTGTGATTGCCTCCAAGGAGGCCCATTAATCAGGACGCGTCTCACTTCAGCAGTGATGTGATGGGGGAGGTCCTGCAGGTGAATGCAGCAGCAGTTTAATAGCTCACAGTGGACAAACCGTGAAGCCAGCAGATTACATTGAAAGTAATAGTAGTAGTAGCAGTGTGCTGCCCTGGGATGCTTACCTAAATGCAGTTAGTGCACGCAAATTGGGAGATCTGAGTTTTATATTTCATTTTATAATACACACTGAAATTAATTGATTACCCAGGACATCAATCATCATCACAGTTTTTGTTGTTTTCAATCATGGAGACTAGTTATTAGATATTATACAGTGAAAAGAAAAAGTAGATTTTAGTTTTGTGTTGCATTTAATTTGATTGATCATGATGATTGATAATATTGCGATGAGGTCGAGAGGCGCTTTAGGATACAGCATGTGCAGCAAACATGATGAGCAAGGCAAAGCTGCTGCTTCCTGTCATTTTGTTTTTAAGTAACTTGTGTGGGGCTCAAACAAATTACAGATAGTGAGATAGCGGACAGACAGCAGATTTGACTTTTTGCAGCAACCATAGAAGAACATGTATAGTGACCTTACTACGTTTGTTATTGGGTAAATAAAGGCATAATTGTGTGTCTACTCATCTCAGAACACTGCACCAATATTTTTACTTATTTTGAAAAAGCTGCCTGTTTCTCTGCCTCGCTGCATGGCTGTCTGTTTTTACCTGGATTAGGATGGAGAACTCATAATGACCTCCCACCTCTGCCAAGATGACCAGGCTGAACCTGTTAAAAGCCAGCCCAAAATAAGGTTTATTAGTTTAATGGGTATCTAACGTGGTCCGGATAGATGCCTCTTTGGGTCCAGAGTCGGCCAGTCTCGGACCTCTGGTATATATTGTATCTGTGCAGACTGTTATATTAACTGTGACATACAACTTAATTAATGTCCAACTTCTGCACCAGTCAACCACTATTTGTGAACTTAACCAAGTAGCAGGAAACTGATCTGTCCACAGGTGCAACAGATTGTAGTGGGTTTTTACTTTGCCTGTCAACCCTGCAGGGTTTTGGTCTGCCGGTAATTTTGAGCTTAATCAGTGGTGTGAAGTGAAGCTTTAAGGAGCTGCCTTTTAGATTTTAAAGTGACGGGATAATACAGGGAAGAAGAGACATTTACGAATGGATGAAACTCAAAGAGGTGTGGCTGGGAGGGAGTAATGAATAAAGGGGCAGAGGAGAGTAAATGGTGAAAGTTTTCTTCCTGATTGAACTTTTGCTAAGCCCCATTTTTTACTGACTGCTGTGATTACCACTAGAAGATCATCAACAAAGTCAAACACATCTGTTACTAGCAGAATGACCCCATCACTCTGTGGTTTAAAAAAAGAGGATGACTTTAGATAAAACTGTTTTCTATAAAACAATATACTTTATATAGCCTCTGCTGGATTACTTGTGTATTGTCTATTAGTGATTGAGTGTATATAACTGTATCATTTAGCATGCTCTTCAAGCTCACGAGTGTATCCTTTGGGAGATGGGAAGCAGTGCTCTGAGGCCAAGGCTTAACTCAGGGATTTGATGCTTCACCTTCTCTCAAGTGTACCCACTCTCTATTGATACTATGAGTTTTCAAAGAGTATGCTTGAGGCGCTTACATCTTTATCAAAGAAATGTGCTAATGTACTGTATCAGCTACAATCTTCATTCTCCATATCCAAACTACACCAGTGGTAAAGTACTCCTCAAAATGTGCCATATCATTCCTGCCATATCTCATATTGACAGCAGTTTATCAGCTGTGACTTTTTAAAAAAGTAGTTCTTTGACCTAAGTAGCATGGTGCTTATCTGTAACGAAACACCGACTGAAGGTCAGAGATCTTGAACTACAGCAGTACGCAAAAATTGATGTGCTTCTTTTAGCAGATTGAATTCATGCAATGGATCTGGCAACAATGTTGTATCAGTCACATATGACAGAAGACATACTTGGACTCTTTATATATGGGTCGATTACCACAATTGCTGGCAATGCTAACCCAATTTACTGTATAGAGTATTCCATAAATAGGGCAGCTTTTCATCCGTGCTCGGAACAACCAGTTCATCTCAATTTAGGCTTAATCAGTGGGCAGATGTTTCTTTTAGCCACGCTAGCATCATGACTTAATGGAAAGCAATAATGGTTTGATGGACAGTCTGTCTGTTGGCCGTTGGATTGTCATGATATTTTGTGCAGACATTCATAGTCCTAAAAGGATTAATCACTGTTTTCTGTAAGAAGCACTGTACCTGAATGACTTGCACAATGGATGCCTGATGAATGTCCTTCAACTCAGTTGTGTGTTGGTTTTCAGTTTGAGTCCTTCTCGAGACTAGCTGTGCCAAATACGACTTTCTTTTGTGGAGCATTGTGCATCTATGGCCCCATTTTGCTGTGGATGTGCCAAATGTTAAGGCATAATGAAGTGTTGTAATTAATAAAAGTTCAGCACCAATTGCTCAGCCTGTGGTTGAGGGGGCACAGTAACTCATTTTGGGTGGCACGGTTCATGTATGCTCGCCCACCATAACGCTGTAGCTCACCCAAAACAAAATCTAGATTATTAGACAAATGATATCAGTGTTTCCCACAGATCTGGGTTTTACATGTGGTAATGGTGGAAGAAGACTTATTATTGGTATGTGATTGAATTTACATATTAATAGCCTATCGATTTTGGCACAGCTTATTTTCCTATAACTGTTTACTTTAACACTGAAGGTCCTGATTCATAACTAAAGGTTGGTGAACATTTGAACTGGCAGGTTCTGAAACTGATGGCATCTGACTTTGAGAGTTTTCAGAAGTAGATTACAGAGACACTCAGTCATCTCACATTTTCAGTGGTGTTACAGAGCGATACCTCCTACATTGTATAGACAGTCTTTTGCTTCATGTAGTCAGTCCTCTCTGATTGTTAAAGAGGCGTTAAAGAGTGGTACCTCTTAATCTAAATCAGGGACGTCACTAGGATTGAAAGACAAGGGGGGCTTAGCCCCAAGGGTTGTAGGAAGGAAGTAGCACGTATAGTGAGCGCTAATACATTTTCGCCAAACCTAAATAGGCTTCATTAATTTTAATATCTCTTGTACAGCAGTTGTGCTGTTATCTGGCTCATTTTCTTTCAATGGCTTCTCTGGAAGATCCCCTGCCTTTGGTTTCCTTAGTCTTAAGGATGTCTACTTTGTTTTTTACGTTTAGATTTTTTTAAAATAATACTCTAAATGAGTCCATGATTTTAAGTTTTTAACAGCTTACATTTTGGGGTTGTGTTCATTAAAACATGCTAGCAAATATATCCATCAATGTATTTAATAATATTAAATGTGATACATAATATCTAAAGATATATAGTTTAACTCCTCTTTCTTCTTGTTTGGTGTCTTTCCAAATAAAGTTAGTTATTTCTGCTTAACATTGATATTTCTCTATGCAGTTGAAGACAGAACATAACATAATGATGCAGTGCAATTATTACTTTATTCACTAGTAGTTTAAGAACCGATTATAACAACAGCATAATGCGAGAACTGATATTCTGTCAACATACAAGAAGAAAGA
>JAUBNQ010000005.1:17382609-17411599 GCA_032353495.1 Ctenopoma kingsleyae | reverse complement strand
ATCGGTATCGGAAATTAAGAGTTAGACAATATCGGTATATCGGATATCGGTAAAAAAGCCAATATCGAACATCCCTAATTACAATCTGTGGCTACAAGATGCCTACAGCTTGTGTAACCATAGGAACATACACTTTTTGAACATAGTTCAATAAGTAAACAAAGACATGATTAACTTGCTACATACTGTACATTTTTTGTGATGTAAGAGCATAAAGAACCAAAGCAGGGGATGTTTGCATGTTCTCCCCCGTGTCTCTGTGGGTTCTCTCCGGGTACTCTGGCTGCCTCCCACCATCCAAAGGCATGCATGTTAAGTTAACTGGTCACTCTAAATTGCCCATAGGTGTGAATGTGAGTCTGAATGGTTGTATCAGTCAGTCCTCTGATAGACTGGTGACTTGTCCAGAGTGTACCCTGCCCCTCGCACAGTGACAGCTGGGATAGGCTCCAGAACTTCTGTGACCCTTGAGAGGACAAGTGGTTAAGATAATGGATTGATGGATGGATAATGCCATTTAAGTAACACTGACTAATTCATTTTAGCACTCAAACGTACAGTACATAAGAAAGAGTGGAAACACATGACAAAATAAATTGCACTGTGGCGCTGTGGCCTTAAACAAATTAAATAAAGATTTGTTTCATAGAGCAAGTCTCAAATTGATTCCACACTATACATTGATGAAAACATCCAGTACCATATTAAAAGGTTAATTATACCGTCCCCTTTCAGACTTTTCACCCTGTCACATAAATTTTTAGCTTAACTGGATGTGGCAAAATGAATGCTGTGCACTCACATTACTGTGTAGAGTTATACTGCAACACTTACGGGCTATATTTAAGGTTGCAGTGCAGACATTTCTGATATAGTCTTACTTATGATCAAATGAAAAATGTTTCTACAAAGCTATAGTAACTGTGCTGGGTACCTTTAGCAACCTGAGTTTTATACCTTGACACAAATGTACGTAGTTATTAAAAGGTTTATTACCTAATTAGAGACATCAAGGTAGATACATGTCATTGACAGATTCATTATCACCATTCACAACAAAAGGTCACTTATTCCACAACTCTTACATATGCGAGTCTGGAGTGGAAAAACAGTTTAATTTCATACTTTCTTTTCATTACATGGCATGTTTGAAAAAGCAACACCTGGATTAGAACAACAGCATCATGCCCTTAAACACCACTTACAAGCCAGCCTGTGATATTTAAGTGGGATTATAGTGCTATCATGCCCTGAACCCCTCAGCTTATTTTGCTAATATGTTTTCAGTTAAAATGTGAAAGAGCACCAACCTTTGCATCAGCAGCAACAGCTCATTTCAGCTCCAATTCAAACATCAATATTGTATGTATCTTAATCCTTGTTGTCTCAAGTGTGCTCATGGATGGATCTCATATTAATGTTTCTTGTTCTGAGCGGATATTGAGCATTAGCCATTAAAAATAAATCAGCTACCAAAAGGTAGAAAAGCAATGCTTGTATGTGGCCAGTGTAGTTTTACCTCATCTTAGGTAATAATGCTGTGGATGATGAGAAGACCAGAATGGGGGAGAATGCTCTCCGGATGTCTAAATGCCACACTTGGACAGTGTTGACTCGGGCGAAATGCCATGGCTCTCTGCTGACACTATGAATGGACTCTTTCACTATTTTTTTCACAACCCTGTTTTTCTGTTGTAACACCACAAAGGCCAAGGAGGGAGTAGAATATAAAATGACAATATGAAGTGTCATAAAACTAGACAGTTTCATTTCTAGCACCACTGTGAGTTTCAGCTTTGTGGTTTATTTAAAGTAATATAAACATGTGTATATATATATATATATATATGTATATATATGTATATATGTATATATATATATATGTATATATATGCATACAGTCGAACCTTGGATTGCGAGCATAATTTGTTGTGAATTTCCCCATAATGCCCTTTCACTACTTACCTTTGTGTTAAGATTTCAGAGGCACATGGGTATTTTGTGTGTGATTCTTTTAGATTATTCCACTGTGGTCTATTGTGAAACCTCTAGGCAACACCACCCCTCTCATTCTCTTTTCAGAGGGTTGGAGCTGATTGCAGGCTCTTCTTGCAGATAATGTCAGGTCAAGGATTGTTTACCACTTCAAGATACCTTTCTTTGCCTCAACCAAATCCCAACTTTAAACACAGTCATTGTTTTTGCTCTCACTCCTGTATTCCTTCAGATGAGACGCGTTTGAAAATGTAGCAAACAGATAAATAGCTCTACATGCAGAGGAGTACATGTGCAAACACTCCCACATAATGTGATAACATGGTGTTTGAAGTAGAACTTCAATTGGACACCCCTGAACAGTGTGCAACTTGGTATCCCACACACAGCACATCCCTGCTCCCTCAGATCAGCTTTCAACCTTTCTCCCATGTGGCCAGTGCTTGGAAGGAATGCAGAACATGATGAATCTACGTGGAAAGGGGCAAAGGTAACCTTTTGGTTGTCACAACACAATGATTTTAGAGAGTAAAATGTGCATAATACCCTGGTATTTGTAAAAACCCTGTGGTAATTTCACTGTTTTCTTCTGCAGTTTGTCTTACATATATTACACATTGTTAGGCACATTATTAGGCATATTACAGAAATTATATTTTACTGGCAATAAAACCTTTTTTTTATTTCTTCACATCTGTGACTTAATCCTTATAAATATCTGAATTGTATCTGAATTATATCTTGTTGGAAGAAGATGATTGCAATTAAGCCAAACAATCAGCATTTCCAGCAACATATATACAGCAGATGTTCTGGTATACAGTACAGTATAATAAAAATATGCTTATGGTGAGTCGTAATGTTCTAATTGGGTTGAATGGGTCATAATTTAACTAAAGTATACTTACTTACATTTTGAGTTGAATGGTCAGGAGCTAGAAAACAAAATCCTCACACATTTGATTTCAGTTGGATTATGTGAGAATGTACAGGTCTGCACAGGCTTTTTCTTCCTTTTTGTGGAGTGAGAAGTGATTGTTTATATATTAGTGTATGTACAGAAATAATTTACAGGTACTGAGCAAAGGTGCGAGCATCTTCTTTTGTCTCATGACAATGACAGAGCTTTGTGCACATACTATCTGCACATACTCAAAGCCAGTCTAATCACAGAGCTCCAGTGTTGTTGTACCTTCTGGGTTGCCTTACTTTCACTAGAAAAACATTGCTCTATTGAGCATTTGGTTAATTAGTCAACAGATGCCAGGACTTTTAAAATCCTAGAGCTAGATTCACTAAACTGTTAAAACCAAACTGTTAAAATGTTAAAACCATTGGTCAATTTCAAGTCTATACAAAGGAAACCCACTTTAAGATATTTAAGAGATGAGATTTTGATAATTACAAAAGTCAGTGCCTGAAGTATCATAATGAAAGTGCAATTAATGTAATTTAATTAATGTAATGTAGTAGGTTTTGTTTATTTTTGTGAGAAATAGTAGTCAGTATAATGTTCATGAGAATAGAACTACAAGATTGTGTGTGTGTGTGTGTGTGTGTGTGTGTGTGTGTGCGTGCGTGCGTGTGTGTGTGTGTGTCTCCCAGTGCACGGGTCTATGTGTATGTTTGGGAGCATATGTGTGTGTGTGTGTGTTTGTGTGGGTGAGAAAGAGAGGCAGCAAGTGATGCAGGTCATTGAAATGTAGACAAGCATTCAGCCAGATGCTGCAGAAATCAATCCTAGTGTAACAGATGGCAAGATCACTAGGAGCATGATGCTCTAACCTCTTTGTGCTGTACTACCCCATGGGATATTCTAGATGCCTGTTTTCTTTAATGAGTGCAGTCTATAGTATACACATATGCTTTTTGCAGATGCTTTCACACCTAGAAATTAGATCTTTGTTTTGATATGCTGAGGTTTTGTGGGAATACTCCAGCATTCAGTAAGAAGTTTGGCCATAAAAGAAGAATGAAATCAAGGTGCAGAATGTAAGAGCACTGTGGTATACTATGTTGCCCTCATCCTTTCTTCAGACGGATTTAATACGGATACAATTGGACTTGATAAGAGTTCATGCTCAATATCTATCAGTAGCTTTTAGTAAAAGTGGTGAAAGCTTTGCCGTCATGAGTCCTATTGCTGGTCAAAGCATGTTGTAAATTTGCTGAAAAGATGAACTAATGTATTCTGAACATACCACAGCTGCACGTGTGAAAAATATTTGCAGGGCAGCCTTTTCCTAGCAGCTCACTGATTTTCATATTGTCTCAATCTGTAACTGAGCCAAGATCGGGTCTGGTTGCTTCCTCTGTGTAAACCTTTGCTTAAATTGTTAATTTCCCACTATAACTCAGGGAGCTGCATAGATTACTTCTCAAACACACACTGTTTTTCTCTCTCTTGTTGTTGTTGTTTTCAGACCCAAATGACAATCAGGGCTGTTGGACAGGTTTCTTTGACCTGGACGTTGAGAACTCGCTAGCTAGCTTTCTGTCCCTTTCTTGGCATAGCTTTTGATTTTGTCAAACCAGCTGATAAATGTTATACACACAGTGGAACACATTACCAAGGATTTTGTTGAATGAGAATGAGATTGGCTACTCACGATGATGAATTGGATTTTAATTGCCAAAAGTTTGCATTGTTAATGTCAATATAATTATCGCACAGAGCCCCAGCCCACATACTGACACCATTTTTTTCTGGAGATGCCACAGCAACAACACCATATTCTCTGTGAACTCATATTCTTCTCCCGTACATAGTCTTTTCTATGTGACATAATACCAAAAGTCCCGGAGAGAGTATAATACCATCTATCCACCAATACTGTAACAGTCATGAAAAAATGTCTTTGTTCTTCAGACAAAAGAAAGTGTCTTGTAGGGAACTGTTATGTCAAGTTACTCCTCATTTTTTTTCTGAAGAGTGATATAATAAAGGGGGCTACAGCTGCTGTGAGTTCCCCTGTCGCCTCCTACGCTACAGTGCCACTATACAGTAGCTCTTGGGGGAAAAGATGCTGGTAGACAAAACAAGTTTACCCCTGGAGAGTTTGGGAATAGGAAAGAAAATAGACAGATACATATACACATAGACACATGCAGAGGCACAAATCTTGCCTTAGTAAACACTATCTACAAAGAGTTATGGTAATGGTAAAGGTACAGGCTTTTTACACATGTCTACTTCTCATTGTAGACAAGGGACAGACAGATTAAATCAGGAGCTTAACTTGTTCTCAATTAAAATGTACAGCGCAGCAAGTTTCAACCCTATGTCCTTTTTCTTTGCACAGTTGCTTTAGTATATTCTCTGCCTTTCACCCTACATATAGTGTCCCTGTAGTTCTATAGGGGATTGATTTCTATAGACACCGCTAGGACATATAAGAGGCTTAACCAAGAAGAAATATTTTATCCAACAATGTTCTGATGATCTGCAGCTTTAAAATATACCTGACACTAGCTACCCTAACTTGTTTATTCATGCAAAAACGTTAAGCTAAGATAACCCAAAACCTTTCAGTCACAAGGGATCATGTCCCTTCATCATCATGAACAGTAACACAACCTCCTAAAGCAGGAGGACCACCCCACCCCTGGTCTTACAGTCTACAGTCCATTTGTGCCTAACGCACCAGCCTGCAGTCTAGATCCTGTGCCAATCATCATCTCATTTCACCAAATGATTACTGAGTCTTCACTGACAGCCTTCATAAAAAAATCCTACTCACACTGTTTCAGTGTGATGAAGTCATTAGATATGATTTATCACGTGGGTAATCTACAGAATAAAATCTGAAGGTCATCCAGCCTACACTGTGATGGATTTATCATTATAAAGTGACTGGGCTCGTGCCTGCCTGCTGCCTTTAAAAGAAAAACCAACGCCAGCAACTGCTTTTGCTCCCACGGGACCTTCATGCTGACATGCCTTGGGGAGAGTTGTACTCGGCAATTTGATCCCCAGCAAGGTCACACCAGAAAAAAAATATTTTAACTAGTGGTCATTTGAACCTATGAGTCCAGAACTATTTAGCTAAAGTTGATCCTGAGTAAGGTCAGAGTTTATTTAAATGTCCACTGAACAGTCAGGACATTATGTAGTAGTTCATCAATAAAAAGAATTAACAACAATATCTTCATTCCAAACATTGCCCTGATATTCAAGGAAGGCAGGAGTGGTGACAAATCCTGAGATAAGGGTGAGCACTTAGTGCTGTGGATGCTGTGAGGAGGTGTGGAAGCGAGGTTGAAAGAAGTAGAGACAGAAAGCTGCAGCGTGTAGGTGGCACCCACACAGCTCATCTTGGCTTAGCCGGCCCTGCATTAGCTAGAAGGCTGGGGCCTGTTTGTCTGAAATCTCTTAGGAAGGGACAGATCAAAGGCAGGGCAAGGGGCCACAAGACAGCTTACAAACTTTCTGAGGCATCGGTGCACATGCACATTTATGTGCCCAAACACAAAGAACACACTCACTTCCTCTGCTTCTATTATTGATTGTGTTCTCTCTCTCATCTCTCCTCTTTTCCTCCAGTTCCAGAGTTCCCACAATGAAGGCTACACTGGCAAAGCATTTAGCAATTGGAAAAGTCAGCTTCAGCCTGCAGCCAAATGCTGTGCACAATAAGCAGCAAGAAACAATGTACAGGATTTTATGACAAAGGCACGTCTGCATCGAGAATATAGGATTGCACAAAAGCTAATTCTTGGGGAAAAAAACATGGCTACTAGGCTTGTGCTGATTTGCAGTCAAATCGGCTATTGATGACTGAAGGGACTGTCTCTGTTTTTGCCCTAATGATATTAATGAAAGGTGTTGATAATCTGTGCATGAGCACTGCTCCTCAGTTTAATGAAAACCATTTGCTCTACCTTTTCTATCTAGTGTGTAATACAATTGATCTCATCTTCTGGCTCCAATGCGGCTGCCAGAGATGATCTGCAGCCATGCCTGATGCTTTGTGTCCACCAGATACAGTATGTGAGTCACACATATTCCAAATCAAAATTTTGTGATGGCTACATTAACAACATGAACACAAATACAGGTTCATGACGGGAAAAGTGCTCTGAGATTGAGTATTTTGACATTTTAACTGCTTCACATTTGCCCAGAGCTGACTGGAGTGTTTATGCAATTGCTACTATACAGGGACCATTATTGCATTCATAGAAGAAAGCTTCCTTAGGTCCCCCTGGAACATGCAAGGCACAGGAGAACAAAATAACTCTAAATGTCAATAATTACTGGATGGACTGGTGTGGAATTTTGCTTAGACATTCATTGCCCCACAAAGATAAGTCGAATCTCATTGGTGATTCCGTGAAGTATTATTCAGCTCAACTCAAATCTACAGTAGCTTTTATTCTTTACATTAAGCAGAACAGCCTTATAGTACTGCATGCTCAGTCATGTTAAACAAAGTTGATTAAGGCTCCAGGGGAAGCTCTCATGTGTATAACATATTACCATGTCACAACATTACCCATCTTGCACCTTTTATGATGACATGCACTGCTCTGTTTGGCTTTCTGATCTCTGCACAGATTAAAAAAAGCAGATGACAACCAACAAGACGTGATTTTTTTTTTTTTTTTTTTGTCGTCCTCATTGAACTTCAGTGCGACGGCTCCTATTGCGTCATCTGCATGAACGGTGGGATCATCCTTTGTTCCTGCATGTCAGTAAATGTTGACTGCTTCATTTGTTCATGGTATTATGAGCACATTCACAGTTCTTTGTTTTCTATTACTCTTTGTCAATGTTGTTAGAATTGCTGCATAGTTAATGTCATACTTTGATGACTGGGGTTTAGGGTTAAGGTCTATGGGGTATTGATTTGAACAGTGGCTCCATGAAATCCATTGTGCATTTTGTACAGTCTTTTGTCTCAGGGGGAATTATTTATAACACATGTATACAGTATGTCATCATTGTGTCTAGTGCGGGAGGCATGTAACATGTACTCATTTATAATGCAGAAATGATAGTTAAGGTGGTGATTTTAATTGTGTACATGGGTGTATGTGCCTGCCCACTTGTGTGTGTCACATGTAATGAGGCAGCATGCCTCCTTCATGACCCAGCGTGCCTTTTCATCTTTTCCAAACCCTGACAAACATTAGGCTGACAGATTGTGGCAAAACATGTCAGATGCAGTGATTAATATTTTTCCTCCTCATCTTTCTCACTCAGTCCATCTTGCTTCTAATCAATCTCTGTCTCGTGTCAGGCTGGTGTGTGCGTAGGTGTCTTTGTTCATGTTCAGTGTGTGTGGTTTTGAGGCCTGTCACTTAACTACTCTATAGGGGTCTTCAGGACGTCCATCAGTCAAATATGATTTGTAGGTCGCAGGATGAAAAGAAAATTGACCCACAAAGGGAATATCTGTTTGCCTTTAAGAAAAAGGGGCACATGCACCCATCATACAAACCTGATCCTTCTTCAGGGTCACATCTCAGCACAGAACACAGTACATTGACATTTAAATGTATTAAATGGAACACAACAGCTTGTTGTAGTCAATATTGTATTACATTTTTCATCTGTTTCTGTAGGTGGAGTAGCATGTGTACTGTAGGTGGTGTGGGAATGACAGAAGAATAGTGATATGGATGACAGTTTTTAGAAGTTACTATATCTAGAGTGAGCTTCTTGTTCTTTTTATTTAGTTTATAATTTATTTTAACTATAAGGCGTCTAATCACCTTGTCGTTTCTCTGTAAAACATTTCCACTCACTAATGTGAAATTGTTATTTGCTTTTGTAAGAACCTAAGAACAAATTTAGAGAAGTATGAAATCATTTGTTTATGGCATACAGTATCATATTTACATATTTACAAGATTTTCAGTGATACCCTCATAGGCTTATATAATTTTTTTGGTGGTGTGTTTTATTTGGTAAGATAATATTTCACTTATATTAAGGTTTCTATATTTAATCGCAATAGCAGTCAGATATTCAGATTTTTTTCCGGACATTTTGTTTAGTACACGGTTATCAGTGGAATTAAAATAAACTGTTTAAAGATTTAGTTTCATTGTAACTCAGCCCTTATGTAAATACTTAACTTCACATTGTTGTCACACAATATCAGCCAATGAGTTGACATGAGCAGTTGCCTAGCAACTACTTTTGCTTTCCAGCGTTGTCCCTGAGAAAATAGTGTAAGCTCCAATTACTTTAATGCTCACACTTTTACCACTGTAACAGCACCTCTATGCTGTATATGAGAGCTTTTTGTATGATGGAGGATATAACTAAGATACATGTGCCCTTTTCTTATTATGTAAAAGGAAATGCAAATCAGGGGGCTGTATAATGGCTTGGAATTATGGGAAGTGGTACAAATGGCGAAGCACAAGATACATTAGTTACTCGTGCTACAAAGCCACAAACAACATTTGTAATGCTCTGGCATGCTTTTTTTGCCTTTGTATTTATACAGGCAATCTAAAGTCTGAATGCCAACTTGATATTTGAAGGAAGGTTTGGATATGTCTGCTTTCACTCACTGATGTCATTTTCAAATACCATCAAAAACTCAGGCCAGGAGCCTGATCCAGGAATCAGGTGTCTTTTAGAAACAGGAAACTCACACAAACTCTGTCACGCCATAATTTATAAATACACACACACACTCTGTGTACTCTGTGGATGTACAGTGCACATACAGTATACAATTTACATAATACTTTTGTAACACTGCGAGCCATTTGATGCCTTTTATCAATTTACTCATATTTTATTTATATAACCCAATAGCACTCAGTTGGCTGTACAATATGTACAGTGTGCAACACCCTCTGTCTTTAGAGCACAGAATAAGATATAGAAAAAATCCATTTAAAAAAAAATTCCTTTGACAGGGAGAAAAATGGACCAAAAAAACAGACATGCAATAGATATCAGTGTAAATTGTAAGCAAACAGTATGAAGAATATCATCTGAAGGGCTTTGAACAGCTTCCGGGTACTGCCAAACTGACCTGGGTGGCATGACTTCGATGGAGACCTGGATAGAAAGGAAAAAAAATGTTAGGGAACACATGAAAAATGTTTTAAAGCTTAGACAATGAAAACTACAAGAAAAAATATTGAACTGTCAATCCATTTTCTCCACAGCTCAATGTGAGGCTTGCACAGTATATGTTTGGCTGCAGCCTCATATTTACAAGCTGTAGTCAAGACAAGCTTCCAAACTGGCAGATGACCAGTGTTATCCTAACAACCTGAAAATATTCTTTCTTTTGTATGATATAAACAACTACACAGTGTTTGTAGGTGGGCAGCAGTGTTGATATTTATGGTCTTTTAAACAGACGGGTTCATAACACAGATGTTTTTAAACACAAACGTATTTTATGGTGAAAACTGTATTCAGCACTCAAGCTGATTGCAGTGCCACCTCTGGCTCATAGAGTGTTGGTGGGTCATGGTGAAATCATTCAGTTCAGTCAGGCCATATTAATTATAATATAGTGTTTTCATTCAAAATTTCATTCACAATTAAAAAGAGGATAAGGGTAAGTATTTAATAGTATCCTGCATTACTATTAAATACTTACTAAATAGAGCTTAAACGTGTTGTGCAGCTAGTTAAACATAAAGTTAAACATAGAAATTATATAAAACACCATATATGGCACCAAAGAACATACAATATGTACAACAAATATTCTGAGCTAAAGTCATTTTTCTGTTTATAACTCTGTACAGCCGATAGGAGGCTGTTGGCCAGGGATGTTCTGTCATTGTAAAGTGTTGAAAATGTTGTAGTCTCCTCTCTGGCCTGTTGTTGTTCTGCTAGGCCAGGCAGTGTGTCTTACATGACACTGCTATGCTGGCTAAGGGATGTGAACAAGAGAAGCAAAGAGGAGAGGAAAAGATTTAGGGGAATAAATAGACCGAGAGAAGGGAGCGATGACGTGAGGTCAGGGGTGAGGATAGAGGTTGTGAGAACAGGACAGGAGAAGAGAGACAAGCCGTAAGAGATGGCAGGAGAAATAAGAAGATGGGGACTTTGATATTCTTCTGGTGCCTGGTGGAGCCAAGAATGCACAGCGCCTCAGCTTCCCTGACTGTTATTGGGTGATGAAACCCCAGATGAAGTAAATGAAATTTAATCAGAAAAAAAAATTCCACACAGACGAACTGTGAAATTTCATAATAACTCTTGGTGTGTGCACATGTCTAAGCATATATGTTTTTGTGTGTGTGTGTGTGAGCACTTGCATCCATGTGTGCATGAATGTGCATATAGAAAAATTATGCTCAACTCGGTAATAATATGCAAAGTAGCTGTGGCTTTCCAGCTGCAGGGTTAAGACATCACCATTAGAACCATTTACAGTCCCACATGTCCTCTCTGTTTATCCATTTTTCTTAAGCTTTATTAAAAGGTTTGAATTTCACTTTATAACTGTACCTTTGACAGGCTTTAATTTCACACTGAGGAAATTGTCACTTGCAGGAAAATGTTTTTTTTGCGTGAGCAATTTTGGACAGTTGGCACATGAGCCTTACAAGTTTTTTAAAATGTGTAAATTTAGATTTGTTATATACTGAGCATGGGTCGATTTTAGGGTTAAAAATATCAGTGATATGTCTTACTACTTAGTTCACAGTGTAAGATTATCAGTGGTGTTTAACCACTCATGTTTGTCTTCATGTTAAGTGACTCAGTGTGTTTTCGTATGTTCCCATGTTTCTCATATTCAAGAACAGTACCATCTGTTTTATAAGACACTGATTAAAATCCTTCGTTCTCATTTCAGGATTTAATTCCCTAAATCTGCATTACATTATCAATGCCTCTTGATCAAGATACTGTCCATTTTTGTAAATAAATGCATATTCAGTCAAAATATAGCTGGAGGAAGAACTCCCGCCTATGGGCATTGTATGGGGCTGTTGTGGTGAAGTGGGAGCGTGTAGGCGGGGCTCTCAGTGATCAGTCAATCTTAATTTCAACCCACACCTACTGTATAATCATGAGGTTTGGCGGCCACAGAATAAGAACATAAATCATACAGAGTGTAAGTTGTGTTTACATCGAGCATTTTACTGCCAGGCTTCATGTGAGCATGTTGATCAGAATGAACTGGCAAATGTCAGGATCATTTTTGTTCTGCTTTAAAGGATGGTTAAAGGGACCTTTTTAAAATATATCCAGAGGATGAAAATGCTCAGATCACTATCTGTTTTCAGAATATATATTTATGCTTGCTTGTCAAAGAAGTTCCCCTGGGTAGATGCACCACTCTCTTTCATTGTTTATCATTTACAAACACACTCTACCTTCCATCCGAGTGGTGCATCTTTCTCAGAGATACTGATCATTTTGACATTTGATTTCATTTTAGGCTGCTGATAAAAATGTATATCATTTTCTGTCATTTGACCTCTTTTTAGTTTTATTCAACCAAATCATTTTTGACTTACCTTTTTATTACATCTTCTAAGTATTTGGACACAACTGTCACCATATCATAGTAATGTCTGTCACAAGGTTAGTGGAAAAGGCTGTCTATTTGTTCGCACACAGTGTCCATGTCCTTGTGCTCTGCCGACCAGCAAGTGGTTTAGAAGCTGGATTCCCTCACTTGATAATGAAAATACTGTTCACTAGGTTTAACTTGAGAAGAGGGGCTGAATCACCTGCTGTGTCACTTGTACTTCTTTAGCAAACATCCAGAGGAAGATTTAGATGGCTGTCTGCTGATATTAGCCTGGAACCTTACTCATTTAATTTTAAAACAACATACTGTAATAGATAAATTCACAGCTCATTTTGGCATAGTTTGTGAAGGAATTAACGCTCTTCAGAGCAGAGAGCACCTTAATTGGATTCCTTTGTAATATTGTGAGGTCAGACTTGTTCTGTTTTACTGCTGCTCTTGATGAGCACATGGCCTGATGCATTAATAGAAACTATAGCATGATCTGCATTATTTTATTGTTAGCTTGGAAAATTAAAATGCAGAGCAGCAGACGTAATGTAGAGTGTCTCATCGACTTTTTTTGTGTTTGTTTGATGAAGGACAGGGATTAGGTTGTAGAGAATGATTTGTACTTTCCATGTTAATGGTCTTGTTTGCCTCAAGTGCATGAATACTGTAAGATTATGGCGCACGCAGATGTTTCTCTCACATCCATAAACAACTGCTTCAGGCATCTTTCTCCTTTTCACTCTGGGATGAAGGATGAATGTGCTTTTTCTTGGTGATTCCCATTAAAATAACACTAAAGAGTTTTAGAAAACGTGATGTTCTACAAGGACTCTCATTCATCACACATGTACTCACATTAATATCAAGCTAGAGAAATTGAACTGTCTCCATCATGCCAACATGTGGATATTTATCTCCTAATGATTGCAGTTATGGGGGAATAGACCAATAGAACCGCTTGCAGAGGGTGATCATAACTACCTCTGCTCTCCAGTGAGCTATGACTGTTTCAGAATTTGAGACCCAACAGCAACATCATCAACACAGCTATCACAGCTACCATCACAATCCAGATTACATCTGTATCCTGTTAACTAGATATCATGCCAAGCACAAACACTTACTTGACTGATGCCAGATAATCAAATTTAGACTGTACATATCAGGAAAACTGGGAATGTGATCAGGGCTTTCCTGGAAAGTGAACGTTACACTGAATAAATAAAGGTTAACCAAAAGTCTTTGTGGATATACTAAAGTAAGTGGTAAGATCTCTGCAGGATCAATTAGCTGTTATAGCAGCATAGGGAGATAAAATACAACTGAGAAATATAGGTTTAAACAGGCTTTCTAGCTTTTCACACAAAGAGTTGAAGGGTTGTTGAGAAACAGATGTGAGACAAAGAAACTGCATGAGGTGAAAAGGACAGGTACAGCACATGCAGGGCTTTTATTGGAGTTTGGCGTGCTGATTTCACAGAGTTTCTGTATCAACACAGTGAGCAGCAGTAACAGCAGTGGATGTGACAAACAGGTCATGCAGGCAATTAAGGTACTTTAAACCCTTTGCACCCAGCTGACTCAAAAATAGCAGCCCTTCTTCAGAGTTAAATCAGTCAGAGTTGAACACACACACAGAATACATACATTTTTATATTCTTTGTAACATGCACTATCCAGGGATAACAGTAGAGTAGAGCTCTTAAATCTCCCAAGCCCTCCCAAACATACCTTAAAATCACAACATTTTGAAGCTTTAAATATGAAATTAATTTTGTGATAGTTGTCTGTATGTTCATGAATAACATTTTAAACAGGAACTTCTAATAGCTCATTCTGTATATTTGAGTTTACCCAAACCTATATAACCTCTATAATATGAATGTAGGTTGATAACGACTGACTACTGCCAGCAGTGCAACACAGTCTATGTTAAAAACATGTTGAACTTGCCGTGTCAGGCCCTTAAAATGCCTTAGGTCAGGTCTTAATCAGGTTAGCGAGATCAAATTAAGTAAACCTGACTTGTGTCCATTTAATTGTCAACACTAGTAAATTCTTGTTTAATAAGATTATCCACTCATGCAGTAAATACCTTTGTAAATACTTGAGAGAAAGCTGTTGTCAAACTTTTTGCCGCTGTGCTCTGCTCACTTTTTAAAAGCACCCATAGAGAGTCTTTTACAGTGGGTCACCCATCACCCAACACACTGTGTAGTCAAGCTCACTTAGATGTGGAGGATGATGAGGGTACAGCAGAGCAAGTGCTGGAAGAGAGCCGAGAAGGTGTCTATCACAGTTTTTGTCTCTAGACAGGATCTACCCCGGCCTTTATGTGTGTCTGTGAGTGTGTATCTGTGGGTGTGAGTAACATGGCAAAATCTTTCTGTGATCACTAAGTCTAGGCAGTCTTCAGCCCATCTCTCCAAGCTGTGTAAGACTCAGGAGAAATCTAAACCCCTCTAGCCTTCATCCTCTCCTTCTCCTCCTCTATGTCCCTCAACACCTCCACCTCCTTTATCTTTACATCTCCTCTTCTTATGTCTTTCCTTGATCCATGCCTTCCTACCTTCTTCCTTCCTGTTTTGTCTTGCCACCCACACACGCATCCTTGGACTGATCCATCTGATCTCTTCACAAGTCTCATTTTCTCACACACTTCACAGTTTTCTCACCCCTCAACCTCCTCTTCTCAATCCCTCTCCCTTTTCCCTCTACTCTCAACTTTTCAACTACCCTGTACCCCACTAAGCCCCCCAGTATTACCCTACACTTACACACTTTCTCTGCTGATTCATCAACATACTTTTGCCCTGCAGTTATGAACCTTCCAGCAACTTCTCTTTATATAAAACAAACACGACCTTTAAATTGTGCTTCCAGTATAATGTATCGTAATATTTGTCTTCCATAAGGACCTTTTCTAGTAAACATTTACCCTTTCCATTTTTTTAATGAGAGGCGCACAGGGAAAGTCTAATGGTGGAATAAAGCAACTGAAGATCTAATATCTGTTTTCAGGCCAAGTACAGACAATCAGGCATCTCTCTATAAAATGTAATCTTTAGAATTACTTCTCAAAGACCCTGGTCAAATTACAGCCGTTGTTATAAATAAAAAAAAAAAAAATGCAGTGAGCGAATGCAAGAGAAAGTAAAATCTGAAATGATTAGAGTTTTTGAGTGTGTACACACGGATTGTGTGGGTTGTAGAGGCAAATTAATTCAATAATCAATCATTTGGATTTGCTTATGTGGCATCGACCAATGGATTTTTTAATGGCAATGGTTTCTAATTTGAAAGCATAAAGGAGACAGCTTGACTATACATCCATGTAGTACTCTGATTAACTGCAGTTTATTGTATATCTCATTTGATTTGATAGTTCTCACATGTGTTTGAATATAAAGGAACTTGTTTTCTGTTATTTGCCAAATTAAGCATTGACATATTATTGATGTAGCAGATGGCAAAGCCCAAAAGACGTCCATACCAGTTCACTTTAATGGAAATTAGCCATTCAAGGTGCTGGATCGGTTTGTTTACACGTTAGATATAATACAGTATATAGCATATAATCCAGAGCCATTTTGTTCCGGAGGTAATATTGTAAATAAAAACGTCTATTTCAAATATACATACATACACAGAGCAATAATTAGGCAGTAATCCTGTTTTAGTGACAATATACTATAGCAACCATAGATTGCATATCCTCACAAAATGAATAACTATGAAAAATGTTGTAACATTACCAGGGGCTTTGCAGAGAAACAGTGCACTGTAGCTACACAAAGATTGTGTACATAGCCTCCAGAATCTATTGCTGTAAACTACATAAACGCGTGCAGAAGCTTACTTCATTAGTCAGAAGATTAATCTTTCTCGTGGTTAAATTGGGTGATAAAAGGACTAAAATTGAGGTTATAGTGTATATACGTGTGCACATCTGTTTCTGAATGTTTTCAGATGTTTGAATACACAGGCTGATGAGGTCAGTTTCAGGTGAATAATGATGTTGTCTTGAACACAAATGGTGGCGTCTCTGTGTTCATCAGAAAACTCATTAGATATCTTTCATCTTCCAGAGAGGTTGAAAGAGGGCACTGTTCAACTCAGGATGATGGAAGCTGTAAGTCCTCGTCTTCACAGCAGGTTTTTATCATCTATAATATGTGACACAAGCCCCAGCACAACTGAGACGGTACGTCACATGGGGTTCTTGCCTATGTCACCTGATTAAACCTCTTGTAGGTTTCTGTGAGCTTGTACAAACTATATATGACTGACACCTCACATACGCACATAATATAATCCTTCTTAGCCATAATAACTGAAAACATCTGTGTGGGTGCTCAGGGTCTTTAAGTCTTGATTTTTGCTTCTTGAGTGTATTTAACTCATATTTAGCTTTCCAAAAAGAAACAATGATAAGTAGCAAGGGAGATAGTTTTACTTTGTCTTATGGTTCTCTTCTCAAACATTTCATTGCCATCCAACTCCTTTCTTTCTGCAGCATACTTACATGAGAATAAATACTTTTTAACAGTATTTATTATTATATTTCTGTGGGAGAACACATTCTTTTGTGTGGACATCACCTGGCTTATGTTGGCATCTACTGAATTACCTGTACAAGCATTTTTGTAATGTACTTTAGTATTATATGATCTCTTAGGGTGAAGGTCTACTGTAACTCCTGAAATATATATGATCCGGATCTTTAAGCAAATTTTAGAAAACATTTTAGATGTCTGAACACAAAAATACTTTCACTGCAGCGACAGCCCATTGGTGTTGTGATTTATTTGACATGGTTCTTTTTTGGACGGTCATATGGGTCAATCTGAAAGGCAACTACCCTATTTGATAACCTGTTGTTATAGCTATCTACAGTAAATGGTGATTACACCCTTGGTTTCTACGTTTGCTTTGCTTGTCACCATTTGGAAAACAGTTCAAACACTGAGAATATATGAATGTGGAATATGAAGAGTTTAAAGTCTTAGTAAAAAAAAATCAGAAATTCTGTTACTGTAGTCTTGACTGATCTGGATGGAGACGTAACCAATAAGACATAAATCAGTTTCTGCTTTGTTCACTAACGTTGCTCTTTTGTGGCATTTTGATTGAGGAGAAACATGTTTAAAAACTGAAAACTGAACTGGAAGTTTGACCATTTTACCCACATTAATTCCTCAAGGTACAAACATGATTCTCTTTTTGTGTTTGTATATTATTGAGCCTTACTATGTTCTTCTGTTAATGGGTTTTGTACCTTCAGGCCATATTTGTTTATAGCTGTTATTTTATAGAACTATATTTCTGCTGAGCAGTTATTTCCATCAAACACAAGCTGTTTTTAATATTCAAGTCATCCCTGACCAAGGTCTCAACCGGCATTGAAAGGCAGATAGAATAAGCAGATTTTTTGATTCATTTAACATAGAAACAGACACATTTCTCTGTTGACGTAAACAATTACTCAAATAAGTTTTCTTTCCTTAAGACCTCAATCAGGAAATGCTTCCTTTTATGAATACTGCAAAATGTTTGTTTCAAGCCATTTTCACATACAGTATAACTTTAGACCAGTGGTCCTCAAACTTTTTTCAGCAATGTACCCCCTAACCAATACAAAGCATTTTTGGTTAGCTGGTCCATTTTCTTGACTCTCTGTGTTCTCAGCAGCATCTCTGCTACACTTAAACGATGAAACCATTGTTCCTAGTTTTCACAGTGATAAAGTGATTCGTCACGTGCCAGAATATGTCACAAATCTTGGTATTAAACTGACAAATTAAACTGAATGTTGAATATAGTTAGTTTAGTTTATAAACTTACATTCATATTTTACTGAAATAAAATTTTAAAAAACCCTTAAAAGTTAGGTTCATTTAATTAAATTTTATTTTCTTTATAGCGCCAAATCACAGCAAAAGTAATTTAAAGTTACCTTTCCTTTAGAACAGGTTTATAACTTGTCCTTATATTAAACAAATTAAACAGCATCATGTTATTATGTCATAGTATATAACAATTTTATTTTCATTGTCACAATTAACATTTTAAATGGAAATGTAACCAAATCTAGGCCTCACAGGATTGAACAACTGAAAAAGAATTTCTCTGTAATTGTCGCTGTGCAGTTGGTAGTTGGTGATCGCATTTATCTCTTTGTCTCAGCGGGGATACGCACTGGGATCTCTGGTGTCAGAGAGCATCTCCTTACCAGCTGGGCTTACGAGGAAGGTGCACAGTTTGTCATATAGCGCTGTTTGAAATGTGGGCTGGGCCAAAATACCTCGGCCGTTCTTTTGTTCCAGTCCATCCCTGGCCTTAAATAAGACATTTTAAAACCGAAGCTGCGGGTCGGATAAAGTCTGACGGCCCGTAGCCTGCTCCACAAAGTCGTGTTAACTAAGGGAGAACACTGAATGATTTTAAAAACACTGCTTTAGACAATGTCATGACAATAAATGCATTTGTGGACATTTTGTTGTTCACATACTTCACTGAGGAGGTCCAGCACTGCCACCCTGCCTAGACATCTGCCCACTCCTTTGCCCCCCCCCATGTAAAATTTTCTAGATCCGCCACTGTCCCTGGATAGAGTATGCATCACAGTGTTGCAGAACTAGTCGCATGATTAGAAATGCTGTGTTATGCTTGTAATGCTGAAGCTGGTAGTAATGTTTGTTTAACGTCCAGGCCAAGTGCCTCAGACATTTGGGTTCTTACATGCAGCTCCTCCAGGTAATGTCTAGAGGAGAAGCGTTCCTGTGCTTGTGTAACACCAGCTTCACCCAAACATATCTCACTAGCTTTGGTCATACAGTATATCTATGGCATACCACGCTGCACCTGTCACACAACATTATTGTTCTGTTTGTGAGAAACAGCTTGCACTCAGCCATTTTTGTTGGTGTGTCACTGTGATTTGCAGAAGTATTGAAGAGGCAGGAAACCGATATTGTGACTGGCTGAGATAATTTCTAACCACATAATCCAATTATTTTCCACTTCACTCAAATATTTTTGCATAGTGTCTTGTGCATATAAAGAAAAATGAGTGTGGATATAGAACCTCATTATCTATGTACACATGACCTAGTACCTGAACAGAGCACGGAGCACATAGAATTTTATATGAATCAAAAGCAGCCCTCAGAACCACTTCAGCTGCTTTAGTATCTGAATCAAAAAGTTGGCTTTTATGTAGCATTTATTGAACATGTACTAGGTTCTTGAATAATTTCAGAGTTGGGTGGGTTTAAGATACTGAGCTGCTGCTGCAGAACTGTTTACTATATCTGATGCTCACCTCCATTATCCACCACCCTGCAGGTACAAGCCATTTCTCTCACTGGCTGTGCACTGCCACAGATGCAGGTTAGGTCTGTGATTGTTTTCCAGCCAGGCTTCCATGATGGATGACTAGCAGGGCTGCTTAATATGATGCCTACACACCGTAGATACCTAAGAACTGTGTGTGGATACCCAGTACTTACTGCTTGGTCTGGTTTCTGTCTTCCATTAAGCTCAGTGAAGGGTGGTGTACTGAGTGGGTTCAATTTAATGTTGCCCATTAAAGTGAATGATACTGCAGGAGACATGTAACCTGTGTTATATAGTCACAAAACATGTCCACATCTGGAATGTGTCAGCTAATGGCTGTTAAGGCACATTCAGCAGAAGTGTCTGCAGCATGCTGTGTTGATGTCGCATATTCATTGCAAGTGGTGTTCTGCTCTTCCAACACATGTACTGTTTAGGGTTTACTTCATAGGCTGATCAGATGCACTCTGAATTGATTAAATGAGATAATTAGGGCATCATCTAAGGCCTTTGAAGCAGATGTGTGTCATCTTTCACTAACGATCAAAAGACTAAACTTTCACCTTTCCTCTCCCCCTGCATGCGCCTATGAAACATGAGTTTACAGTAGGCATTAGTGTAACTGTACAGTATCGTAAAATAAGAATCAGGCATTTTGACACTGACTCAAATCAATGCAGTCTCAGCTACAGAGTAATTAGTTTGTAGTCCAAGTGCCAAGACAAACAGTCTTTGGTTAATTACAAAAGATACTTGACCCATATTGGCATCATAGTTTAAACCTATTGAATGAATTAATGGAAAACAAAATCTCCATTCAGAACATTCTGAATCATATAAGCAAGCTGGCTGCAGCAATGACCTTTCATTGCTTCCATGTAGAAGTTAGCAACTGGATTTCATGCATCTCTGCTCTTATCACGTCATGCTTGATTGTTTTTGTGCTCTGTTACAAACATTAAATACCAGCATTGAACAAGAGGAACTGTTATGGCTGTGATGCTAATGGTTATTTTATAGTGCTTCATGCCACATGAAATATTCAGCAATGTTCACATAGGTATCTGAAAACTGTGTTAGTTGTTCACAACAATACTGCAGTGAAAATCAGCAGTAGTTTAGATAGCCAGTGGCTGAATGTGAGTAGGGTGACCTGTCAGCTGTCTGATATTAATGGATGTCATTTTGATGTGTATGTCGTGGGAAAGTACCGGGGTAAGAGCAGTGTGTCCTTTATGGCTGTGGCTTCACTCAGTGAAGGAAGCAAACCAAAAGCCCATAGATATGCCTGTAATTGTGGCATTAGAAGGAGGTCTGCTTTGTACCTCATTAGGAGAAGAGCACAGAGGACCTTGGGGCCTTTCAGGACAAACAAGGGGGAGACAGACTGACTGACAGAGAGAGACTGACTGCTTAGTTGCATAAGGGATGATAGCCCGCTGCAGCTATTGTACTACAGTACAAGAAACATGGACAGATATACCAACATAACAATAAAGGGTTTTCCACAGAATGTGACTCTGTATGTGATGGTGGTGTATCAGGTGATGTCCAGATATGTTATAGAATGAAAGCTTTTACCTCACATTCAACCTTTGGCTGTATATAATGATGTTACCGGGTTTCCACACCTCGCAGAAAGCACACACATTGTTCTACTTTGGACTTTCATCAATTTAAATCATGAAATTAGTCAGTGACAGCTGATCTGAGCTGCTGTTTGACATTTTAACCAGCAACAGCAACTATCAGTGCTAAACAATAAGGAAAACAATGAGCTTTGCTAACAACCCAAGAAAAAAATGGCCACATTCACACTATAAATTTCACTCACTCACTCGTTTTCAATGAGAGACTGTGGAGACTTACAAATTGACGACACCACACATAACTTTACAGTAAAATAGGAGGTTACGCATTTTACATAGGAAAAAACATATATATATTTGGCAGTGAATGCTGATGAAAACTGTTTTTGCAGTGTTTATGGACACAAATGTCTTTCTGTGCTTGTAGACCTCTCCACCACTTGTAATGTAACTTTTTGTGAGCATCTTGTGCTCACAGTGTCTGTATTTGACACAGCGTAGAAA
The DNA here is from genome assembly GCA_032353495.1 of Ctenopoma kingsleyae. Lineage (NCBI taxonomy): Eukaryota > Metazoa > Chordata > Actinopteri > Anabantiformes > Anabantidae > Ctenopoma > Ctenopoma kingsleyae. The sequence continues at coordinate 17,389,710 of JAUBNQ010000005.1, read as the reverse complement.
GCAAAATTCACCTAAGATTACATAATTCTTCTTTGTATAACAGTCCTTCAGCCATCTTTAAAACAAAAAGTCTTTTTCACTTTCTTCTGGGATCCTTATTCTAAGGAATAAAAAGCACCACATACCCGTCTGTCATCTCCACCACAGAATTTACATTTAAGATTTTTACTGCTCAGAGAGCTGAGAGCTGCTCAGGGGCCAGAATATAAACCTGACATAACATTAGCCAGAGAACCATGCTCAGCAAGTGATAAAAGTATTAAAAAAAAAGCTACAAATACAACTGCCATGCCCAAGTTGGTTTCTTTATGATGCCTGTAGGTATGAAGCATAACTTCTCACGTTTAAAGTACAGTAAGAGCTAATGTCACTATAGTGATTCCACTGGAACTTACTTATTGGAAAGGTAACTGAGACACATCTGGAAGGCTCTGAGAAGTCAGTGTTATCATCAGCAGCATAGAGTGTGGTAAAGGTCAGGAACATTGTCTCTCTGTGTTCCCTCTTATGCAACAGTGAATTCATAAAAAAAAAGTATTCAGAAAGGTTTTCTGCAGGATTCTGCACACCTCATTAGTTTTTGAATGCAGACCTATCACATGTATAAAATGGCTTTACAACAAACATGCCTTGCAGTGTGACCCTTACAGCTGTTTAACCAGAGTGACAAGCTGTTACTGTTTGGAGGGACATTGATTTTGAAATCAAGTTTGTTTCCCTCCAACGCATTTTGCCAACTGGGAGCTCAGGCTACCTGAGTCTGCCAAGGAACTGATTTTCAGGCTACACTGGCTTTCTCCTTATGACTTGTGTTTCTGCTTCTCCCACTGCCTCCCTTTCTGTTGCCCTTGGTGTTGCAGTTTTGTACTGCATGATTGAGAATGTGCATTATCCTGGAGCATACTGTGGGTTCCACTCATTTACCACAGAGTGTGAAGGTCATTATACAGACCAACACACCGTACACACACACAAGTTAGGCTCAAACACAATCACTTTGACCTGTATGTGCACTCGTACATGTAACAGACAGAGAATCTGTGGTATACCAGTGAAGCAGTGGAGCACATTGGAAGACACTTGAGAAGAGATAGATCAGATGAGCATTTTTTCCATATCCATTCATCTTTGATTCAGCCCTGCCCTTTCATTTCTCCTCTTACGCCTCATGAAATAACTCTGATTTCTGCCTCTCCACAGGCCACTTGTGAGGTTACCCTGCCTGTGTAATTCCACAGGGCATCTCCAGAAAATCCTAGACACTGCATCAATCACACACAATTGTAGGTGTGATTGCAAGAATTCATTACAGCTAATTGTCTTGTCTTAGTTTATCAAAACACTTAAGTGCACACAAATTATGCGGTTAAATTTGCATGGAACATAGAAGTGATCTAACCTTTTATCATTTTTTATTCAAAGATAGATTTTAGTGTTTGTGCCATATATTGCTACGAACATTAAGCAACTCAAGTTTACTGTCAGCTTTTCATGAGCATTGCATGTGTTATCGAGGAGCATTCACATATTCATGGTTGATTCTTGTGTGAAATGCTTTTTTGAAAAATATTTTCTGTGTTAAAATGGGGGGAAAAAAGTATCCTTCACATAAAATCTGGATCAAGTTTTAAAAATTGATGAAGTAGACACACTATTTGTCAAGATGTCAAGTTGCTTTGGGATTTCTATGGGATGGCATTGGGACGTCACTCAATACTGTCAAAACATTTTAGCACTGTACCTAGTAGAAATCCTACATCTGCACTAAAATGTTTTACAAAATATTCTGAATAGTGGTGATAGAAGTGGAGTGGAGATGTTGGGCAGAGCAGAGTTGCATCTGTACATTTCCTATCATTGAGACAGCAGTTACTCCCCTTTCCCACTGCTGTTTGTTGTGTGCCTGGCAATAAGCTAGTAAGGAAAAAGGGAGGGTGCTCTTGATAGCATGCTTCCCGTCTCTCATCTCCTTTCCTCCCCTAAATTCATCTTACTGCCTTAGATCAACCATTTTAAATCGTATGGGAAACATACAGTAATGGCAGCAGAACAGCGTATACTGTGAATAACCAATGAACTGGTCCTGCAGTATCATACTGATGAGTTCAAAGACAGTGTTGAAGTTGCAGTAATTTGTCTACTAAGAGAGACACTGGCGGTGTTAAAGCAGCCTGAGGGCAGTGCTCTTTTTTACACTTTATTTGTGTGAGGAGATCATTGAAGCTGGGACTTTTTAACCAGCAATTAACAAAAATGATTTAATTAGAACTTCAAATTACTGTCCTTTAGAGATGACTCAACTTTACTGCCCTGCCATCCTAATGTGAAGCCATTTATTGCTAGACCCTTTCTTAACTTTTGAAACTCAGAGAAAAAGGTTTTATACATGCTATCAAAAATGTTGTTAAATATTGATGGGCTGGCATCATCTGAGATTATCTTTGAATAGTCATTTTTCTGCCCCTCTTTAAAAGTCGTTGCACCAGTTTTGTTCATATTTTCAGTTTATCCATCTTTGACTCCACCTTTGTTCTCTGTTTTACAATATCACCGTTTTCATGCTGTTCACTTTCTATTTTCAGTGTAGAGTTACTGATACACAATTACTTTTCCTTTTTTCCGAAATGACCCACATGCTGCGCTTCACAGCTGAATACAAACGAAATGTGTATATTTGATGTCAGCTTTGTTCAACATCTTGTTATAGGCACCGTAGTGTAACATGCATATTGTTTAAATGAGGTGTAGTGTAATACAACTCTGTCAACTGGAGTTGTGGACGGGATCATAATTGTACATCTGAATGTGTGTATATCAGCTACACACTAAATTTTAACATGGTTTTGTTCTGTAGAACAAGGTCTGGGGCTCCTGCTGTTTGCCTCCCATGGTTAAAACCATGCAAATTAGGTGAATTCCAGACTACAAATTGCCATAGGAGTGTAACACTGTGTTTTACTTACTGTGTGAGCTTCCCTGCTTTCTGTGAGATACATACTAAGTTAGACTGCAGCTCTTTCATGATCTCAAGTAGCTGGTATTGAAAACACATTAATAATGTTTACAGATTGGTCAGTGAACGGCTGTGCTGCAGTATTAGCATGTTTCTCTCTCTGGGCAAGTTGAATGTGCTGCAGGATGTCAGGGCTGATTCAGCTGCTCTAACAAATATAGCAGGTACAGGGACAGACAGAGTGTCTGTGTCAGGTGGAAACACTGGGGACACTTTCACACATATTGTTATGCAACATGTATAAGCCCAGTTAAAACATGACATGTAAAACCATATTTGATATATTTTTTCTTGCCTGTTCCAGACTCTCAAAGTCTATTATTTCATTATTGCATTTCATTATGGTGTGTTCACACGTACAGATACAAAGTAGTTGGCATCTGGGAAATTTGTAATTCTGAGGCTGTGTTGTTCTATGTGTTATATACATGTTCTGTTCAGACTGGATGGTTGTTGTCTGATGTATCCACCACTGGCAGGCACATGACATGACACCAACAATACTGATGATTAGTTTTTACACATCATTGTTTCTTCTGTCCCAGTAACTTATGTTACACAACACGTGAAACAAATGTAAATAATCAGGAGAGAATTTAGCGATCAGCTTTTTTTCTGTTTTGTTTAAAATTCTTTCATTCCAGGTAGTAAACTTATTCTCTGCTTCTGTTTCCGCTGGAATCAAGATGCTCCCAATTGTCTCTCGCTCTGCGGTAGCTGAATTGCGTCAGAACATATTTTCATGAAGCTGAGCCTTTGTTAACTTTTAACTGTGGTGTAGCTGCGCTCCTTTTATAACTGTAGTGCTCTGCGGGAGGAACATGCCATTGACAATGAATGGGCAACTGTTGCTGGCCCAGGTGTATTCATATGTGTGAACGTCTAGTTTCTCCCTCCATGCAGCCTAAGGTGCTGGATAATAGAGTAGGGCTTTCAAAAGTAGAAATAATTTCTGATACAGTTAAATTGTTTAGAAAAACACTTTAAAAGCTGCAATATAGGAAAAACTCAATCAAACCACATCTGAAAAGTCCACAGATCCTGTAGTCACTAGTTAACAGAACTGATAAAACATCTTAGATTAGCATCCAGTAACTCTGGTTTTCTTAGAAATGCAGCTCCTAGATGTCCTGATTCAGTTTCATGAGGCCGCCGCAGCAACAGACCAGTTTCCATCAACCTTATATTACCCCTGACAGGGAGACCACTGAGATTTGGTGTTAATGAAATGTGTGTTTACTTCTGGGAGATGTTGCGCCACGCTGCCTGTGACAGTCCAGTTAATAATGAAGCACGAAGTTGCAGGTCACTTCAGTGAACGATGGAGCTGAAACCAATATTTTCCATATACAAATACCTACCTCTCCCGTCCCCTTTGTTGAGTTAATTGTTTTTGCTCATGTGACATTTCAAACAGACAGATAGACATTCACTTTGATCTCACTGCAAATATTCACCCGGGGAGTATACATACCACATGCATATTCATTTTCTGCAACTAGTGACAGTCTCTCAAACCTCCTTGAACATCAGTCACACATCACTTATTTCTATCTACAAGTTGCTTTTGTGCAAGTGCTGAGACTCCCAGTGCAACAGCACATGAATATATGCAAATATGTGAGCCTCTTTATGCATCTGACATGCTTTTGGTTCAAACTGTCAGTTTTAATGGGCCATTTGCAATTGAATTACACATGTTTGATGTATGATTGACAGTTTTGGTATTTGGATTGTGTAAACTGTTGCTCTGACAGGCAAGTCAAACAGCTGTCAGACTATCCTGTTCTGTCAATTGTTGATCTTCCTTATCTTGCCCTGTTGACACAGTGCAGACAACCTCACAATCTCAATTATCAAACCAAGCTGAGACCCCTCATTGTACTGTCAGGCAGCAGTTATTAATAGATGAAGTGCCTGATTTTTGAGTTTTGTTGACTGAGCTAAATAAGAGTTTGGGTGAGTTTGAAAAAATAAAATGTCCCAAAGTTGTGAGTTCAACAAGACTACTTCTGAAGTGCACATTAAAAAACAAATAATGTACTAATCTTGAATGCAAATGTATTCTAGTATAGCTCATAAAACTGTTAATACTTCAGCTAACAAGCTAACATTCATCAGGACATTAAAGAAAATACAGTATATAGATACAAACAGTCTTTTCACTGATTTCTCCTACTTTTCTAAAATTCAATTTCGGTGAAGCTTTTAAAAAGAATCAGTGTTAATAGCATTCTGGTGTTTTGGTATTCTGAACTGATGCTATTGCCAGGCAGTCAACATGACTAATATCTAAGGTCAGCCATGGTCCCAGCTAGTCAGTCAGTAAGCCATTATCCCTCATCAGTATGTGTGAAGTGAGGGTCAGAGTGGAAACTGGAGTATTTATAGTCTTCTACAGGCCTCTGAACCCAGACCTGCTCTCCTTTTATAGCGGTTTACTCCTGCACTGATCTGGACGCCCACCTGCAATAAAACACGGCTGTTGTGCATGTATTTTTATGTCAGAACTCTCTGCTAAAACCACATGCTTTGTAATTATCATTGTGTGTGTGTGCGTGTGCGTGTGCGTGTGCGTGTGCGTGTGTGTGTGTGTGTTAAATATGTGTGCGTACAGATGTGTCATTTGGATCTACACATCAACATCTAATTTCATTCTTTTTAAAGTCATTTTTGAATTTAAAGATGCAAATAAGTGGTATCCAGGCACATTTCACAGATACACCAGACAACACAGAGAGCAAAGAAATATTTAAGAATGAGGTTGGATAAAAAATTATTATATTACTTCAGACTGTTCTGTTTTCCTCCACACGCTGTACAAATACAAATGATTATTTGTCAAGTATAACATGAATACGTAACAGCGATCTGTGCTCCAAGACTGTTTGTGTCACCCTGTGGCTTTCATACCTTTCATGTCTGTGTTTTTATAGGACAAGCATGGACTAGCTAGCGGTGAATGGCAGATTTATAAATTTGTCGAAAGCAACAATTGCCACACCATTCTTGAATAACACATAAATATTATGTGTTGTTTTCTTTAAAAAAAAACAAAAACTTTTCTTTATAAGTCCTCCCAACACATTCTAGCCTTTTTGCTGAGAAATTAATTCAAATCTATCCAATCCCCATGTAATTATTACTGTCTCTAACCTATTTAACGTAGTCATTTAAATATTGTGGGAGTTCTTTATTTATGACTCTTAATAGTGTTATGGCTTACCCATCCAGAGAATATAGAGCAACATTATTGTTAAATTTTTGAGTAAATACTGTCTTGGGTCTTCAGCGTATTTGCAGTACAACACATGTACAAATTCATTGTTTTTTTATCCTCATTCCTTCGGTTTGTAGCGTCACTTCCCCAAACATTTTGTCCAAGTCCAATAAAATCTTTAAATGGGGTGTCTTGCTTTCTTTTCTTTGAATAAAGACATCACTGTATGCAGACTTTATTATACTGTACACTAAATCTGAAACTATCTCACTGTTTTAAAACCTTGTTCAGGACAGCTATGATTACACTGCAGTCCTCCGTTCTCTGATTTCATCTCTCCATCGCAGCTTGTGTCGGCTTTACTGTGAGCAAAGAAACAAAAGGAGAGTTACAATAGCTGGCATTTTATTTCACGATCCTCAGCCTATTCAGTATTCAGAGGAGGCTTATACTAAAAATGCAATGTGCACAACTCCATACAGTATGATTGCCTGTCTTTCTACCTATTCATGCCAACCCTCAGTAAAAAGTAATCTGTGCTATTGTTCTCTTCATTCCTCTGTGATGCAGTCTCTACAGCTGGACTTAAAAGTTCTTGTAAATTCTGACGAGTGATCATAGCTTTGTACTGTCACAAGTACGGGACTGATAATACTGCATCAGTGGCCAGTCCAAGGCTAGCATTTAACAGGTATTTGATGTTTGGTAGGATACAGTATATGAGAAATAAAGTGGTAAGAATGTTTCGACTTTAGGCTTGAAAGGATTGAGTTTAAATAGGAAGAATGCTTAACATAAAAAGTGTCTCTCTCGATATACAGTATATCTGGATGTAGATCTAGAGAGATAGATAGACAGACAGACAGAC
>JAUBNQ010000005.1:17340707-17353838 GCA_032353495.1 Ctenopoma kingsleyae | reverse complement strand
GTTTCTTCCTCCGCCTCCATCGCTGCTCCACACAGATACTGAGATATTAGATTCTATTTCATTCAATTCAACTTTATGTCATCTCAAGGCACTTTACAGTGTAAGGTTTAAGACCTTACACAGAATATATATGTATGTATATATAGATAGATATTCTGTTTTATGAAACACGATGGAATAGTGAAGGGACCTATATTGGTTTGCAGCTGTATTGACAAACATAAACCACTTTAAGGCCCATTGACACCCACAAGGACATGAACTTCCTCATTCACTAACAATTCTTGTTGTAACCAGCACTGTCAGGGTTCAAGAATGATTTAGGTTTATTTACTGAATGTTCACATTTGTATTGTGTTTATATTATTTATTTTATGTCCTTATTTGGTTATTTGGTTTGTCACTTATAGAACTACTGTCCTACTATATATATATATACATACATATACATATATATACATACCTGTAGTTACATATTCAAACAACAAAAGAAATTATAAAGTAGGGGAGCAGGGATCTGTCTGACTTATGCCATGCCCGTCCGGAGACTCCACAGCCTTTAAAGAATGATCTCCTCTGTTGTGTCCAGCTTTGACGGGAGTTGGCAACACACCGCACAATACATATTTCTATTTCTGTCATCATGCTTGACCCAGGGCGATTCATCCTTCCACGGAGGAATGAATGTTCCTTTTCCTTTTTTCGCATAGCTTTTTTTCTGCTACCACTTCCATTTCCCTTAAATCCCGATTCCTGAATAAAATTGGAGCATCACGGTCATGGCAGCAACAGTGACAGAACTGTCAACCAGCTTATGATCGCTTGGCTTCCAGAGCTCTCTGTTGAGGGGAATGAGGCAGTCTGGAGGGAACAAAGACTAATGTCTGTTTTCAAGACTGAACCAATCAAGATCGTGAGCTCTTAAGTATACTGTCACAATGTCCAGCTCTGAGCCATCATGCAGCTGTTACTGTTAATGTCCATAATCTACTCACATCATCCTTAATGAATGATTGTCCATCATCTTGTCCATCATTACTCTACTATTAATGTCACACCTACAGGTATCAGAACAGACACTAATTGTGCGGGGGAAGCATATGTTTCAAATTATGTTAGTCCACTTTTAAGGTATCAGTGTACACTGAACTGTAACAACATGTTCAGCTTGACATCAGCACACTGGTGGTGGAGATGCACTAGTAGGCAAAATAAAACCTGGCTTTTGTTGTAACACAATGCTATATCATCGGACAAGGTGCGGTGTAAGCTAATCAATAAGTGCAAGAACAAATTCCCATGAGTTTACTCTATAACAGCAATAGTGTGATTCTTCTGCTATACACATGTACCTGGCAGTCGTTGCAAGAAAAGATAAAACATTTGCCAACTGTGAGCACTTTCCAGAGGTGTAACATTTTCCCAGTGATATTTTAAACTATAGGGTTTTTTTGGCATCTAATAAGCCGTCAGACTCATAGATTTATTACTCAAATCGGCCTTGTAAGTGCACTGTCCCGTGGCATTCTGTAAACATGTGAAGTGCTGTGTGGGCTCAGCAGAAAGCCTATCTAAATTAAATAAAGCTTAAATGTAATTTGTGCTGAATGACTTGGAAAATGTTGAATGTTTCATTTTCAATTAACACAAAAGAATGTTACAAATTTCTTTTACTTTGCTATTCATAAAAGACTTCTGCAAATGCCAACAGTATTCCCATGAGGCAGCAGTTACCACTCACTGCAAATCCAGCTACCTCTCATGAACTTCAGATTCTTGGTGCGAGCAATAGACACCCATTGTGCCTGTGCTGTTGGAGAAAAGCCGATGCCAGTGTGGCCTGGGTACAATGACTCATGGTCCCTGCTGTCTTTCCATGACAACCATTGCTCATTCTCTATCACCACACTGTCAAAAATAACCCATTCTTTCTACAGTTGCAATGTTTGCCAACAGCTACTGAGAAAGAATGGCCATTAGTTGGCATGAAGACATCAGGATTCGGAGCGTTGGTCTTGGCTCAGCTGATTCAAGAGAAAGACAAGTAGGCGGACTGCTTTGCGCTGATGAATTGCTTTCAGACTTTTCCAGCCCAGTGGGAGTGGAATTGAGCAAATAGCAGCATCAGTCTGTCTGTGGATGAAATCAAAGATGAGAAAACACTGTACACACACAGAAAAATGAACTTTTGGCCCAACATGTTAATGCCTAGGCAGCCATTCACACTACTTGTTTTTCTGGTTATTCACTATCATTTTTCTTTTTTGGCATCTGCCACACCCTAAACCACCTAACCATGTCTGTTTTCATCAATCTGAGTGCTCGTGTGACAGATTCTGCACTGACTACATTTTATGCTTTGTGGATGTCCTGTAATCATGCTGACATTGGCAGGGTCCCGTAGGTGGAACCATTCTGTAAACAACGTCTGTGCCTTCAGTTTATCTGATGTCATTGTGCATCCTCTGGCAATACTCTGTCAGTGCTAATGTATTAGCAATAGTAGGTAGGAAATTGTGTGGTGTGCATCAGTTGGGTGCTTTATGTTGACATCTGCAATAAAAAAAAACAAGAGATTGAGCGAGGAAATCAAAACTTTGTAGTTGTTATACACAGGGCTTTGATGTATTTTGCTGTGTTATCTTGGGTTTAATTTGATTTTGGATTAAATACTGTGACAGTTAAAGAGGCTGTTAAATGTTACAGCTGCTACTCTTGAGTGTTTCTGCATGAACCCCAGCAGATGCTACAGCTCCTGAAGTCTCTGTGGTACTGCATCAGCTACTTACAGTATGTATTTGCACTGGGCTAGCTATTGTTTTAAGGCTGTGTGCCTCTGCAGTGCTGCCAGGTAATAAGTTGAAGTAGAGCAGAAATTAAATAGACAGTGGCATTATATAAACAGTTATTCCCTAAAAACAAATGCATGTGATGCACAAACAACACAGAGTAACACACATGCACTCATTTTTCCATGAGTCCTGCTTCATAGATCATTCCCAAGTGACATTAGCCTCCAGTGATAGCTCAGATAGTAAATATATACTAGATATATTTGACGTACAAACACACGGAGTGAACACATGCAAGATGACATGTAGAAAGCACCCAACAGAATATGTGATATGGTAACACTTGCATTTACATCGTATTGTATTATTGCATTACAGATACACCGAGAGATTATTATCTGAGACAGCTGTCATCACCCTGTCTCTCTCATCTACAATGTATTGCAGTGCATTCTGGGACACAGATCTCTTCTCCACCCCTCTCTTAGTCTCAGTAACATGACCTTGTTTTTTGAGAAATTATAAACAGACCACTGATCCTTTTGGGTTAATATTATGTTCCATAATGGAGTATTTGACCCTTGCTTTGTTTTGCAGTTCATTTTATAGCCACATTTATTAGTTTCATAGGATTAAATTTGTGCATTGGTAATTAAAAATCAATTTACTGTTACTGATACTCTATCAACCATCAATATGAGCATCATTAACATGTTGCTCAAATTGGCGTGATGGTCTTATTATGAGATAATTACGTGACCTGGCTACTGTGAGAACAACATCAGAGACTCTATTCTCTGCTGTCCTTCTTGTCTCAGCCAATATGGCAAAGGGCGGTCTGGAGAGAAATGCTGTCAGAGACCATCAACAAGAACTGAAAGATTACAGCTTTCTAATTATCATCTCTTTATCTCAATGTTGCCATTCACTCTTTGTCAACAGCCTCGCTGGTTCTTTGTACGGGGAAGTTGGAAAACAAAGGCAGCGCTCCCTCGTGTGTTTCTCTGTCGATGACTCTTAGATTCACCGGCCCAGGGGGACTATATTAAAGGCGTCCTTCCAATCAAAGAAATGTGGATTCCAACCTGAAATATTGTAATTATCAGATGCTTCCCATTGATATCTATCAATCTAGAAAACTTTTTACTGGCCAGAAGAGTCAACCTTATAGCATTGGTCCTCAAATTAATGAGGCTTAACTCATCAGTCCATTCACACACATTATGATTGGTGTATGTGGGCTATAATTATATAATGTGACACGAGGAAATCAGTTTCTTGTCTCTAGGACTTCCGTGAGCAAGGTTTTCTAATTATGTAAGATGGCACCTCTGCTTCCTTAGGTAGTGCACACCACAGGGCTTACGGATGAGATTGATTAAAGTGTGAAAGTAGCAATTCCATTTGCCATGCAGTCACACATGCAGACAGACTGGTTGTGGTATAGTTCACAGTCATGCTGCTCCAAGTGAATAAAATGGCTATAAGACAAGCATGACGCAAAGCATTTTCACCCTCTGACATACACAAGTGCATGGGCGTTTAGGCACACACAGGTACATGTGCATATATTTACAGACTCACAAGTAAACAGGGAATGTCTGACACTGAAAAGGCTGCAGAAGCTGTCTAGTTTCTCTGCTAATGAATGTCAAAGCAGCCATCAAATAAATGAGAAATGGTGTCTACAGAATGTTAAAAATACCAAATTACTTGAGTTCTTGATTTACAACAGTTATTTACATGGATTAAAAGAAGAAAGTTGTAATAGGAGTCAAGTCCTTCTAATCATGTCTGTGAAATGAGAGAGAAGCTGTTTATTTTTGGATAAGTAGATTTCAAATTCTGCGATGAACAATATAAGCAGCATAATATGTGTGTTGTGTGTGTGAGTATAATCCTCTTTGATGAAAGTGAAGCGTGACCTTTCCATTAATATAAAATATAAAATAGACGATATGAAGAACAGTCTACTGACATTACCTTGACATTACTTGCAGGTCTCTGCTAAAAGAAAATGTAAAAAATAAATCTTTCAACTTAATCACCCTCCCCAGTCTCTTTGGCCTCTCTCTGTAAAAGAGGGCAAATGTTCAAAGCATTTAACTAAACGGCAGCTGAAGGTGCTGAGAGAGGGCAGCCCTTTGCATTTTCCAGCTGTCATGTCCTCGCCCTTCACATTTACTGGCCTCTACATCTCATAAGTTGAGGTCTTTATTTGAGTTGCACGTTGGTTGGGTGGTATGGCTTCAGTTTAAATGAGGCAACGCATTTTGCAAATAAAATTTTATGACTTTGTTTTGAATTTTTCAATAATGTGTACATGAACCAATGGTTTAAATTTTTTTTAAAAAGCAAAAGAGGGAATGCGACAACAACAATAAAGGCAGAGCTGAAATTATTGCTTCCACAAGAGTGCACGGCCCAGCCCGTACTGACTTCTTAGTTGATGCTGCCATTAAGCCCTCTCCAAACCTGCATTAGCACACAGCTCTACTTCTCTGTGTTGGCATGTTTTCAGGAAAACAAATCTGATCCCTCCTGAACACATGATAGGGTGGACTAATCAGCCAGCTACAACAAAACAAGCAGAACCCTAATGAAGTTGCTGAAGTAGAAGTCAGTGCCAGAATATAGGTGAAAAAGAACATTTCTAATTAATAATCTATACACCTCTTATGTAGCTTGCTAGAAAGGAGCACTTGAACAGCTAACGGAACAGCTTCTACACTTCGTCCATCATAATTAATAGCTCTCTATTGTACCATTACAGACCATTGTCTGCAGAACTGGTAGATTTTATTATTATAAATGTATTTGAGCAGTCTGTATATTGATCACATGAGCTGTCTGTCTAACCTGTACAATTAATTCACTTAATCTGTATATTAGAGCAATTTATTTATATTATTGTGTATTATTCACTATGTATAATACTCCATCCAGTCAATCCATATTCTGTATATTTGCTACAGTACATTGTTAGTACACGTTGTTTGTATTTAGCGGTATTACACAGTTTTTCTTTTTTTTTCTTTCTTACTCTACGATCATCAGCTGAAGACAAATTCCTTTTTAAGCACTTACAATAAATCTGACTCTGATTGAGGAGATCAGTTTATAAAGAAAACTGTGTTGGTCTTCACATTAATAAATCCTCCATGATCATTTCTCATACAACTGGCATTTTGTGCAGTGTAATTATTTAAGTCCTTCATAGGACACTGGAAAGATGCTTTTAAACAGACTGTCCTCATTGCATGCTACAGTACAGTTGGATTAATTTCTAATCAATGATCACCAAAGGAGATGTTAACAGGGTGTGAAAATAACACCAAGAGATCATAGAAATGTTTTAAAAGCCACTTACTGCTTTCATGTAAATTGGGCATTGGCAACAGAGTTGTACCATATTTGAACAATGATTGATAGGGCTTCAGTAACAGAGTTATGCACTTATATTAATCTGAAGAAAAATAACTTCCTGACTTCTCAAATTATTACAGGATATGACTAAAATTTAATAGAAATAATGGCAGTTTGTCATGGATTTGAGAAGACATTTGAGAGCAGTCTGTGAGTAATAAAAAAAAATGGGAGTCTTGATTCTCCCACCATATAAAAGAGAAGAACAAAGAGGTCGATGTCTTGAATAAAACATTTGCTCAGTCTTAGGCATGGACAAAATCCTCTATGCATACAGTAAAAAATACTTTGGATGGATGACTTCTTTTAACAATAGAATGCCTATGTTTGTCTCTGTGATACCTTACTAATTTTTATCATCTGCAATGAGACCATGAGGTAGCAGAAGTGCAACTCTGCCAGTTTCCTGACCTGCCGTCTAGATAAGTAAAACTCTATGTCCATTCCAACAATTAATCACAATGGTTTTACAAAAATCGGCTCTGTTTTGCACCAGTGCATTCATTCCACACTCAGAATTGATTCTAGTTTCTCATTTACCTTAAGCAAAATGACTAGTTATTCAAGCTGATAATAACTACTGAGATCACACACATACCCACCACACATTTTATTAGAGAGACCTTTACACTGAATGCAGTCCAATAAAACAGCCTTGCCATAACATGTATGTTATGGTGAAATCCTCATAACTGTATTAATAAGGATAAATGTCTATTTACTGAGGTCATAGTTAAAAGTGTAAATTGTACTAAACTGCATTATTTTTAGAGCCATACCTAATTTTCGGTAAATTGGGAGGACAACAGTAAAACAGACACTTACCATAGTAAATCACTTTACAGTATCCATGTTCATTAAAAGCATTTATTTGATATTTCTTTGATCAAAGGCCAATCCCTCTGAACTTCCCCCACCCTGGATCAAGTAATGGCTTTTCCCCCATTCCAGGCGCAGGCAATAGAGCACACATTACCATTCATTACCTCGTACAGCAGGTGAAGAGCTAGGTCATTTGATCTGCATTTAGTGCTTGAGAGATGCAGCCATTGAGTTAATAGAAAAGCTAGCAGATCATTTTTAACTCTTGACTGACACTTTCCAGAGGCTCCTGCGGTTGTGCAGTCCGGCAGGCAACACATTGCCATTTGGGAGGCATTTGTGTGCAGTCTGGGTGGCAAAATTTTATTGCTTTATGCAACAATGGCTCTCAGTCTTTTAGGCTGGTCTGTTAATGTGATTGATGAGATTAGCAGAATTCATACAGTATGTAAAATAGCGTAATGTTCCTGGGGCTTTGTGATTTAAATCATGTTGACATGTTTACAAAAGGATCCAGTTCTGTGAGAGTCTGTAAAAGACCACATGAGATCACTATCCTGTGCCGCGTGCCTTTATCTTGGAGGAATTCTAATTTCATACCTACTTTTCACTGAGCCGCTCTTCCACAGTCACAGTTTGCTATTCCTCAGCGTACCTCCAGGCTACTCATTGATTGGTTTCAATGGATCAAGGCCCAGCTCATGTTTTCCCTGTGTGAAAACAGCCTTGCTTGTTTGCCAGCTGTCGTGTATTGACTACTCCCAAATGTCAACTCCTGTGAGACCAGGGCATGTCAGAATTATAACTTTCATTCACTAGTGCAGATGTACACCGACCTGTGTGCCTGGATTTGCACTGCATAATAAGGCATTTAATGCATACTCTCTTGATTCACAGAATTTTATTGATTTGTATTTTTATGCAGCCTTGAGAAAGAAAATTTGATACTTTTTTCTTCAAGGAAATTTGTTATGAATGAATTGAACATCACTTTTGATATTTTCTGATGTGCTAAATAGACAACTGTGGCAGATTTGTTGAATTAATTATGATACCAAGCACTGTATCAACAGTTATACTAGATATCTAAAAATAACTGATTCCTTAGCTGTTGAATGCTCACAACCGTTTTGTATTGGACATGTTAAAAGGTCAAGAATGTCATGCTGTTGTGCCTAAACGTAGGACATGAGAGAGTTTAAATTATGAGAAAGGTCTAATCTGTTTAATCTTGTCAAGAAATCATGGTTACTTTTAAACTTGCTACTATTGAAACCATTTACAGTGTAAGATTTCTGGTTAGAGTTGACGTCTAATGCGTTTTTCTGCACAGTAAAGCTGTGAACAACAGTCAAAGATAATCTAAAAGTGTCCCACTACAACAGAAGCTCACCTTGAACATGCCTGAGCATGTCAAAAGATTGCTTCACATACTTCAAACACATTACCGCCAACTCACGGTCATTGCTGAGTGCAGCAAAATGTTGCTTACACAATAAAAATGTAATTGAATGTGTGTCTTTGATTTTCTGAAACTATCCAAATAATATACCAGTGATCATATTAACCTGTCGCCAGCAGTTCATGATCAAGTTGAGTCCGTTAAGTGCATGAAGAGATTGACGTGTCCTTTGTCCGCAGCTTTTCTAACAGTCAGAGATGAGTACAATGTTGGATGACCTATCACTGTTACTTTCTTCTCTAAGCACATCCTTTTAATTGGTTGTACATAATGGCTCGATGTAACTGGGCACTGTGATGATATCAGATGAGTGGATATGTCTCATCTTTGCAAGTTAGAGTCAGTTGTTGTTTCAACTCTGTGATCAACAGGGAAGAGGTCACTTCAGACATGTTCCACCTTTACGTGCAGCAATTACATGTCTCTTATGATTAGACTTGACGTTACTGTACAACATTTAACCTGCCGTCTTTCTCCTTAATGGATAGTCTGCAGTACATTTACATTTCAGCCAAGATGTACTTAACCTTAATTGTATTTTTTCTGCCTTATTAATTTCACAGTTTTCTGGCTAAGTTACTTTTATCTTCAGCTTTTGCTTTAGCTCTAAATGTAATCTATTTAACGTCAGGCCCTTTGTGCTAACCCAGTATAATTATATTAATTACAAAGCCTGCTTTCAGACATCTGCTGCTCATTTTATTGTGTTTTCCCTTCTACCCCTAGTGTGGACCTATTGAAGTGTGTTGTAGTTTGTATAAATGGGTGTTCATTCAGCCTGCTGATGCAGTTGGGCTGAAACATGATGAAGCGGTTGATGTGAAATGTTTGAATTAGAATATTTCTGTACTGGTCAGGTTTTTTCAGCGATCTTGGAAATATTTTAGACTTCAGTTTTGATGCAGTACAGAGTTGTTGAGTTGGAAAATGTGAATTCATGGCAAGACTGACAATAAGAAATACTGCACAGGCCAAGCACATAGTATTTTGATACCCATGTTATTATGATGCTAAGCTATAATTATATCTAAATAATTAACCGAATGTGTTTTTACTGTATAATTACTGCAGTGTATTTGGAAAATGCATACAAATATTGCATATCTCAGTTATCATGAGGTTTGGTATGATGAAAAAGTTATTTCTAATAACTAATCTGTACATTTTTATTATAGTAGAATGACATTAGTTTTTCTTCATACAGAAGAAGAGTGGATTATCTACATTCACTATGTAGTATTAGGCTTAGCGAAGCTATATACAAGACAGGCATCAGTTATTTGTAATATAATGCAACCAGAAATCTATTTTTGCATACAGAACATTTATAAATCATTTCATGCTGTGTCATCATTCTTTATTTATATTAGGCTTAAATAGTGTAGCATCTTTAGAAAAGCTGATTCAGTGACTGAAGTCTTAACCAAACAACAGATGTGCTGAATGCTTTTAAACAATATTTTATAAATGATTATGTTTTGTAGTGCTCTTGAAAATGCCTTAGAACACATGCAATGTTTTTTATTTTTAAAGTTTTTATTCTTTCTAGCTTTTATCATACAGATATTTACATTAACTAGCACTCACCCTTTCTGAAAAAGAATAGATTGCTCCCACTAAAAGCTGCTCCCAGAGTATATGGATTCATTAAGAACAACACCGTGCCATTGTGGGCACTCAAGATTAATGGAGAGCAGTGTGCGCAAAATGTCACAAGTATTGGTGCTAATAAATCCACACACCTTGGGGGCAGCTTTCAGTGGAGTGAACTTTTATTGTAGATAAAAAAAAAGACTTGTATTAAATACATGATCTGGTTTTACAGGTTGTCAGACTGAATGGCTGTATGTGTCATCCTGGCTGGTATTCATTTGAGAAAAACAGCAGTAACTATCTACTGACTGTAATTACTTATCTCCTTTGTCTTTCTGTCCCCCTCTTTCCCCTTTCCTCATCCTCAGCTGCCATCCTTGATGACCCTATGGAGTGCAGCAGAGGGGAGCGTTTGGCCATCACGCTGGCCAAAGACAGCATTAACAGGAACAGTAACCGCTCCACCACTGGCAAACTGGAGGTGGACATATTTGAATTGCTAAGAGACAGTGAATATGAGATGGGGGAAACAAGTAAGTAAAAAAGAAATAAATGTCATATAATTGGTGAGGAAAAGATGCTGTTTGTGTGGGTGTTTGTTCACGTGTCAGTGTTGGTCATTATGTCAGTACACATACTGTACAGGCGCACCTGCAACCTGTAGATGTGGTGCATATGATGCATATAGTTCAATAAGGTGAGTTTAATAGAATTAGTGATGAACTTAAAGGTAAAAAAAAGATGGCTTACAAGCAGACAGAGACAGAAAGCAGCGGTCTACCACAGAAGAGACGCACACTGAAACTATCTGGCAAGGAACCGGTGGCAGTGAAAGGTATAAATAGCGTTAGTACTATTAAGGGAACAGGAACAGTTGTGTGAGTGGGTGTGGAAGATCAGGTGACAGGGAATGGAGAGAAAGTATGTGAACATCTGTTGGCAGGCTGGAGAATGGCAGGAAACAGACAAAATGGCCAAACATAAACATGACTGAGACCAGAATAAAAGAGTCAGAGACAGTAATGAAAGTGAGGCACTGCTGGGTCCAGTCAGCAGCTGCACCACCACAAAGTGTCTCTCATTTTAAAATCAGCAAGCCTGTCATTTCAGTTCAGCCATGCTGTCTTTCAGTCTATCACACTCTTCCCCCAAGTACTGAGATAAGTCTGTTTGATTTAACAATATTTTGGTCGAACAGAAGCAAACAAATTATTGAAATTCGATGACAGGCTGATGTGGTGCAGGAAAGCAAAATGAGCTGTCATATTTTGATAGCTGATCAAGTCAAAAGCTATTGTCATTGCTATCTGCTGGGTTGTATTTTGTTCTCATGGTATATATTTCCAACTTCCATTCTCCTGTGGCGGGGCAGTGCAGAGGCCACCCCCCCTCCTCCATCCCCCACAGTGCCAGTCCCCATCACACATAAATAAGAAGGGCTGCATTTTTTTTCACAGAGTCTGAATGTGCCTTTAATCTGTGTCAAAATCAAGATGACCTTCAACAAAAAGGCTCATGGGTCTTTTTAATGGCCCATTATGAGATTTCCAGTAATTTGTCACAAAGATGTGACAAATACATCACCAAGGGTGGCTCCATTAACACAAAATGGAGTACCCATTTGTTATAAATTGTGTCAATGCTTTTATTTCACACCTACTTAGAACACCAGTGTACTGTGTGGTAACTTGATGCCTTATATTTCAGTATTTATTGGTTAGATTTGATTTAATTTTTAATGAAAACTATCTAAAATCTATACAGCGGTATGTGTCTGCAGAAAACGACCAATATAAAGAGCTGTGACAAGAAGCGTAGGATTGATTTTCAATGCAACACACTGCCACTTTCACAAACCCAACAGCTTCAGCGGCACCACTTAATCTATGGAGACACTGCTTCACTTCCCACAACAACAAGAAACTGTATTACTTTCTCTGCCTGGTTTACCACAAACCCTGCCTAAATGTGGTTCCTTCTGCGTGTGTCTGTGTGTGTTTATGCCTATCTTTCTGTCCGTGTGTTCTTGTTGTGTGCGTGCTGAATTGTGTATATTGTGCAAATGTTTGTGTGTCAAAGTGTGTGTATGTAATTAGAGGCAGGAATTGGATTAGGGACGGATCAGTGGCCACAGTTAGATGGAAATATCTCAAAGGGAGAGCTACCTGCCCAGAAAAGTCCCACCCCACCTTTCATACAGCCACTCCAGCCTAAATGGATGTCTCCTTTGGCTACTTGCTGCTTTTAAAGGCATGGCATGACTCTACTACACAAACAGCCATCCTTTCACAGGTTTGCTTTAGTGCTGCCACATGTGCATCTAAGGCTACTGAGGATGTTTTAATTATAACAACGTTTAATCCATTAAGATCTGAAAGGAAACTGACCACAGCACCATGACCTAGATGTACCAGTTTGGTTTTGAGAGCAGTTTGTGTCTGGTGTTATTGTAGCTCACGTCTGTTTTCTTGTTTGTCCATCTGTTTATTCCCTTATAACCAGTTGTAACAAGCTGTCAACCATTTCTCAGTGGTTACACATTACAGCTCTCCAATGTTAAGTGGAGAAATTTACTTTGGGTGAACTGCTGACAATTCTTTGATCACAGAGACCAGCACATTCATGCACCTAATGGACACTGTCACACTGATTCCAAGGGGGTGAAGAATGAAAAGGTATTTTTTGCTATAGAGTTTACATGCATATTGTCTCTAACACACACATGTAGAGCCCTCTCCAAAAGTTTTGGAACTGAAGACATTTGGGTTTAAAATGAAAAGATGAATATGAGATAAAAGTTCAGAATTCCAGCTTTTATGATATTTACACACAGATAGATTAAACAACATAGAACATAGCACTAATCAGTGAACACACATATGCACACACAGAGTGTGTTGTGCGATAAGGGAGAAAATGGAAGTGTCACAGTGGCCAGGAGCAAGGAGGAAGTTGGTTAGCAGTCAATCATTCAGCTTTACAATTTGCTGAAGCCATGCAAGTGTGTGTGCAGGTACTGTACATGTGTGCATACTG
>JAUBNQ010000005.1:17297764-17330898 GCA_032353495.1 Ctenopoma kingsleyae | reverse complement strand
TTGTGTCTCACAGTTTTTACCAGTAGATTGAGTGTTCTCAGTATGGACGTTGGATGACATAATAACAGGTGGCGGTATATAACGTAATGACGTGGGAGACCTCTCCGTGACAATTGAGCAGCTGTAAAATGTGGTTCAAACCTCAGGTAAAAACTACCGGATGCTTCCTGACTTAACGCTTGTTTGTTGTCAAACTGTGCATTCAGTGCCATTTTCTGTAAATATTGGTCGTTATTTTCTTGGTCATTAACAAATACAGGATTTTACAGTATTTTCATTTGACAACATTTTACCTTTAATTCTAGCTAGCTTGCAGTGTTAAAACCTTAACACCTGCAACTTAACCCTTTAATTTGAACAAACAAATTAAATTTCAAACAAATTAGTACAGTATGTTGCCATAGTAAATAAATGTTTTATCTCCTTACTTCGTCACAGTGTTGTGGTGATTCGATTTGCTTAGTTGAATCTTGAGGAGTTGGGAATCTTTTCTGTAATTCAACAATATCTGCCAGGCACCAGCAAGCAGGGCCTGTTGCCTGATTGTTATTTTCCAACCTGGAAATGCTGCCCAGACCATTTTGTGTTTCACAAACCAATAGAGGACAATCTTGACATAGATTCAATGAATGACCTTCATTATATTGCCAATATTATGAACACCTTTGTCCTTTGCTGCCTTGATTTACTCTGTTTTCCTCTTTCTCATTGCACTATTTCTCATATATTTCCTTCATTCCTTTTGTCTTTCCTTAGCTTTAACCAATTTTCACCTCTCTGCCTTTGTCCCACCTATAATAACCGCTATTACTGTCCTTACACAAGCCTCAGCTCTCGTCACTCTCTTGTCCTTGTTCTCACCTTTTTCTTTCCGTTCACCTCTTGGTCCTTATTTTCTCAATTCACCTCCTCCTGTTTCTGCCTGTCTCTTTCCTGCAATTTCCCTCATACCTAAGTCCTTCTCAGACACCAGCTACAGATGAACACCAGGTCAAGATTCACTATACTTAAGAAAACTAATAGAGAGGGAAGAAATAGCATTCAAAAACCAGCTCCTTCTTTCTATGCCTCTCCCTAATCACCCTCCATCAGTCACACGCTGAATCTATGTCTGAGTGTGCAGTGTTATTAGTTCTGCTGTGTCGATCTTGTTCTGCTCGGGGGGTCAGCTTATGGTTCAGCTCTCTACTGTAATTGGGCTTTAAAACTGTTATATGTAAAATCAAACTCTCTCCAACTAAAAGCAGTATTGTTGTTTCAGCAAGTGGCACATTATTGGTCACAACCAGTAACATCACATCTGATTAAGCTGATCTGCGTTTTTCTCACTAAAGCGTGACCACCTGATGGAGGAGCCACATCACTGTGATATATGTAGAATGAATTGGAAAATTTAAGCTGCACCTTGCTTATTCATAGCAGTGCGGGAGCAGTAAGGGCCCTATTGAATCTAAATAGGAGTTCTGCATTTTCATTTACACACTCAAAGTTTAGTATTCCTTTAGGTTCCTCGCTCAGAAATGACAAAATGCAGCAAAGTGTTTTGCAAATTAGCATTTCCTCACTATATACAACCCAACATCACATTAAGCCAGAGCTGAATGCTATTCACCTCTCAGGTTTCCATTAATTTTAAGGCTCTTTACTTGACATTGGTTATCTTTATTAGGATTCATTAGGATCTAAAAAACTGAACCATCAAAGTTGTCCTCTAGTATTTTCAAAGGTACATCAGGAAATGCAATAAGAGAAATCCAAGCAAATATGTACTCTGTTAAGATTCCATTGCTATTTTAGTTTTGTGTAATTGTGTCCATCTCCCTGTCTGTGTGTTGGAAAGTCTTAGGAATGAAGTAAAAATGGTTTATTGGCAGGCGCTCAGATGAAGATGTCTCAGAAGTGGAACTGCATCATCCCTCACACCTTCATTTTACCTTTTTGGACTAAAGAGCTTTGGAGTTTTTGTCACTCCAGAGTTTAGAAACTGCTACTTGATAACAAATCAGTATATATTTTATGTCTCTTCCCATTAGTGTCATTTCAGCTTTGTGCATATAGTGACAGGGTAAAAGATTATTTTATTGTGTTAATTATACTAGCACACAGGGTCACATCACGAGGATTGAAAGACAAGGGGGGCTTAGCCCCCAGGGTTGGAGGAAGCAACCTAAGTAGGCTTCATTAATTTTAGTATTATTTTTATTTATTATTTATTAACTTTTATTTAACCAGGAAAATCCCATTTAGATTCAAAACCTCTTTTTCAAGGGAGTCCTGGCCAATTATCTCTTGTACAGCAATTCTGCTGTTATCTGGCTCATTTCTTTCATTGGCTTCTCGGGAAGATTGCCTGCCTTTGGTTTCCTTAGTCTTTATGATGTCTAATGTGTTTTTTACCTTTATTTCTTTTTTTTTTAAAAAACAGTCTAAATGGGTCAGTGAGTTTTTTCTTGCTTGGTGTCTTTCCAAATAAAGTTAGTTATTTCTGCCTACCATTGATATTTATCTGTGCAGCTGAAGACAGAAGATAACATAATGATGCAGTGCAATTAGTAGTTTATTTACTAGTAGTTTAATAATCAATTATGCGAGCACTGATATTCTGTCAACATACAAGAAGAAAGATGAACAGCTGCAGCAGAACTTAGTGTTAAATACCTTTACCTTTACAATACACCTTTTCTTTCACTTAACGCAGGGGTGTCCAAACTTTTTTAAGGAGGACCAGAGTTGGTTACGTGAACAGTCCTCAGACATTTTTATAGTAAGATTAACATACATACATACATGCACTGTTTTATAACTATTTTATTTTCATTCTTATTATTATCATTTTAAATGGCACTGTAACCAAATCTAAGCCTCACAGGAGTGAACAAATGATAAGAACAATTGTTGCCCTTCTCTCTTTGTTTGTGTGCAGCTGATGGGTTCATGTGTCTGTCACTCAGGGCCGGGATGCGCTCCAATGTCAGGGCGCAAATCCACCACCTGAGCCATCGAAGACGATGCGCAATTTTCGATATGATGTTTCTTTTTATTGAATGCTGGTTTGCGCCAAGATGCCAAGGCTGCTTTTTATCCCAGTTCCTCCTGAGCCACAAATAACACATTTTTAAAACACCTACTCACAGTATCAGACTATGAAGTGATTCTCTGACCGCTTTGTTTGTACAACTCTACAAACAAGCAGCAACATGTAGCTTCCTCCTAGGTTCTAATGCCCGCCGACTGCCTACAGCCGCTTAAACAACCAGTATGATCATTTCATTTTTTTAATAACTATACCTTATTATTTATTTCAATTCATAGTCTTGCTTCTATTTGTTAAGTCAATAACTGCGCTCAGTGATATATATGTACTGTATGTATATATAATTATAAAATATTATAATTATCTATAATTTTAGGGGGTGTTTGGGAACATTTTGGGGGGGTTTCAGCTTCAGCTTCAGCTAGCACACAATGCACTGTGATTATGTTGAGGAAGGTGAACTAATAATTGTTGCAGCAGTTGATGCTTAGTGTGAATAGCCTCACAAAGACAGTGGAGGACATTGCAGGGTGATTTATTTTTATTGCTCATTTGTATTCATGGTCACAGTGACCAACTAAGAAGATGACCACAGGTTTCTACTTTATACTGTATCCAAATGTTTTGTTCACAGCATGCAGTGTGTACATAAACCTAAATAAGAGATGATTCTGGGACACATTGTCCAGAGGGTTTCACAGGTGTGGTACATTTTTTTATGGATCTTTCTGCCACCATTTATTTCTACAGTCATCAAATTTTTAGCAGGTGTTCAGCTTTAATTAGATATTAATTAAGATGATCAAGTTTGCCCCACTGTTGCTGCACACGTTTGAGATATCAGTTGCTAAAACTAATGACGTTTAATACAACAGTACTTCAGTAAATCCTATTCATGAGTCAGTTTTTGCTTATTTAGAGGTACTGATTCAGTTATAGTAATTTTGTACTATGTGATGCTGTTGAACTGCATTGTGTTATACAAATGGGCTAAACAAAATAATAGAAACATCAGGCAATATAGCAGTAAGTGTACCTACTGTAACAAACTAGCGAGGCTACATGACATATCTGCAAATGTTTATTCTTTTCACTGAAAACTCAACATAATCCATGATTTTCTTTACATCCGTTATATGCAATTCCTTACAATAATTGTCTCCACTAAATACTGAGAGAGGCATTTCTTAAAAATGAACAGATTTTTAAACAGTCTCTGTAATGAAACGTGTGGCTGTGCTCCTGCAGATGAGTTCACAAATCTGTGAACGTATTAGATTAAAAAATGTGAACGTAAAGCATGGGCTTTACAGGATTCCTCTGTTTAGTCTTCTTGCAAACAAAACACAGGTGCTTCCTCTGTCTCGGTGTGATCATAATTAGAAGAGCGCAGCTGTCATCTGTACCTCTGCTGACCCTATTCTCACAACACTATTGATCTATCTTGTGCAGGCCGTGCCACCAGAACCGGAAGCAGTATCTTAATTTGTTCAGTGATATGAGAACAATGTTAATTGCAGGTGAAAAGCAAACAAAATGGATTTCAATTAGGCTGATTGTTGTCATCAAGGCTGTGGAAAGGGTCTCTGTTCCATATTACAATGTTGGTTTTGTTTGTCAAGATTTTGTCTTGTGTGGTGGGAGACAATTCTCAACTCAGCTGATGTTGCTCAGCTTTCTGCCAGCTGCTCACCAAACCAGCACTCTGCTGTTTTCGTTTTGTGAACTGAAACTTATCAAGAGCATTCAAGTCTTTTGTCTCTCTATCAGCATATTTGTGTTTTACTCGTGGCCAGGTTCTCAAAGATTTGTTGGCCAACTGTTTGCCAGTGTTGTTGTGTAAAGTTGAGTTGTGCTTTGTTTGGGTGGTGTAAGTCAAACATTTGGCGAGATTCCCAGAACTGAAATAAGCTCACTGTTAGATAAAAAACACTTTCTCAATCAAAGCTCCCTATAGAAAATTTTGGATTCACAATACAAGCATGTCTTTCTGTGTTTGATAAACAGAGGTAGACTTGCAGTGGGCATTTAAGACTAAATCTAATGGTAGATGTTACTTCATTTAATCAGGTAAGAGGATTGAGAAAGCTCCCCAAATCAAGTTAGTGGTTTCTTTCCTTATCCTCACTGCTTACAATAGCACCAGCACAGATGCTACCCAAACAGTGTAGTTTAAAAGCATTTCTTTCTTTTTGTTCACAAAGACATTTGCTCTGAAATAGGGCAATGGAGTGAGGAACAGGCCTCTCTTGAGGAAAGGAACTTTTTTTCTCTCTGAACGGGCTGATCAATGAGATAGAGATCTCGTGGTCAATGTTCCACTCTCCTAAAAAGCACCACGGGATCCGCAGCCCACTTCATCTTTATCACTGCTCTGCCTCTGCTCTGACCACTGGGACCTGATGCAGACTCATTACTACCACAAATAGAGACCTGGCTGTATGGCCTGAGCTGGCGGTTGGGGTTGGAGGTTGTTGGGCAGTGACACTCACCCTCTCCTATCTCCAGAGTGTCTCTCCCACAAGATTTTTATTTGCCTTTTCTGAAAGCCAACAGCTGGTCTCCCAAATCCCCCATAAACCTTTTGGTTCAAAAAGGGATGAGGTAGCCATAATAGACTGCCACCTGCCCACCTCCATCTCCTGCCACCCTGCAACACCATCCTTGCCAACTCCTCTCTGGCGTTCTAACCCTGGCATCACACTTGCTGACTGATGGACAATGTCTCTAACAGCATCTGTTCTCTAATGCTCAGTGGCCAACATAATTCTCTGGCTTGCAATAGGCTACATCCAGCCAGACTTCGTACCCTGTGTTGTGCTGTTGGTTGGTTTTCTACAGCTGATGATCCCCAAACTGATTAGCTGCATCCACTTTTTGACAGTAAACTAACTGTTCTCTGTCTGGCTTCAGCGAACCTTGCAGCTCGCTGACACTGAGTGGGTGCTGTCCACTTGGCTACAGCACTAAGTATTTTCAAGGACAGCTCATTCTTTCTGCCAAGCATGTGTTGTGTGTTAATTGATAGCCAGGTCAGTGTGTGGTAATGCAAATGAGTCACTTGAAACATCACTAATGAACAGCGCTAATGTTAACGTTCCAACAGCCATGTTCCAAGAGCAGTGTAGTGATACTTTATTAAACATAGTTTTGTTCTCCTGCCCCTCTGAGTCCAAGCCAACAGATGTAGCTCCTCATTATGCCTCTGCTTTCCATATGGCACTACTGCACATCCAGCACCGCTTTACCCCCACCGTCACTTGGACACCCTCCCAGCAGGCTCCTGTTAGGTTCACAGCGGACAGGTAGCAGAATGACTTGGGTGCTTGTCAGCTCAACACCTGAAGCAACCCAGACCTTGTTGGACTGGATGGATGGGAAATTAGCTTTCACCTTCACTCCAGCTCTAAGCAGCAGACTACTCACTGATGCCTGATCAGATTTGAATGCAGTTCAAATTTTTTTTCAAGAAAGAAATTTTATCAGAGGTTACTGATAAGCTTAATACAGAGCAATTAAAAAAGCCCA
This sequence comes from Ctenopoma kingsleyae, assembly GCA_032353495.1. Classification (NCBI taxonomy): domain Eukaryota; kingdom Metazoa; phylum Chordata; class Actinopteri; order Anabantiformes; family Anabantidae; genus Ctenopoma; species Ctenopoma kingsleyae. The sequence goes on along the minus strand of JAUBNQ010000005.1, from coordinate 17,324,336 downwards.
GGGCTTTTCCAAAATCCAGTAGTACATCACTGCCTTTATTCATTGATTATGTCCCTTGTTTTAATAGATTGTCTGAGCAGATCAGAGTGCAGTCTCAGTGTAATTAAGGCAAGTATATTGTAAGCACTATGAAAATGGGTTGAGGTATATTTGCTGCAAAACAAAGGAGCCTCTTTTCCCCACTACTAACTGTGTGTGCAATAGTCTGTGTGTGTGTGTGTGTGCATTACTTGTGCAAAGCCTGTGTCCTGTGAGAGCTTCTCATTAAACGCTTGTCAAACTTCTGTCTGCAGACCTGCCAGCCTTTCTGTCACACTGCAGAGAACACACACACACACACATACATATATACAGGCGAGAGCACACATCTAAGCCAGAGTGAACAGACTCAGTTTCTGTGTCATACACACACTCTGAAAAACCAGGGACAGAGTTGCACCTTTTGTGGTTTAGCTTTTAAAAAGGAGCAACTTGTTACCTTGTTCGAAGTGAGGACATTTTTTGACTTGTCACTGGTGGAGTGATACTTTATTACATAAATTAACAAATTTGCTTTGTCTTAAAACAATGTACAGTCCAAAATATTACACGATAGATATAAAATAGGTTAAGTCTAGTCACAAATAAAGAACATATAATCAAAGAAAAGTAAAATACCAAACCTCTCTGAGAATGCAGTGATGTGTCATCTGGCAAAGTACTACTCAGTACTAGTATTGGCACTACTATCAGCCAAATACATGTAAGCACACATTCCTAATTGTTCTGCAACACACACTGAATGAGTAGTAAAATATTTCAAACTAACAAGAAAAAAGTCCAGTTGCCGTGACTCAGCGTCCAGATAACCCAGATGGATAACTAAGAATCTTCATTGACCTTCTCAAACTGGAATGTGGAAAGTGAGGAAAAACAGTAAATTAAAATAAAAAAACGCTAGTTCTCCTTATTCCACTTGTACATGATTTGTTAAACTACTTGCCAGGTAGTTTTGTATGAAGCTTCTTGGAGAACCTGCCATAGTTCTTTCTCTCTCTCTGAGGATTTACTCTGTCTCAGTATCTTCTGCTTCTTCATGTATCCTCCACGTGATGTAGAAATCAGGACTCTGTGGAGGAACATACGCCCTTTGGACTCCTGTTCCTCTTGTTGTCTAGTTCTTTGTGTCTCTCTGTGTCAGGTTGTTGTCAGGCTGTGGAGTGAATTTGGACCAATCATAAGGCTCCCTCATGGTATTGTGTTGTGTGAAATTCTAAACATCAAAAGTGCCTAAAAGAGTTCTGCATTTCTCTTGGCATCTGAAAAGTATTGAAGTCCTATATTAACTTTTAGTGATTACATAATGAACACAGCATAAACAACTTTTATGACTTCCTGTAGCAAATAAGTACTGCATCTTCTAAATAATAGATGAGAGCCACAATACTCTGCTTTAACTTGGAATTTATTTGTAGCCCATAGACACCAAACAATAACAACGCTAAATGCTGATGTTGTTATTGAATCTCCAGAAACAGTAAGTTCTGAGAAATGATCCAATAAATGGGAGACTATGAGACAGATTGCCTTTGACAACAGAATTAAATTTCACACTTCTAAATTCAATGACACCATTTAATGAGTGTTGATTACAGCCCTTTCGCTATTCTTCACTTTATGATTATGTCTATTATGTCTATTATGTATTCTTCTCTTCCTGTCCTGGGCACCGTGTCTCCTGTCTCAGCCTCTCCATTCTCTCCCTTTTTTTGTTTCTCACTTACTCTACATATTCTCCTTCTCCTCAGTCATTCCCCTGACACGCGCCTGTCTTTCTCCTCAGCAGTCTCCATGGTATTTAGTTCTATTTACAGTGGAGCTACCGGATTATTAAAAGCGGAGCGGTTACCTGGGGAGTTACTGTTTGCCTGAGATTTATTTCCCCCTTTTCAAGTTTCATATGTAATTAGTTTCACTCTCACACCAATAGTGCCACAGCCCTGAGCAGATGCTTTTAAAAGACACATCCATCTAATTTTTGAGTCACAGCTTCTTTGAGAATATCTACAAGTTGTTTACAGAGTTTCTAATAATTCTGTGTGTGGTAGCCAAACAGATAAATGCTTGCTTGAATTTGATACAACTACTAATAATATTACAAGTTAAACATTTGACCGGTTGATTATTTTTATGAAGCCTAACCTACAAATCTCTAAAATAAAATATTGATAGTGTAGCTTTAATTATTAACATAAACCTAAACAGAGTGGCCTTCACAGTGATTCAGCAGGTCATATTGTGTGATAAGATGTGTCAGTTTGGCACTAAACTGACTCAATATACATCAGTAGTAGTCGCTCTGCAAATACACATGTAAGAAAGATTTTTCTGCCTTTATTTTTGGAATTAATCGACCAGCAGAGTAACTGATGCTACCTGTTGGCTTCAGATGAGAAGTCTGGTAAGTACCCCTGTTTTAACTCTACTGTTGATTCACTCCACCCCATGTGGAGAACAGTGATTGCTACTGTTTACCAACCGATTTTGTCTTGCTATAAGTTACATTTAGCCAACAGTCCCTATGTGAGAATTAAATGCAAAACAAAATGTTGTGCGGTAAATACAGAGGAAATTGCACATATTGCAGATTAAGTGAATTTTCACCAGAAAAAAGTGCATGTTAATGAAATGATTCCAGGATCAAAATAAGAAACTGGGTCTTAAGAATGATCCAGTGTTGCACACTGTGGAATCTGATAGGGAATCAAAACACAGAGCCAAGTAGTTCCCCTGAGATAACAGTATTTGTAGCAATAGGTCCACTGGGCCAGTTTGATTGAAAAGGATAAAGCGTGTGCACATGTGTATGTGTGCATATGAATATCTGTGTATCAGTTTTCGAAACCCCCTGCTGTCTCAGATACAGCCTACTGAAGCGTTTCACGTTTCTAAGTAAAAGGGGTCAGGTAGCACCAGTCCACCGGACTGACAGGGAAGGAAAGGAAGACAAGAAAAGAGGAAAAGTGCAAAAAGGGGTAAACAATCTGGGGTATGTAGTGAAACAGGAGAAAGCATACAGAAATGAGAAAAGGCTAGTGAGAAATAGTACACATGCAACAGGGAAGATGAAGGACACACCTGAAGAGGGGCACATTTCCCCAGTGTGGTGTATGGCTATTACCCAGGTTTTAGAGCTCCTTGAGAGGAGTGAATGGTGATCCAGCTGAGGCTGTCAGTAGTGTCTGCACTCCCATCCATCCAGACATCCAGGGACTCCATTAGAACCTGATGGGCAAGGATGGAAAACCAATCGGGGGGATATGGTGACAACAGGGAAAGCAATGTACGGATGCTGGGAACCACACAGACAGGCAATCTGCAATGATGAAGAGGCTTCCTGTTCCTCCTCTCGAACCCAGCACATCCTTTTGCATCCCCTTCAAGCCTGACTGTGCTCTACCACAGTGCCTTGCCACCTGACCGACCCGACACCTGCCACACTCACTCGCACTCTCCCTCTCACCCCTTTTTTCTTGTATCCATTCACATCGTCACTTGGAGAACTGAAGCAGAGATAGAATTCATTGGAGGGAAATGGATGAAAGACATGTTTAAATTGGAGTTGGAATGTGATTTATGATTTTCCTGAAGTTCAGCAGATTTGTAGGTGACTCTGAATTTGTTGCTGTGCTCAGGGAATGTTAAAAGCTTTGAGGTTAGCTTCAGTGTACTTAACCTCCCTGCTGACAGTGGAGACGAGTCTGTGTTACACATACCTGTAAGTACAGTGGGGGTGGGATGATAAATTCATTAGGAGTGGCTAAGGAATACAGATATTGATGTAGCCACAGTAAATCAACACTGAAAATATAGCAATCAATCTCACTGAAGATGTTATGCCTCACAATGGGGTTGGGATGACGAATTGTGTATTTATTGATTCTTACTGAAAGCTTTGCTGACTTGTCTCACAGAGCTCGTGTTTGATCTTTGCTCTGATTACTGGGAAAACACACACCTTTGTACGTTTTCCTATGTTCTTTAATGTGATATTTTGCATTGTTTATTACTGAGCACAAGAGGATACATCTTTCATATGTATAAAGGGCTGTCTAATACACGCTGGGTTTCTTTTGCAATTCCAGCAGCACATTAGGTTTACACGACTTACACCTCCAAGAGTATTTGACTACTATTCACATTTTGGGTGAAGAGGGTAGAAAAGAAAACATATTTCACACATGGTTTCCGAATTTTAGGACAATTACTTTTCACATACTGTATGTGCACTTTATGGCCAAACAGTGGAATACTCTTGACCGGTCAGGGTAGTCATATGATCTCAGCCCAACATTTATTTGTTGAGACCAGACTGAAGGAAGAAAATGCCTGTAGTCCATTTACTTATAGTCTCTACATTTATCGTTTGTCTGATGTGGACATAACCACCGTCAAATGAATGAACGTGTGCTCTAACTGTGTTGTTTACATTTTATTTCATGTGATGAATCAAAAATCTTTGTTCAAATACGGATGGACCGCACTATTCCAGCAGAACATAAGGATTTTTTTTTTTAAAAATTTAAGTTCTCAAATTTCATTTTCATCATGTTTGGTCAAAAATGCTGTAACATTTTGTGTGTGTGTATTTGCGTGCATGTGTGTTTTATGAAAGTGACATCAAACACAAACAAGAGTTGCTCTGTTCTCCACACTGGGCTAGGTAAACAAATGTTTTGTAACAGTGGCTGAGGGAATGTAATACTGAAGATATTGCTCAACAAGAGCTTGTTCATGTGGGTGGAACAAAAAAGATTTTAGTTTCATACTGGTACTTTACATTAGCTTCTAGTCACTGCAAAATGTGTGTATTCTGAATGTGCATATTAACAAAGACTGCTGGGTTTTTTCTTGCTTGCAATTTATCATAATAGATTAAACTGATTTCCTCTAAGCTGTTCTTTTTTTGTGCCTTCATTCACCCATTTTCTCATTTTTATCTTTTTTTCAGTTGTCATGTCTGCAGACGTCTGCTGCATTTTTAAACACAGATGTTAATGCACCAACATCTCTGTGCAGGTGCCCTATGTTAAGGTGGCTCCAGAGGACATTCTGAAGGTTCAGTTCCCCCGGTTCACAACTCTGGACCTGAGGCCAACCAACACAGACATCAGCTTGGCTGTGGCTGGCCTTCTCACCTTCTTTAACAGCACCACCTCCTGCCTCATCTGTGCCCAGGCTGACTGTGAGTACAGATTTCACACCCACATGACAAAAAGCATAAGCACCAGGAAAGAATTCTCACACGCCACCTTCCCTACATCTGCCAACAAAGTGCAAACATTTTCGGTTTAATGTCTGCTATCCTTTAATACATGTTAGCACACATAAGCTTCTCACATGCACACCGACTGTGTTCTGACAACAGATGCAGCGCTTATCAACATCTCACCTTGCAAAGCACTCCCTTCTGAAACAGCTGCTGCACTCACAGCAGCATGTCAGACATCTGCATCCTAAAATAAACTACATTTACTGTGCAATCCTTTCTCTAATTCAATGTCACCATCGTTCTTAAATTAAAATAATGATTTCACGACACTTTGTACACAGTTGCACATCACATGCTAATCAAAACACATTTTTCAGACTGTAAAAAGTGAATGGGGACGGAATATCCAGCTGTATCCACCAGCGATCTGACCGACCCTTTGTCAAAGGGACTCATTAGATTCTAAAGATACTAAACTGAATGACCTTAAAAAAGCTTCAAAATCTCCTCAAGGGAAGTTATTTTTGTAAATCGAGAGGAAGATTAAATCATGGCCTATTCCCACCCTCTTGTAGTCCAGCAAGCAGTAATTACAACTCTCTAGACAAAGACACTATGACCCCAAGTGGTACCCACTAACCTTTTTCCTAATCAGCGCAAGGCTTTGAAGAAAGGGAAAAGACTTGAGACATCAACTATGTGTCAGACAGCCCAGAGATGGCAACGAGCCACTGTGAACCGCCCACCCCATCTATCTTAATTCTCAGTTCTTCTGCCTTTCAACTTCCTCTTTGACTGTCTTCTTGTCTTTACTTTGAAGACTCCTTTCATTTATAACCTTTAAGATGAGATTTGTCCTTTTAAGCACCATGTGTTGTATATTAAAACAAAACTTGTGTGGTTTAGAGCTTTTCAACCTTTCTACATACAATTAGGTTAGAGTAAAATAATGGAAAATGTGAACATACCTTTTTTGGGTTAAAATTTCACCTCTGTGATACAGTTTACCAAATATTCATTTCTCCAGAAACTGGAAAATGTTGCTAAAAAGCAGTCATTAAACTTACTACAAGAAAATACTGTATATCTAATTATAGTTAAACATAACCACACTACATCACCCATTATAACTTCAGAGCTAGAAAATATATCATTAATTGTTTTTCCTTCTAAATGTTCCTGTACCTTTCAGTCAGTCTTCTAATTGAGCGTACAGATTGTGTTTCTGTGACATTTAGTCCACGGGGAGTTGATTATTACTGCTCTTGCAAGAACAGTGATAACAAGTGAACCTTCTAGGCACCCCCTGACTTTAATATTGGCGAATTTGAAGAAAAGAAACTAATTTCGATATTACTTTTCGTCTTTCCTCCAGTTGTGTGTGGGTGTGCGGGTGAGTGGTTAGGTCCTCATTCTGTGTCAGTGGGCTAAAAGAAGACTGGAAAGGAAATTAAATGAAATGAAAAGAAATGAAATGAGGAGAGATGAGAAGTAGATAGAGTCTGAGAGGAGATGAGAGTGACCCTCATTCATTCAATAGAAAATGCTGCAAATGACAACATACCTGGGTCTATGCGTGTGTTTGTATTCATATAGGTGTGTGTAAAGCTCTGGGTTCAGCAACAACATCAGCTGAAACCTATCTGACTCTGGATCCACCGGCACCAGCTTCACCCTTCCCTGTCAGCTCACACAGTGAGTTGGTTGGTTGGCAGCCTGCTATCGGTGGCTCATCCACATGTGCTGGCCTCATTAATCACCCAAGCCAGTGACAGCCTAATAGAGCGTGGCCAATTCATGAATATTTTCCATCCATGGCTGAGGAGGCAGGAGTGTAAGTGGAGCTGTGCCCAAAGGCATGGGGTACGCCAGGATGGACATTAATCTAGCTAACTTCTACTATCAGTGGTAACATGTGCCATAGCAGCTGCAGTACTCTAATTGTTGCCCAGACTACTGACGTTTCAGACCTGCTGGGTGGTCCCATGTGCCTTTGTTTGGTAAATAAATACACACACACTGAAGAATTTCCATGCACACACATACACATGCTGTGTCCGCCACAAACATTCACGTGCATGCTTTTCACACTCACTGCCACAGCTTCCGCAGTGCACTTTCATTAGTGAGGTGCTTGGTGCAGCTGTCAAGTAAGCCTTAAAGTAAGTTAAGTAAGCTTAAAGAAGACATCCTATAAGCTCTAAAATTTTACCAGCGCTGCAGTGCAGGTACAGAATATCTAAGTTCAACAAAACAGTAGGCCTCAAACGCTTGCAGCACATTTTTCAGCTCTCAATAGGCACAGTGGGATAGCAGGGTTTGCCATTTTAGCTCACTGCATTACCCTGCTGCAGCTACAGTAGAAAATAACACTTCCACTTCTTGTTGTATCAGGGTTTCACTATAATCTGCTCAGTTGTGTAACATGCCTTATGCTTATGCTAATTGCTCTTTTTTCTGCTAATGAGTCAATGCCCATATGATATAATAAATTACAGTTCTCCTTTACTCACAGTCCCTAGGGGTGACCTCCTGCCTCTCCATGTTTCTAGTCTCTGATTGCCATCAGTAACCTGTAATCAGCATGAGTCAGGCAGGAGAAATGCCTCAGTGACCTTTGAACCGGAAGCTATACAAAGATATAAGGGTGGTAAGAGCATAGTAATTGCAGGAGATAGCATTTATGACTTTCATAGTAGTAAGTAAGGAGTGGCTGCTAGTAATGCTGATGTGGAAGGCAACAATGTAGTCAAGGTAAGGTGGTGGTGCTAGTAGTAGTAGTTTATAGCACTGTGGATTTAAAAGCAACTTCGGTCTTCAAGGGCCGCTCAATCAGAAGATGAAAGATATGTCACATGATGGTGTAGTAGGGGAAGACAAAGTCAAATATCCAATTTCTGATTGACTGGACACACCTGACCAAGGTGATGAGATTTTTGGTTTATGTACAAATTTGCAGTATTTTTCTTTGCCAGAATGCAAAGCCCCTAATTATTCTTTCTATCTAAATAGAAATAAAACTAAAAGGATTTTTGCAGATTTCTCATCCGTATCACTGAAAAGAGACATCAAGAGACATGTTCTGTTAGCCCAGTACAGTTATGTAGAGGGAAATATCGCCTAAGAAAAGTCAGGTTTTCATCAAAGTGTAGCACAAATTTTAAGACAAAGTAAAGAAAACTGACACAGTGCAAAATCAATGTCTGCTGTTCTGCAAATATTAGGAGTAGATTCATTTAGATAAACAGCTGGTGGAGCCAATTTTGCAGTTGGGTGCCATTAAACATTTTATTTTATTTTATGTTATTTTGTTATTAAGCACTTCTAATTCAACACCGAAGCTGAGAAACCTGCAAATGAACCTTTCTGCAGGATAAGTCTTTTACAGTGTCATATACAGTGTGAATGGTGTTTGCAGAGAAAACATGATCAGCAGGAGCAAACCAGATCAGCATGTCCTCTCAGTGACAGGTAGATTATAGTCAGTATTGATGATTTCACTGTTATGGCTGCTTAGTTTAATGGTCAGGGGAATATTCTCAGACATCCTTTAAATGTTTTGATACATTTGACCCTGATGGAGACAGAGTCATATACTAGGCATCACTCTGTTTGGACAAGGTTTATTCAAATACTATTCTTTTGAGGACATTTGGGTCTTGTGAGGACATTTTAGCCAGTACACACAGGTTCAAAGAGCATTTTCAGGGTTAATACTAGGTTTTAGGCTTAGAATTATGTTATAGTTAGGGTTAGAGTGTGTGTGTGTGTGTGTGTGTGTGTGTGTGTGTGTGTGTGTGTGTGTGTGTGTGCGCTCGCGCGCGCGCGCACATGTGTGACAGTAAATGAGTGGTTGCCCAAAGCTTGGTTTATGCTTCTGTGTCAAATCTATGCCGCAGCGGTGCAGACCACAACCTAAAAATTGGTAGTACTGCAGTGATCAATACCTATCATGTCCTTTAATGCCTTCCCTCTTTTCTAGACAGCAGTAATTTCAGTAAAGCAAACTGCTTGCTCAGCGTCTATTAGCTCCAACTTCAACATGATCAGTTTGAGCTGCCATTGTTTGTCATACACCAAAATAACTATAAGCTCAGTGATGTGCAAACTCTGTATCTCAGAGGAGATATACCTTACAGGACAATATATATACACATACACCTACACAATCCCACAGAATTTGTTTTCTCTATACAGGGATATGTACAAGTCTTACTAAAGGAGAACAAATTCTTCATTCAGCTACATATTTTTGTTTGATTGAAACCGGCTCACCAGAGCAAACAGTGAGAGAAAAACACAGCTGCTGTAAAACACCATAGTGAAAAAAATGTTTTCACTCTCCTTTGAATTTTGTGCAGCTTGAACACTAAAGAGAATATGAATTTTCATTGTGTCCATGCAGTTTAGCCATCCAGATCTAGTACAGTACACCGTCTAATGTCATGAACTCGACATGAAATTGTGTTTGATTCCCGGCAGGAAGCTGTAGAGAGTGGGTGCAGGAGGCAGACAAGGAGGGCGGATCAGCAGAAGCTATTTCAAGCTCATCAGAGTTATTCTGTGTTATACTACAGACGAAGCTGATGTGTCAGGTTCGAGACACAGGCAGACAAGCAAGCAACAGCTAGGAATGATGTGTCATGAGTGCACAAACACAGAGTAGCCAGGTACAGGAAGACAAACACACAGTGATTTACTGCCAAGCAGACAGGCTGAAAGACAGGCAGACACTGGGACATAATTACAGAAGCTATTAGACATGATGCTGGTGACCGAGGCAGTGGTGTAGCATGTGTTAATGTGCTGTGGAGAAGCTAAAGGTAAAATTGGCCTCCATGTGACACATGAACTGCTCTGCTGTCACCATGGCAAAAATCACATAAAACATATGTTAATAATAAAGTCTGGACTATGATTTTATTATGACTTTGTAATGGAAATATCAGGTAGTGGTTCTGCTAATGCAAGTCCTTCTCCACAAAGGTGTGCCCTTCTCACATGACTCTTCTTTGTTAATGCAAAGAAGTTTTATCTGAATATGAGGGGATCTGACAAATAACAAAGGTGTGAACAATGTAACTGTCGCACCACCATGCTGTGATTTCCTGCTCTTCGGTTTGTACTTTTTCACTGCAGCGCACCTTACAAGTTAGTTTAAACTTCTATATGGACATTTAGCCAAAGTAATCTCTCAGGTTTTGCTAATATGTGGAGGTAAAACACAACCAGGAGTATTGTGATAAGGTCAGCTGTACTTTAATCAGGATAAATGCTGATTTCTTACTGGAGTCAGACAGACTATTACCGTGGGATAGAGAACATGACAAACAGCTGAAAATTCTGTCTGTGTTTGATGGATTTACAATATTTGTAATTAATTTTTGTACCTTACAATAATTAATAGTAAGGTAATAAGTTTAGTTGTTTGCATCGAAGGATTTGTATTGATTGCTGTCGAAGGTGGCAGAAAAACAAACCTACTATATTAAGTTCATGCAGTATTAGAATATCAACCATCACTTCCCAAATATGCTTGACTTTCCTTAACTTTCTGCTTATACATTTTCTTAACTTTTAAAAAGACTATTACTGTAAAGCACTATCTCCATGGGAGATGCTTCCTTTCTTTACAAGTAACAACTAACCCTCTTATGTGTTTTTTTTTTTTTTTTACGTGCGTGTGTGTGTGTGTTACCGGCAGGCTTACTGAACCTGGAGCAGCTCCTCAGGCAGTTCCTCATCTCCAAGGAGACTCTGTCAGTGCGCATGCTTGATGACAGCCAGGACCCGACCCCGCTCCTGAAGGAGATACGAGATGACAAGACTGCCACTATTATAGTTGACGCTAACGCCACCATGTCACATATCATTTTGGAAAGGGTCAGTATGGTTTAAATGATAGCCATGTTATTTATGCACTGATAACTTTTCTCTTGCTGCAGCCTTAACTTTGTACTGATTACAAGATCCACATTTATATAATTCTCATGAATGTCACAAAGGAGAAGAAACTGAAAACTGCCGGTGGCAACAAGTGTTCTAGAAGAAAAGTAATTGTATATGTAGAGAAGAAGTTGGTTAATCTTCAGAGACGCTGGTTTATGCCCCACACGGCACAACGACAAGTTGTGTGAAGAACACATAAAAGGGGAAATATCTTTGTCACTGCCACCATCTATTTCCTGTCTCGAATCACAAGATAGATGACATGAGCTTCTGCACTTTTGACGGTGGGCATAGCTTTTAAAGAAAAACGGTTGTAGTGCCTACAGAAAAGTCCAAAATAAAAAGCACATGCATTTCAGCTATCTTGTTGCCTGTTATATCACATTACATGGATGAAAGCATTACATCAAGTTGTATTCCAATGATTCATCGTCCATAGGAAAGAATTCTGCACGGTTAAGTGGATTAGTGTAATTAGGAACATAAAATGAAGGAGCCCTTTTGTCTACTTTTTAATGCAGTGCATGTTATGGATTAAAACAACCTGTTCTGTAAATCGGTGACGCAAATTAAGCACAGTGATTCTTTCATGTCTTTGTTATCTGTTATACATCTGTTGGTCCAATTCTACTCAGACTAACTTTTAGCTTACAATATAACTATAAATGTTATATGCAAAGGAGTTAACCCCCTGAGAAAAGCTGTTTTTTTTGATAGTGATTAGTGAGCACTAGTTTAGCTTTTAGCAAAAGTGACCTTGACCATCAGTGTTTTCTCCACACATCAATCATTAACATCTCAAAACACTGTTAAGACTTTTGACCCTCTGAGTCCAACATAATCTCGAAACACTGACTGGAGACTTGTGGGTGACTGTGGCAGCCGAGGAAGTGAAGATGCTTGGCAGCAGCATATGGCCTCCTAGTAATTAATACACACCTCATTATTTCTAGGAGACGATGGATGGGTGGCTAAAGTGGAGGTGACTATAACAGGATATGGGGGGGGGGCGAGGAAGAGAGGGAAAGAGAAGGAAAAGCTGTTGTTTTGTGTTCCACCTTTCCTCCATCATTCTTTCTGTTATGTTCTATCTATCTCACACTAGTCTTTAATCTCAATCTCTCACCTCAATCAAGTGTTCAGACTGCCATCAATGGTCATCCAATCACCATGGCAACCCTGAGACACAGAGCAGTGGGAGCCCACAGTGGGATGTCTCTTTTTTCTCAGTTTCCCTTCTCCATCTGTCTGTCTCTTCAGTTTCAATATGGGCTCGCTCTCTTTCTCACTTTGTGTTATTTGCCCAAACACAGACAAGACAATTTCACTTTGTTTCTTCACACCTCCTTTCCCATGTGGCCTTGTATATCCATCCCTCTATCTCTCACTGTTTTGTCCCCTTTATGTGTCGCACTGTTTGTCCCTCTGCCTGTCAACAATCCTGCAAGGGTGGTGAAAAGTTGGCAGTCCCACCTCTCATGTAGAGGGCCTAGATACCAAACGTCAAATGGCTGGTCTCACATGATGATAAGAGTGCCCAGTGTGTCTAAAGGGACATAATTGTCCTTTGTCATGCAAGACATTCTCCCTTATTTGTATGTTTACATCTTACATCAAATCCTCATCAGACAAAGGTTTCTCTCTCTGAGGTTTTACCATTCAGAGGGGTTTAGGTCAGCAGTGTTCTCACTCTGAATGTAATCTCATTCAGTCAGGCCTCCACTGTTGTGCACAGCTGTACAGAACCGACGTGGGATAGATAGTGAGCCCAGCATATGGGGGCAGTGCGAACCATGTGCTCTCTGACCATAAGCTGCAGTAGAATAACAAGGAGATCAAAAAGTGGACAAAAATGGCAGGGAAGCTAATTTCAACTGCAGTGAATAGAGACCAAAAGGATATTTTTCATCAGCTGATTGTTTTGGCTGTATTGTGTCTTCTGAATGGGATGTGGGCAGCAACCAAAGGCGATTTAGATTATAGTGTCAGTTTTGGTTTCACTCAAGGAAATGTTGCAGTGTTTTGAAATATTACTTTCTAAATTTTGTGTAATGAAGAAAAAAAAAACCCTTCATCACGTTGTGCCATGAGCTAACTTTACTTTACTGTGTATAACAGAAAGGAAGATGCTGACAAACAATTTCGCTGACATGCGGTAATTACCTTACATAGTTGTAATGCTTACAGTAGTTTCAGAATACTGGCGTGCTGAATATAATCAAAGGAGAAAGATTTAGAAAGAAATTTTGAGAGGTCATTCAGAGTTTATTAATGAAAGATGTGTTTGGATGTTTCTGCCATGATAATTGGTGCTTTTCTACTTCTTACTGTTTTATTATTTATGCTTCCGCAGAACATTTACGTTGAATATTCAGCAACTGAGTGACACACACTCCTAATGGTACACAAACACCCTCAGAGATTTTGCGCTTTTTGCCAGTATGACAGCTAAATGTCTGTTATTAAGCTCTTTCTGATGATCCACAACCTTAGAGTAATGTCAGTGTGTAAGCTCTTTATTATGAAAATATGTAGATGTCAGTACAGCCAGGTGTAGAAAATCTTATCTCTGAGTAGAGACTCAGAAGTGGAATGGGAATTAATTCATGCTCATTCAGAGTTAAATGATCATTTGCGAAAATAAGGTGTTCTTTGGTTTGATATATGTTGTGTACTTAATATTTATCGATTTTAATCAGGTGCATTACAGCATGATTAAACAGAAGTATATAGCTTGATGATTTTCTTTTTTTGCTAATGAATTTAATGAAATTAAAATGTGAGAAGTTCACCCCGTCCTTCACAAGTGCTCCTCGCTGTGACTTTGATTTAATCAAATTGTAAGACAGGGTGTCGAACAGCATACTAATGCACCTGAGAAATTAATTGCTCCATTGAGAGCCATCGTCAGATAAGAAAGTGTTGGTCTTATCATGATGTGGATTTGATCTGTCTTCTGCAGAATGTTACACTGAATCACTGACCTCTCAACTTCTCTCCCCACCTTGTTCCTGACTCCCTGTGCTTTTTGTTTTGTTCTTCCTCTCCCTCATGTGTTTTGCTGACCTCCATCTTAACATCTTTTTGTTCAAACTTCAATTGATTTATGTCGTGTACCTTTTGTACCTTCTTCTTCTTACACTTTTCCATTTATTTTCCTTCCTGTTTCTCTTATCTTTTGCTCTGCAGGCGTCAGAGCTGGGAATGCTGTCTGTCTACTACACTTACATCTTCACCTCTCTGGTAAGGAAATGGGGCACGGTGTGGGTATTCAGAGGCAATAGAGATTTTACACCTACAGGAATTCATCAGTACGTTAATACAGAGCTCATGTACTGTTTAAAAATAGTACACTTTAATTGGTACCTTGACTGTGTGATTGAATGGATAGAGTTACGCAGACAGGAGCTACGGCAGAAGAATTATAGCATAGCTTCATTACAGCACAGTCAATTTTCTCCTTCTCTGCATGTGACTACAAATTAGAGAAATGCTGAGCATAGTGGTCACAGTGGCTCCATTTGCTGTTTGTTTGCCCTCATTGGTTTAAGTGCACTTCTGGGCCATACAAATAAATAATAATAATTATTATAATTGCTACTAGTACCCGTGTTGTTGTCGTTTCTGCTGCTGTTTTTCTTATAATTATGAATGTGGAAAGTGTGCCAACCTCCCATTGAATGAGTGATGAAGTCATCATCTTCAGAGTCAGCTTTCATTTCTGTCAGTGACTGAGTGAAGGAGAACTGTCTCATTTCCTTCTTTGTTTCGTTCATTCTTTGTGTCTTTGTTAGTTTCTTTCTTTCTGTTTGAATAAACAGTTATTTTGTTGGTGATTTACTTGGCCAATAGGGCTGATATAGATTTTTTTTTGCCTGAAAACTATGCTTCTACTGTATGACATTTTGTTATTAATTGTTTTTCATTGTGCAATTAATTAGCATAGAATGCACCACGTGTTTTGTTTTGGGATCAGTGTCCTGCTCTTGAACCTTTGTAACATGTATTAACACCTTTATCGTATGATTTCATTCCATATTGTATAGTGCAGTTATCCAAAGCCCCGATACTAAATGTGCTTAGTTAAACTTAACGTAAGAAGAAGAGTTGACAGAGGCTGATGGACAAAGAGCGGAGAGAGGCAGCTGCTGTAAAAGAAGCTCTTCTTTACAAAGCTGCTTTTAAAGCAGTAGTAGTTCAACAGCTGAATCATTATGATGTAATGATTGTAATCTACAATTTTATATAAATGGTGAAGCTACAGTCTAGAATTACACTAAGAAGTTAGCGAAATGTCAGTGCCAAACAAATTACTGAACTGTTGCTGATCTAGTACGGTTTTATAAATAAAAATATAATTTAATGTTGAACAAAGACGCACCAAAGAGGCAAAATGCTTAAGCACACTATTCATACAAAGAAAAAAGAGACAGAGATAATGACAAAACTATTTAGGTGATACAGTACATTATGTAGTTTGTAGCGCAGTTGACAAAGATTAGTTACACATTAATGTGTGATCTTCTTTGAACTTGAGAAACCTGGAGAAGACCCACAGCATCTTCATTGTATGTATTATATGCATATTTCTACATAAACAGAAGAAATCTCGTGTTCTGTCTTTGCATTTCTGCGCGTCCAACAGGCTGCAGGCAGGAGACACATGGGGACGGTTATTTGCGAGAGCTGGTTCAGTGGAAGAACTCTTAGCTGTGAACAACAAAAGTTTTATAACTTAGAAATTGGCCTCTACTTAATATAAAACCTGAGCCCACACCCATAGAAAACCCACACAGACATTGAGCAGCAATTTATTTAAATTGAAGTGCTACATGAAAATGAAAATGCCACTGGGAATTTAACGGGCATAGGGAAAGACATGATGCCCCTTAACACAGTGACCAAGGCAGATACTACTGAAGCAGTGTAGCATGTCCTCATATCAAACTGCAATATTTTAGCAGTGTAGAGCGCAAAGAGCACAGTGAAAAATAGAGGGGAGGAAGTAAGTAAAGTATTGTTAAATAGCATTTGCAGTATTTCTCTTAAGAATCACAATTTTCCCATGTTGTTCAGCCTTAGTTGGTATATGTACGCAAACATTGGTTGTTTTTGTGGAATGTTATCATTTGTTTGTATTAAAATGCTCTAACAATAAATCATTAATAGCATACGTATGTTGTAGGTTAGGAGTGTTTTACATGTTATTTTATATGTCGACCCCGTATTACGTTGAGGATTCACATAACATTTGACAGTTGGAGCGGGAGTGTTCCCCTTATTTGAAATGAGTCAAATAATCAAAATGTCTGTGAATGTCCCTGCTGGAAATCGAAGGGACTGACCCCAGATTTGAGAGTAATAGTGTTTAGACACATAGAGGCTAAAGGATATGGGAGCATTATTGCTAAGATCATAAAGACAGGAGAATATTTGAGGTTATGTTAAGCCAGATAGCCACTCCCTAATGGAAATTAATGAGGTTCGAAACACTTTGCTGTAATAGCACTATAGAGATGATTCATATCAAGCTGATTTATGACTCATTAAGAGTGGGTTGCTGCCATCTTCATGTTTTCTTCCACAGCCCTTGTCCTATTGTAGTTTTCTTTTCTCATCTTCCAGTGAGCTCATCTTTGCTCATCTTTGCTTTGTGTCTGCACCTAAATAAGTTCCTTCTTCTTTCTCCTCTGGCATTGCTGTGCAGGTCTGCGTGGAGGGCACAGCATAACACACAGATTCACAGTAGATATTAGATGATGACCCCTGTATCCCCCTCCCACTACCACCACCACCATTTTCCTCAAAATCCAGCCATTGCTCAGTGGCGGCATTGTTAATAGCTTCAGCTAACATCATTAAAATGGTCAGCTGTGTGCCCCTGGCAGCTGGCTGGGACATAATGCAAAAGCTGTGGGTAGATAAAATAGAAGCTTTTGTCTCTTTAGTTGTCATAATAAGGGATTTGTCCTATTTATTTTGTTTTTAAAAGGCTAACAACCCACATATATGTAGAAATCCACTCAGTCACAAAAGAAGATAAGAACAAGTTTCATTAAGTCCTTTTCAGTTCATTTTATTATTTGCCCATCTTCAAAACTGGCAGTGATAGTACATCTCTGAAAATGGCAGTGATGCATTGAATACTGTTCATTCTCGCATTAAAGTACATGATACAATGTCATCAGACAGCATCAGTCATTCTCCAAAAAACTTCAGACACTTAGAGCCTTTAGTGCCAAAGCAGAAAGTAATGTCATGATGTCACATTGTCGCACAATTCACAGTGGTGTGTGGACACTAAAAGACATTAGCACATTTTATCAGATATAGCTAGCAAGCTAATTCACAGTTCACAGTTAACAATTATCACGTTGGATTATGCTACAAACATGAGGCGAAAAGTCTTATTCTTGTAATGTTGAGATAGTTTATCCTAGTGTTATACAGGTAACACAGGTAATACAGGTAGGTAACTATTCAGACACCTTCACTTTTTGCACACTGGATGGTGCTGTACATTTAATGTTAGATGGATAAAATTTCAAATTTTGTTCATGAATCCCCTGTCAATAATGCGTAATGAAGTCAGAAATATGAGTTTAGACATTTTTTACAAATTACAAAACAGCAAATTCCAACATCCAGAACTGGCTTCCTGGCAGTGGGGAAATTCAATATTTATGTTATTCAGCAGCTATTAGCAGTTCATTGTTTCCCATAAGAAGAAGAATTCTGAACAAAATTTCTTTTCTCACAGGTTGAGAGATTTTTCTAATAAAGTGATTCTTGAGTTTATAAGGATGGCTTGTAGTATGACTGTACGCAAGTGCCCGTGCATGGCTTTGTGCATGCATGTGTCTATATGAGGGCACTTTTAGTGGCAGCGGGTGTTCCTGTCCAGATATTTCCATTATCTCATGGACCAACATTTCTAAAGTCTATTAAAGGTTATTCTTATCACACCCTGCCTCACCTTTCCCCCTGAAAGCTTTTAGATTAGGCAACCTGTGACCTGATACATTAACTGTACTTCTTCCTGGCAGTCCTTTTAATGAGCATGATCTTGAACTATATGAGAAAATATTGTGTCTGAGAAATACAGTATAAAATATGGTTTTAAATATTTCTGTTGAGTTGAGACAAATGCAGATATATGTGATATGAACAACTAACTCCATGTGTTTATTAAAATATGACAAGCCTCTCTATATAAAAAAAACTATATCTTTAGGAGCCACTGCTGTGAGTTTGCTGTAAGATGATTGTTAGTGCTCTGCAGTGGTGGCTGGTGAAATTATTTTTGGGGGGCACACTTTTCCCAAGTCAGTTTTCAGAAGCACTCTAGACATCTAGTACTGTATAAACCAAAGCACCATTATCATGTATCACACTGCTTAAAAAGATTAAATTAACAGGAAAATACACAGTCTGTGTTTTCAATCATTTACTATTTATAAGTAAATTTCACCCGTCTCCCCTTCAACTGAGAACATGCAGTCAAGCAGTTCATTCTGAACTGTCTAAAATGTCTCCTTAAACACAGTAACAATCTGCAGGTACTGCTTCATCCACCAACACACCATAGAATGTAATGCAGTCTATCATCTTAGACAAAATGTGTGGGTTTTTCTCCTCCTTCTCATTATGACATCTCATTATACTCTATCCTGTAGCTTTCATTAAGCTCATTGTAAGACACATAGCAGTTAGCATTTTTCATGTGGCTGTTCTTCTTCCTGTTCTTTTGTGGAATGGTTCAGTTTTTAGCAACTGAATTAGCATTATGCATGACAAAAAACTGCTCCTCCGACTGACTGTAAACAAAACACAAGCGCCGTGGTGAACTTCCAGTTGAATTTCCTGGTCTGGAGCTGAGACGTTGGTCTTGTGGGCGGTCTTTGGGCGCAAAAGGTTCTCTTAGACTTTATATTGGAGAGGGTTCCAGTGCGCATGCACCAGTTATAGCGTAGGTCTATGGTAAAGATTAGGCTCTGTGCCTCGCCTGGTAAAGAGACGAGAGCAGACGGCCGTAGCAGGGGGAGTGGCTGAAAGTCCGCTATGAAGCTCCCGTTTGTACCAAATACACACATCCTCTGAGGCCAGATGCAGATTAAATAAAACCTATTTTCCACTGTTGTTTGTTGTTAAAATGCTCTATAAAAGATTGTGTGTTTATGGTTTAACCTCCGTACGACTCATGTATTTCACATGAAACGCGGTAAAATTGTGATTGTCATTGTGTTAGTTTGTTGTTTAAACTATAAACCCAAACATTAATCAGTCAATAGAAGAGAACAAGACAGACATTTCAATTATTGATCTGTCACATATTTAGACTGTCAGGACTGAATAATCTGTGCAGATGTTATTTTAGTGATCTGAAAGTAAATCTGTGATTTAACAGTCTTAGTCTTAGTTTAAGATACAATTGGATTTTTTTGATCAATCATAGCATTTATTCTGTAAAAGAATCAATCCACAGTGAAAACTCAGACTAATGAATCAAAACATTTCAAAGTAAATAAAAGAGGAAATGTTTCTACTAAACGTCCTGTTGTGGATCCAACACCTGAACCAATCAGTTCTTAGATCAGATGAGAGCAGGCGTTTCCCGTCATGCCTTGAGGTTTTGCAGCCGTTGGAGACCAACTGCAGCGCTTTGCTCCAAAATCTGCTGCCACCTTGATCTCACAAGGTTATCGTTGCCTACGTAGGCATGACCTCAGAGCAAGTCGGTATCAAGACGGACACAAAACTAACCGGCGTGCACTGCACACCGATCACCGGTGATCAAATCTGCGCAGAACTTGCTCGTCTCGAACAAGCCTATTGTTGCCCCCCAAAGGAACAGGAAATACATAACACGACTGTTCAGTCACAGTAAATGAGTGAGAGAACATTTTTAAACTACACTTGAATGCAGATTATACACAGTACTCATGGTCTGTATAATATATAGATCGTTTGTTTAAATGTTAATGTTTTTCTAAAATTATTTTATGTGATTCCTATCTTCTTCTTCTTCTTCATGTCAGACAGTTGGGGCAGCACCCCAGCACCCTCTATTGACGGGTTGCCACTGGTGCCTTGATATCAGTTTGGCTTTATTAGGCTTCTGTTTTTACTCTTAGCTCAGCTCTTTTTTTTCAGAAAATTTTGTAATCTATAATTCAAACTAATGTTTGATAATTTGCCTATTGCAGCCTCTCATTATTTTAACAGATAAAGGGTTATTAACAACATGCAGATGATTCACTTGTAGATTATCTTATAAAGCTTCTTTTATCATTAAAACTGTTAATTGTACTAATTCAGAGATGTTTGTGCACAGGAGATTTCACCTTCTGATGGCATCTAAAGCCCCTTTCAGACGTGCACCCCTTTCCATTAATCTGACAGCATCTGAACATGTCACCTTCAAGTCTGAATGAGCACCCTGGTCACGTTTCCATAAAAGTCAAAATAGCAATCTCAGTAACATTTACATATTATTTTCAACATGACACAATTCTGACCTAGTTTGTGTGTTTCTGTTTCTGTCAACTTGGAATAAAGAAAAGGGGAGCGCACGATTTATACCACATAACAAAGCAAGAGCATCATTGTGAAACATAATGCAGCACAATAATAATTTTGTATCGATTATCTTGTTTTCGTAATTGTTTGATATTGTAGTTAGAACTGAAAATACAATTTTATTGTTCACACGGCAATTGGCATGAGAGTCACCAGCTCCAAGTCGGAGGCCATGGTTGTCTCCTGGAAAATGATGAATTGCTCCTTTTGGGTTGGGTTGAGTTGCTGCCCAAAGTGTTCACAAGTCAGTGTAAAATGAAGTGTGGCATAATGACACTAGGGAGATGAACCAGAAGGCAAATCTCTCAACCCCCATGTATGGTCAGGAGCTCTGGGGTAGTATCTGAAAGAATAAGCTCATGAATACAGCAGGCCAAAATGAGTTTCCTCCATAGAGTAGTTGGAATTAGCCTTAGAGATAAGGAGCTCATGCATTCAGAGGAAGCTTGCATTAGAGCTGCTGCTCCTTTGCATCGAAAAATGTAAGTTACTGTATGTTGTGTCTAGCATCTTATCAGGATGTCTCCAGTGCTTTTTGCATTGGAGGTTATCCTGGCATGTCCAACTGGTGGAAGACCCTACAGCAGACCCAGAATATGCTGTAGATACTATACAGTACTTTATCTGGCCTGGGAATGCCTCTGGATTCCCAAGGAGGAGCTGGGAAACACTGCAGTGCAGGGGGACACCTGAACTTGCTTGTTGAACCTACTGCTACTGCAGTGCTGTTCTGAATTAGCAGCAGAAAATGGATTGAAACACTATACGACGAATAATGACATGTATTTGTGCTCACAGTTTCTGTTCACACCAGAGCTGCTTAAACACTTAGATCAAACAGGTAAGATCAAACACACATTATGAACATTACATACAGTTCAGTGTACGTTTATAAATAATTTCTAAAGAATTTATGCTGCATCTGGTGAATCAATTATGTAGCATTATTAAAAATGATGGTAAATTTATGGGTTCCTTAAGAAGAACATTTAAGATTAATTATTCATGTATTAAGATTTGGTAATGTACTTGATTTACTCATGAATCAAAAAGAAAGTTTTAGCTGTCATAATTGCTAGTGATGCATAACTCCATTCAAAATCATAATTTGTGTTACTCTGAAATTACATTAAAAATTGTTAAAGCCTATAAACATTAATTATTCCTAAATCCTTCATGCTTTCTACATCTGCTCTCTCTTCTGTCTGCATTTCTCTGTTCTCTGCCTTGTTGCTCCCTTATTTTCTTCAACTATTTCCTCCTTGTGTCTCCCTCCTCTGCTGACACTTCATTTATCTCTGGTCCTGACATCCCTGACTAACGATCTGCCAGACTGCTCCCCTGCCTAATCTGTTTCCCCTGAATCATCTCAAGACGCTCATCAACGTTCTCACACAGCTACCCGTCTCCAGTCAGGCTTTATGTCATGCCCACTTATGGATTTGACTGTTTTCTGTCTTCATTTTGATTTTTTTTTCTGTTTTCTGTTGATGTTATTAATCTAGTTTGAGAAAATAGGGGTGTAAGAAAAGATAGAAACGGTCCTTGTTTGAAAATGTGTAATATACAATTCAACTTTATGAATGCTATGCTATGAGTTATTTGCATCCTCTTCCTCACACTCCACATGATTTATGAAGTGTGTGTGTGCGCGTGTGTGTGTGTGTGTGTGTGTGTGTGTGTGTGTGTGTGTGTGAACTACTCGCTCCATGTGATGGTAAAGCACAATAAGCCTCTTACGCCTGTGTGTGTGTTACTTGTACATGGCAACAGTCCATTTATAATTAAGGTCTCTAAGGAGAAGACGCTTGTGAAGGAGCGACCATTCATTGACCATCATTAGACCAAATGATCTTCATTGAACACTGCCTGGAGTGAAGTGTGTGTGCTTATGACTTCATTAAAAGAAATATGAATCATATAGTTGCATGTTTAAATATAGCTGGGACTGATGATCATCCCAAAGTTTCAGTTCTCCTCCTTATATTATCATTAGAAAAAGGAGCAGTTCTCAATTTACTAGCAGTGTCTTTTTCAAGCATAACCTCACACAATTTCACCACAGTTGTAGGTGTCAGTTCTTCATTAGTCTGCAGCTTCTGAGCCACTAAATGAGATGCCTTCTGAGCTTTTTCTAAAATATTAGCAAGGTTATTCATTCATTTCCTCCAGAAATCTGATTTGCTTAAATGCTCTGGGTGCGGCATTGTCAGATGGCGCTTTAGCTCAGCTGGCTTCGTAGCTTAATTTGATGACATCCAGAGACAGGTGGCACAACAAAGCCAAATTCAATACGCATAGCTTTTGTCATGTTTTCTTAATTTAGCTGACCTGGACTTTGTGACACTTTATGATGACGATTGACGTAGGAATTTTTCCATCTTGAGCAATGTTCCAGTTAGCTAGTTGCTAACAGTTTGCTGGACATCAACACAGACATGATATGGAACAACATATAGTTTTGACTGGTCTAAATGGTTTTCCAGAGAGCGCATCACAAAAGCTGTGTTTGATTTATTGTACAACGTGGTGCATGTCACTTGAGTCACCTGCCAAGATATTAAGACCAGACCAGATTTTTTGAAATCAGTTTTATAAACTATGGCCAGGTGTCATGAAGTCCTGGATGTCTGTGGTCCCCACTTTGAGAATCACTGATTTACAAACAAGAATAAATGTAGTTGAGGTTGTTGATTAGAATAAGGATGAGAAGGAAAAGGAGCATGTTGGAACACATGGACATCATTCATTGTTTCTTTTATTCCTCCTGATTAAGCTCTCGGCACTGGTTTATTTACCTCTCTCCCTATTAAGCATGCTAAATACCAGCTGTTAATATCCAGTGCTTTAGTTATAAGTTCTAATAGAAATCTTGGCCTTTGGGTCACAGCAAGAGAAGAGATTAAAACTAAAACATGTTTCATGGAAGGGTGAAGAAACTGAAGAGCTCCACTGGGCTTTTACAGCTTCTCTATGTTAAAACAAATGTTTCGGGAAGTATGAGTAGACGTGCAGCTTTAACTTAATGAAATGAACACATGGGAGCTTTGCGCGCAAATATGCTTATCTAATGGATGGATACAGACAAACAGTCAAAACAGGGAACGCACACACACCCACAAAGGCAAACGTTTGTGGACACACACAGACTCAGTCATTGCTTCGTGGCTTCCATCTAAGTGATTTGTATCCCGTGATCCAAGCTACTCGGCTGGATTGAATAAATCACATTAGGTTGGCAGTGACTCGTCATATGTTAACGTGGCGCCTAATGTCATTTGAAGGTTAGGTGAGCACGGGATTGGACCAAGCAGCTCCTTGCATTGCACGCTTTCACTTTGTGATGTCATTTTGAGTCTTGATGATAGCGTGCTGGCTCATTTTCTCTTTCACACACACACATTCACACACTCACTTGCATCTACACAAAACAATCAAAAACACACTTTGGCACACAGTGCTGGCTGACATACTATCTCTCTCTGCAAAGTGGGGACCATCAGTTCAGCCCCCCACATGTTTGTTTTGTTCTTCATGTTCCATTTCCCCTCCACACACCCGTGATCCCTCTTGTCACTGCAGTCATTGTCATGCATCCATGCCTGAAAAGCTGCCAACGCTTCCTGACTGTCACACACACACACACAAAAACGATAAAACTCAAATAAATAAACTCATGTACATGCTCACCCACACAACATCCCGTCCCTCCTGTGCATACTGTTTTAACATCTTGGCCTTCTTATCTACCTGCCTGTCTGTCTACTTGTGGAAATATGCTGTGTGTATTTTTTTTTTTGTCTTTTCATAAAATGTCATAAACCAACAGTAGTGTTAGAGTAGCAGGTGGCATTAGAACACTGTCAAGTCCATTATTTTAACCTCATCTTTCTTTCTCCATTCATATTAGTTAGAGATGATTGGCAGGTTTTTATAAAAGGGTGAAGAGGGGAGTTAGGTTTAACTTCTGAGGAGCGGCTGATGCTGTTATTCTCTAGTTAATCCCTATTCTTTTCCAGACACTGCCGAGCTCCCCGCCATTTGTTCTTGGCCATTTGGGGTTCTGGGCTCGACATGCTCCATGCTTCTAATTATTCTTCCCAACACTGTCAGATGATAAAATGCTTTATGATTGAATGTGCCACTGAAGAGCAGATGAAATACATGCCCGCCTCCTCTGACCTGCACAAACATCATTTTCTAATTTTCTCTCTGTCTTCTTTTCCAGTGTTTTTCTTTCACTAATTTTGTAGAGCTTGCTTCACACTCCGCAACTCTGCGCTAGTAAAAAATACATAATATTCATTGTCTGCCCTTGTGGCTATAAGTTCCGCCCTTTTCTTACAGCTCCCCGTTTTCCTTACTTCCAAAACCTGCATCCTGCATACCTTCTCTGTCTCTCTCTCTCTCTCTCTCTCTCTGTCGTTCTCTCTCAGTGTCTCTCTCATTATTTCTCTCTGGGTGTGTCTGGTCCTGATAACAATATAGCCTAGGTGATACAGAATTCAATTTCACAAGTTTATTGTTCTGGTAAAATTTCTTGTCCCATATCTGTGAATGTGAATGAATGGAAGGAACATTCCTTAAAAAAGAGGAAATAAAAACACTTCACATCAACCTCACCCTCCATCTCCAGTGTGCACTGTGTTACAGAAGATTTATAAACCAAAAAAGGGATCTTGTCAGTCAAACTGCTTTAGAGGGTAGCCACTGTGACTGTGAAAATGATGGGGATTTAATTAATTCCCCTCCACAGCTTATGTAAAGTTCATATTTCCCAGTTTAGACACAGAGTTTGAGAATCAATCAACTGAGTAATAGAAAAGGTAATAGGCTACGTGGGTGGTGACAACAGTGAGCCGCACCCAGCCAGAATATAAACTATGTCATTATTATGTTACAACAAGTGTGTTTCATCAAATATTGTCTGCTTGCTATTCATTTGTAATGGAAAGATGCCAACTTACTTCACTAAGAACATTTATTGTGCCAGTACTGTAGAGAGCAGCGGGATGTAGCTCAGTTGGTAGAGCAGTCGTCTAAAGAACTTGTGGTTAGTTGTTCGACTACTGGTTCCTCCGCAGTAGTGCCATCATCTACTGCAGCTGTCCAAACAACTATTTACTCCAAGGAGAATATCATTATTAATGTTATTAAAGACTAACACCAGTGTTGGTTTCTGACACTTCAGTATAGGTGTAGCGAAGCTCAAAAGCTTTGAGCTTCACTACAAGCTTGTTGGAGAAAACATCCCAATATTCCTTAGCTGGCAAATCATATCATCATGTCATAGCCATCATAGCTCTGATATTTAAACTTCTAAGGAGGCATATTTAAGCAACAGTGTAGCTACACCTATGTGAGACGGCTTTAATTGACACTTTAATTAACACTGCACGTCTTCATACAAATCCAGCCTTACTAGAGTACTAGGTCTATTCATTCAAGACAGCTCCCACTGATGAAACAAAATTAAATATGTATTTACATTACCTTTATTATACACTCCACGGGGACCTGACTAATTATGCATATGTCAAAATAAACCACTTACAACACATGCAACCTACTGACTTATTTCTGTGAAGATTCTCAGTCATCTAGGTGAAGTTGTCTGAAAGTTGAGTCCCCATTAAGTGGGTCCTTTGTCCTTCAGATGAAGGTACACAGCTGATTCTGGCCCTGAGGTGTTGCTCTTTCTGTGCTGGGCAGAGAAAGCTGTTTGGTTTCTCCAATGTACAGCTCAGAGCACTCTTCACTGCACTGAACAGCATACACTACATTGCTCTTCTT
>JAUBNQ010000005.1:17279441-17293925 GCA_032353495.1 Ctenopoma kingsleyae | reverse complement strand
CTAATTAACCCTGATTAAGGCACACCTGTGAAGTGAAAACCATTTCAGGTGACTACCTCTTGAAGCTCATCGAGAGAGTGCCAAGAGTGTGCAAAGCAGTGTAAATGGTCATGAAAATAAAGAAAACACATTGAATGAGAAGGTGTGTCCAAACTTTTGGCCTGTACTGTATATTATATGTTAATTTCATGGTCTTCTCACATTGAGTGAAACAAGCTGGCCACTGGGAATGATAGAAGTGATAGGTTACCAAACAGTGAAGGAGGGATGATTGATTTCAATCAAAGTACATAAACTGGAGCAAACTGGCCATACAGCAACTAGTCAGAAATTGGAGCAACAGTAATTACACGTCTCATGTCCAGCTACAGTGGACTACTGTGGGGAAGTTTATGAACAGAAAATTCACTAAATCATTTATCCAATTTTGCAATTGCATCCCAGGTTCATAACAAGTCTGTAGGCATGAGTTTCAGTAATTCTCCCCCTTGCCTCCTCCTCTCCTCCCATCCCACGCTCACTGAGAACACTGTAATTAAGAAGCTGCAGGAGGCTTTAGAGCTCAACCTGAATTTACATGGCAATTGATACAAGCATGAAATGACTTTTTGCCAAAAACACTGCACGAACATTTCAGCTATTAGAGAATAATCAGTGTGCCACTAGAAATAGATTTCATTACAGAGTGAAGACCAGACTCAGACCTGAAGGTTTCAGACTGTTATACCCTTTCTCCAGTGTAAATGGAGGTATTTCAATAATTAGTATTTTATCATTAGTAAAATCAATATGCAATTTACTGAAACTGTTACTCAGCCATAAGCTACTAGAGGGTGTCTGTTCTTTCATTGCTGCCTTGCTAGATAAGAAGTAGATTTTTCTTTCTTTTTAAAATTGTCAATGTCAGATTGATCATCACTGTCTGTCTGTCTCTGTTTGGGGCATATTTTACAGAGCAAAAATAATGTCTTCATCACCTGAGGATACAGAAACCTAAAAAAAATGCCACGTCTGTGTCTGCTTATAACTGCACTAATTAACATTTTTATATTAAAAACGGATCAAATATAATGACTGCAGAATGTCAAAGAGCTCTTTAGTGTTGAGAAACCCACATTATCACCTAACTCTGCCTCTGTCTTCTGATCTCTTGAGCTTTTTAGTGTCTTTCAGCTCATTGTTTCTGCCTTATGATCCTCTGTTTTACTGTTGATTTTTGCATCAGTAATCTCATCAGCCTAAATTCCAGCAACAGCAAGCAACAGAAACCCAGACCCACTGTATGGTACCTGTTCTTTATATTATTCATGAAAAAAGTAACAGTATGAAGCCAGCAGTCTAATATTCCCTGCACAAAATGCATACATAAAACTCTCTATATTGTCTAACTCGAATTTGAATGTCTTATCTATCGATAGAAAATTTCTGGTTGAGATATGAGTTTAGGTTACGGGAACCTGATTCAGTGGATGTCCTTGGAGCCTAGAGAATCACTATAATAGCATTTTCATCCCATTTAGATAGGAGAGATCAGTGGAAAAAGAGAAAAGCTGAAAGAGGCTGGTCAATCTAAAAAGGTTTAATTTTGGATGTCCTGTTGTAGGATGGTGGATTTAAAGAGGCTTACACCAATGCAAAGAAATGTCTCTGTGTACATTATATATGTGGTTGGATAAAGACTACTGTATGTGAGGAGTGGAAAAAATAGGGTTCATGGGGAATCCCACTATCAGCAGCATCAGTCCTCCTGGGATCTCATTATTCACTGCCCAAGCCGGCCACATCATAACAAACATTACATGCTCACACTTTTTGTTGAGTGTACGAGTGTGCATGCAGGAATGGCCCATTATTTGAAAAGTAACAGAAATCACTGAAAGCAAAATGATAATCGAGACATTGAGGGAATCAAATGGAGACAGACTTCCAGATTGTGAGATTTTCAGGTGGAAAAGGGCATGAATTGAAGAGGTGAAGCAACAGTTTTGGTTGGCTGGCTTATGTCCCAGCTGCTGATTGATCTCCAGGTGACAGCCGGTGTTGAGGGCCCTCGGCCAGCCTGTCATTCCCTTACGCTCTCCCACCCTCCCGTCCTCTCTCATCTTCGCTCTGTCGCTCTCTCTTTCTCCCCCACTGCTTTTTAAGCTCTCAGTTGTGCCAACTAATCTTTCACCTTCTTCTCTCTCCATTGATTCAACTTCTAGGGTTCTCACTCTTTCTCTCTGTCTGTCCACCTCATCATCATTCTGCTCCTCTGCCCTTTTCACCCCTTCAGTGGTGACAGTTGGTTTCTCGACTGCTCTCTTCAACCCTCCGATTTTGCCCTTTCGTTCCCCCACTGCTGGGAACCAACTGTCCTCTACTAAGCACTGTCCATTTCACACCACCTATTTAGTATGCAAGAGAGCATAATTGCTCATGTGGAGGGATTTTTCCTGTGTGTGTGTCTGACCGTATGTGTGTGTGTTTGTGTATTTAAAATTGGATGTGCATGTGCATCTGTGTCTGTGCTTGGAAAGCCCACAAATGCAGCACATTAGTTTTCTTCAGACATACCCTGAGGATATTTTTGTGACCTTGGTCTTCAATGAGTATGTGTATGTGTTGCTCAATTACAGAGATTTCATTTTCCTGTGTGTGGGTGTGCACATGAACTCTCCAGTTTGTGTTTGTGCGTGTGCTTGTGCACATATGCACTTGCATACATATAGGCACTCTTGAGGGGCATGCTTAATGATAGGCTCGTTTGCACAGCTCTGCCTCTAATGATCTATTAAAGTACACTTAGCCAGTAATTATATGGCCAGTCCCAAAAGGCTTATGAGGCCCCACAAGGGATAGCTAAAGATACAGGGAGACGATTTTTTAAAAAAAATGCTGTAGTAGAAGTCAATAATATTATAGTCATAACCTTTTCTTTAATTTTATGATCATAAATATTGTCAAATCAAATTGTTTACCTGGTGAGAACACGTAAGTGGTTAAACTTAAAATAGGAATTAAGTGTTCCTCAGGCTTTGGTGAGGAACATGTAATCCCTCTCTTAGCTCCCCTCTTCATCTAGACTTAACCGTACTGCATATTTAGTTCCAGGGCTGCAATTATATCCACTGCTACTGTATGCCCACTTTTTAATTTATCTATATTCACACATAAAATACTAAATCAAGAGAGCCAGGGCATCAATTTTACTGAATAATGTTTTTCAAATTCAATAGAATAGTTACAAAGAACAGACGGCCTCTCCTCTAACAAGCTCATTAGACCATTTTCCTAATCATTAACAGAATTGAAGCTCAAGAGCAGCTAGCAGCCCTCAGATGTCAGTGCCTCATTTTCTAATCACGCAACACATATAGATTTATCTTTAATTGTGATTTACTGTTCTTTTCTGCCTAAAATCAGGATATGCTTGGAATTAAAACTTTTTTTTCAGTCTTACACATTTCTGTGAACTTTCTTTTTGCTTTAAAACAGTTTGGGGTGTATTTTCAGAGACAAATACAAATGCTGTGCCACTGTGTGCAGTGTTAAAGCTGCACACATTTGTGCAGAGAGACCAGGTCAGGGAACAGGTTACCAGGTTCTCTTATTACTCTCCTACAATGGGTGAGGCAGAGAGTTAAGGACAGTGACTTGCAGGAGAAGATGAAGTTTTTTTGTGGGAGATGAAGGTGCAAGCAAAAAAAATGCATATTTGTACAGTATCTAGAACTAGAACAGAACTAGGACTTCATGCAGCATACAGTCCTTTCCAAAAGTATTGGAACGACAAGGCTAATATATGTGTTTGGTGTACGCTGAAGATTCAGGTGTGTCCTGTGAGATTGATTCTTCAAACAAGGTATATGCAACCAATAGTAAGTTTTATTTACTGTAATTATCTTTAAAACAATCTAGTTCAATCAAGTTTATATTCCAGTATTCTTAAATTAAATAAAACATTTTAATTCTTATAATTATAGACCAACTTAATCCCTTATAATTTTTCTCCACACTTACCTGGAATATATGTTAGCAGAGCTGTAGCTTTTTTAAACATGTATTTGAAGTGCCTTTCTGCATACCAGCATGGCTAAACATTTGGGATTTTCAGGTTTCTAGGAGGTTGGCATTGGGGATAATAGGCCTCCTACTTAAAGTCAATACACACTGCTTCCTCCTGCTCTGCTCCAAGTCTGTATCAGTGTAATCACCCACTGGTGTCTGCACAGTGGAGTGACTCATGCTTGATCTCCCTTTGGTCTAAGAGCTTTTTCCACCTTCCTGCTTATCAGTTATTTAATTCACTGACCTATTCACTCTTTTTGTCTGAAGGTCCATTATCTGATTTGCCTAATCCCTTCTCATCCATTTTCCTCTTACAGATGAAAAAGGCCTTTTTTTTTGTTTTTCATTTTTCCATTGCAACATTGCTGTGCCTTAGACTTTGTAAGCTTTGATATCTCCAGCAGCCAATAAAGATTTCCCTTTGGCTTTGGTGTTTTATGTCTGTTTTTTTTAATAAAATGTTGACCTAATCCTAACACACATAGCAGGAGGACTCAAGCGAGTGTAGCAGTTAGCAAATTTGATTTGATTGTTTTTGATTGAAAGATGACTGTTTTTCCATTTTTGTTGCTCACATTTAACGCCATGTACATTTCCATGTGTATATTTCCTTCGTTTTCCAACACATTTTTATGGCCCATTATATTTTAGCTCAGTCTGTCCTCTGTCAGTTGCCATCCCCTCCAACTCCTCTCATCTGCAGAATCCGTAGACTTAGTTACAGATAGTTAGACTGGGCTTGGTTTTGCTGTCATAACCTATGGCACGAATGGTCTGCCAGGCAAGGCCTGCCACCTGAGGGGGAACTGGGTGCTGACACTTCTATTAACCTTTAGAAAACATCCATCCCCTGTCACACTCCCACCTCCTCTCTTTCCTTCTTTTCCTCATCTCTGTATCCCCCTGTCCCCCATCTGCTGCTCCCCAGGCAGGAAAACCAGCTTGTCCCCAGAGCAAATGAGTCAAATAACAAATACCTGTATTTCCCTCTGCTCCCAGCCTGGAGCATTTCAATATGCCATGGATTTCTATCTCACTTTCTCAATTATCTATTGGTCTGTGTCCTCATTTTTGCCGCATCTCCTGCCTCCAGTCTGTCTGTGTCTCTTTCTATCTGTTTTTTCCTAATTCTAGCCCCTTAGCATTGCAATCCAGTTTTCATACAATGACCTGCATGTCAGGGAATGCCTATGGCCAGTGCATAATTTTGTGTAGGGATGTGTAAGTAAATGGTGAGAATGAACAAATCACTACAGTTTTCTCATGTCAATCAACCAGAATAATAAAAGTTAATGGAAATTACACGAGGCTGGATAAATTGGATATAAATGTGTTTGATTGCCCTTTTACTTTGACAGTAATTCAATATATGATTTGGTGTGGAGGCAGAACAGTGGTATCCATGGGTCATTTGGGTGCCTTTCTGTGTGGAGTTTCCACGTTCAACCCAGTGTCTGAGGGTTTTCTCCAAGAACTCCAGCTTCCTTCCACCAAAGACAGGCAGTTAGGTTACAATAGATAAGGGTTAATTGGACTGACTTAGACTGGTGACCTGTTGCAGTGGTACACCAGCTCTCACCTAGTGACAGCTGGTATTGGCTACAGCACTCCTGCAACCCTTAAGAGGAGAAGCAGTTAGGATAATGAATGCATCCATGATTTGGTGTTGGTCAAAGTGCATTGTGGTAGCTTGTGGTGAACTATGTGAGCCACATTCACCCAATAATCCAGTTCTGTCTTTCTTCCTGTCTCTCACTCTTTTTGCCCCGCAGGAATTCTCTTTACTAAGACTGGATGATGTGGTGGACCAACGAGTCAACATAGTCGGATTTTCAGTCTTCAACAAAACTCATCCCTTCTTCCAGGATTTTGTGCTAAGCCTCAACCGCTCCTGGCAAGAAAACTGTGACCACGCTCCTTTCACTGGAACCCCAGTTAGTGCAACACACACACACACATAGTCCCACACACAGACTGTAAACCAAGGTTACCCATGTAAGAATAATGGATGAACTTTGTTTATTTGTTTTCTTACCAAGAACAAACAGGGCATACAGTATTTGGGCATTACTCTGCTGGATCTGAATCACCTACTAAGTACTAAAGTCAGTTACACATAAAAACGCCTGTGAAATATATAAGGGGACGGATAAGGGGATAGCATTTATCCAGTTAACTGGTATAATTGCAGGTGCTGCTGTAGGCGGTTGTTGTTTCCCAGGCAGCTCATTAGCAGCATTCTGCACCCTCCTCATTACATTTATAATAGCATCTTCCTCATTAAATTTCTTCAGATTAAATGCAAAGTAAACAAGTGACCTACCTTCACAGCATCCTGCTTGAATCCCACTGCTTGTGTTTGTAGCTCAGTATTTCAAATGCTATGCATATTTGAATGAATAACTGAAAAACATCAAGTTACTGTTGATGATTAATGATGAATGACTACATGTTGCAGATTTGTATTTCAACAAACTTGAATAAGGAGATAATTTAATTGTCACACTTGCTCAGCAGTGTATTGCATTTGAGCCAAAAATACAAGACAGAAATAGTGGGCTGTAAGCAAGAACATTGTGTATTCTCATCACAACCCTCATCCTTATTTTGTGAGATGGGTTTATCTGAGTTTTCAACATCAGATTCAACAAATAAAATGTTGTAAATGACCTGTATAAATGTGATGAGTGCCATCTATTTGCAAATGACTCTTGTTTATGAGACCAAGATTTACGGGGATTATCTGACACTCCAATAATCAGTCTCAAGGCTAAGCACTCTTACCCATTTGTCCAGAAGTGTCACTCATAAAAAATGGTGTCTGAGAGTAACAAGAAGAACTTCACTGGCTATTAAATTGAAGTCCTGCTCTCAAATATGGATATGGTAAAGCTTATCGTATAATTTTAAAATGTTAATAGTGTATACTGTCTACACACACACATCTGTAAAGCAGCTGCTGTGGCAAAATCTTCATTGTCTAAAGGGCTTCATTTGAGCCAGAAATTCAGTCTATTAATTAAAGCATCGTCTCTGTGTTTGAAGTCAAAAGTAAGTATAAAGTTAAACAACTGTGCACATACATGCACCCCTCTTCTTCACAGGTAAGAGTAGATCGAACACAGCCTGAAAATATCTTTGTGTTTCCATGCAAAACATATCTATTTTTCAGATATTTCTGAGCATGTGGCAATTAGAAATTGTGACTAATTTGTTAATAACTAGAGAGACTAAAGGCTGATGACAGCAAAGCATGAAAGGAACCCATTTAGACGCGCACATAGATAATGTGCTGTCTTTTCATTAACAGTAATTAGGTCTGCAGAAAATGTTACTGTGGGCCTTTATGCTTACAAGTGAACTCTTTACATGTGCAGAGCTAAGACGTTTAATGTATTTAAAGATAAAGACCTACATCAAGCCAACTGATAATAAAAGTTTATACAAGAAAATGCATGCTGTGACACTTTGTGGCTAAGTTCATAGGAGAAGAAAGTTTTACAGGAGACATCATGCTGCCTTAAATACCTTGGAGTTCTTTGATGATATTTATAATCTCAAATTAGCATCAAGCACAGGTTGGTGATACACAGGTAGTCCTTATCCTTTATCTGAGGCTACAAAACAGTAGGTACACAAAATGTGGCTATATTTGTGTGACAGATCAAACAAAACTACAGATTTTGATGCAGTATTGTTTTTGTGCAGCTCACGTTGGCACACAAATAGAGTACACCTGTAACAGAGAAGCTAAAGATGGCTACAAGTCAGCCATGTTTATGAAAAACAGTCGAAACAACATCTGTGAGCTAGACAAAACCTTCCTTGAATAATTTCAAATATAGATTGTGAGAGCTAATATAGTAACTTCTTCATTTTAGTCTGGAGTTGTCATTTGATTTTGAACAATGGCTCATAAAGCATGCAAACTTTACTGGTGCAGTAGTGTTTTTATTATCAGGCATTTTCCCCTATATATGATCATCTGAGACAGTGGGTCCCAAGCAAAAAAGACAAATTTCAACAACTTGACCCATACAAGTAAATCTCCTCCACTGTCCAGACTTGTTCCAACACAAAAGGTCCAGACCTGCTGTTTGACTCCTATAATATTAACTTGCTGACCCTAACTATTAAAAATAACAGAGTAAATTAATGAGCAACAATAGAGGTGACAAGAAAGAAAGACTTTAAGAGTGCAGTGCATATGAGGATATACATTCTTATCTTCACATTTCAGATTTTAATAGAATGTGGATTATAATCAGAAGCACTTTTGTAACATTATGTCTTTTATTTTTTAATGTTGATTTATCAGTTTGTCTTTTCCCACCATCAAGAAGACGTTTCATACAAGTGGTTGTAATTTGTTCATGGGCTGTGTTTGTACACCATATTGCTTTTAATGTGCAATCCACCAATTATGTTCGCCAGTTCAAGGTTGTAATACAGCACGGCTAAGCAGTTTAATAGCCTATTGTAGTTATCTTTAATCACCAAAATTTACTATGCATCACAGTCACTCTCAGCTCTCTATCAGTATCCACCAAACATCAGGACCGTTTCATCTCTCCTGCAATTACACCGATGTACAGCAGTGAAGCTCAGACTCACCCCTACCTTCGAATGCAGGGGATCATGCATTTTAATCAAATGTACATAGCAGGATGCAGTAGTAGTGACGATGAGACTGTTTGTACAGCAGAGATGAGAGGAAAAGCTGCCTCTCCCACTGTTTTCTGGCTCTTGCAGAGAGAGGCATACAGTAATTGGAATGGTCAGGGTGTGCCAGTTTCAACGGGGGATAAGAGTAGGAAGGACAGACTATCTCTGAGAGAGGGAGAGAGAGATGGTTTTCAGTGCTGTCAGCAGATCAGAGCCTTTCTAATGATCTAATGGAATAATCTCACTGTCACTCAACGGATGGGTTAACCCCTCACTGACTCCTAACCACTGACATGTTACACTTGCAGTTTGTCTGCTCTTAGTTTTTGCAGGTGTGTGTGTGCGTAATGTATTCACCTTCTTCCCTCTCTCTCTCCCTCTGCAGCTCTCTTCAGCTCTGCTCTTTGATGCAGTATATGCGGTGGTGGCGGCAGTCCAGGAGTTGAACCGCAGCCAGAACGTTGGCGCCACTCAGCTCTCCTGCAAGTCCTCCAAGATCTGGGAGCACGGTACTAGCCTGATGAATTACCTGAGGATGGTAAGATTTCCTCTGCTGGACATAATGGAAACAGGAGAACTGGCCAATACGCACTACAAAGGAATAGTTTGACATTTTGGGGAATATGGTTATTTGTCTTCTTTAGAAAACAATTATACTTTTCATGTCTGTACAAGAAGTGTACAATATGAAGCACCTCATTGGCTTAGCTCAGCATAAAAACTGGAAACTGCGGAAACCAGCAAACCACCAAAGAATCGATTTACAAATGCCTCCAAAACCTGGTCATTAACTCGTCATAGCTCACATTATTGTCTACTGTTAGTAGAATATGTTGGAATATGGTTAGGTTATAAATATACCAATTAACACACAGAAATTCACACACATGATTTTAATAATGCAGTTGTCTGCCCTTCTTGTTGTTGCAAGTCAGAAAGAGTCAGAGTTAGAAAACTGATTTTAAAAAAAAGCATGAAATACATCTGTGGAAATTTGAAGCTGTTATCCCTCAGCCACTTATCTTAGCTTAGCATAAAGACTGTAAAAACGTGGAAATAACAAGTACTATACACGTAGAGGCCGTCTGACCCACTTCTGTCCATTGCTGGCAGTGCATCAACTCGGCCGCCATGTTGGATCAGGGAGTCTGTGCCTCCTAATGCATGTATGCGGAGGCAGAGGTTTATCCACAATTAAAATGATACAAGATAGTTAAAATGCAGATTCTACCTGAACTGGTCAGCACAGGACAGGAGTCCTGATCCAGTATGGTGGCGCAACATACACATTTCACAAGCCCCAATGCAGAATCCGTGTGTATATATCTATGACTTCTAAAGCTCTAAAGCACACAAATTAATATTTTGTTTGTTTAAACCATGTAAGCTTTGCCCAGCTACCAACCAGAATACACTCGAGGAAGTCACTTACACTTAATGGTAACAGTGGAAACAATCTTCACATGAAACCTTTAGGAAGAGAAAGTGCCGTTTTAGATGTTTGTTGTTTTTTGTTTATTCTGTTTTCTGAGCTTCTCACTTGCAACAACGAGAGGAGCAGTGGGTACCATTAATTAAATGATGTCAGATAGCTGAGCCTGTTGAGAACTTCATTGTTGCAACTCTTCTACATGTTAATTAGTTATTCTATAGTCTAGATATGTTCACTGACAGCAGATAATAATGTTTAGTCTGTGTTCCCTTTAAAGATATACTCCCTATCCACTAGGTCAGTTTATCTCATCTCTATGTTATAGAGACAATGGAGGAGTAGAGATAAAGATGAGCTGTCAGTGAATACAATGTGTTTTTCCTATTAGGGAGAAATAGCTGTAAGTGAATGGGCTATTGAATACTTAAATGTGACATGTGTTCGATATTAAACTGTTTGTCATTCTCTCTCACTAGATGAGGACATTACTGATTGCACCTCTATTTTGCTGTAAATGGAAGACATTACAGTTTTGTCTTCATACTGTTATTCTAAAATTTGGCAAGGCTGATACTGAGCCAGTAATGCTAATGTACCCTCAAGTCATATCCCTAATAGATGGTGCTTAGAGGGGGGCAGGCATGAACTCTTGATGACGTCAACATGTTGCTGTCTGTGTGTTGGACAGGTAGAATTGGAAGGTCTAACAGGCCACATCGAATTCAACAGCAAAGGCCAACGATCTAACTATGCGCTAAGGATCATGCAGAACAGCAAGGATGGCCTAAGGCAGGTAAAGTAACTCCCATTCTTACCAAACAGATGTCGACATTATCTGTCTTCAAATGAATCACACACAATGGATTCAGGCAACACCAGAACAGCCTTGATATAGCATTAAGTCCATGTGATTAGTTCAGAAGAATTTACATATAAATAGTGTGGCATTTCTGATGTGACCCACACCAATGCACCCATTTTCTCTTTAGATAGACTCCGGCCATAATATAATTGTTATTGCTGAACACAAAGCACTCCAGCACAGTGCTGATCCCAGTAGGGCACTACTTCTGGCAAATGTTACACTTGCCTTTATGGCAGTGGTGTAACTCGAGCGAGATCGTGCAGCAGGGAGCCATGATAACACTTTTTCACTGACATTTTTTGGTGCAAACAATTCCCAGTATCCCACTAGAAAAGTGAGAGGACAAATTAAATATTAAAGATACCTCTTTGAGGGCCCAAAGAAACATTATTTTATGGAAAATACAGCTTCTGCAGCTGCATTACCTGTTTTACAGATATATCTATAAACATGGAAATTCCTTATTCTTTTTGGAATTAAAGAACCATTAGTAATATTTTACCGTCCTGTTTCACAGTGTATAGGTCGAGAACCTCACGTTCAAGCACAAAAAAGAGAGTTTGCACAAGCTAATCAATGCACAGGTCCACCCAGCTCAAATTGCAACTCATCAGCTTGATGCTCTGGCTATACCATCTTCATTCTGCAATTGTCTTGACTCACAAAATGACTATAATGTATTGGCAGTTATTTGTGGGTGGTGTTGATTGTTAACAGTCTTTGCAGTGTTGCCCAGGCTTCTTACTCTGGTGATCTAGTTTTGCACTTTAAATTAGTGAAAATACTCTACAGACATACATCACCAGGCATTTCAGGCCAAACCCTGAACCACCCTGCATGTAAAGGGTAAAATAGTTACCCTTAACATAATTACCAGTACATTTTGTCATTGTGAGGTCTAAATATTTGAAATAACTGTGAAATTCAAAAACATGCACTTTATTGGGAACCCCCAGATAGAAAAACAGTGATCAGAAATTTATTGAAGATTGCTTCAAAACCAACTGGCTGGGGAAAATCTTGGAGCAAGGTGATTACCCAGTACTGTCCCATCCATCAGCAGCATCTTTAGGCGCTCCAGTGGAGCTGAGCCGTCACCAGCAGTAAAAAAACTGTGGTTGATCTTCCAAGTAAAAAAATATAGGTTATATGTGGGTAAAGGATGGAAGGCCAGAAAGCGGGTAAACATCAGCACAAAAGTAGCAGAAGTGACAGAGAGTGACTGAGATGTAGATCACGATAAATAATCTGGCAGTGGTGGTGTTTACTTTTATGGTAATAGCTGGCTAACCCTAGGTTTTAGAATATTTATGAGGATAATATCTTTGAAATGAGTCACAGAACAGGTAAAGTTTCCATTTTGTTCACTGATGTGTTATGACAGATATTGCAGCCTGTGTGATATCTTTGTATTGAGGAATTGGAGGATGAATAACACTATTTTGGTGAACCAGGTGATGGGAAAATAAAGTGAAAAAGGAGGGAACAGAGAGTTAAACAAGTAAAAATGTTCAGTTTTCCTGCCAGCCCTGTTTAAAGAAGTAGCAAGCATTTCATGCCAACGATGTGGGTGTCCAGTCACCCTGTGCACCATTATTTGATAGTGTTGTGTATGTGACAGTTGTGCCTCACAACATGTTTTTCAAACGAAAGTGAGTCATTTTTGTCAGTTTCAGTGTATTTTCCTCATGGATTCAATGACGTCTGCGTGACGAAATGACGTGCGGCTGTGCTTGGCATAGCACATATTTAATCTGGTTTGTTCACTCCAGTTATGAATGCCAAAGTGAAGGGACACACATTAAGCGACCTCTCTGTCTTTAGCATTCTGTGACCAGTAGGTGCTCATCTACACAGACAATCCAGCAAACAAACATCTGCTCCTTTGCTTTTGCCCAACTACTACTGAGTAGAGTAGTTATTTATCTTTTTCATTGTCTCTGCCTTTTCCTCACTCCTATTCAGTCCATACAGTGAAAGGATTACACCTGACTTTACTTGTTATGTGTGTCCTATTATTAGGACTATTTTGAACGCCATAATTCATACATTCAATAGCTGGTAATGTCTGCAAGGTTTACTAGCTAATTATTCTTCTGAAAAATCCTGCTTCCTGTAAATTTCTGGACAACATATTTCCCTTTCTTTACCAAGTTATAATTTTTTCATTGTGCTTTTCTAAACTATGCATGATATCTCCCCTGGAAATACCTGTCTCTCATCCTGCAAGCTGTAATGTGCCTTTCCCTGCTGCCCTGTTTTTTCTTCTGTGACGGCTGCATTATGCATGATGTTATTAACTTACGCATAATCCAGAAAACTGTCACCACTTTGGTGCAACTGCTGTTTTTGCGGTTTCTTATCTACAAGTAGTTGTTGTTATTGTATTATGACAAAGACAAGACAGAGACAGTTTGACACACATATAGAGGAATAACTGAGTTTTATACATCTGTTTAAAAGCATTTGACCATTTCAGTTGGGATAATCTCCTTGAAAGAGGGCGATCACTCCTGCCTAAGCAACCTGTGAAAGAGTCAGACAGTGACCCATCTGCGTTTATTAACCTTGTCTGTGTCCCCCGTGTGTCCCCTCTTTATACTGGCACTGGGCCAGTCAAGCAGAAGGATAATGTTTTCAAGCCTAATGTGATGATTTCAGCCAGAAGTATTATAAAGCAGCCCTGCCAGTTATGTTAATGGTGGCAGGCAAGGTGTTAGACGGGGGACAGGATAGGGGTGTTGTTTGTTTTGTTGACCAACACCTCTCGCATGCTGTTGGGTTGAGGCTGCTTCAGCCAGGCAGACACTGGAGGTGCCAGGGCCTTGGCAGAGATAAGAAAGGTGGCTCACTGTGTACACGCACTCACACCTACATACACACAGTTCAACACATGACAAGTTGATTCTTAGGTCTTTTGTGTGATTAAAATAGAGTAGTAGCATGTTAGTGCCCACACAGAAACGTGTCTCACCAATACAGGCATTTAAAAAAAAAGAGGTTATTAATTTAAAATGCAACCTGAAAAAAGAATCCACCATCAGCTTCCATCTGCAGAGACTTTCTGGAGAGGCATTTTGTACACAGGCTTAGTTCATAGCACCCACACCTTCCTGTGGTCTATCGATCTGTCCGTCTGCCCTTTTCTATTTAAGTAACATCACTGGTTGTTTTCTGCACTATTTTTTTACCTAATGACTATGAGCACCACTTATTGGATGCGCTTTGCCTTTGCATCTTTGATACAACTCTCAGCTCTGACTAGAATGATAATCCTTGATTATAGCTAAGCAGTAATGTAAAACCAAGCATATTTATTTTTACATCAAAACTCACATCTGTAGTTGCTGTTCTGTGATGATTCTGTTCCTGCTAGTTTAGGATCTAGATCTAGAGCAACTTTGGGATTATTTTAAAATGTTACCTTTGATGTTGAAGGTGTTCTTGTAAATCCTGCTTTGCAAACAAAAAT
>JAUBNQ010000005.1:17221928-17279341 GCA_032353495.1 Ctenopoma kingsleyae | reverse complement strand
TGATATTTGTTTTTTCAATCATTCAGTACTGAATGATTGAAAAGTACATTTTGCATTCTGGTTCATTACAATGGGACATGTATCATCTAGCGCAAAATAACTGTGATAGCTTTAGGCATAAAAACCTTGATGAGTTAGGTTAGCCTACCTTATTATCAGTACATTATGTGACTAGGCATTGATCTTTATTTGTTCAGTTCAGATAAGCAAAGTAAATTACCCAACTGCTCCTATGCTGGCAGTCAGGTAAGCCAATGATGATGGTGTAAGAAGTTGGCGTGGCATTACTCCTGCTCTGGCCGAGGAATCACTGGCACCTGTAACCACAACAACCCACAAAGGAGGAGAGAGAGGCAGGTTTAGGGGGAGAGAAGGAAAATGTGACGAAGGAAAGTAAATGAGACAGAAAGGGCGTGCGAGAGAAAATAGGATGGAAAGAACAGAGGGTAAAGACAGAAAGACAGAACTGTAAAACTAGAAACTGTTAAACAATGTTTCTGCATATGAAATAATAGCTTTGTCTCTTTTTCCATACCTGCACTATTTTAACTGTCATCACACCTATTACCAAAAGTAAAAACACTAACCTGCACCTCTATTTTTTGTTGGAATGACTAATCATATAATTTTAAAAGAATTGACTGTAATCCTCTATATCCTTGTGCCACGTTGTTTCAGAGACAGTGTAATGAGCTAGAAAAAGGAGTCTAATACGAAGGGTGTGTGAATCTGAACATGCTTCTGGCGGTGTATTCTCCAGATGGCGTGAACACCAGAGGTACGCTATAAATTAGGGTGATTCTGAATTTACACAAATGGCTATAACTAAATCTGTTCCTCTAAGTGCAGGGACTGCTTTCTCCTCCCCAAGAACATGAACAGACAGAGCAGTTTCTTAACTCTCTTGTTGCTAGAATGGATTAGAATATTTTCTGTTTTTAGAATTAGAAATATGAGAGTCGTTCATTGCGATACTGGGGCTGTGGCAGCTGTAAGACCACCGACTGATCAATCTGACATCAGCTTAATGTGTATTTCTCTGGGTGTGTTTGTCTGTATGCCTACTTTTTATGTTTATATTTCTATGCGTTTGTGTTTGTGTGCCATGAGCGCGGAGGCCAGCCTCTGCTGCCTGCATCTTGGCTCTTAACACAATCACATACAGCAAGTCCAACTATGTACGTTTAGCAGCGGCTCAAGTCTTTTCCAAAACAAACACTGCCCCCCGCCAGCCAACCTGACCACAGAACACATCATACTGACAGAGGGATCCAGTCTCTCTGCAGCTCCCTGGCCTCTGTAGACTGGACCTCATTTCCTGCATGGCGCCCATTGACGGCAGCAAGCCTGTTAATTGGAGGAAGCTGTAAAATGAGTAATTACAGCAGTTTGAGCTGGGCAAGCTGTTGGCTGT
Organism: Ctenopoma kingsleyae; assembly: GCA_032353495.1. Lineage (NCBI taxonomy): Eukaryota > Metazoa > Chordata > Actinopteri > Anabantiformes > Anabantidae > Ctenopoma > Ctenopoma kingsleyae. The sequence continues at coordinate 17,277,927 of JAUBNQ010000005.1, read as the reverse complement.
TACAACACTAAGCTCGAAAGAGAGGGTGCTATGACAGCTGCATTGTGTATTTATCTCTGCCTTTATATACATAGTTGTGTATGTGCCTCTGTGTGTTTGTGCGAACTATATACGCAGGTGTGCATTGCAATTCCAGGAGAGAGGGGAATCACTAATTAAGTTCTGTAATGGAGGCACTCAATCATGGCCTTGGTATAGACGGACATACACAAAATCAATACTCAAACTACAAGTACTTGCCTAAAAAGTACTCCACAGCAAGTAGAATTACCACTTCCTCAACTCAAGTTTAAGTGCAGTGCTAGTTAAGTACATGCTCTGATATATACTTTAGGTGCAAAAGCAGCAGTACATTTTTAAACTACACTTGAATGCAGATTATACACAGGACTCACAGTCTGTATAATATGTAGATTGTTTATTTAAATTTTAATGTTTTTCTAAAATTATTTTATGTGATTCCTATCTTCTTCTTCTTCATGTGAGACAGGTGGGGCAGCACCCAAGCGCCCTCTATTGACGTGGCGCCACTGGTAGAGACTAAGTATGGTGAAAAAACAGCAGCTGGTAAAGGTGGAGATGATTTTAACCACTTAGTCTATGATAGCTGGTTAGTCCACGGTAATACATCATTTACTTTTCTACAAAAAGAAACTAAGGCTGTTAGATGAGTGCAGTGGAAAAAGTACATTTGTCTCTGTAGAGGAGGAGAACTAGCATTCTAACTAACAAGTACTGAGCTTGAGTAAACGTTTTGTGCTTTGTTTGTTTTTTTTCATTGAATTTTCATCCCTCCCTAGGCAACTGCACAGGCTGCCCAAATTACCACTGGCAGATTTACTAAAATAGAAATCATGTGTCCCAACTCACATCTTTTTATCAGGGTAGATTACAATTTGCTGCAGTCTAAATACAAAGAACTGATTAGGTTTATAGCTCAGGTAGAGAATACTGTAGCCATGTTCAACACTGCAATCAAATTCATTTTGATTATTTTGCTTCATTTCCCATATTATGTCTATTCATCAGAATCACCAGCATCTGATGCAAATAGTTTGAGTCCTTGGTTGCAAATGCTTTCTTTACCCTTGAATATTGATTTTTAAATTGTGACTTCCTTCAGCACACTTTACTATTCACCTTTTGGGGTATTTGTGTGTCCCTATAGTGAATTTCCTGAATTATCATTTTAACATTTACAGCCAGATTGCCCTGGCATCCTTGTGTCAAGGTCTTTGGAGCAGTGAAAGTGGTGAAGTAAAAAGAGACCCTTTTTACACTCATCTGATTCCCTGTATCTGAGGGAACGTGGAGTGCGGGGAATATCTTAATCAAACACAAAGACACATGCTTGCACGCTCTCTGACACACATACTGCATGTGCACCGGTTCAATTTGCATGAAATGATTTGAGCTGTGTTATTTACACAGGACTTCCTCCAGTTACAGGGTGAATGTGCTTGTTCAATTTCTTTCTCTTTTCTATTGGATTTATTATTTCCTGTCAGCGCTTCTCTTAGGTTTATTAGGGCAATCTGCTTTTTCCTTCCCCTCCCCTTTTCTTTGCTTCCACCATGTCTCTAAGAACATTATTACTCTAGCTGGCCCCACTACTGCAGATGCACTCAGTTCACTTTTTCTTCACCGCAGCAATGTAAGGGAGGGAGGGAAGGGACGGGTACAATAAGACAAAGGGGGACAAAAAGGAAAACTGTAAAGGGCTGAGTGGGCTGGGTGTGGGGTGGTGCACAGCAGGTTGAGAGATTCAACATTGCCCATTAACCAGGTCTGATAAACATTAAGGTTCTAATATTCAAGAGCTGCTACTTATAAGTAAAAGTTTAAAGACTGAAGTGGCCATCTTATCCAGCTATGTAGCTTAAACACATTTCAATCTGTGAGCAAGAGACTTCTCTGTAATATAGACAGAGTAGCGGTGTTACACGGCTGTATAACATTAATTACAGCAAGCTGTTCATTGCATAAGGTGGCAGATTTAATCACATGTAAGGGTGCTGCAGGTGTCCCCCTAAAAGAAGGTGTTCTGGTGTAATAAATAAATTCCTGGACTGCAAATCGAGTTTGGCTATGAATCATTTTATATGTGCCTTTATCAGGGTCAGAGCTTAGTAGGGGCTCAGGGAGAAATTGTTCTGCAGAATTCACAAAAAGGCTGTGAAATTTAAAATATGTGTAGAAAAAGCTCCTGGTGGTACCCGATCCAGTAGTCAACAAAAGAGGTATACAGTAGTGACTCTATGGGGACAAAGAATAGAATGGAAAACTGCTATTTGCCAGCAGGGGAGAAGAAGTAGTGGTATAAAGTCAGTGTTTATTTGCCAGTATGCAGTGCAGCTGAAATATTTCACCGTTAAATAAAATTGTCCCCGAAAAGAATCTCAGAGGATCAGATCAAGGGACTATAAAACCTGTTAGAAAATAAATTATTCTTTTTCCTGGTTTTTTACAGTATATTTGTATTTGTTTCACACAATGTTTTATCTGTTGAATTCACTGTCACAATATTCAAAATGACATCAGGGCCAAGCATTAAAGGGAGATGCTCTGGTTGTTGTTATACAGCTGTAGATGGTGTGTGCTATGTGTGGTGCATTTTCTCAGTCACTGGAACTGCGTCAGCGTCAGCATCAGATCCTTAGTTTCTGAAGATCATGCATTAAACACGCTTCTTCTTTTATCATGTTTACCATCTTTTTTTCCTTTGTTTCTCCTTCTGCTCATTTCATTATGACAACCTGAAGGTGCTCTGTCTAACATTGACAGTAGGTAATTTAGACTTTGGAATCATCTGCATGGAAGCTTAAAGTGTGAGTTCAGTATCGACCTTTCTGTCACTTCCTCAAACAGCCTTTTGCATGCTCTCTTCATTGTGTTCAGCCCTCGCTTGGAGAGCTCTTTCTTTGGCTTTGCCTTAATCTCTCTGGTGTTAGTGATACTCTCTCTGATTTTATTCTGTATCATATCACCATGTAGACCTACAAGATGTGTTCTGATGTAGGAAACAACAAAAGGCAAAGTTTAGTTATAGTGTAAAAGCCATTTGCCCTCTTGCTAATGTCAGTAATGTTCACTCACAAAGCCATGGATTAATTTATGAGTGCCTTTGTCTCCTACAGTTTATTGCACACAAAACTAGCACTGTTACGAGTTAAGTGTCCTGACTGTTGACGACAGTCCTGGAGGTCAGAGGAGCTATGAATTTTGAGAAAAAGCATCTTGTCTTCTTGCAAAAGACTCAGGTCTTTGTTTCTTCTCATTTCATTTTCATTTCATTTTCTCAAATATGGATGAATACTAATCATAAGTCATAAATGTAATTTAATGTATTGCTTTTGAAGTATAATTAGAAAGTCTGGCCTAATATAAATGGATTTTATTCAGATTAGAAGGCTTTTTACAACATGTGCATGCATATATAAGCTAATGCTATCTGACATCGATGGTCTCTTTTTTTCTTCTTTTTTTTTTGAAGACACACATGCACACACACGCTCATTTTCAGCAGGCTTGTAGAAGTAGAGGAGACTGTCAGCTGCACGAAATGGCTGTTGATTTAAGTGTAAGGGACTGGGGGAGAGCTGGGCAGCATTGTTTACAAATCATATTAGTCGTCTTTTGGCATGTTCTCCCTCAAGTCCTTCATGTGTTTCACTTTTTTTTTCTTGTATCTCTACAAAGATTCAATCAGCTTGGAGGAAATCGTAAGCTGGTCAAACAAAAGATTTGATGCAGCTGCCTTTAGCTGCATGTCAGTACTGATGCCATAGTTTGTGTGCAAAAGAAAGTGTGTTGAATTATCGCCTATCACACTCTATTTGATCAGCTAAAAATTAATTTAAATGTAGTGAATCATCAACCCGCTCAAAGTTATCTTCCCTGTGTTGAGTTTGTGACTACATATTGAAATTCATACTGGATTTGTCGAAGCAGAGACTCGCATCTCTAGACTGCACACACCGGCATCCTCTGTGTGTCTCTAGTTCTCTCCTTTGTTTGGTCTCTCAGAGACGTACAGCAGTCCCCTTTCCTCTTTTGTTTTTCTCAGTTTGCACTTTGCAGGCTGAAGATGGGGAATAGATCAAAAGCAGAATGGATGAGCTGTTTTGCAAGATCCCCCAGTCTTAACGGATTTCAAGGCTGGGTGAGACTGTGTATGTGTTGCTTGGCTGGGTGTATGTGAGTGTGTGTATGTGTATAATATGCATGTACATGCAAATTTATGTCTATGTGCCTGAGTGCCTCTGTGCCTGTGTGCCTTCAAGTTTGCCTCTGTGTCTCTGTTTTTATCTGTCTCCACAGTGCACCCTTGAATTCCTACCAAGACTACAGATATAATGTATCTACTGAACAACCATAGATGCATTGAAACCTTATAGCTATTCTTTTATTTGTTCTGTCTTTTAGGTACTAACAGGTCTGTATTCACACTCAGTTATTCAAGCTATCTGGTTAGATTTAGAGGATCCCCACTTCACATCACATTGATTGTGACCATCATATATTTTTTTTACATATTGTACTTGTTTATAACTATATGTCACTTTTATAACTACATTCAGTTAAAAGCTGACATTTAATTTACCATTGTACAATACAGTAAATACATTAGCTTGTTCCTCGTACAGTGGCAGCAAAAATAACAAAGGACAACATATGTATGAATTAAAAATATATGAAACATAATAAAGCACTATTTCAGTTAATAAACAAATAACGTAATTCTTATAGCTGACCCCATCCACAGCCTGCGATGGCTGAGCGCTATATAGTTCGGTGATGTATATCAAGAAGTGAAAGGAATCATTTATAATGGTGATTTTTGGTTGCTGAATGATGCAGCATCATCATACCATAAATAATTACGACATGATTATGATGAGTAGAGTAAAGAGTAAAGAGATGGAATTGAGTAGGGATAGTAATATCTCCAGTGGCATGCCAGCTGAAGATGAAGACATTTAGACAGTCAGTAATGTTGGGGTGCACAGACTCAGCAGAGACTGTGGCTGTAAGGGCATCCATTGTTTCTGTGTGCTCAACAGGGGATGCAGCACTTGCAGCAGCGCTGCTTTGAAGATCTGCTCAGACAGCTGAAAGACCTTCTCTTCAACCCAAAGCTTGTCTCTGTATGGCAATGAACAAGCAATGCCATTATTCACTATAATGCCAAATAATGAGGCGGCGTAGCTTTGGAATAAATTTTCAGAGTAACATGATGCATTTCTGTGTCTTCAGAAGTAATAAAAACAGCACAACACGCATTTGAAATGTGTAACCAGGTAAATTCTTTCAGAGCTTCTTGTCTCCACTGTTAAGGATTAGAGACTTCTTGACCAGCAGGAAATAAGAGTAAAATCATTACAGGAATAGCACAAGTCTGTAGCTCATTTCTTCAATCAGCATCAGAGTCACGGCTGTGTGTATTCTACAGTCCTTTCTTTACTGTATGACAGTGCCAATCACCTACACCACCACCTGTGTCTGTCTAGCCCCTGAAGTTTGCCTACGGCGCCACCCTGATTAGCCTCATTCTTGTCAGTGATGAGTCATACCAGAGGGAAAAAAAATCCCACTCACTATTCCATAGAGAAAATATGCATAACAGTTACACACAAACACGCAGTAACACAATGCATTTGGTTGTCATTTAAACAATGTGAGGCAAATGATCATTGAGAGGCAGAATGGCTGCGCTGGATATAACTGTTAACAGCTGCTGATTCAACCAGTGGTAATGTCAGCTGACGACTAGAAACCGCAGCTACTTCAGCATATTTTTGTCATGGCGCTATAGAAAATGCTACAAGAGAAATAAAACTCTTTTCTCAGAGGTCCATGACAGTATTTCTGTTCTCCAACACAGATAGCCATGAACAGGCGTGCACACGTGCGTGCATACTGCCAGAAACACAGGCATATTTCAACTCCTTTCCACCAGCGTGACACCTGAATGCTTTAGCCTCAGTGTAAGTGGGCTGTATGACATTATGCTTGATAATGCAAGCTATTGCTTCTCTCATATATGATGGATGCGTCTGTCACAGTCACAGTCTCGCCACACACTATTGGACACGGCCTTTTTCTGACACGGAAATCAGCCAATCCTGACGCTTCAGCGAGCAGCCACCCTAATCTTTTCCTTGTGCTGTAATTCCAGGTTGCAGAATGAACCCTGGCTAATCCCTCACAGGGCAGGTCGTTCCACTTGTTGTCACTCTCTTTTTTCCCTGCGCTCTCTTGCGCTTTCTCTTTATTTCACACTTGCATAAACTTTCTCTCTCTCTTTCTCTCTCTCTCTCTATTTCGACTCTCAGTTGTTGTCTCTTTCTCTTGTTCTCTCCGCCGTATGTTCAGACTCCCTAGCTGGCTGCTCTTCATACTTTTTCATTGATTTTCTTTCCATTTGTCAGCCTCACTGCACCTACTCAGTAACTGATTGACATTCCCCTGCATCTTTCTATTTCTCTCTGTCTTTTCCTTATGCTCCTCTCCTATTCCCCACTCTCTTATTATCCACTATTCGTCTTCCTACCTCCCTGTTTCTCAGGAAAGTAAATAGTGCACAGTTCTTGTCATCAGTCTAAACTTTGTCTGAATTTGTTTCTCGCTCGCTGCTTGTGCTGCACGGTAGTCATTAATTGTAATTGCAGTGTAAATACCAAATTAATGACACTGCAAATTGGAATCATCATGTTATAGCTATTTATACTATATACACACACACATGCACACACAGTCTGTTATATTCCTGCTATGATAGAAGTTTATGAGTCTAATAGATTCTTGCGTTGTGCTGTGTGTATATAATGAGGTTTTATGCAATGGCTCAGTGCTGTTTCTTCTCCTGATTAATGTTATGGTTCCATTCACTTCAGAGTTTGCGCAACCTGCAGAGTTATTGCAAAATCTACTTGAAGGGAAATGACATGTAAGAATATTGATGTTCTTTCCTGGCTCTCAGAATAATGGCACACTGTGTCTGATAAATAATATTTCATCAATTTGATTGGTTGTATATTGGTGTCTCAACAAACTTTTAGACACTCTGTCATCTCCTGATTCTATTTGTGCTATATAATGTGCAGTCCCCCAAATTATTGCACAGGTCAATAATAAAAAAGGGTAATTTATTGCACAAAGTCTTACAAAGAATAATTACAGCATTAAAGGTTTTCAGTCTGGTTGATAAATGTCACAGTGTGTTTGCTCCCGTTGTGCATCCCTGCTTTTTTTTTTTTATATTTAGCTGATATATACATCTTCCTTCCTGTTAGCTGAAGTGACTCACAAACACTGCAGCTCTATTTTATCCCCCTCCCACCTCAAAAAGAGTTAACGGCAGGGCCACCAAAAGGGCCTCTTCCTCCCCTGCCAGCATATGCTTCTTCGCTCTTCCTGCTCACGGCTTCCTCATCTCCACCTCCTGTTCCCTGGCAGGAGTCACAGTGCCACCCTTTCCCATTACCCTCTCAGTCACCTCCTTGCTCAGACCTTTGGTGACACCTGCTGAGTTCAGCCAAGCAGACCCCCACCTTCCACCACCTCCACAGGCTCTGACAGCTGATTGTGTAGGCTGATTGCTGAACACCATATTTCGCAGGTCTCTTTTTGGTCGTGCTACAGTATGTTCACATTTTCTCCCGCCCTGTTTCTTGAGGCCATCAGCATCAGAGTGTGGAGTGGGTTGTGCAGGGGGAATGTAGCTGTAGTCTATTTGTGTGAGTAAGGTGCTGTTTCTCCCAACAAGTACACCAGAGGAAATGGTAGGCGAGATCTTTTTGATCATACACTCTCAAAGGAAATCTTTGATTCTGGGAGCTCTCTGTTCCTTTTTTTTATATCTCAGCTCACAATCTATCATCAGTTTTAGGAGAGTGGTTAAACACATTCCTAATATAGGCACTAATCAACCTGAATGTGTTGAAGTCTCTTGAGAATTTTGTCGATTTAGCCCTGAAACAGTCTGTGACCAAGCCTGGAGGACTTTGTTTACTGTACGTATTCTATCAGACTTTAATCACTGATTATCTAACAACTCATCCTTTCCAGTCTGACTCTAACCAGCGAGAAGGTTTGCTAGCATGGAGAACCCATTCTAGTCACATTAACTGAATCACACCAACAATCTATCAAGGCTAAATTAGATTATATATTTTCTAATTTACTTCTCTTATATAATATTCATAATGAAAGAAGCCTGATTGTTACGATAAGAATTATTATTATATTATTATTTCTTTAAGATTGGGATAGCAGTGTTTACACAATGAAGTAGATTACTGAGTTTGATTGTAAATGACTAACAGTGTTTTAAATTATCGTTTTATCTCTCAGTGAGGTCCAAAGGTTGTTTTGGGGAATATTTAATGAAATGCTAAAAGCTCTGCCTTCTCCTAACTGGTTTCCATAACAATAAGACACTGTAATCACACGGTGGCAGCGTGATAACTTCTTAAAATTCTCCACATATATTAAAGTTAAGCAGGAGATAAGTTGCCTTAATGGACATTCCACAAAGTTTTGCATGCTATCTTGGTTGTGATTTATCTTGAGGTTATCTTCAGTGCCAACACGTATACCAATTGCTCCATTTTTTATTGACATTGAAATTGCACATTTCTGCATCAGCTGCTTAAATAAAATGATAGCTTGTGAAACTACTATGATAAGCAACAGAAAATTGTTTTGCTGATAGTTTAGCCCATGCTGTGCCACCAGCATCGCATCACTCTTAGCATATAATCACCAGCAAAGATGTATTGCAATTTTGAATATGAATGATAAAGAAGAGCACACCAGAGCAGAGATAGAGAGTAAACTGGTAGTCACTGGAACCATTAAAGCTCTGTTGTCATGTCATAACTAAGAAAAACACTCTTTGCCTTTCTGGACCACTTTGTATTTTTCACTTTATCCCTTACTTGCAGATTTTAATAAGCTCCAGGGTTGCAAAATTTTCCAGATCATTAGAGGAACCATGTAAATCCTTCAAGGTCAGAACACAGAAATCACCAAGGATTCTTTCCTGTCAATGCCATTATGGTAAAATGGAGGCGAGTAAGTGGAAAGAGTACCTTAAAGTAGCAAGAGGCAACTTCCAGGTTTCCTCTTGCTAGCTGGAAGTTTTGAGCTGAGCAAATGAATGAAACAGGAGATGGCAGAGACAGATTGAAAGGGGATGGGAGGAATAACACCATGTGAGGTGGAGGTGTGAATCCCCACTTGAGGTGTAATGAGAATGAGAATGTGGCTCTGCGCCACAGGATTTGCCGGTAATTGGTTTAATGAATGCATTCTGTTTCCTCTGATTGAACACATGCCCTGCGTTCGCTTCTCAAGGAGCCACACATGTTGTCTTTGTTTCCTCCTGCAGTCTCGCTAACTTTTTTCTATAACCTTATCTCACACCGTGGCGATCTGTCCACTGCTCTGTTTCTGTCCTATGCAATCTTTGGTGAAGGTCATACTGATTCTCTTTTAGAGAAGAGGGAGGCAATCAAGCATAAATTGTTTCTGTTGGCCTTTTTCAGTTGATGGACTTAGTGACTGATCTGTTTTTAAAAGCTTGTGTGTGTGCTCTCTTTGCAGATTGGCCTGTGGCACTCAGAAGATGGACTGTCTATGGAGAAAAAGCTTCCATCAATCAATGTGACTGACACCCTTTTCAATACTACTCTTACAATCACGACAATATTAGTAAGTAGCACTGTATGCACACTCCTAGGCACGCATGCACAGCAGTCAATGTCATTGTATTAGCTCAACTCCTACGCTGATCTACATGTGGCTGACATTCTGTGGTTAACAGACAATTACCATATCAAAAACCCATTTTGTATTTTCAGATCCAAGCTCAGTCCTCTTGGGATGAGAGGAACTGATGCTGCGCGATTGTTTTGCCCTGAGTACTTCAGATGAGGCTACATCACAGTGCATCAGCGGGAGCTAATAATTCACCATGTCAGCCATTCTCAGCCTGTTGTAAATATAGATCCTGGGAGCGGCAGTTCTCACTACCCTCACTATGCTACCTGTTACAAGGGATGCAGTTTTAAAGCAGTTTCCTTAATAGCAATAGCAATGAAGGCATGATGTGGACTGGTTTTGCTCCAGAACCAAAGAAAATCAGGTATCTGAATATCACTTAAACAAACAGAAGTATTAATGTAAAATATTAAGTACTTGACAGTACTTTCACTCAGAATTGCTGCTCCTGCTGTGATTGCCGTTATTGATGGCTAAACCAATCAAAATGACCAATAATGAAAATTCAGCAAACATTACAGGGTTTTTTAGAGTTTCTTGCATTTGTGGAGGTTCAGCGTAGTTGAAACTAATTTGCTTGTGTGACATTTTGTCCAATAATGTCTTAAAGCAAAAATACTAATTGCTGTTTTGAATGTCAACAGTGAAATTAGATCAAAAAGCTCACAGTTGCAGCTTCCTCCTGCCTGTATCCATCTGCCTTCATGATCTCTATGCAGGAGCTCTGTTCCTTTTGCATGTTTTTAACTCTCAACACATTGAATTGTAAATACTGTGTAGGGAACAGTGAGCAGTTAGGGACAGTCTCTCCCCAAATACATTTATGGTGTTGCTCTCAATTGTTCTTTCAAACGTGATGGAAGGAGTTGTTTGAACACTAAAAGAGAGCTTGACAGAGAACTCAAATGTTGTTTTCTCACTGTGGACATCTAGCTGATTGCTGCAAAAAGTGGACATGCTTGTCAGATTGTTGCTTCCAGAAACTGAGTACAGTTATCGCGTGCAGCCTGGCATATTCCAACATGAAAAGGTGTGCAGGCGGGGTGGTTCAAATGCTGTTCACGAGCATGACAAACACTTTGTTTGAAGCATACTGACCTCTATCTTCTAAATATCCCTATAGATATTTGCATCAGTGCATATGTCAGTTACAACTACTGATTAATGTTTATTTGTATGTGAAGATCATCTTTGGTGAGTCAAACTGTTGGCTGTTCATAGTAATTGTGATGTAAATGTTGAAGATTTTGCAGTACATAGTTTGCAGGAGACGAGTTGATCAAAAAGAAAGAATAATGAACTTGTCAGATCTGCAGACAAAAGGCAACTCCATGCATTAACAGAAATGTCACAGTGGTGCACAAATATGTTATTGCAACTGTCAGTTAATATATTTTTGCACCATCCAAATTTATAACAGTGATTAATTGCTCACCAATTAATCGCCTACCTGTTTCAATTAGCAGAGCAGATGTGGTTCCAGACCTCGTGTGACAAATGTTGATACGCTCACTGCTGTGTTTGTTAGTAGCTTTGATATTGCTTCTGTATGTTGACGCGATACTGTAAAACATCAAAGGTGATAAATTGATTTATGTTGGAAATGTACAAAATTCACATTTTCACTCGACCGCATGACTCTGTTCATCACGAGATACCCACGAAAACACAGTGGCATACACAAACCCGTCTCTCGCCCAGCTCCTCCTCCTCTCTGATGAATCAGACAATAAGATATAAAGTAGCTTGTAAGGAGAGGCAATTGGCCCAGTGTGTTATTCTGAGTGGCTGGCTTATCAGCTGTGAGCCGTGGGAATGAGAGAAGGACATATTGCCATATTTTGCCCCTGAACAACTCACTGGTCTCATTGAGACTGATTGGGATTCAGATGGAGCGATTCATTTCACACAGGAGGAGAAGGGCCTGGTGGGAGGATGGAGGTGTGTGTGTGTGTGTGCGTGTGTGTGTGTTTGTGTTGAGGGCGAGTACAAATGAGGCAGCGTTTTCACAACAGAAGGAGGGTGAGAAAGAAAGAATTGGCTGAGCACAGAGCTTTGATTTCACTTTGGAGATATAGAGTCCCTGGACCAAACTTCGGAAGGCACCAAGGGGCAATTTTCAGTGCCTATCACAGCTCATTCATCACTGTGTGATTGCTGTGTCGCTGTTATCTCGCTTGTGGGCGGCAGACGAGCCACAACTGAAAGCCTCCATAAGAATTCCTTACCTGTAACACTGGGCTGAGAGACTGTGTATGTATGTTTGTGTGTGTTTGTGCAATAACAATAGAAATAACACTATTTATGGTTGCTCTCTTCAAGGCAAAATGTTCAGTGTGTGTATCTGTGTGTTCATGTACACTCCTGACTTGTTCACCTGGCCTTTACAGAGCTGTTTCACTACACCTGAGCGTGGTTGTCACCTTCCCACTCCAACATCTTCAGAAGAATAAAAAAAAAGAAAAGAAAGAATTGATTATCACTTTACTGCAGGGCCACAAACCATGTGTTTGTAATCATTTATTGAGTTTGTTGCAGGCACTGTTTAGGTCTTAGTAAAATGGTGTGTCTACGCTCAGTAGCCATACTGATGTAACAAAAAACCCCAAGATAAAATTCTCTTTGTTGTGTTGTTTTAAATCGTGGGTGGTACTGTGGTTTCTCTCTGTTGTGAAATATAGTAGGTTGTCATACAGGAAAAGGAGAGTAATCTGTATTCATTTCTGTATTTTCAGTTCTTTCTGATGTCAGGTGATTTGCATTGTGATTGTAACTGCCGAATATTCAGAGCTACAGTAGAAGTTTTCCTCTCTTCAAAAGGAGTCTGTGTTTTTTTTCTCAATAGAAGATAACATAACAGGCATTGTGTTACTGTTTGAGGAGACCTCTCAGCTAATTTATGATTGTAAGAAAACAATTACTCACAACAAAGCAAGATTAAACTTTGCCGAAGAATTTGAAAAGGAGCCTGATGAATTCTGGCAGCATATCCTTTGTTCAAATGAAACCATAATAAACTAGTTTGGATCAGATGGGGTCCAGCGTGTTTGGCGGCCTGGCCAGGCCTAGCACAGTGACTGCAGAGTGCTGGCTGTGAGTCGCTGAGATGGGACTGTGCTGCAAGGTGAGATGGCTGAGACATGACATTTATAGACAGTGACTACGAAAGTTTGTATCGCCAAACACTGAATGGAAAGATGACTCATAGACTCAAGAGGCTTCACAGAAGAGAAATTTCCCAACGTGACTAAAATCCCAAATGCAGTGCAAAAGTCACAGAAGACCTTTTAAAGAAGAAAAAAGTGAAAACTGTTACCTGGCCAAGTATCCCTAAAAGTTAGAGCGAAAACAAAACCCCTCCAGGATAGAGCAGTTGAAGAGAATAATGTGAAAAGCAACCAAGCATCAAGACTGACTAGGAGGATTAAATCTGTATTAAATAAAATAAAGGTGGGCGGACAGAGCAAAATCTTTAAAAAAAGAATGGAATCTAAATAATGAAGTGTGAACCGACATTAGTGGTAGGTTCTCGATTATGGACCTTTTTAGTTTAACTAGTTTATTCATTTATTTATTCATGTTTTCCAAATTAATTAGTGCCCTCCTTGTTAGCTACAAACTAAATTGTATTAAACAATCTGTATTCTTGGTTGAATACTGCATCTCTCAGTTATGCCGTTGAGCGATACGGAAACATACCATCTCAGTATTTAAATTCCAACTCAACACCGGTTTTTCTTGTTAGTGTTTGAAACCTGCTTTAAGTGCCTACAATAAGAGCTGTTTTCTGCCTTTCTCCACTACCACAATCTCGGCCTTCCTCTCAGTTTTCCTGTGGACTACCCTTGTGTCACCGAGTGCTCTCATATCCACTCACATACATAATGGGAAGAATACAGCAGTGCACATAGTGTGGACTGATAAAAGCAGACACATGATGACACATGATGCACGTGAATTTACACACAGAAGATCAGTCTCCCTTTGGGAGCACTTGTTCTCCCAGTTTTAAACTCATTTGTATTTTCTGCTATTTATTTACGGTCAAGTACAAAACAGTTAGCTGAAATAGCTTTATAAAAAAAAACAAGACCTGACCTGAAACCCTTTTTCTAATGACCTAGTATTTTTATGAATGTTGTCAGAGCTTCTGTGGCTCCTGTTCAAACAGCACTTCAAAGCCCTGTGAGAGAATTGTGTCTCAGCTACCAGTGTGCTGGGCTCTGGAGAGCAACTTTTAAGTATAAGAAAATGGCTGAGGAAAGCGAGGAGGGTTGTGTTAAGACATCTTGAACACCCTGAGGTTTTAAAAGGGAAAACTCTATTGTGGTCTATGAAACTGAATGTGAACAACACCCACCAGTGCACCTGGTGCTCTCTGTCTGTATGTGTGTGTGTGTGTGTGTGTACTTGCTTGTGCATATGTAAGAACGTGCTTCTTCCTCCAAAGTTATCAGTCCACAACCAGACTTGTCATGGCCTGGGAATAAGAGGCTGTTTTATAAGTCTGTATTTCTTTATAGCTTCAAACTCATAACTTTATTGCTGTTATGCTGTGGTGTGCAAAGAAAGTAGATGGCTTTCCTTGTGATGTTGCCTTCATGGAAGACAGCACTTTCATACCCCTGTATAGACTTTTCATACCTTCATATAGTTATTTTTATATGATTTTGTTCTCGGCTTCATAGAGGCACCCAGGAGAAGTGGCTTTGTCAGGTCTTTGGAAGTTTTAGGATGAGCATAAACTGCAGCAGATATATCAATTTTTGGGAGCAGTAGAAGTTTCATTTTTACAACCCTGCACAAGTCGGGTTAATAGGCGGTTTTGACCAGACATTTTTAAAGAAGAAGTGGAGGGAGAAAGAGACAAATTGGAAAAAAGAGTAAAAGACATTTTGCATTGATAACAGTCAGACAGTCTCTGTGTTATTGATTTTTGTGGGTTTTTTACCTGTCTAATTGACGTTCGCTAGGTCAGATTTTATTAATCTGTACTAAACCAGGTGAACACACAGAGATCAAGAGGATACAAGATACAACATTTTAGTCAATACTTTTCAGGCTTACTTTGAGAGATCAACTTCCCTAATGACGGAGGCCATTTGTTTTAAATACATAATGCTTTTGCTGTTCTTCACACACATAAATCAACAAGAAGCTATAAAGTGAATTATGGGTTTTGCATAATTAAGTGTTGCAGAAGAACACAAACATACATTCGGCCAGGCATTAGGTACATTACTGGTCCTCTAATTTGAGGTGTGAAGAGCTGTTGAGAGACCGTAGCAGGTTTGTGTGTTACTTCATTTCTTCCCTGTCATCCAGTCCAGCTTATGTTATGTACAAAATGTCTATGAATCCCGTGTAATAATGTTGCGGAAATTGGAAGGGGAGTGAGAACGTCTGACTCTGTGCTTGAAAAGCTTCAGCAGGCTGTGAGCTGTGAAATTAGCATTTATATTGTGCCTCATGCAAGATGAAACATGAGCATGCATAGATGTTACGTTAGACCGGCAAAATGACACGTGCAGCTGGTTTAAGGAGTTAATGAAGAGATGGACAGATTTACTTTGCACGAGTGGTACATATAGTCACTAGCTTGCTGAAGATGGAACTGTCACTGAGCTAAGATATATTTATTTTGTTTGAAAAGGACAGAGCTGACAATTAGGTTATCTACTTTTATAGTCATATTTAGTCATAAATCCCATCTAAACCTACTAAATATGTCTTTGATTTTTGGCTTTTCCTCAAAGAACTGGATGCTGTGGGTCTCAGCAAACATTAGTCAAAGAGGGAAACTTTGCTCCCGTAAAAACATGAGAACATCAGTTGTTCAGCAAATTAAGTAGTTTAGTAACCCAAACCGTAATCATTCCCTGTACCTATTCCAAGCTGATTGTGTGCCTAAATCAAAATGGTGTAAGGTCACAAAACGTTAAAATTTTAGAAACAGCAATGATGTTCCATTGATGGTAATGTCAGTGAAACGTTAGTGGGATTAGTTTATTGTTTATTGCATACTAATGCTGCTCATAACTCTTGTTTTGCTCCCTTTATTACACTGGAGGCTATTGTCACCATACAGCATGTCTGTTTAATCGACCTACGTATAAGCCTGGATAAATAACTTGAATCCACATGCAGATTGTAGGTGCGGGGTTACACAGACAGAGAGCGTCGATCTGTAGTCATTTTATTCTCATTCTTATCACAGCAGAGCAGGAGGCTGTTGGTTCTACTGTCCAGTGATGCAGCAAGAAACAGGCAAAGCCGTTCAATCCCGGGTCAAAGTGATCTGAGCCCCCCTCTGTACGCAGCCACAGGTGGAACCAAAAAGGTTGCCATGACAACAGGACAAGTCACAGCAACTGTTGTGCCACCTGATGTGCACCAATTTTTAAATGTTTCCAATTTCTGTGTAACTACTATTTTTGTGGCTTTCCACTGCGAGGACAATCAATCACCATTCAACCAGCTACCACACAAATAAGTATTTCCAGCTGTGGTGATGACAAAACAATTTCACTTCTATTCCAGTTCTCAAAATACAGCAACACAGGATTGCTGCTTATGCTTTACCCTCCTGAACGTCGTGTCTTTCAGTAGCGTATGCGCGTGACGCAGTGGTGGACTACACGCACTCCGCTGTAAGCATTTATGGTCGCATTTGTCAGCTATTGTGATTTTTCTGCATAAGCACATAAAGCAGATAAACATGTTGTTAAGACGCACTCAATGAAACCTCTATATGCAATGATAAGGACAACAGAACTTTATTTCCCTTTATTTTGTTTACTTTTCAATAGTGTCAGCACAGGGGAAATGCTTCGACTTGTTAATCATTGTTATCTGATGTCATGTTGCCAAAGTAAGTTAGTTTTAGCTGGATTCACAAGCTGAGTGCAGGGATAGTGCAACAGTAAAATGGTACATAATGCTGTCATTTTTATGATGTAGTGGAGTCTGAGCACGCCAGTTTGACAGTTGCATTATTTGAAAAATGGCACAACAGGGGTGGCTCCAAAATACATTATTGCAAGGCTCTTTAAATCTTCCTACAACACCAACTAAACGACAAAAGAAGACATAAATAAACAGACATCTGAACCGAGAGTTGGTTCTCTAAAAGATAGGTTGTAAATAGGTATGCTTTATGGTGTGTTTGCTTTTCATATCCATGTTTTTGCTTGATATAACAGATTAGTTCCTGTCTGCTCCTGATTTTAGTTCCTGCCACTTTTTCAAATCCACAAACCTTTAAAAGAATTGTCAAAATCAATAAAACACAGTCTAGTACATGTTCATGTGTTCGAAGGTTTATAACCAGAATGAGACTGTGACAAAGAGCTGGGAGCAAGGAGCTGTACTGACAACAACGCAAATCATGTGTGCTTTTCAGGAGAATCCGTATGTGATGCTGCGGCAGAACCACCAGGAACTGGCGGGAAATGACCGCTATGAAGGCTTCTGCGTGGACATGCTGAAAGAACTGGCAGATATCCTCAAGTTTAAGTATCGCATCCGGCTGGTGGGGGACGGACTGTATGGGGTTCCTGGAGCCAATGGAACGTGGAGCGGCATGGTCGGAGAGCTCATCTCAAGGGTATATAAATGTATACACATGCACAGATTCTACTGTAGAAAACAAGAACCATAAAACATCATATATACTGTACATGTAAGAACAGCCAATATCCAAAGTGCCCACTATAGGCAAGTGTATTTCTACAGCTAGTAGCTTTCCTTCATGTCATACACTCTTTTTTTCATTCAGCATTTGGCCTTTCCAGCTTAAGCATTGTATTTTCCAAAAGAGTCATGGCTTGTTGGTGGCTTGTTCCCTGTCAGCTCCTTTCCTTAAGCCTTCTGAACTGACCTTAAGAGATTTTACTCCTGAATCAGTCTATGCCGTTGCTGCTAAATCTCTGACTGAGGTCTTACACTCTTGTAGCTGTTAACAGGCAGATACGGTTATATAAAAAGAAGCTGAGGGGGGAGAAGGGACGGAGCACAAAAAGTGAAATTGAACATCAAAAAAGTGGAGAGAAAGGCTGGGGTGAGGAAGAGGAAGAATGGAATGAAGTAGAGAGGGATTGAGTCGATCCAAAGAGGTGATCTATCTTGATTCTGTGAGCTAATGAAGGGCAAAGTCATTAAGTATGTAATACAAGGAGTGTCTGCTCTTGTTATTGTCACAGCCTGCCATCATCCCCCTGCAAGTTGCCTCTGGAAGGCTGACCCTCAGAAAGGCCATGCTTGAAGTCGACATTTGTCTCTGACAGCAGCTTGGGCTGTGGAGTGGGAAGGTGGAGGGGGGGAGGGGAGGTGGAAGAAAAGTCGAGACGTGCTTGAGAGGGATTTGTCGCGAAATGGGTAACATCTGTTCCGCAGTGGACAGAAAGGCTTGAGCTTGTTTGGTTAAAGGCTTAGAAATGAAGGAAGGAAGGAAAGCCAAGTAAAAAGATGTGGTGATGTGAAAGAAGCCAAGGGAACAGACAAGGTTGCACAGATAAGTTGAAAGGATATGAAATATACGCTTTCTAGCAGCAAAGGAGGACAGCCTGAGGTTATTCCAGACAACAGATACCTGTGTCCCTGTCAGTACCGTTCAGTCTGAACAATATTTCACTGTACCGTGGTGCTTTGTTTGATGGGTGTCACAATGCCTGAGCTGGCAATGAGTCAAATCAACATGTTTCCATTTCAGATGTTTAAGTACAGTCTGTCCTGGTTCCTTAATCCACAGTGCTTCACTCAGAGAACAGAGGCATACAGCGTCACCACAGACTAAAGTCAAAGTCAAATGCAACAGTCTAAAGGGAAATGTTTAATTCATCCCTCACATTCAAAAGTTTCATTTTCTCCTTTTTTATTGAGTTAGCATGATATGTTTGAATGCAAGTGGAAACAGGTATGATGCAATATTGAACACTGTATGTTTTCAGTTTTCAGTACTAGAAGGCAGAACAGCAGGCAGGCGGAGGAATCCAGTAATCAATATTAATATTCTATTGTCACTATAAATATTTCAGCGGCCGTTACGGCTGTGTTCATTTTTTAAAGGATCACCAACTGTCTTTGTTGAAATTGCCTGAATCTTCGTTCCCTGCACATGGATTCCTTCCGGCACTTGGAGCAGGCAATCAGAGAGGAAAAAAAAGATGAGGCAGAGGCTGGGGACAGCTGATGATGGAGGGTCAAAACCAGCAGGCTGAGGGTAGGGCAGCGGGACACATTAGGCCTCAGTGTGGAGTGGAGGCCGACGCAGGGTTAAAGAGATGAAAATTGTGAGTGTGACGCACTAATTGAAGCACAGACAGAGTGAGATTGGAGCTTATTGGTGAAGCTATAAATGTCTTCTGTCCTACTAACACTGTAAACCTGTTCTAAAGGTTAGGATAATTATGGGAAAAGCATGTACAAACAGCATGTTGTGGCTTTTGAGTGACATCTGGAGCACTGCAGCAGAGCTCCTCTCTCCCCACCCTCATCTTTCCCTTCTCCATCTCCCCAATCCTCTTAGCACTCCTGCAGCAGACAAAGAGCGATGCGTTGCTGCTTTCACTCTTCACTCCTCAGGGAGATGAAAAATCCCTTGCAGTTGCACTTTGCTGGCCTGTATTATTAGTAGGGAGCCATCCAGCATTCAGTGTACATTGACCATTTCTATGTGTGTGTGTGTGCGTGTTTTACTAGCCACTGCTTTGTCAAGTGATTTGTCTTGACAGTGCTCCCTTGGCCAGCCACAATGGTTACCCTGAGCTCTCTTGTGCCCTACACACACACACACATATAATACACATACACAAATGCTGGATTATCCTCACCACAGTTAGTGCTTTTGGCGAACAAAGAGGCTACGAGACACAAAAGGGCATTAGCAGACCATTTCTTATGTCACCCTTGTCTTATTTTCAAATGTTCATAATACTGGTTATGTCACAAACGTATGTTACACCCCACAGCTGTGTAGAACGCACCTTTGAGTGTATGTCTGTGTGTTTGACATGTTGTGGTGCTAACTTGTCCTCTGTGTTTCAGAAAGCTGACCTGGCAGTCGCAGGCCTCACCATCACTGCAGAGCGTGAAAAAGTCATTGATTTCTCCAAGCCTTTCATGACCCTCGGCATCAGCATCATGTACCGCGTCCACCTGGTGAGTTACCTCCCAACCCCAGCCCCCTACACGCACACTCTAACCGATCAAACTGCCTCTCATAGAGCTTGTGGGCAAAACACAGCAGGCTGTCAGAAAAGAGCCACTCTCTCTTCTGGTTTCTATCTAGTCCATCTCTCTTAGTCTGTCTAAATCCTTCCACAAACTCTACTCCTTTGCACTCTATCGCCTCCTTTACCTCCCAGCAACTTTATTTTCCCATCACCAGTGGTTTTTCAGTGCTACACCATCCTCTGCTTTCCTATCCTACTCTATCATTTAGTCTTGCTTTCTCAGTTCTTTATCTTCCCATCACCCTTCCCCTTTTCTCCCTGCAGTCTTAATTTCTTAACAGTGTCCACTTCTTTTCACTTCTCCTGTGTTCGCTCATTTCCACCTTCTGTTGCTGTGGCCGCCTGTCTCGCGTGCACCAGATGGTGTATTGTATAGTGTAAACTTTCTGATGAATGTAGCAGTTCCGCAGTTGTTTTCCGCTTGCCCTCTGATTGGCTTTGGCCATCTTATTCACACAAGCAGCGTCCTCCATGCTCCACGGAGAGCAAACCCCAGCAAGAAACAGTGAAACAACAGCAGTGCAGGTGGAAACGAGCCAGAGTTTGGAGAATCAGAGGCCCATTAATCATCAGACCTCCCCTAAAACCCAAGGTGACACAGTAGGCCCACTATGGCAGTGGCCACAGTGCACACTGAGGTGTTTTGGCACGTGCATGAGCTAACATTAGTGCAGTTTCCCAGAGGGGTGTTTACTCACGTTCAGTGTCTCCCTTTCTTGTAAGCCTCCCTCTTTCTCACCTTCCCGTAGTGTGCACAGTGCTAATAGGTGTAGCAGTGAGGGACTCAATTGAGCGCCAACAGTTGGGGAGAATCAATCGATGCTCGCAGCAGGTGTAGTGTTAAATGGGCTGCTGGATAGCGGATCACAACTGAAGTGGGAGGCAGGCAAGTGGGAGGCAGCCCGAGGAGGTGATATGGAGCTGACATGCCTCAGGGCTGGCACAAGGGGTTGAATTAGCACAGACTTGACCCAGATGATGCCAAATTCATGGGTAAGACGTGAAAGAGAGAGAAATGAAGAAACCGTTTATTATTAAGATAAGCTGTATGGAACGTAGGAAAAGACAGCAAGAAAAGAGAAAGGAACAAGATAAGAGGTAAATTGAAGACAGGTCTTCTCTCTCTCTCCTCCTTTCCTTTCCTCTCTTTCTCCATCCTTAACTCCCTCATGCTATCTTCACTCTCTCTTTGCCCCTTGGCATTTTCTCAGATCTGACTTAGAACGGTCCCTCAGCATGGCTTCAAAATTCGATATTTGAATTTCTGTGACTGCACTTGTTTAGTTCTAATCCACTGACTATTGATCTGAGGAATGGTGATTTCTACAAGGGGGTTTGCTGCTTATTTCAAACTTTAAATGAAAATTTCAGTCTGATCAATACAGTGAGAATGGTTAATGCAATAAAACAAAGGCACCTTTCTAGTATTAATTAGCCTCAGATTATTGGCTATTTAATCTCCATTTATCTTCATTGTCATTGTGTATGTACATATTATCTCTCTCTCGTTCTCTCTCTATCACACACACAGACACACACATACGGATTGTTTTTTATTTTATTTTACTATATTTCTATTTATTGGGGCCGTGACACTCATTCATCATCTGAGCCAAAAAGATGGATAATATTTTCTCAGTACCAACGACACAGTAAATTATTAGTGTGTATTTCAAAGCCAGCCCATTTTCCAGTATTGCTGCCTTTAAGCCTAATTCAGGCCAAAGGCAGCAAAACTGGATAAACTGATTTCCTGTATGAATCAGCAGAAAAAAGCAACATGCCTGGACTGAACCTGTGCTGGTTCTTCCACTCAAAAAACTGTCAGCACTGTCATAGTCAAGTTTTCCACAGTGTTCAGAACAGTAGCAAATCACAACATTTAATTACCTGCCACATGATTTTGTGTCACTGTTTTGCAATACAGAAAAAGACAGTGGATGGGAATCTCTGGAGGGATGACTGTTACCCTGTCTGCATAGACTAACGTATGATTTCCACACTGAAAAAAAAATTTAAATACAGAAACAAATCTCAGCTTGTAGGTTCTCTGCAGAACATGAGCTCTACCTGCCTGGGTTCACGAGTCATGTAGTGGTTGTGTAGTGTTCATTCTCTAGTTTGGTGTGTGTCCATGCATGTGGGTTGTGTTTATGCACAAATAAAAGAGCACATCTTCACCTCAATTAACCAAATCACCTCAAGTAATCAGTATAAAATGTATCACCGATGGCTTGAACTGGGTGAACCACGATGTAACTAAAAGCTACTGACAACTTTTATGTTTCACCAAAAAGAAAATGTTCATGATATAATAAAGATGCCAACACTCAAAGCATTCAAACATTTCCTTCAAAGTAAATTTATGTGGGTGTGAGAGGAAGACAGAATGGTACTTAATTAGTCATAGGAGTTAATTAAGCATGTGTGTCAGATTCAGCAGCTGCCTTGAGACAATGAGACGAAATTACACAATCACAAGCACATGCAGCTCGAGCACAAAGTCAGGCACTGTAACACACAATTACACACATGCACAAAACACACAGACACAAAGCCAAACAACCTGATGAGTCCGAGAGGCACCAGCATGCCGTTGTGAGTTCGACCCTGCGACCTCCACCAAATCAAACAGCTCTCTGTAGATTGCCCCCACAGCCATCTCAACAACCATAAGCGCTGACAGCATCTGCTCTGACACAATTAGAAATGCACACACTATCAAAGAGGCTGAAAAAAGACCAAAAAAAAAGTCTTTCTTCCTCTCCTGTCCCTGGGATGACGGAGAGGAAGAAAGACAACATAAAAGAGAACGAGCAAGAAATAGGTAGAAAGAGAAGCCGAAGGGGTGGAGAAAGGATGGAGAAATGAGAGCAGCGAAGCTAGCAGGAGAGAGCCAGAGTTGAAATGACAATGGGAAGTCTCCTTTAGTGAGTTGGTATTCAGGCAAGAAGTCTCAGGGGGCAACAATGTGGTATGAATACCAAGATGTGGGATGACTAGGTGAAATCCTTGACTGAATAACCTCACAGGCTCCTTCAACCACCTTCCTGGCATACAGGCAATCCCCTGAGAGAGACAGAGTGGGGGAGGCGAGGGAATGAAAGAGGGACAGTGGGAAGAGAACAAGGACAGCACAAGGTAAAATGAATGAGCTCTTCAGCTGCATGTTAAGAATAAAAAGGAACGTACACAGACCAATACAGGCAGCAATTCTTCACCATTGTGTTTGTCTCATAAAACAGGTCATAAAGGGCGTTTCGCCCTCCGTAACACATCTGCATTTTTCTGTGTCTTTTGATTGGCTTTACACCCTCTTATCATCCTAATGTGACAGTAAATCTCTATAAAGTGATTCCACTGCTGCTAATAAAAATAATTCAAACATGACAGCAAGTGTTTATATGTGAAGAGCCAGGGCAGCCTATAATCTACCCTTATGTACTTAAGTTTGGTGCTTATTGTGTTCTGAAATCTGTTTATTGAAGCAGGTTAACTTTTAGTGTCTAACTTGTGCACTAAGGCAGCAGTTGTTATCAATAATACTGTTTTGTTTGGTCATTAGGTGATAGTCCTATATTTCTATATTCTATAGTGTTCACTATATCTCTCATTGAAGAATAACTTAACACATTAGCCATCATATCAGCTACCTGCTGCCTCTGTGTTCAGCTCTGGCGCTTCCTGTACACTGAGTTGCCCACACGTACTATATCTACACGGCTGTAGATGACTGACAGCATAGACAGCTGCTGACAAGCTTTGAAACACAAACACACACAAAGACGCACAGCTACTGACTGCCTTGCACACACAGACTCACCTTCTAAAATGAGGAGAGATCAGACCACCTATACGAGATCACTGTTTGAATGATAATCCTAGGCCATTTGAATGGACTGAGAGGCACTTTGGTTTGTTTAATAGCTATACCAAATCAATTCATCATTCATAGCTTATGAATTGCTAAATACATGCAATGTTTGCATGCATAAGTTATTTATAACCATGCTAACATTAGTGGCACTGAACCCTCAACTGCAGAGATGAATCAGAAGTAAATCCTGTGAAGGACAGATGCACTGTTTCATAATTTTCTTACATCAAAGGAAAGTCAGCTTGTCCTATGGTCCCCTTCCACTGCTACAAGGATTCAGTTGTGCACTTAATGTAATGTTAATATAATGGATGCTGTGGAAAAGCACCATTATTAAACCGTCATTAACACTATTTTTTTTATTTTGCCAACATGACATTGGCGCATGCTGTTTGGAGCTAGAGCCTAGTGTTCAGTGGGTTTATCAAAACAGAAATGAGTGAACCAAAAGCTGCAGCTGTAAAATCAAAACTAAAATGTTCCATATCTATTGGTCCATCACTGCAGGTGACCCTTTCACTTTATGCAACAATGATTCGATCTATTCATGAAACTTGTCTTTTTCTAGGACTCAGTTTACAAGACCTATATGGAAAAAGGGGCTAAAAAAATATTACATAAAAAATATCCTGACACATTTTGAAACATGCAAACAGATTGAATACATTTCATGCAGTTCCCATTTAGCTTATCTGAATGTCTGTGTGCTCATTAGTGTGTCTGCAGCAGCCTCAGCACAGATAATTTCTTCTCCAGCTCTTGAAAACAGAACTTCGTCTCAGACTCTTAGAGCACACACATTATAGCACCGGGGTCTCGATTTCTCAGCAGCACGACTCCTACTGCTTTTCTGTTGTCCTTGTGATCTCTGTCTCTTCCCACCTTTCTCTGATCTGCTCTCCTGCACCTTCACTTCTCCACCATCTGGTAGCATGGGAGCCCCGCACCTCTGCAGCACTTTTCATCTTAATAATAGTACCTCTGTGAGAGCTTAAGATGTGGACAAGCAGGGCAAGCAGTTAAGAAAGCGCTGCTTCAGCATGCACCAAACTGGACCAGCAAACAGGAGGACTCATGTCAGCACATACTGCTGTTACCCCAGTAATGCCAACTAGAGGCAGCTTGACAGTTGGTACTCTACAGCAGTACTCTACCTCTGAGATGGCCACTGTGTGTTTCACTGCTCCACTGCTCTATTTTCAGCTAACATCATCATAAGCATAACACTCTATATATAGCCTGACAGACATTAAGACTGACATGCTGATTTGAATCATGTTGAGAAAAAAAAAAAGATACTGAATCTCACTGCCTTCTCCTGCTTTCTGCACGACTCTTATTTTACTCAGTCATGCTAACATGTAAGTGATTACAGACACATTAATGAATTTCCAGCCCTGCGCAAGTCTAAATCCGAGTTCATTTATTATAACAAATGCCCACCAAAATAATTTCCCCTTCTTGCTGCAAATGTAATTTTGGAGGGCCTCAGAAATGCATTAGCGCCATGTTTTGGCATGTGTGATGTCCCCTAGGAGTACCTAATTGAGTATTTTTGCATAAAAGTGATTTGGGCTTGTTCAGGTGGGCTCGGCAGTGCTGCCTGTTAACACGAAAATGGAAGATAAGGAATTTCTACATGATTGAGTGTATCTTTCTCATAACAACACTTGAACAGTTGGTTGTTTGATCACTTCCACTATTTAACTGTCCTGCTGGCCCTGACAACCACCTCAATTTCATAGTCATTAACAGATGGAGGATGTGCATCTGTGTGGAAATGGCTAATATTCCCTTGCTGATGTTTGGTCAGTCAGGCTATTTGCTGAACATATAAAAGAAATAAATGCATGCACAACACACACACACACACACACACACAATCACCCTGATTCTTGGTCCTGTTCACTAGTAATTGGTTTCATTTAGAGGACAATAGCTGTTGGTGCTGAATAATGAAACATTCCCATTGGTCTACTGCCAACCTTATTTAAGTCATGCTATCTCTTCTACCACTGGTTACCACTCCAAACTGATATATTGCTGCTTCTACACAGCTAGTCGTATGGTTCAAGCCAAAGCTGTGAATCTCTTTGCTTTTTTCCTCCAAGTATAGGTCACAGAAATGCATTTCTGTTTAATGTACCTGTAATGGTTTACTGCACTGATCTTTCTATACCTACTGCATGAAGTATATTATTCATCTTTATTATTAATAGCTATATGTGATTAGATATGCATTAGATATAGTATAACATATAATATATAAGATGTCATTTTATGAGAAAGCATACTATATGCCAGCTAAAAGGAAATAGTTGTCAGTTCATTCAGCTGTTTTTTGTTTTTTCAGCGCTACAATCTGGTGAATAAAACCTTTTATCTGTGATGTTGTATCAATATACAGCCCTCTGCTACTCTGTTGACAATTCATGGGAGACTGAGTTTGAGCTCTCATACAATGTTGATCTGAATGTTTACATGCAAATGAGATTCATATAATTATAGTGCTATCGGTTTAGGACAGGAAAATCTATGCTTATCACATCAGAATCCCCTTATTTACTGTCCCAGTCACCTTTTCAATCTTTTCCAAATTACACAGGCTGCTGTAAATGTTGGTTAATATGGGGGAAAATTGGGCCTCGGGCAAAGGAATCAACACTGAAATTCAGCAACATTTCTTTATAATTAATCTTGGGACCTACTGTATGGAGGTGGTGTTAGAAACGTAGCTGTTTTTACATGTTAATTAGTCAGTCTTCCCCTTTACAAGTAAGTATTTAACCTCTCCCTTCATTTGGCTTTGGTGATTCGGACATGGGATCAAACTGGCCTAAAAAAGCTTTCTCGATTTAACCTCTCTGTGATTGTGTGTTTCAGGGACGTAGACCCGGCTACTTCTCCTTCCTGGATCCCTTCTCCCCTGGAGTGTGGCTCTTCATGCTTCTGGCCTACTTGGCTGTCAGTTGTGTTCTCTTTCTGGTGGCTAGGTAAAGTGCACACCAATAAAATACACTCTGTAAAGACGAGACAGAGGGGGACAAAAGAAAATGGTATTAACATGAGGTAGAGAACAGAGAGTAAAAACATAAAAGCAGTTTGTTTGGGGTTGTTACATGGAACAGGAAACAGGTGTCTGTTTTCTTGCTTCTCTTCACACTCACAGTAGAAGAGATGTTCTCCTCCCAGTGGTGGGTCTTCAGCATCACACTGACCCCTGCTGGACAGGCAGGGAACTGAAACAACTGCTGTTCAAAACATAATTGTTTAGGCATCTGAAACATTAGTAAATTGCACAGTATTTTCTAAGGGAACAAAAACGCTGATTATATGCCTTATATAACACTCAACTAATCGCCAGATAAGCACATCTGTAGGTGGTATAATGTAACTGCATTATGAATAGCATCTCTGGAAGTTGAGTTTACTGGCAATTACATGCCATTAATTCACCATTTTTCCTGAATTTTGCCTAACTGGCTTTTTCTTCCACAAACATATCTTTTCATAAATATGCATAAAAGACAACTATCGCATTTATTTATTTACGTCTGTCTTCAAACAATAGTCACAAAATGTTTAAAATATTGAAATGTACAATGCATTGACAGAGTTATCAGTCTCTGTAGTTTTTTCAGAGAGAGAAGTTCTGGAGGTTTCATCAGATCAAATGGGTATCTACCAAAGTCTTTGTAGGAATGACTACAGCGATGGGGATGTGGGTATTGAAGTTGTCCTTTAAATTTCCTTTTCTTTTCATTTAAATGCTCACTTACGCGTCTTTACTTTCTGACAAATCAGAAAGAATTTTGCCCCAGTTTTAAGACAGAGAAGCTGTTGTCTCAATCTAGTTATTAACAGAGTTGTCACATGCAGTAGCGCTTCATGCAGCAGTAGCTGAACACACCAGTTGCACTACATTCACGCTATTCTTAAAGGAGGCTGTACATGAGGAATGGAAAGCTTGTTGGTTCTCTCCAGAGAGCCAAGGTGACTTTGTGCATGGTTGAATTTCAGAATACTTAGTACAACTTTTATTCCTACTAATGTTAACTGTATCTGTCTGTCATTGTCCAACCACATTGTTTTATTCTCCCCAGACTGACACCTTATGAGTGGTACAACCCCCACCCTTGTCTGAAGGGTCGCTGTACCCTGCTGATCAACCAGTATTCACTTGGCAACAGTTTTTGGTTTCCTGTTGGAGGCTTCATGCAGCAAGGATCCACCATCGCTCCCAGAGCTCTGTCCACACGTTGTGTCAGTGGAGTGTGGTTAGTATTGGCTACAGTGACATGTAAACATGAGTGCATTTGCATTCACTCCACTCCTTCAATTTCAGCCTTCAAATGTACACAGGTATACACCCATTGAATTTGGCTCTGTTCTCATTTTGTGCATCTTGCACCACCACAGAATACCTTTCAACTTTCATGTGAAAGCTTGAAGCCTCAGTTCAGGTTTCTGGGGCATGTGGGGGAACTGTGTATGTCTGTGTATGTTTGCATTTGCAGCCAAAACGTCACTTTCTTTCATCCGAACTGAGCATTTTCAACTTTATTCATTCACACCCACCCATTCATCCATTCACCTTGTCATCTACAGTACTGAAAACCCTGCAGTGTCTTCTCCCAGGTGCGCAGTTATTTTAATACTCCCAGACAATCTGTCTTCATACACCAGTCTGCCAATTTACATATCTTTATAGGTGAATACATATGTTCTTGTCCTCTGCCGTTCCTCCACAGGTGGGCCTTTACATTAATCATCATCTCATCCTACACAGCCAACCTGGCTGCCTTCCTAACAGTCCAGAGAATGGAGGTGCCGATAGAGTCAGTAGATGACCTGGCAGATCAGACAGCAATAGAATATGGCACCATGCACGGAGGATCTACTATGACCTTCTTCCAGGTCAGAGGTTATACACATCATTGCATATGATAGTCACAGCCACACACAAATATGCACATCTGCACACAGACTTGCCTAACAGCCCGCTGTGATCAATGGGCCATCAGTGACATTATCCTCCTCATCACCCTTCTGTCCTTCTTGTCTTCCTCCTCTAACCTCAGGTTTTATCTGTTTCCTGTCTGTTCCTTGCTGCAACTATTCAATATCCTTCTCCTCTGGGAGACAGGGCACTGTCCAGGTCCCTAAGAGGGACACACACTATCCTATTTCATCCTCTCAAGATTTGACCTAAGGGACAAAAAGAGAGAAAACAGGGAGGAACAGAGAGAGTATGTTACAGAGGAAGAGACAGTGAAGGATGATACTGGTGGGAGGAGAGAGAGACACTGGCTTTTTCTTCCGTTAAGCTTCTACGTTCACTGGACCTTGAATAACTAAGGGAAGTTAGGCGAGGAGAAAATAGAGGACAGGCGGGGGTGTTAAGTGAAGTTTCTGCTCTGGAATGTGGAGCTACTCAAATAGGAAAAGGTGTGCTGAAGAAAAAAAAAATTCACATTTAACAGCAGCACTTCTTTCAGAGAACCATAGGGTTTGAATAAATCCATCAGTCAAGAAAATGAAAAAGAAAAACAAATGAAAACCAATCTCCACCTCTGCTGATAGGTTTTTGTTTACTGTCTCACACACCTGACTGTCTGTTTCTACTGATAGCATCTCGTCTCTTTCCGCTCTGCAGAACTCTCGCTACCAGACCTACCAGCGTATGTGGAACTTCATGCACTCAAAGCAGCCCAGTGTGTTTGTGAAGAGCACAGAGGAGGGGATTGCCCGTGTCCTCAACTCCAACTACGCCTACTTGCTAGAGAGCACCATGAATGAGTACTACCGCCAAAGGAACTGCAACCTGACTCAGATTGGAGGACTGCTGGACACAAAGGGCTATGGTATCGGCATGCCACTGGGTATGTGGAGAGTGATGGGGGGGAAGAAGTGTTTAAAATAAGGGAGGTGAAATAAAGAACTTATAAGTGCACTGACACAGGATAGATACTTGATGAATATCACGAGGGGAGAGGAATTTCAGTGTAAAATGAAGGCAGCAGAGGACAAAAGCTGATGGTTAAGCTTAAATGCAGTGTATAATTCATGTTGAAGTTAGGAGAGGGACATGACAAGCATGGGCATCAGTTGGAGGATACACCATAAACGTCACATGGGGGAGTTAAATTGAAAAGTAAAGCCTCAGCAAAGCCAAACCATTAGCTGCTATCATAAGGGAAA
Organism: Ctenopoma kingsleyae; assembly: GCA_032353495.1. Taxonomy (NCBI): domain Eukaryota; kingdom Metazoa; phylum Chordata; class Actinopteri; order Anabantiformes; family Anabantidae; genus Ctenopoma; species Ctenopoma kingsleyae. The sequence goes on along the minus strand of JAUBNQ010000005.1, from coordinate 17,247,831 downwards.
TGATGCAAAAAGGGAGAAACGAAGAGACTTACTGAGAGACTTTAATAGAGCGGCTGTTTCTACGCTCTGATGTGAGAACTGAGGGCAAGAGAAAGGGAATTTGAAATATTGTTCCTGTTGAATGTGGAGCTTCTGCGGTACACCTGACTTGCAGCTCTGAGACTATAAACACGAGGGTTACTTACACTTTGATCTCAAGTGGAGTCAAACTGCAGATCGCCGAAAACACACCTTACAGTAAACAAGATTAAATCCAATTCTTTTGATGTTTAAATGGTAGATAAACCCACTCTTTAGTGGATGATCTTTCACATCACAAACTGCGATGTGACCTGTAGAACTGAGGTTTGCTAACGGAGCAGCAAAGTTTTACATTTACCACCATCTATTACCATCTAATCAGAAGAAGAAGTCTTTAAAACTTCATATAACTTAACAAACTGAGTGTTAGCATTGAGAAAAAATAGATTTTTTTTTTTGTTTGTTTTCTTTGAGCTTTGCCCTTTGCTTCTCTCCAGGGTCAGTGTACCGTGATGAGTTTGACCTGGCCATCCTCAAACTGCAGGAGGACAATCGTTTGGAGATCCTGAAGAGAAAGTGGTGGGATGGTGGCAAGTGTCCAAAGGAAGAGGACCACCGTGCCAAAGGTCTGTCTCTGGTTACGCCTCTTCTGGCTTGTTCTTCAGCTTCACTTCATCTTGTCAGACTGTAGTTGGAAACAACAGTTTCTATTTTATTTTTTTATTTTTGATTTACCATCACCTCCTTCTCATTGTAACATCTCCTTCCCTGTCTTGTTGTCTGGCCAGGTTTGGGTATGGAGAACATTGGCGGCATTTTCGTGGTGTTGGTGTGTGGCCTGCTGGTGGCTATCTTCATGGCAGTGCTGGAGTTTGTCTGGATGTTAAGGCAGACACCAGGAAATGAGGTGAGAGAGGGCTATCTAACCTGCATCTGCTTTGTCTCCCTCTCCTCTCCCTGGCACCCTCCTCATGGAGCTGCTAGGCTCTCCCACAGTGCACAGCTTTGACAGGAAGGGTATCTTCTTCCACCTCTGGGAAGACACTCAGCTTCATTTGTCCAGGCTATGAGACTTAATCAGCACAAAACCAAAGATATACCTCACTTAGACATCACTCAGAGTATAGGCATATATGGATGGTTTTCTTTTTATAGCTGTACAAGATGTCATACATATGCAGTATTACATAGAAGCTAGAACACTGAATGTAGTTGTTGGTGAATACATACTAACAAGGTGCTCCCAGTCTGTTTACACATAAAACTAATTGTTGTTGTTTTATTTAAGCCTTAATCCAATAATCTTTTTACTTAAAAGATGTCTGGCATTGCATGCACATCTTCAATCAAAATCCAGTTATCAGAGACCAAAAGTCACTCACTGCATTGCTAACAATGGACTGTAATAGACTAGTTAGTCAACTAAAACTTTGTATTAATAATGGACCTTCAATAGAACCATCAATAGAACCAGTGGGAAGTTAAATGAAGGATTAGTACTTTACTTAGAGAAAATGCTCTATTAGAATTTAGAAGAGTTTAGAGTTGTTCACAGTGATAGAGATTATTATAAACCTAAAAACTTTGTTATAAAATTCTTTAAAATCATTTACATTTCAATGTAGCCCCATATGGAGCGAGGACTGAAAAGCAAAATGAGAAGTGTGTCCAGTCTTGTCAACAAACTGTTTGAAGAGGTAATGTCGGTGCAAAGTTCAGTTTAAAATGATCACTGTAGTGATGAGGCTCTGCTGTGCTGCTCTTAAAAAAACAACAACCAAAGGATGGTCGACAAAGACATAAGAGAAAGATGTTGATTGATTGATTGCTGATGTGTTTTCTTCAAAAATACTTGATATTTGTCTTATCAAATGGACTTCGCACTGTGTTTTAATTCAATAAACATTCAGAATGTCAAAGTCAAAAGCCAACTCATGTGATTTCTTCTTTTTGACAGAATAGATTCATGTTTCACTCTAACATGTAAACTCTGTGTGTGTGCGTGTGTGTGTTTATACCTGTGTGCTTCTGTATTAGTAGTTACTGTGCTCATGTGCAGCATGTGAGGATTGATAATTAGCTTCTCCTGTGGTGCACTTGAGCTACAGTAACATGTCTGTCATAATTTTTTAGTTTAATGTTTTGAGTTTTACATACTGTAGATGTCCAACGGAGCGCTCGATCATCACTCCAGAAGCTAAATTGTGTGTGTTGTGTTTCTGTAAGTGTCTGTAACATAAGTTGCCATTTGTACTACAGTATATGTGTTGTTATTTTTACTGCTGGATGTCCAGTCTCCTCCAACCATCACTCTGATGTTTCCACTACTCACTGATTAAAAAGATAACCATGAAATGTGTGTCTGATGTACATCAGTCTGTCCTGATCAAGTCAGTCAGTTGTCTAGCCTCTCTCCCTCTCTCTCCCTCTCTTATCCCCCTCTCCCCTATCTTTTTCTCCCTGTGTGTGTGCTTGCAGCAGTCAGTGTGTGAGGAGATGCTGCGGGAGCTCCAGGGGATTGTCCTGTGTCGTGACAGCCTGCAGGTGAGGCGTCGACGAGCGACTTCGATGCTGCGGCCGCGACCCATGCCCCTGGAGGAGCGACGAGCACGAGCGGCTGCCGTCAGCCTCAGCAACGGCAAACTGTGCGGGGGCACTGGGCTGCCTGAACCTCTCTCCCACAGACTGGCACAGGAAGCTGCACTGGTTGCGAGGGGATGCAGTCACATCCGTATTTGCCCAGAGTGCCGACGTTTCCAGGGACTGAGGATGCGTCCCACAGGGGCCACTGGGGCCCTCCCATCTCCCACGCACAGTGAGGAGAGCATAGAATGGGACAAGACCACAAATAGTAGTGAACCTGAATAACGCCCAGCGATTCCAACAGGGCTGACGTTCCTAGCTGCCACCTCTCTATTTTCCAGGGATCAAAATCACGTGGTGTTTTTATACAGCCACTCGGAGCTTTCACCTGAAGGGCAGGACAATGCTGTGAACTTTGTTTTGCTGAAGGCAACAGCCAGCAGTCAGTTTTGGGAATGTCCTTGGGTAATTTTTCTTTTTCCCTGGTCATACAAAAAACTGATGAGTCTGTCTCGTTGTGGTCTGTCCCTGTTGGCTCTGTGTATCGTGTAAAACAGGACGGACAAAAACAGCTACGGGGCATTTGTACTATGCAGTATTTTCAGTCATTTATCATTGTGCTGTTTCCTTTTTTTCCTTTTTAAATTATTTCTGTCCTCTGTTGGGATTATCAGTACTGAATATTGTTATTCTATTGTTCTTAAAAAAAAAACAAGGTTTTTTTTATCTGACAGTTTACTGTATGAACGTATATTGCCTCTGAAGAGCTGAAAAGATGAACAGACTAATGCAAGGTCATCTTTCAAATCCTTTTATTTTGAAAGTGCCAAAAACCATAAGTATTATCTTGTGGCTGAAGAAAGCACCACAGCCTTGAGAAGACAACAAACTCGACTGAAACTAGAAAACAAACAGAGACTGGACTGGACTTCTTTTATAGTAGTGATATTCTATTAAAAAATGTTTTAACTGTTGGTATCTCTGAAAGACAGCTACTGCATGTCAAGAGGTGTTGGCAGGTGCCCATTGAATAATTGCTGAAGTGTTGGCTGGAGTACTGTAGCTCAAAGAATGCTTTCCTGTTTTTTGAATACTTGCTTAGAAACATGACAGTTACACACAAACACACATTCACAAAAAAACATTTCTTTCTTTTATCTTCAGTGTCCTTCATGCTGCATTGTCTTCCGTCTGTCCTACATCTTTGACACCTGTCATCTCTCTCACATGAAGTGCACAGTATACAGTCTTTGTAGGAGATCAGAGGTGATCTTTTGTCCAGCTCACATGCTGAAGAATGATTTACCTTTCACGTGGACTGTGTATGAGTGAATCCCAGCAAATATCAGACCAACCAAAAACATAAAGTCCTTGGTAAAGTACAAAGCTTTTTTATATCAGCAGTTGACTTGAGTTCTTTTAAATGTCAGGGCAGTTAAACTTTTATTGAATGTGATGTTTTACATACTGCTTCAAGGAATATTTCAGTTCAGATCAGCCTAGATGCTCTATGACATTTTCATACTTTTATTTTTGTAAAAACCCACATGAAAGAATATATTAATCATGTTCTTAGGAGAAAGATGAATGATGACTCAGTCAGATGTTTAGCAGTTCAGTTTTAGTCGTTACACTTTTTGAAATTAGTCAAATCAAAATAATTGAAGTTCAAACCAAACTATTTAGTGATTGCAATTTTCATTCACTGATTGAAATGTTTTATATTTTTTGACTTGAAAGTTGTCTTTATTTATTTCAACCATATGTCCACACGTGAAACAATGTGAACAAACCACCAGCAACAGGATTCTTAGGGTCCACTTACTTTCTACATATACTGTGACACATGACTTAGTGTTTTCCCACTGCAGAGATGGTTTGAAGCTGTTACTGTGTGGTAGCCTGACTGTTGCGGTCATCTACCTGTCTTCACTGCTTCTATCTTATCTCTGATGTGTTCATTTTAAAGCTGCCCATCAGGGTCTGTCAATCACCACCCCCTTAGAACTAGGCCACCAACTCAAGCTCCAAGGCATAGTATCTCTTGTGTTTTTATTAGCCAGATTCACTCCATATTCTTTTCTTTATTCAATTTTTCACGTTAGAAATTCTCTGCATATTCTCCCTCTTTTAAAGTAGCAACCTGGAGAAAAATGAGTAATTACCTAAGGGACTTGTCCACCCTGCTGATAATTTGCTATATTTAAATGTTTATGTTCAGGTAACATCACAGGGAAATAACATCATTTTGAGATAGTCTTATATGTGTGGTCACACTGCTAACCTCTCTGTCACCTGTCTTACCATTTCATAAACACAGAAATACCAGATTCTCACCAAAAATGCCTCTACATTTTTCAGGCACCTGTTATTGCTAGGATGCTACTTCAGAAACTGGTGAATATATGAAACTGTAGTTGCTCGAGTGAAATGCAGTATTAGTGCAACTGTAGTAACAAAGAGTTTTCAGTAACTTGATGGTTTTGGACATTTTTAGTTATTGGAATCAAACATTAATGGAATTTCTATTTGAGAGGGATTTCAACCAGAGTCAGTTCAATCAATTGCTGAAAAGTGGTTTTCAGGACTTCAGATGGCATTTTGACTCAGGTCTGCAGTGTGTCTGAACTCAGCACAAGGACACATCAGTATTTGAAATAGCATTTAGTCTGCTTAACTGTGCATCCACGTAAATGGATGGGAATCGCAGAGGCATTATATTATCACTTGCTGAAGAGCAAATATTGTTTGAATCTAAATTACAAATCTAATTTCCAGAAAAATTGGGACTTTTTCTAAAATTCAAGAAAAGCTTCAGCTACTCAACAGTCCATGGTCACCATTGTCTGTCTCTAAAATCCTAATACACACTCTGACCACTTCATTGTGTGTAACTGTACAATATAATGTACCCAGACAACAGATTTAAGCTACAAAATCTTATTTTCTATCCTTGCCAGAATATCCAATCTTGCAGAAGAACATCCAGTTAGATTGACTACAGAATTATTACGTGAATATGTGATTATGCATGATTATGCACTCACAGCACAATTAAAGTTAGAGGAAGATTGCTTGGCTTAAGGAGTGCAACACTTACATGAGTAACACACATCATGCAAGCATGACATTTTCTCTTGCCAATATCACCTGAGGGTTCAGAAGTTGCACACATTCATCAGTGGTTTCCACCCTTAGGCTTTATGAGATTTCCCTGGAGTCTCTGATTTTTTTCACAATATATGCTTTAGATGGAAAAACCTAAATTCTTAAGAAATATGGCTGGCAATTCTCTCACAAAGATTGGTACAAAGTGCTGAGCCACAACCCATCAATGCTTGCAAAGACTGGGACTGTAGTGGATGATACTCTCACCTGCTACCAATTAACATGCAACTTTTGAAACCATCCAGAACAATGATACTTGAACATTTTATAAACTTTTCATCAAACTCTAAATTTGCTTGCCTTTACAAAATACTACTAAGTTGGACAGTGAATACAATGAAAATCATTTCTTTGTCAGATAAATAAAGGTTTAGGCAAATTATTGCATTTTTTAAAAAAAAGTCCCAACTTTTCTAGAAATTGTGTTTGTACAAGTGATGAATTATAATAATACAGAAGACACAGAGGGTGTGTAAATATAGCTTGATCAACAGGGTTCCCCAGTAAAGTGTTGTTTTTTATTACTTGGATAGCACTTGATGATGACTACATTTCTAGAACAGAGAGACACAGATCCACATGTGGACAACGTTTCAGTGGACACATCACTTCATTTGAACATATTGTACAATGTGAACACTTTCGTAGGCCGAGACAATAATCATTAAAAAAAGACAGTTAGTTAAACTTCCTATATTTTTTGTAAAATAACTTGTTATAGTCAAGCAAATAGCAAAGAAAAATTCCCCACATTTCATTACCAGATTTATAAAAGACGTTTCTATCCATTTGCTGAATGCCACTAAGAAACTCATGAGAGTAAGAAGGCTCTCGCTGCACATGATGCTAACTTCTTAAACATTTACAGGGGTGCTAAATCAAGCGTAGTTGGAATGAGATTGCCAATTACCTTGAAGGCACGAAGAGCAGTAGAGTAAGAATTAAAATAAATCCCACTGAAACACTGGGCGACCTTCGCTGGGAGATCGCTGAGAAAGATGGCAGGGTTTGGCTGCTATATTTTATATGATTTATTTTCTTATGTTGACATTTTTATTCCATTATAAATACATTTCTTAAAACAACCTCTGTTCTGTGGGGTTCTGGTTTTGTCTCTTCTTTACTTGATGTATTTGACCTTTTGAGCTGTTTAGATTTGTTGCACTAAATAGCTGCTGAGAGCACTTTGTGTTTTATGGTTTATTATCCAGAATGCAGAAATAGACAGTGCACCTGTTTTGTCATGACACACACATGCAGAGAAGAAGGATCAAGATGTAGGGGGTTCTAGCTGAGTAAATAGACAACTGTTGAGTGTACCAGAAGGAACTGAAGCATCTACCTCTTATTTCTCCCCTATGACTGAATTAACATCTGCGTGCTTGTGAATCAGTTGAGCAGCTGAGATCTTATGTAGGTGGAAAGTGTAATGGAGGCTAATGAGTTTAACAACTGACTCGTGCTACATTTGCATCATCTCACCCGTAGTCCATCTATCACTGTGATTTTCAGTGGATGTTTCTCTCTCCTCAGGATAGTGAGTAAACATCACATAACACTTTGCATCTGATTTACGGTTTAATTCAGACTGCCACTCTCTGAGTGCCTGTCACAATCCCAATCTTCCCATTGCAGCGTTACAGATGAGACTTATTGTCAGTACAACCTACATGTCACAGTGTATATCCAGGGCACACACGCCCACATAGCTCTTACAAGAGTGACACACACACACACACACACACACTCATGCATAAACACTCACCACCACCTGTATGTCACTGCTGTGTCAAGTTTATTTCATCATGCTCATGTTTCTCCTTCTGGTGCTCCAGGTCCATAAATTAAATACACTTTTATCCACCACTGCCTAGCTGCTGTTGAATTTATGGAGCTCCATGATGAACATTGAGTGCCTGCAGAGGTTTGTGAAAATCAGCTTCACTCCTCAAGTTTACCCAGTTGTAGCACATAGCAATGCTAATTTCCCCTTGGTTGAGTGTTGATTCTGAAAGGATTTAGGAATTATACTGTACTGATATATTTTGTCACACTAACAGCTCACATCCCACGTCACTTTTTATCAGCCCATTCCATTAAATAAATGCAAACATAAAATTCATATTTTCTGTGCATTACAAGGCCATGTCATGTTTCTAGGAAATCAAAACATTAAACTTTTTTTTAGAATATCATGCATTTATAACTCTGCATTTATTATCATTTCATTGCTTTCTAAAAGATAAAAGCAATTATTAATTCCATTCATCCCATTTCTATATCAAATATTGCGTGGCTTTGTCAAAGGACTACTTTCCCTTCTGTGACAGCAGATTTTCCAAGGTTAACAGCATGTATGTACAGTATACAGTACATCCGCTCCATAATGGACATTAACAAGCTCTGAATCCAAGGACACCAATCTAATTCACAGTGACTGGTACACAATTTGACTGAGAGCTTTCATATTGATTTGCTGGCAATTAATTGCAAAAGGTTTGTTGTTGTTGTGTGGTCAAAGAAAAGTTATTGAGAGTGCAAGAATTCTCTCCAAGGTGAGATGCTGTCAACGCTGTTATACAGCCTTTTGTGCACTGACAGTTGTTGTTCAACATATTGACCAAAACATCTTGACATTGTTTGTCTTTCAGAGAAATAAAATGGACCTTCATTTACTTTGAATTCTGTTCCCTTACTATTCAGTCTTGCCTTGATCGATGGCTAACAGATGGGGAAGCATTGATTACATGGTTGTTTGTGTGTGTGTCTGTGTGTGCGTGGGTGTATTTGTATGTCATCTCTCTCATGCACTTGCCTCCATGGGAAATCACAGTGTGGGCATCTTGATTCATCAGCTGGAGGCCATCTCATTGCATCATTACCCAAAAGCTGAACAGAGGCAGTAGTCAGCCAAGTCAAATTCCAGTGGAAGAGCAACAGCCAGCACTCATTGTCAGGTGTTCACCAGAAAGATGAAAGCAGCTTTTATTGTGGAAATCAGTCAATCGGGTATTGCGTAACAAAGCCACATGGGTTCTTTATAGTATTTTTACACAGAGAACAGTTACAAAACTTGACTATGTTGGATGTTGGCACAAAATGTCTTTGCTGACCTTGGATCGAAGTTCAAAAATTGAAGAACACATTAGTCACCTTCCATAATGACTCCACTTTTATGAGTGTCATCTATCTCTGAGCAACTGCCTCGATGACAGCAGAAAAAACCATTCAAATTAGAATCAGTTCATTAATCATGTAATCTATGGACAGAACAGCATCTTATTTAATTTTCTGTCTCATAGTCATGCCAAAAAAGTTAAACATGTAGAAAGAGGTATACTGTATATATCTTAGGTACAGTATATGCTACCACCAGTAATGTAACTGCACTCTTTACTTTTACATGACAGCTTTTGTCTCACACTCTGCTAATAAATATTATTTTCTCTGCCTCCCCACTAAGTGCTATATGATGTTTATTTAATTATGAGTACAGGGATGACTGCAGTCAACCCTATTATGTCCTAAATAAATAGAAACACATGTCCCTCTGAAGACAAGAATTCCTTGTGGTTTGAGGAGAAAATATTTTCAGATTTCAGATAAAGGCCTCTTCAGTTCCTGTGTTAATTGGTCGTTAGAGCACAGAATTATCTTAATCCCCGGGTAAATGATTCATTACCTCACAGATGAGAGGCTAAAATAAATTGCAGTGGGCCATGAAAGAGACACACAAATGACAGCCTTGGAAGCAAAATCTGTTTATCTGGCTCCCTGCAGGGGAAATCGGGTTTTATCGATGCTGGGCAGCTAAATCGCATTTCCTGCATCATTAACCGTTGTTTTGCCTTCTTATTTTTATTGCTGTTAGTTTACTACACATTGAACATTACTTTTTGTTTACTTTTATATTTTCCATTGTCCTGATTTTTGTTTAGTCATACTTGAGGAGTTGAAAGAAAAGCAGTCAGGTAATATTACGGATAAGCAGTGATGGTCTTCTGTATGTTTCTGTGGTTTCCCCTTTTGCTTTCTTGACTTTTTATACTCAGTTTACAACACAGCATGAGAAATTAGATCTACATCGCCATTTTTGCTACAACAGCATAGCCACCTGTTGTAAGATCATGATATTCTGGACCTGTATTTATGTTTTCATCAGTTTCAGACCATATTAGTATAATTCTCATATTTTCAACTTATATATGTCTATTCTCAAAGCATGTCATGTATTTACATATTAAAATACAAAATACACACTACAAAACTCTAGAAACATCTGGATATCTAAAATATTCTGGCCCCAATCTGCCTAGCCACAAACATTCATTTGCTACATCTAGTGGGCATCAGACAACATTACAGGCTCTGCATGGTGAACTACTGAATACATGCACATACTACTGGGTCTATTTTGCACTCTGCTTGTAAAATATTATCTACAACATCCATCTGTGTGTTAGGCATACTAAATTGTGAGTTGCAAATTGATGCTGTCACTTTTAGTTGATCCAAACACAGAGGCAACAGTCTGATCAAACAGAACCAAGCTTTAGATAACAACGTTAAACAAATGTGTCTCACTGGAAAGAGCAGCTGCTATCATTTGTAAGGACTCTGTCTTTTACATGTCCAGTGCATTCAGGCCAAATTCAGAGAGCAGTTCCTTATAATTTTCATGCAGGGTTGTGCTCTTGTCCTCCCATCCCTGTCGGACAACAGACAGCTGGGAAGTCAGGCTGTCTAGAGTCTCCTGCACAAAAGATTAGAAGAAAAATTAGATACAAGCTGAAATGTTCTTTTTAAATCAGCCACTTGTCTAACCTGATATCCCTCCCCCTCTTCACAACCTTTAAATCTGATGAGTTTCAGTAGAGAGCTGACGGATAAGAGGCATAATAAGATTTTTGTGTTACTCTGGGAGTGAGAGAAATAATGATAATTACACATTAAAACCCAAGTTCCATAATCACAGGCTTAGCCCTCTAACATGACTCTAGACCTGATCACGTTTCTTTCATCTGTGCAATGAAATGTTTCATGTTGTGTGTGCTCAGCCAACTGTACACCTACATGAAATGTTGCTATTTTACATCATAAGGCTTATTGTCCTGGTTTTGATTAATGTATTGTATATACTGGTTAGAATAACATTTAGAATGTTGAGTGCAGGACGAGGGAAATATATGTATGCTTCATTTTGGATCGTCTACATTCTCATTTTGCTGATTACTCAGTATGTCATTACAGTGCTGTATGGAAAAGTGCACATTCATTTTAACCTGCAGACTGATGTTCTGTGGCTCTGTAATGACAGAAAGTAAACAAATTATTGGAGTACTTAATGTTCTCCTTTGCTCAGACGTCCAAACACTTTTGACAACTGAATGAAGGCTGAACTGTTTGAGAACTGTCTGAGGCTTTTGTAAAGCTGTTCCCAGCAGAGTGCTGTCTGTAATCTCTAAAGATATGGAGGTGAGTAACTGGTTTATTTGACAAAACAATGATACTAAGACTCAGATTTGAAAAACATTGCAGGTGAGCGGCAAGAAGGCTGATTGCAGGACTGCACCTGTGTTCATTATGCAAGTTAAATTATGTCATTCTCTCTATTTGACACATACTTTACTTTACTTTAGAGCAAAACCTGATAACCCCCTGCTGTGCCTGTGCAAATCCTATGTGCAACGGATTATTACATTTCTGACTTGTATAGTATAAAAAAACGAACAGTTTCCATCATGACTGTCTCATTATCAGCAAAGATCAACGCACTGGGACAAACTACATTAAGTCTCCATAAAAAGTGAATAAGGCGTGAGGTTCATTCCTGGTGCAAACCTGTATGAGTAGGTTTATGGTGTATGGAGCCTCAGGGATGTTGGGTCAAACCTAAGACATGTGTGAGTGACTTTTCTTTGTATTAGACTATTCTTTGTATCAGCTTTAATTTGGTTTGTGTCGTAACTCACATGCAGAACTTTCTCATAGTCTGTTTCCAGGTTGTCCATCTTGTGACGGAGGTCACATATGGTGGCGTCTTTCTCCTGTTCCATCTGTTCACGCTCTCTTTTCTCCTTCCTCAGCTCCTCCTGACACAGTGCTAGGTACACAAATGCATACTTTTAATTTGCAGGCTAACTGGCACTGCCATGGATGTATTCGTTTAACTACAGACTTTTAAAGTAGATGTATTCATACCAAGTTCTTCCTTAAGTTGGCTGACTTCCTCCTCCAGCCTCATCACCTTGTTGGTCAGCTCTGTCTGCATGGTTTTGTACTGGCGACTGAAGTCTAGAATGACATTTGTGTCAGACTTAGCCTACATTGCTGATTCACTTTGTAAGTCTAATGCAGCAATCAGCTTAGGCGCCCAGCTAATTAGAGTTTTTGTTCCTCAAAAATTACTCTAACCTCGGCAAACACGCCCCTTGTCCTCACTCCCAGAGCGATCCAAGCTTTATCTCAGGTTATTAAAAAAGAGACTAATTGTTGATTCATTCCCCGCCTGTACAGTACCAGAGTTGACGTCCCTGTGGTCTTGTCTCTCGTGCTGTAGCTTCTGCTCCATATCTCTCATGCGTCTCCTCAGGTCAGTTCTGTCAGACTGGACCTTAATTAAAGACTCACGCTGTAAAGCTGTAGAAATAACACAAACGCATGAATGTGTGAATGTGCACAGCAAAGAAGCAGACGTAGCAATAACCCTCTGTGAAAGTACTCACAGTACACAATACTATACTCTATTTAATGTGCTAAGCTCTGTGTTCAAAACCTCACCCAAATAAAAGTACAGTTTAAACTCATAACAGAACACTTTTGAAAATGTGAGATTTCAGTTTTTTTTACTTTAAATTATTTCCAAAACATGCTCACGTTGTCATTATATATCAGTACCAGTGTTATCAACAAAACACTGTATACTACTACTTTATAACAACTGAAGTCACAAGGGTCAAGTTTCTACAAAACAAGTAGCCTACTACTACGTTTTGCTTTTGATATTTCATCACTTTTACTTAAATACAATTACTTGCAACAGAGTGCTTATACATACAGTAGTTATAGTCTTACTAATGATATTGAATGATCTGAGTATTCTCAAGAGGAGCACGGTAGTTTGACTTATTTATAAAGTAAAGCACAGCTTATATTACACATGGAAGAGCTCAGTTTAAAATTGGTGCTCACCGACGTGATCCTGTAGGACGACTATATCCAAAATGTTGCGTCTGCATTTTGCTTCCAAGTCATTTTCACCTGCAACCCACCAAGCAATAACATCTGTAAGAACCACGTCATAATTTAGCGTCACAATAGCTATCTCATGGACAAAATTACTTTTTTCTGGATTCTTCTTTGAGGTTTTTCTCGTCTTTTTCTTTGGAGGCATGTTTGCTTCTTTTTTTGCTCAGTCCTTTGAGCACACACACTACACACACACACTGGGCCTACTTCAACGACATATAGGGATGAGTCTTTGTTGCTGGGCACTGGTTGCTCAGTGAGTTGCCATGGCACTAACTGCCCATCTTGATTGATGGTTGATTAACTTTAATAACAGCCAATCACAACTTGACTGGGGGCACCATTGCCTTTTTAGCTCACGCACACGAGCCATGTAATTGGATCCTTACTTTTAGTGAGACACGTTAAAGCGTCCTTCGTCGTCCGGGGTGATGGACACTGTCGCTGGAAGTATTCAGGGCTGCATTCAGCATCTCCTAAACGTTTCGTGAATGCTGCACAGGCAGAGGCGCGCACCCGACTTTATTCGTGATCGTGAAGGCGCACGGGGAAGGCGTGGAGTTGAGTTTTGAGAGGGAGGGGGATTGAACGGAAGGGGACGTACAGGAAAGGAAAGGGCCACACATACACGTCACGGGGGAAACAGAAAAATACTGGGCAATGTTTAATTCCCACAATTATTTATTCATCCCCTGTTCCTGTGGATATCCGTGAACCTTTCGTTGTTTCAAGCGCTGCTTCCTCTGTTCAGTCATCGGTGAGTGCCGCCTGTCGTAGCCTCGCAGCCCGCAGAGGACGGCTGACACTGTCACGCACTCACCGAACTTCCCGTTAAGACACGGCACAGGCGAAAAGAGCTGCTGCTGCCGCCGACAAAAAGGGGAACGACATCGGGGGTTGTCAAAAGCAGAAGACACACTCCAGTCCACAAGGCGTCTGGGCGTTGAAACGGTGCCATTGTCCTCCAGCTGAGGGCGAGTAGAGACAGGTCTGGTGCTCTGTTAATTAGCCTGCGTGGGTCCCTGCAGAGAGAGACAGAGCAGCGCGGCTAGCTGCAGCACGGAGCAGCTTGCACAGAGTGTGAGTGACTGAGGGACTTGTTTTAGGTACAATCGGGGTATTTATCCAGCAAGCTGATGTTAGATTTACTGATGGGAGCCTTTATCCGATAGTCCTCCCTACCCCCCCTCTACCCTCCCTCGGACCCTGGCTCGGATTCGCCACTCGGGCGCTGTCCTCGCCGGGGGGTGCCGGATCACCTTCGCCCGGTCCAGCTAACGCCAGGCGGCGGTTCGGTCCCCCTGACCCTTGCCTCGCCTGTCGAGCCGAGCCCGAACATGGCAGGGAACCTAAAGAAAGGCGGGGGTCTCATTGGAATGATGAAGGATGCCTTCCAGCCACACCATCACCACCTCCACTCCCATCATCAGCCCGGGGCCGTGGACAAAAAGACGGTGGAGAAATGCTGGAAACTGATGGACAAGGTTTGTGATGGTCCACATTAACAAACGTTAGCTAGCGCGGAGGGGGAGGGGGGAGCTAGCTAACCCCAGCTAACTACCGATAAGCTAGCTAATCTTCGCCTGCTGTAGGTCTGGCGTTGCTAATTTGTAGTTAGCTAGTCAGCTGGGTGAAGATATGGTTAGCTAACATTAGCTGAGTAAGTGTGAGTCTGCCTGTATTGTCTGTACCTTTTATATACCAGAGTAACTCTCACCACGTTAAAATATAGACTTTTAAACCAGCCTAGCATTTACGTCGGCAAAGGTTTCTGTAAAACATCTGTTTGGTAGTTCTGTTACTACTCTCTGCTAGTAAGTTGTAAGACCGTGCTCCATCTAGCTTCTTTGACCACGTTTACATACTAGTGTGTTTATTAAACATTAGCATTAATAAATAAGATAGACAGGGTATAAAAGCATGGCAAACTGAATTTAGCGAACGTCATGGTAATTTACTAAAACTACAGTGTGGGCTGTTAGCACAGTAACAGTACCTCCTGTACATAGTTGCTCAAATATCTGTAGCCTGTAACAGAGCAATACGAAAAAACAAAATAAAACGCGGCCGTTTAACTAGGCCAATTATGCTCATTCACAGGGAAGACTCTTCACAGCTTCAGTTCTCGGAAAGTCTGTAGCTGTTTGACCCCCAGTTTCCTGTGAGATTCACACAGCAATATTAGACTGGATAGGAAGACAAGACACTTTTGTGTCTCCTCTTCCTCTTTGAGGCCTTAGTTTGGACTTCTGATGTTAAGAGATCAAGTCATTTTACAAAGCTGTTATTGAGAAAACCACATTCCACTTTATTTAGTTCCGTTAGCATCTGTGGTAGATTGTCCAGCTGGACACTTCCCCACCTCTCTTTACATAATGTAGTAAGAAAACAAAACACAACATCAGCCTTTCTTTTATTTTGGTTCAGCACTCTGTTAGAAAGAGACATTACAACTACTTGAAACACATGCACAGCCAGGTTAACTTTTGTAGGTTACAGTATGGGAATAATTTACCATATTCAGGGACAGCACCATGGTGAAAAAACAGTAGCTTACCTTTTGAGGAGGCTGTAAGGCCAACGGTATTTTCACTCTACCAATTTGTTTAAAATAGAAGCAGAACTATTGTTCAGGGTTGTCTAAAGGAAAACCACAGCACAGCATATACTGTAGACTAACAGCTGCAGAATAACAGTGCAGTTTCTCTTTGAAAACACCTCCCGCACAGGACTAGGTTAAATTTTATCAACATCATGAGGTTTATTTCCCTTTCTCAGAATTGTCTACACTCCCCATTCTTAAAGTGTTCAGTATAACAAATCTTAATTATTGAATCCATGTGTTTAAGCTTTTAAATGTTTGTTAAACACTAAATATCTGATGCCACGAAGTATTAAAATGTAACCATTAGTTGTAACATGACTGTCTCTGCTGTCCCATTACTACGTGCCTCGGGCATATTAACTACTCTTTAATGAAGACCTGTAGTTTTATGTGGCAAATTGTCACCACAGGTCATGCTAGGAAATATTGGCAATGATTAGTTTGCTTACTCAAACAGACGGTTTGGAAGATAATCATCAGTGAATTTTTTACTTTTATAGTCTAGTAAAATTACCTATGCCTATACTCATTAATAATTATTTGCACATTGACAGCATTTTCTTAAGAAAACATTTTGGTTAAAATTACTCAAATTACCATTATTATTATATTATTATGGTCTCATTATATTATTATGGTCTCATTATATTCATGTCAATAAGGAAGTTTATCACTGAAAGTTAAAACAATGAAAGTTTCCATTTAATTTTATGTTTTATGTCTTTTCTGTTCCTTAACAAGTCTGGTAAGACATTGGTCACTGCTCTGTGACCAATAGCTTTAATCTGCTAAGTTAGACTTATTTGAGTCACCAAAAACAACTTTGATGGTACTCTAAAACTGGTTTCACAAAATTCTAAGGCATAATTCACTGGACAGCAGAATTTGTCATCAGACTTTATTATAAAAATATCATCTATATTGTGAAGTTGAAAACTTCTTTCTGGGAATGAGCAAACAGTTGTTTCTTTTTGATTTGCTAGACAGAGGGGAAAATATGTTTTCCAGGAATGGTCTCTGACCACAGCAGGAAAAAAAGGAGTCACAAAACTGCAGCTGAAGTGTAACAAAAATGTAACCAGGGTGGACTTTTCTTCAAGCTGGTTAACATTTAAACAACTTGAACTTGATGTAGACATGCTTCCAGGTTTATGTCAGATCACGAAGGAGAGATTGAGGCAGAGAACAGAGAAAAACATCCATGCTTTCATGGAATGCAGTTTAGCTTGGAGGCAGCCAACATTTTATTTCAAGACTGTAGCCTTGATATACATTGGTGTATGACAGCATTCATTTGTCCTTGTATGCAGCATGCACACACATGTGTTTGGTTCAAGTGTTAATGTGGTGGTAGATGGTAATGTTAGTGATGCAAACTTGGTAACAGTCTTATCTGGTCTTAGACAAATCAGTGTAGGCCTTCTGCACTTGGAGACCAGGAGAATGGATAAAGGAATGTAGGAAGAGCATTGGGAATGATACTGAGAGAATATTAGCTTTCATTTGAGTTGCTTATGTAAAATTATCCAAAATATGTTGATACATAGCATTCAGTTAAAGTCACTTTAAAGTGAAATTGATTCACTCATTACAGCATTGCCTGTTTTATCTGATCTGTTTAATGCTGAATCTACTGTGGCTGAGCGCTCATGACTAATCTTAAAGACAGTGGTGTTATTACATTTTGTGGAGTTTAAAACATTTTAGTACTTAGTATAGTCAGTCCAGCAGTGCTTTATGCACCCTGATTTTGAATGACATAATTCACATGGAATTAATTGGTTGATGTTTGTGTAAATGCATTGAAATGTTTCACCTGTGATCTCTTTACACTCAGTTTCAGAATGAATTTGGCCTTTTAATGTTTGTCTATTAAGGAAAGCCCACATGCTAAAAACATTTTGTGTGTTGTGAAATCAGTACTGCTTAAAATATCCTACCGGTCAAGTGTGACCTCGTTCTTTGTGAGAGGCATCTGATATAGTGATGATGAACCGACTCGTCTCAGCACAGTGTCCCATTTACAAACTGGGATCAAATATTCTTGATATGTTACACTGTCAGGACAAAAAGCCTGGCTTCTTTGGTCCTGTGATCCAGGAGATATCTTTTTATGTCAGATATGGGGCTAGTAGATATAGTAGATACTAGTAGTAGTAGATATTGTACATATAGGGCTACAACCAGTGATTGTTGAACTTAATGACTAATCTGACTTGTATTTTCTTAATTAACTGGTTAAATGTTTGATGCTTACGTTAATATCTATAGTATTTATTCATGTATAAACAAGGAAGTTGTATTACAATTGATTTTATATCTATCTGGTTCCTGGTCTACTTCTAAGGCTTTTGAAGTCTCATTTTCCCATCATGACAAAACTGATGGGTTACAAAAAGAAGAAACACGGAAATTAAAGCCGACATTCTTGTAATGCTGTTCCTGCCATATTTCTTTCTAACACTCAGACATGATTAGTAGACAATAATTTGGCCTGGTCTACAAAAGAATGAGCAATGTCCTGTTGTTGACATGCAATTGTTCAGTCACTGTTGAGAAGCTGACACCCTAGCTTTATATCAGCACTGGTTCAAATCAGGACATGAGACCCTGAATTTTTGAATGGAAGTGCAGTTTTGCACCTCTGTGATCACACTTGAAGTTAGACTTCAGTACAGTGGTAAAAATGATAGCAACTATGTCTGTATGCACCATAATGACAAAGTGTTCTAGGCTGCCCGCCAGTGTCTTTTGTAATAGTCAACGAAGTGACTCAGACACTAGTCCAGCAGAACTGTGAGATGTGTGAGAAAAGGTTGAACAGCACTGAGGATGAAACATGGATTCATACAGTCTGGTGGACATGTTTGGCTCGGGCACGTACAAAGATTGTTATGCATTTCAAAAGTCTTATTTTGTGACATGTCATTGTAGTTGAAGCATGTATGTGTATTGTCAGTATCGTCAGTATCGGTGCTTTAGTTGTTTACATTTGCATGGCAAACACACTGAAAATGTTGACTAAAGAGAATTTGTGTCTTTTAAGGCAGAGGTGGTATAGGATGTGCAGATTGAATCGGAAAAGTCCGAACATCAACAGCTTCTCTAAACATGCTGAAGAAGCAGCGAATCAGATGTACAATGGCAAAGTACAATTATTAATGTATTATTATGTTAATGGGGCTTATTCGCTTTACACTGTGAGCTGAACAAACTGTTCATCATTGAATGCAAGTATTCCTTTGTTCTGTTCCACCTTCGTTGTTGATACAAGAAGAGTTGGTGACATCCATGAAACGTCTTATGATGCCAGTAGAGATTAAATCAGTAACTAACTGTATTCCCATATATTATGTGTAGACCACACTCAACACTTGACAGGGCTTTGAACAGCCTTCTTTTCAGTCCTCAACTTTGTAAGCTTTTTCCATTCTGCATGTCACATACCTTGTCTCAGTGACAATATTCTTCATTAACGAAAAGTACTTTAACACAGGAAGGAGCTCTGTCTTACTGAAAATGCACAGTGACATTTGAGACATTTCTTAGATTTTCTTTCTTTTACTTTCCTTTAACCTCTTTCTCACCACTTTCTTTACAACACATCTTCTGTTTTGCTTTTCTCTCACCTTCACTACTGCACCCACCTCTTGTCTCTAACTGTATTTTGTCTTCCCCCTCACATGCCCGCTTTCTGCAGGTGGTGCGTCTGTGCCAAAACCCCAAATTGGCCCTGAAGAACAGCCCCCCTTACATCCTCGATCTGCTGCCAGATACCTACCAGCACCTGCGTACCATCTTGTCACGCTATGAAGGCAAAATGGAAACTCTGGGGGAAAATGAGTACTTCCGGGTCTTCATGGAGAACTTGACCAAGAAGACCAAGCAGACCATCAGCTTGTTCAAGGAGGGCAAGGAACGCATGTATGAGGAGAACTCACAACCCAGGTGAGTAAATGGGATAGAAATATGACACCTAGTTGTAGTATTGCTGCGGGGGATATGATTTGAAATGGGTGAACATGAGGAGCGTCTCCGTCATACAGCAGTTCATTCTGAATAATTACAACAGCACAGGCGCAGAGTGAACATTTGCACCCATTCCCAACCCCCAGGGTGGTTGTAGCTCAAGGTGTAAGAAAACAAGAGGAGAGAGGTGTTGTGGTTTAAGTGTGTGAGCATCTGTGGTCAGAATGGCGCTTAATCTACAGCTGCCTGCCTGTCAGTTTGTTTCTGTGCTTACTTATCTTTATCATCTACTTAAACATTTTCTCTTCATGTAGCTGTAAAACTGTAAAGCTTTCTTTTTTGAAACTGCACAGAGCCTTTTTCTCTTTGTCTTTCTTTTGTGTAACATTCAGTCATTTTCTCTGCTCCTCTGAAAGACACAACAATGTACTGTCTGTATTAAAATTAAGCAGTGGTCCTATTTTATGTGTGTCAAGGCTTGTGGAAGTGAAATTAATAAGATATTCCTTATTTGCCTCGTTTAAAAAAAGTACCAAATGAAGACGGTAGATAACACAAAGACCTGAAGATATTTTGGAGTTTTTTTAGTTGTAACTTAAAAAAATCCAAAATATTTTAATGACTAAGCTCCGTCAGGTGCCAACAAGCTACTGTATGGAGTTGTTCTTACTGTGCCTCGGTGTGTTTATATTTGGACATTGACACAATCTTCATTGCTTCGTATGCCACCACAGTCGATTCGATATGAAACAAACAGGATTTGCTTCAAGTCTAATCTGTCAGATTTAATTTAAGGATTTGGTCAACGTTGGATGAACTATGTTGGAATTACAACCATTTATATTCATAAGCACCTCACTGTAACTACAGATGCCTTGTGGTTCGCTGCATGCTTTGGGCAAATACTGTCAGACATAGTTATAATAGGCATCATATACAGTTTGTAATGAAATCGTGTCAAGGCCTTCATTAAGTTTCTCCAGGGAGTGTTTCATACACGCTATGAGCCAGTATCAGATATTGTCCCAGTAAGGGCTAAAACTGTCTCTGGGTCAGTTTCATCTCTTGCTAACAGTGCAGAAGATGACTTGCAGAGGATTAAAAAAAATCTCTTTGTAATGTCCAGGGAGCTTTTTTTATGTCTTGCTAGTTGCTGCAGTCTGCAGGAGCTTTTGGATTGGTCTGTCGGGCAATGACGCTAAGAGTTGTGCCTAAAACTGGGTTAATTCATGTGTAGTTATTTGAGATTATACTGTATGAAATTTTACTATCACAATTACAGTGACCAAAAATATCATTTTTATAATTATTATATTATTGTTAGAGTTTTGGCACACATTCATCTGTGGTTATTATTATTATTAATGATGATTTCAAGTAGAGGTTTTCAACACCATCATTAACATACACATCAGAAACTAAATAAAATATATATTAAAGTAGATTGAAGTAGACTTTTTCTGCCTCCTCTGTTCCTTCAAATGTAGACTTGTGACCAATCACGAATAGGGACATTGCAGCTTCAGCTAGTTGAATAGCTAAAACAAGACCAAAAACCAACCAAATATGGGCAGCGAGATAACCTATGAGACTGATAATGGGTTGTCAGGGTGCAACAGATTGGCCAGATTGGGATCACTGCATTTCTGGTGTATACACCTAGAAGCTCAGGTCATAGCATGGAGATCTCTCTAAAGTCTTTAATGGGAGAAATTGAACAGCCCACATTCTTTAGTAAGTTTCAGGAGGTTATTCATACGTCTATAAAGTTGGTTTCAGGGTTTTTTTTAATGACCTGGAAGTGAACAGATGAGAATATGGTTGAACGCACACCAGTGTAGTTACTTTGTGTGAATTTCTCTGAAATGCAGACTACATACACATTAACCTACCCTGCTATTTCCTGTTTTGAGAAAATTAGGTAATAGTTTTTATCTAACCAGTCCTCAGCGCTACATCCTCATCTTGTTGCTCAGTTCCTCAGTGCACTTGTTTTTTCTTGTTGCTACCATGAAGTTAATCTTGCAAGTAGACACCCCACTAAGGCAACCAGAAGGAAGAGGAAGCCTCTATTTCAACCACCCCTATACAGTATTTACCATAATCTGATGATCCAGTTTTTAACTATTGTATCCATTTCTCTCTCACACACACACCTCCCCCCACCACACAC
Organism: Ctenopoma kingsleyae; assembly: GCA_032353495.1. Classification (NCBI taxonomy): domain Eukaryota; kingdom Metazoa; phylum Chordata; class Actinopteri; order Anabantiformes; family Anabantidae; genus Ctenopoma; species Ctenopoma kingsleyae. The sequence goes on along the minus strand of JAUBNQ010000005.1, from coordinate 17,226,064 downwards.
ACACACACACACACAAAGACTGCTATTGTCTGTGTGGAGAAGGCAGTGACACTAACCAATGGGTAACTCCACTTAAGAATGCTATAGAATCAACCGCTAACATCGAGCCACTAGAGACTAGTATGTGAATAGGCTGCATCTGAATTTAGCACACGGTTTCACAAGGCCTTTTCATATTCACATACCAACTTCAGGGTCTCTGCCCATAAATGTGTAGCATTTGATTTCACTGTGTTTTTCTATTTGTGTTTAATTAACATTGTGAATTCAGTCGGCATCATTACCTCATAGTTACTAGATGACTGGGACTCCACTGTGTCTTAATAGCTGTTTTCACGTCAGAGTGAGGGATCCGAGTGTATCATAAGAGCCCTGAATGCAGTGTGGGTGGATATGCTATGTTGTGATGCCGTACAGACCAGAGATTTAGATCCTCTATTTATCTCGCCACCCCCCGTTCCTAAATGAACCAAACAGATTGTTTAGGTTTAGAGATGGAGTAGAGTTGATGTGGTGCAGTATAAGCCTTTTGCTGAGTAACAGTCTGATAAGCTTAGTTTTCATGTTAATATCAGCTGGGTATGTGGGTAAGAGGTGCAAAAGGTGTAAGTATTTTCTGTGTTTTTTACATGCTGACAGGACTGCAAAGAAGGTTTGGTGTTCTTAGTAGAAGGGAGTGAGGATGAAAGCGAGTCTACTATGAGCAAGACTTAATAATTAACACTGACAGCCCATATTCAGTCAAAATCAACACAACAGTCAGCACTTCCTTCTTGCTTCACTTACTTCCTCTTCTGGCTTTACACAGAACAGTCGAGACATTTTCTGGCCTCGACACAAACACAGACAAAGCATTCACGGAAATGACTTGGTTTTAATCAACACAATTTTTTTTACTCTTTAAGTGCAAAACTGTTCTTCTTTTGTCAGTTTGTCAATTAGAAGAATGTTATGTGTAAGAGAAATTTAAGAAACTTTTTTTTTTACAGTAATTTTGTCTATAACCAGAGTATTAATGTCCTTGTGTGAGATGGGAAGCCTAAGTGTTAGTACCCCCCTCCCCCATTTCAGTGTCTATCCGGATACTGGTTTGACCTCTCTGTGAGAGTGTGATCATCTTCCTGGGCTAAGCTTCTATAGCTTCCTGACCACTGTCGATATGTTCAGCTGGTCACAGGAAGTGGTCTTATAAACTACAGGGTGATGCAACTGCAGTGAGGGACAGCCTACACAGATAGAGATAGAGGAGGGCTGGGGGCTAATAATATGTCATAAATATTGTTTGCAGTATAGGTGTATGTCTTTTATTGTCTAATATGTCTCATCTTATCTTTATGCACCTAACCTGTTGCTGCTGAAAGCCATTATGGCTGTTGACTTTGTTTTAAAGCCCTGTAAGTACACGAGTGGTGTAAACAATTTCACACCCTGAATTTTTTGTTTGCGACATCGTTCGTCTTTTAGAATTCCTTAATGTTTTAATGTTGTAGTTATAATTATGTAATGTCGAACTTATGAGAATTTATACATCTGTGGATGGTCTGTCTCAGAATTTTGTGAGTGGCGAAATTAAGGCATGTCATTAGTGAATGCTTTCAGCTTTTCTATAATTTACTGCCTTTGATTTTAGAGTGTTGGAGTGAATGACGTAATCAGGGCAGATTAATTGATAATAACAGTACTCAGTTGTGTTTTAGCCCTACACTTCACTACTGCCCCGCCTTCATCACTTGGCTTCAATCATCTCTGTTTTCTTTTACTGACAGCATATTGCTGCAGACCTTTGCACAATAGAAAAATGCATTCCACACATGCTTTAGTGATATTATTACAATGGTTGGTAGGAACAACTTCCTTGAGCTGGTGCTCATTCAGCCTTCTGTGCAGCTGAACTACTGTTCAGGCTTCAGTTGCAGGTGCTGTGACCTTTCACTCAGCAAAGATTTGTATTCTTTCTTCTGTATTGTGAAGTTGTTTGAGATTTACATTATTACACATTATTCTCTGTGCAAATTAATTATCAAATTAAGGTTTTCCATTAGTAAAAATTTTATATTATTGTTCAATATTGTTAATTTCTTTATATTTGTCAGCTCCGTTTTCCCCTGGTTCAATAAAGGTCAAAGGACTGTTGGTGTGTTTTTATCTGAAGCATAGTGGTGGTGAAATGTGCTCGCTTTGCATGAGGCCAGCCTTTCAGTGTGCTGGGACAGGTGCTTGGCACTGTTGTGTCTAATGTCACTATATTCTTACTGTCTACTTGCCACAGAATCTGGCTGTCTGTACATTTTGCATTTTACACGTAATTCTCAGTTTTGAAGGTAATTTTGCTTTTTCCTTTGGCTTCTATTGCTATAGCACAGTGCTTCAGTGTTGTCAGTGATTGATTCAGTTAAGCCTTTGTTGAAAGAGAGAAACAAGCTGTTGTACAGGACAGTACCTCTGGTATTTACAAATGTCATTTGCACACATTTCTATTTTCGTTCACCGTGACAGCCTTGTCCTAAAACAACTTCCTATTTTTTGTAAATGTACCTGACATCCATCTGAAACAAAGGTCTGTCTCATAGCACTTCTCTTGACTTTGACTATCTGAAAACCCATCTTATCACTGCCGCTGTATTACTGTAGGAAAGATGATGATTATAGTATTGAATTGAGCCATGAGGAAATGCGATGGTGATTTAAAATGATGTCCAAACAAATCAATCGTAGGAGAAAGTTTGCATGACTGTCATTAATTCCTCTTTTATCAGTAGCTGCTCAGACAAATTTAGGTTAATTATTTAGCAACTTCCACTTCTACATAAAACAGAAAAAATGCAGTTGTGTGTTGTTTGATATTTAAGATTAAAACTTAAATTTTGGCATTGATAATTTCACATTATGTAACATGTACAATTTCACACTGAAGCGACAGTTGATTGGTGAGCAAGAAAAAGGTTTGAAGACTTTGAATGAGAGAGTGATCTTGAGCATGTGTTTCCCTGCTGGTTTAGGATTGGACTGAACCAAAACTCTCCCCTTTCTTATCAGACGGCGTCCCCTTCAATAAAACAGTTTAAGTAAATAAATTAGAGACAATAGAGAGAGAAGAAATAGTTAATGCATTTTGTTTCCCACGGAAATGAAACCCTCCGTTTTGCTAGACAGCTCTTGTCAGTCACTTTTTGTGTTGTGTACTACTTCATGTACTTCACCAGAATAGAAATGAGGAAGAATGTAATTCTATAGTGCCATGATGTGTTAAACTCCAAATCTCACAGCCTAGCTCCAATTAGCTTGAATGAGGTTTGGTCCTTATGCGTACTTGTGTCTCAACTCAATGTCAGCTATAATGTCTCATGCTCATGATGAATTGTAGTGTAGCTCTCATATCAAAGGCAGCCACCGTGCTGTTTCACACCACTGCTGTTCTCTGCTGCTTTAGATGTGAATCAAACTGAATGTGCCGCCTTTTGGCTCACCTCTCTCTACAAACCGAGATACAAGTTTTTAAAAAAAGTGTTACCTCTCACTGTGCTGCCACAGCAGGGAGCTAGTTGGTTGTGATGGAGTTGGTAGTAAAGTAGGGGAAGCTTTTAGTGGTTAACCTAGCAGCCAAATGGTTATCGTTGCTGGGAATGGAAAATACAGTTCACCCTCCAGAGGCTGCGGGTGTTTCAGCTTCAGTTACATTTGCCTACACTTGTAGCTTGGGGCTCTATGTGCAGACACACATACGCAAATAGCAGAGCATCTTGGTTATTTACGTCGCTGCAGTATCAGTGAGCAGCCAACTCATGTAGTCCACACACTATTAGATTATGGTGATTAGCATGATGCAACCTAGCTTCTCTGCCCTCCAGGGTATAACAGACACTTGTTTATGCACACAGTGATAAATGAGCTGAGGATGTGTCTCATTTGTCTCAACATTTTTTTCTTTACCAAAAATCTGTGTTTAGGCCTGTGAAATTGAGTGATAAGAGCTTTGAACGTGAGATGAAATGAGAATTCATGGTTTGGGTTTTGGTGCACAGATGGATTTTCTTTTTTATATTCAGGGATTTGTTTAACGAAGGTGTGTGTGTGTGTGTGTGTGTGTGTGTGTGTGTGTGTGTGTGTGTGTGTGTGTGTGTGTGTGTGTGTGTGTG
>JAUBNQ010000005.1:17192789-17204522 GCA_032353495.1 Ctenopoma kingsleyae | reverse complement strand
ATTACATTAATGTTTAACTTGAGATTTACAAGAAATATTTAACTGCTACTGTGTAAAGGGAATACTGCTGTTAAAAACATCATTTGTGTTTGCAGACTAAATATTACTGAAATTTTGTTCATATCATAAAAGTAAAAAAAAAAACTTTTGAATTATTACATTTTCCCGGTAACATCTCGATTAATTGCACAAGTATTATGCAATTAATCGCAATTAAATATTTTAATCGTTGCCTAGCACTAATATTTATATATACTTTAATTTATTTTACAAAGTGTTCAGTGTTTAGTTTTACATAAATTCTCTTGGTTTGGGTGTTTTCAGACCATCTCCTACACTAAGGTCTGTGACAGGAGAGGAGGCACGTGACAGCGAGGAGGAATCAGAGTACATGATCCCCTCCTCTCGCCCTGTCCTGCCCCCCGTTACCGCACCACCTATTGGGGAGATGCCACCAGTCCCTCGACCTCCACAACCTCAGTCCGTATCAGCACTCCAGACACAGAACCAAGTCTCCACACTCAGCTCACGGTATTTAAAACACTTCATGAATCCATTACCAGCAACGTGGAAATGAAATTACTTTGGTGATTGCAATACCATGTATCCTACTGTTTTGTCATCGTAGGCTGACACTGGCTGAATTAGAGGATGGGCCTCAAATGTATGAAGCTATGTACAACATCCAGTCCAGGTCACAACAAGCCAGAGATTCAGGTATTTTCTGTGTTAGACTTACTTCGATGCATTGGGCAGTTTGGTGTATACCATTTTAATGCTGATTTATTGTTTTCTCTGCTTTAAAATTAAATGCTGGGTGACCAACACTGACTCAATTAATCTATATTTGTGACTGTATAATATATAGTAATATTTAATTTCACTCAAAGATCCACCACTATAAAATCTGAAAATTATTTTTCTGATTACAATTGTGAGTCAACTGAAGAAGATATAGATTGTACATATCAAAAAAACTTAGGCATATGCCAAAACATTTGTCAGATATTTCAGTACTAACACACTGTTTTCTGCACTTTCCAGACTATTCAGAGTTGCCTCCTCTGTCAATGACCAATGGTCCCAAAGACCAAACAGCTGAGGACAGAGAAGAAGAGGAAAATGGCTATGACTACCCCAAACCACGACTGCCACAGCCGCCTGCCCGACGGACCCTTTCAGAACTGGGAGGGTCTTCTTCCTCATCTTCATCCTCCTCATCATGCTCGTCCTCCACAGCTGCTTTTAGCCACCTTTCTTTAGATTCAGATGCTGGAGCTGCAGCATGTGAGTATACCCGGCCGTCTTGAGCCAGAGCTTGATTTTAATATTTAACTCTGCGGCATAATTGCACAGTGTTATAAATAGACAGCGTGGTGTATTTTTGAGCTTTATGTGTGAAGCCCAAGTTAATGAACTGTAAAAAACAAATTGTGGTGTATTACGTCACTGTAAAGTTTGCCACAACTTGTACTTCAACAAAACGAGGGATATCTGTTCTGCCTTTTCAGAAAGAACGAAATAAAAAATAAACTGCCTAAATAAATAGATAGCAAGTCTAGATAAGTGAACTGACCCTTTAAAACAAGAGCTTTTATTGAGTCTTGACACTTAAAAGTTAAAATTTTACATTAATGATGCCATACACATCAACCATTAGGTGAGAATGGAAAATGTTCTGACAGCAGCCTCAATGTTCAGATCCTTCCTTGCCATAAGAAAGTTAAAATGGCTGATGAATCAATCAAACAAAGGGCATAGTAGAGATTTTCCAGAGCCTCTCTGAAGTTAATATTAGCCTTCAACTTGTTGAGTTGTATAAATTATCATCAGTTGGTTGCTGTTCATTATTTGCTCCAGTGTCTGTGCGGGTGTGCAAGGAAGGCTAAATGACCAATAATTACAGTTACATCAGTGACCTTAAAACTAGAAAAAGTGATGCTTCCAGAATGCTGGACAACCTTGAAGGTGTGATCATCATCTGATTCATGTGATCTCAGGTGGATCTCGGATGTCACAGACTCAAAACATTTTGTGGATGTGTTACTGCAGTTAATGCAACGTTACCGGTCTTATCAGATCTCTCACATCACTGTAGGAGAAAGGCAAAGCAGGCAGAGGTGTATCACGAAGAGCTGGAGCAGAGCAGGACTCAAAGGAAACGTGGGACTGTAGACTGCTGCTGTAGAGGATATTGTTAGAAACTGACAAGTTTCATGAAGACATTTCCTGCTGATAACGAAGCCTTTTGTTGATGAAAAACACAGTTCTAAAAGTTTTTAGCTTTTTTATCATAAGACAACCTTTTAATTCTCAGATTATTCTCCTTGTCTCTGCTGTGATCTGACATTTACTCATGGTTGCCAGGTGTCTGATTGTTCCATGAATCTTTGTATCTGGTACATCGACCAGTTAAGTGCCTCTCAAACACACTGACAAACTCTCAGGTCATAATTTGATTCTTTATGAGCACTTTATGAAAGGTCACTCAAATGGAAAGTTCAACCAGTTCATATATACAGTATGATAAAAACCTGTGTCTTAGCTCAGACATATACTGTGTGTGCTCTCTGCTGCAGGTACCAAGCTACAGCTATGCTGAACTTTTTCAAATTAGATCTAAATGATTACCTGTAAAGTAAATCATCACTCACAATATTGACCTTCAGGGTATCTAATGTATGATGTTTTAGATTTAACCAGAACTCAAAAGTGTTTCAGACGTTTTATCTTTAAAGACAAAAACACTCTCTGCCTCTTTCTTTAGCCTTCTCAGAGTCAGTGGAAGCACCAGAGAGACCTCCAAAGCCCTTGCCCAGACGAATCAACTCGGAGCGTCGACCGAGCCCTGTCCCACCCGTCCCTGCTCCACCTACTAGTGGGGCAACAGGAGGAGAAGCAAACCCCCAAATCAGCAGCGAGATCGAGCACCTCATGAGTCAGGGCTACTCTTACCAGGACATCCAGAAAGCACTGATGATTGCACAGAACAATATCGAAATGGCCAAGAATATCTTACGCGAGTTTGTCTCCATTCCCTCCACTGCACATATTCTTACATAGCACAGTCCTTGTGCCTCTCTTGTCACGTTTGCTCTGTCGCCCTAGCTTGGCCCAGCCTGGTTGGGTTTAGGTTGGCACAGGCCAGCCCAAAGCCCAAACATTGCCTGCAGCACTACCTCCGGTGCTGGCTGACGCCCTTCACCCCTGTGGATTTTTAACTGGCTGTTATTCCAGGAAGCTCACAGCATCTCTGGGACTTCGTGCCCTGCACTCCATGCGCTTTCAACAGTGTCTGGCCTTCTTTAAACTGCTACAGCAGACCTCCTCATTTTCAAGAACATCTCCATGGGATAGACTTATCGCGTGTGGGAGGGTGGGTGGGGGGTTATGACAGGACGCCACATCTCGCAAGACTTTCATAAGAATCCTGGAAAGACATTGTTATCTTTCATGTCAAAGCCTCTTGCTGAAAATGTAACCAACACCTCACAAATAAAACTAAAAATGTATGTCTATATGAGAATTTAATATATGAGTACATATATAAATTAAATGTGTGTAATATATACAGTACGTGCATATACAGTATGTGAAAATGATTTCAGCTTTGGAGGGGTCACTGTCGGTACAAGTTTTATGGGTAGACAGGGACCAGATTAAAGGGAGGTCAGACTGAGGGATGAGAGTGAAGAAGTACATGTAAGGTAGAGGAAGGGTGTCGTCGTTACCAGGATTTGTTTGTGAGCAGCAGTTTTGAAGACGTGCCGAGGAGCTTTGTCATTACAAATTCAAGTCTGTTATGACCTAACGACTGCTTTGGTACTTTTTTTTTTCTTTTTTTTTTTTTTTTAGAAAAACATGCTTGTTTTGTGTGTTTTTTGTTTTCAAAGCAGCATGATGATGGTTTCAGGTCTGGACTGTTGTCTGGCAAAGTGTGTGTCTATATAGGTGTAACTGTGTGTTTGTGTATGTGAGTATGCATGCATGTGTGTCTGCTGGACCTACTCCTCATGACCTGCTCTTAAATGAAGCCCTGTTCTTGTACAACATGAATGTGGAAACACAGTGAGTGTACTCAGACTCATGCTCTGTAAACGTACTACTGCTCTAACTCATGGCAGGGTTTACTGTAGCTGTAGAGCCTGGCAGTGAGATTATTAGATGACATATTAATATGCAGTACCAGACAGGCTAGTGCTGGGTGATCGTGGTGGCTGAAAGGTTTTCAGTCTGTCTTTGTCTAACTTTATTGGCTAACTGGTTCAGGTTTCTGTCCCAGCTCAGTACAGTGATATGAAACAAAAAAAAAAAAATACTGATTTACTTTGATAATATATTATTGTAATATGATCATAAACATTGTTATTATAATTAATTCAGAAGTGCTTCACTGCTGCTACTATTGTTAGTGCTAAACAATTAAGCCTTAAATGTACATTTGTGAATATTGTGTTTAACCGTCATCCTGTTTCTTTGAAGTGACAGTATCATCCGTGTTTCTCCAGTCCATAATGTAGCATACTTGAAAGTACAGATGGCTTGTGAGTCCGAAGCCGTCGACTCTTCAGTGTTTTTAAAACCTTTTTTTTGTTTTTATATATTATCTATGATTCTCTTGAGGTAGATTCAGTAATAAAGCAAACAAAAATGCTTTAGATATGGAAAGCAGCCATTTTGTTAAAAGATTGAAGCTTCACTTTCGCGTAGGTTTCCGTTCTTCACTGGTGTTCGCCCGGCTAAAAGGAAGCTTTTTAAAAAGTAGACTCGTGGGTTTGCTGGCCCACCCCCAAGTCTACATTGAAATCAGTATTTGGGCCAACTGTAAGAACTAACTCAGGAATATTGTTAATCTAAATAAGTGGTGTTCACCATAGCTGTCAAACATTGGAGGAGACTCACCTGGCAGCTGTCTGTTCACCCAGGTGACAAGTAGCCAAAAGCATCCGCTTAATGAAGTTACACAAGTAGAAAATAACTTTTTTTTGTTTTTGTTGTTGGTCACATTTTAACTTGCACGTTTTGTATTATTTCCAATGTTTGCAGGACTAGAGACAGGAGCTTAATGTACAGGTACTATGAATGAGTAACACATTGATGCAAGGAGCTTTTAGGTACACTGACTTGAACCTCTCAGCATATGAAGAATGTTGTTGGTTTTTTTTTTTGTTTTTTTTGGGTGGGGCGTGGATGTTGGTCATGTCAATAGCTAATCAGCCCGAGCTTATTCTGGGTAATGCTCTGTGTTGACTGGAAGCTATCGCCGCCGCACTGCCTGGCCATCCTCTAGTTCTTTTTTTTTTTTTTCTGTTCCAGGTTGCCTTGAGAAACTTTTTGAATGATATGATGGGTAATGAACGGGGAGGTCCCCAATCCTCAATACTGTACAAATGTTGTGTTGATGTTTTCAGCAAGGACAGCATGTCATTGTTGTGTATAATTTACCTTTTCTTTTTGTTTATCTCAGTATACCAGTTTTTTGCTTTGATACTGTCACTCTAAAGAAAAGCAAATTGTATAAAGTTAGTGTTATGTAAAAAAATGGCTGTTTTATTTTCTTTTGCATTCCTGTACTTGCATTTTGTTCCAAAGCTTTTGTTTACTTCTGTGAATAATTCTGTGAGCAGTGCCATATGTTTAGAGATTTTCACCATGTTTAGGGTAAGGCCTTGTTTTGGAAGTTCGTAGGTATTGATCTGTACCCGTTAATCTGCGAAGGCAAAATTGTGCAGTATTGCTCGTATTAATCGGTCATCTTTGCTGCATCTATGAGTGTAGAGCTGATCTGTGAATGGCCTCAGCTTCTTTCAGGATCGGTGCTGTGTCTCAGAGGTGCTAGATGCTCATCGGCCTCTTTTGCCCTCAGTCACTCTGTTGGGGTACTTCAGCTTTTTGCCAGAAGGGGGAGCCGTTGTTCCATGTAGCCATGTCGCTTCTCATTAGTAAAAGGCATTTATTAACTTTTCGATGGTTTTTCAAGCTCATATCACTTTGGAAGTATGCACAGTGCTGTTAATAAAGTAAGCAGAAGCCCTGACGTGTCTCTCTTCATTACATACTGTAATTCTAGGTGTCAGTCTGTAAATGCAATGAAAGTCAGAGTTATAAAACGCTGGAAAAAGGTTAACACAACAGACTACAGGATCTCACATTTCCTGTGCATACATTAAAATCAGTGCACACATTTTGTGAGTATTCTTTTAATCTCTTTTTAATGTGTTGACTTGTTGAAGCAGGAGGAAAAGCACATGGAAACACCAGAGCCGTTTTAATGTTAGAACTAACTGTGTGTTTCCTGCAAAGAGACGAGACGATGAACAGGAGAAATGACTGGAAGCAGAATGAAGGTACAGATACGTTGACACTCTTATTTTGAAAATGATGCAAAAAAAAAAAAAAACAATTAACAATACAATTTCTTTTTATCTTCATCATACACAGATGTGAGCATGTTAGGAAATGAGTCCACCAAATGGACAGACCTGCAGTCAGGTTCACTACTTCTGTTTACATCTTGCAGCTGAAAGTCTTGAAGGTTCAGTAATGGATTTGGTAATTGCATTAAAAAGGCCAAATCTGATTTGACTTCTTATCAAATCAGTGTCATATCAGCCATTTTTAAACTTGAATGTAACTTAATAAACCTGTAACATAATTCTAAGGATTGAACATGTTCAGTACTGTCTGCAGGAGCAAGACAACATTAACACGCTTTAGTTGTTTACATGTTACAACTTTATTCATACGTTTCCTAGAATGTTGCTACTAATTATAGGACAATAGATAATGCTGCATTTCAATAGAAGTCAATATTAAAACCCTTTTCTTTCACTACTCCACCTGACATCTCCATTTCTTTTCAAGTCTTTTTTCTCATGTTGAAGTGACCTGCTGTGCATTGACAAAATGTCACTATGGGGAAGCGTACAGTTAATGGAATTAATTAGAAAACTAACAGTTTCTATTTGTCATGTAATTAGTACCAAATTACACATCACAGCTCTTTCTAAGGAAACGCACTGGGAAATAATTAAGAAAATGTGTCCTTATAAATCAACAGCAGTCTGAAATGAAACTCGAGAAAGTTCATTTGGTTTAAAAGGAGGAGAAATTATGACACTGCCTCATTTAGACAAATGTTCAGTTCTTTTTATCACTGAACAGCCAAAAACTACAAACAATGAGTTTGTTGGTAAATTAGTGTGAATGTCATGACGAACATTAATTTAGCATTTTACAGCTCCAAGACCTTAAAAGACTTAAAAACAGCAGAAAAAAAGACCAACGGAGGACAGGAACAGTATGACAGCTGCACAGAGCTTATTGGTTGTTGATTGTCTTCAAACTTAATTTGCATATGTGGAGTCACAGTCATCACCCCCTCCTCAGTAGTCATATTTTACAGTAAAATAACATTTAAATGAGGAGTGGGTGTCAATTTAAGGCATTGTGTCTGAGGGGGATTCTGTGTGTCTCAGATCCAACAGATTATTTCAAGTTTCAGTCACCACATGATGATTCATTCATGTCTTTTCCCTACGAGGAGGGTTGTTTCATGTCGTGAACCACATTTACCATGAACAAATCTGTTCAACCCTCGTCCTCCCCCTTAAAGAAATAAAATATGCTACAGAAATAAATTTCATCCACATACAATCACATTTCAATAATCAGTCAATCAATAGTCTCACAACACAATGAATAACCTCAAAGGAATCAGTGCACCGAACATTAAATACAACTAAAAGTACAAAATGTGGAGTTTCTACACGATTTGAATGTAACTTCTAAGGCATTTGTAACTCTTTATCTCGGCCGTTAGCATTGCTTTAACTCAAACACAAAAAGAAAGCATGCAAAGAAAAGAGAACTACGAATAATGTTAATCCTTCTAAGTTAAATCCTGACTAGATTATTCACACATCTCGCAAAAATATCTTCTTTAATATACAGTACACAAATTTGGGAGTGTAACGCAAAAGTGTTAGCTAAAGAGAAAAACAAAAACAAATGTGAAGTGATATGTGAGTAAATGTTCAACTAAGTTTTCAGAGCTAAAAGACAAAATCATTACAACCCCCCAAATTTCAGTGTACGAACTTTAAGCAAAACAGAAAAATGAAAATGAACGCAGCTAAAACTATCTCAGCTTTTCTTGCTCTCTATAAAGAGCACCAAAACATAATAAAAAACCAGGTCATTTCTTTTTAGTTGTTTTTTTCTGTCGTGTTATTTTAAATAATTAAATATGTACAGTACATAGATTATAATATGTACACTTGATAAAGAGCTGTTTCAAGCTGTTCTGCAGTGATTGTGTCAACTGGGTATAAAAACTGTCCCTGGTCAATTTTGTGCTCTAATTATTGTTCTAAGGACGATCAGGAGTATACAAAGCTGACTGTAAGGAGCACTACAGTCTAACATTTGTCCATGGTTTGAAAGCATGAAGAGTAATTCGCAGTGTAATGTCATGAAGCGATCAAATCACTTCTCATTAAAGCTCGAGCTGCATTCCAACAGCAATATGACAGGATGTGAAGCACAGGAAGCAAAAGCTGCAGCTCGGAATCATTTGAGTCCCAGTCGTCCATCCGCATATTAACCAACAGACAACTGAGCTTTTCCATGACATAACTCTAGGATAAGGAGCTCTGGTGGAAGCTTGAAGGCATCAGCGGGTGTGAGCCTGAGAGGGAAGAACAGGGGCGGCTGTTGCTTTGTCTGCAGTCACTTCTGCACGTCCAAATATTCACCGCCCTTTACTCCAGGGGGAAAATACAGACAGTAAAACACAGGCAGAGACAAACAGAGAGGGCGAGGGAGAGACAGGGGATGGGGGATGTGTAAATATGTTGCTGGTGTTGTGGTAGAAATTGTTATTAATTAAAATTCACAATTAAGACAAATTTCTGGGATTAAACATTTGCTAGCGGGCTCAGTACCAGCAACACAGAAATGTTTCAGGCAAAGAGACTCTTTTTAATCAACTCTTTAATGCATGAATTTTTCTCACACTGTTTAACATACTTTCCAGACATCTTTCATAACCCCTAATCTATGTCTGATAAATGTGTTGATGGGCACTTCTGTAGGTCACTCATGACAACCAAAAGGTCCCACTCAGACCAATCATACTTATTTATACTCAAATAGAAGCCTTGTTGTATATCTTTCCACCACAGGTGTAATCAGATCAAGAGAAAAAAACAATATAATCTTTGACCCGAGCCAGGTCTGTTTGAGATTAGATATCTACCTGGTCGCTGGAAGGTTGCTTCTCTCCATTGACCCCAAGGAGAATGGCTTCCTCTGTGTTATCACTCTTCATCTCCACCACAATGTTATCTTTGTTTGACTTCTCTTTGGTGCTGCAAAACAATGAAGGTGCTCAGGTTAGAAACAATACACTGTTCCACTGTGCAACCATTATGAGTCATTAGAACTCAGAAATAGTTCATATTTTGCATAGTTCATATCATCATATTACCTTTTACAAAATGTTCTGCTGTAGAAATTAGTTTTTTGTGAATTGGCACATTCCACAATAAAAAAAAGATATCAATATAAAAAATACAGTATTGTACAGTTGCTCTGGCACAAGTTTAAAAAACAGATTCAATTTGCATAGCCCTAATTTAAAAACATCTAGAGGATTAGATAATACATGCGAGCCTTGTATACATTTATCTCTGTGTGGATTTGTTGTTTGTCTTTAAAACAATATAGTGTCAAACAATAACTAGTTCTCATCAAAATAAAATATGAAATAGCTTTTCCTTTTCCCTACTGGACTGTTTTCCAGATGCACAGCATTACGTAATGCTGAATTAATTGGCCATCACAGTATGTTGCAATGCTGCTCAGCAGGGTAATGATGTTAGGATGATGATGCACTCATCCAGTGACCTGTGCATTTAGAAATAAGATGATCGGAGGTACCTGTAGGAGACACTGAACTGCTAACCCTTGGTGCCTTAAGGGGGGCTGCCTGTCCACAAGAATTTCCCCACATGGATTAATAGAGTATCTATTGTTATTATTAGTGAACATCTGCATCACGCAGCTCTCATTGCACTTACAGGTCTTGCTTGCCAGATCTGCCACAGATCCTGCCTGTTTTGTAGAGGAAGTAGAGCACACTCCCCAGGATGGCCAGCAGCAAAATGCAGATAATGATAACTGCAATTATGACACCACTGCCCCCTGGTGGAAAAGAAGCACAAGAACAACCACAGGGCTCATAGCTGTATCTAGATTATGAGCAAGATGACAGTGCGAGGCAGAAGAGTCAGATACAGAATCGCATTGTGCAGGTTGTACAGCATTTCACAGTGTGTCTAAAAGAGTGCAGCACTAGCATCATTCAGGTGACTTAAATCTGGCAACCTAAGGAAAGGAAGGTGCATCCAGGCATGTAGGAGGAGAGGTGTACTTGTGCAACAGCATGACAACATGCACGGGAGGTGGTGACGATTTAACTCGGCGACAGTTTGATATTTTGAGAGAGCAGAGACTGAATAATGGTAAAAGGTGAGAGAGGGAGATGCTGTGGAGGAGAAGTGGAAGGAAGCAATTTGACTTTGAGATGGACAGGTGAAGGAGAATCTGCAGCAGCGTGACATACAAACCTTTCTTGATTTTCTCTGGTGTTTCATTGACTGAGAAAAACCACATGAGCAGAATGATAAGTCATCATCAGCAGACTCAACACACACACACACACAGTTTAAATCTTCAGCAGAGGCCACAACTGACTAAACATTTATTCAACACGCAACAGGACAAATCAGCCCTGTTAAATTTCATCTAACCAGTGCTTGAAGAGAAACAACAACCCAGTTTTCCTCCGAGGGGCTGGACCTTTCCTGGCATTATGTACAACTGAGACGGGAGGCAGAAGGACACACACAAAAAACACAAAGCAGCAACCTTAATGGGAGTTAGCCTTGCTCTGAGTGCATTTCAAGCATCAGCTGTTTTCTAGAGTCAGAGCGATGTGTGATTGTGTTTGTGTACAGTTTACGTATCTGTGCAGAGCAACGCAAACAGGACTGATCTACTCAGTAATGCTCTGTGTAGAACGTAAACTATTGTATGCCATTAATTTTTATTCTTGTCGGTTTTCGTTTACACATAATTTGTAAAACTTATTAAAAGACTATGAAAGTTTAATTACAAAATAGGAAGCAGAAAAAAATATCAGTGCTTTGCCAACAAAAGAGTCATTAAGATAATGCAGAAAAATAATAGGCCCCTGTATCTTTACCGATTTAAAATAAATACTGTGTAGAAACCACTGCAACCACTAACCAGTGCTGCTGAAATGACCTCTCAGTCGTGCCAGTTTACTAATTGCTGCAGCCTGCAGGTGCTTTCTAGTTTTCCTTTCTCTCACTCATTCTTTCTGCCTGACTCACAGAAAAACAGCACAGCCACACCGTTACTGAAAAGAAGCCTATAAACCACAACCCTACAGTGAACATGTAGAATATAAGCTTATAAGCTAACTGAAGTATTTCTATCAATAGATTTTTTTTATATATAGTAACTATCAAAACTTCCAGTAGTTGATTTGACTCATGACTTGATTTGCAAAGAGTAACTATGGTCTTACCTGCAGAGGAAATTGTAGTTGTGGTTGTATTGGTAGTGCTAGTAGTAGTAGTAGTAGTAGTAGTAGTAGTAGTAGTAGTGGTGGTGGTGGCTGGTGTGGATGTATGATTAGCTGAA
>JAUBNQ010000005.1:17156295-17169308 GCA_032353495.1 Ctenopoma kingsleyae | reverse complement strand
CAACCTCTCCTCTCCTCTCCTCTCCTCTCCTCTCCTCTCCTCTCCTCTCCTCTCCTCTCCTCTCCTTTCCTCTCCTTTCCTCTCCTCTCCTTTCCTCTCCTCTCCGTCTGCAGTCCACGTTCCACTCAACTCAACCACTCAAAGCAGATGCCCGCCCAGCCTGAGCCTGGTTCTGCTCAAGGTTTCTTCCATTAAAAGGAGTTTTTCCCCTTCACTGCTGCCTAGTACTTGCTCATGGGGAATATGCTGTGTTTTCTATATAATTTCATATGGTTGTGTATGTTTTCCATATAATTCTGTAAGCTTACCCTGTAAAGTGCCTTGAGATGATTTTTGTTGTAATCTGGTGCTATGTCAGTAAACTGAACTGAACTGAATTAATATTCACAAGCCTTTGTACTGTTTCCTTTCCAGGTTCTTACTGGGGATCTGGCTTATGTTTCACTAATCCTAACAACCTTAAATTCACCACAACAGTTCTAGACATCTTCAGATTGATGTTGCACTGTCATGGCCCTGATCAAAAACAGTGGTGGGCCACTCACGTTCAGTTACAGTCTCTTGCAGGGGAATGCATAAACAGAGTGTTTGAGCCGCTCAAAGCTTTACAGTATTTCAGAACAGAGATAAGACAACATGTGCCCAAACTTTCCAAACAAGGACCTGGTTTTGGGGCACAGCGAATATTTCCGAATATATATTAATTTCTGAATATTGACAGAAAGGTATGAATATACTGAGTGTTATATTTGGTAACAAAAGGAAGTCAGAGCAAAATGTCTTTCAATGATTGTGCTTTGAAGAAGATCCAAGCCCTTCAAACTCATTTTCTAACAACATCCAAACTGCTCCAAGTAACAGCTGCTCGAAATCATGGGAATGAAACAGTCACACTCCTCGCTGTGGAAATGTGCCGGAAGAGAAGTCTGAATTTAGAGACGTCCATTTCAGACTCGCACTGCTCCGCTGATCCTCTGCCAGATTGCAGGGCCTCAATTTACTATGCTATGGTTGAGACACAACAAGGACATTTATTGTCTGTGGTCAGCTCATATCTTCTGAAGAGCAGCACTTGTTTCGAGGCTCAGTGCCTTAGCCGCAGCATACAGCGATGACCTTTAAATGAGCGAGGTCTAATGTGGCTGCTCTTTGGCCGTCTTGATTAGCTGATGTCACAGGAAGTGAATAGTATCCTTATCGAGGATCACCACTACAGTCCCAGAGCATGCCCATATTTCCTCTGATGTCATCAGGGGCTGGAGACAGAGTTCTGGCACAGACCACAAACCACACTCATTTGTGCACATGTTCAAACAGAGCGTCTTTTCAGATACTTCACCCCTGAATGAGTGTTAACCAACATCATAGAATATTTGAGATAATAATCATTAACGATTGTGAGAGGGAGAAAAACTGACAATAAAACTCACCACAATCTAGTTATCTGATGTGCAGTATGCCTAAAACAATTAGTGAACCAATAAACAGATTAGTGGATGCACACAGCATTAATCTGCAGCTATTGTGACAACACAACAGAAATAAACTAAATATTTCTGAAAAAATGAAGGTGTTACCTATGGTAAGTTTTAATTGTACATTTCTCCAATTTTCACCATTATATAAACTAAACTTCTAATAGATACACTGGGAAAATGCTCTATTCGCAGTTTTAAAATGGGCTTTTGTACAAACTGTACTGCTGACAAACGTATCCATACATTTAATGTACTATATGAAATATACTGAAAAAAGCTCTTCCAAAAGAACGTAAACATGTTCGTGTGGTCTAACAGTTACGTTTGACAGGGTAGATGTGGATTGCAGGTGAAAGGAACCAGCACAGACTTCAGAAGGCAAGAAAGTGACAGAAGGACAGGAAGTTGAATTGAGTCGGGGAAGCTCATGGACAATGGTATGGCTGAACCTAAAACAGGAGATCAGCACATTACAAAGATGAGGTAGGGGAAGAATGTGGTTGATAACAAACAGGGTTAAGTAAAGGTAAAAACATGGGCATGGTTGAAGGGCAAGAGGGGAGGGAAGAGGAAGGGTTGGGGGCAAAAAACACACACAGACATTGACCTCTCTAGTTTAAACAAACAGGTAAAAGCTAAACAAGTAAAAAAGTTACAATGAAGCCGTGACGTGTGACGTGGAGAGCTGAGGTAGTGTGTCCGTCTCACCCATATAACACTCACACACTCTCTTCTAAAAATAAACATCTGCACCTCACAGGCTGCCATCCAACTTTTTTATTATAGTTTCTAACAGCTGACTTAAAGACGCTGTCAGTGACTAAAATTATAAACTACACACAAAATACTTTTTTCTTTCCTTTGGCTTCACACAGAAACACAGTGTAAAAAATCACACGTGTGCAATGTCTCACTTTGGGAATGTGTTTGACTGCTTGTGTGCGTTTCTGTGTGGGAAAGAAACATAGTCCAGCTATTCACCACTGCCGGGGCAACACCGAGCCACTTGATCAGTGCTGGGAAGAGACAAGAGCTGACAGAGAGCAGAGGGAGAACTCCCTCGCTACAGCTGTACCTCTACAGATGCCAGAAGCTAAAAATAAACGCAGCAAACTATTCAAAGTTAACAAAAGTAACTCCTAACTACCATGGGCATCTCATAAACATATGGCATGTTTATTCACAACATGTAAAACAAGCTGCAGTCTGTTTGCAAACTAATATTTCAATCTTTTCTTAAGAGTGTGCGTTCTTCAATCTTCGTGCATCACTCAACCTGCAAACAACAAACCCATTGTGCAATGGGCAAGCACTGAAATGAACAAAAAAGGGATGGACGTGGTGCATCCAATTTACAGCCACCTAAATATTGAGTCATATAAAGAACATTTTCATTCAGTGTGTAATAATAAACCACAGCCTTTGAGGAGCGGGCGGTAGAATAATTTCTTCTTTAGTGAAAGTGTCTTCTTTCTAAAATCTACTTTATGTGGGGACTTTCAGAAGATGAGGGACAGTAGAGGCAGCAGGGGACTGTGCTCTGTCACATCTATGCATTCTACACAGGAGCTGCACCTACAGAGAGTAGAGTTTCCCAGAACACCCAGAGAATCCCTATAAATGATGACATGTTGAACATCCACTGTTACCTTCTAACTTCATTCAGTAAACTTCGTAATTAGTTTGAATTCTCTGACTCTTTACGCGCGTGTTTCTTGACATAAAACTTTGCGTTACCTGACGCGCGCGTGCTGCTGCTGCTGCGCAGAAAGAGCATCACGTGTTTCTCTTGCACTCACCTGTCCAGGTGTGAAGGAGGAACACGAGTCCAACGAGCAGAGAGGCGGTGTCCCGTACAGCCATGGTTGTTGGTCGGCGCTGCAGCTGTCCGCGTAGGGGTGTGTGTGTATGGAGGTAGTCTGACAGGGACTGGTCCTCCTGGTAAACTGTATGAGACTGACAGAGAGGAGCGGCGGGGCAGCGCGCTGAGCCAAATGATGCAGGAGGGTGTCCACTGTAAAAAATGTCCATTTCTGCCCGTCTTTCGGGTTTACGGTCTCTCTGTGCGTGCGTCATATTATCTGGACGCACGACGTGCATTGACAACACGGCCTCGGCTCTTTAACGCTTTATTTATTTAGATGAACTCATTAGTTCAAGAGCTCAAAGAACCTGAATTCAAATGAATTTTGCAGAGGGATATTTTTTGCAGTGTGCAGAAAAGGAGGAACTTAACTGACGGCAGCATGAGGGCGGAGGTCTGGAAGATAATTTTACAGTTTTTTATCCCCGTTGTGGCCTAGACTAACATTTCCAACCTGGTACACAAGAGAACTATAACTTATGTTTTCTCAATAAGAAAGCGTGAATGGTGAAGACTAGTAGGACTTGCTTAGGCGATACATGGGCGTGATTTAGGAGTGGAAAGGCGTGGCAGTCGTTTCTTTAACATTTACTGTTCATGACAAAGTGCATCAGTTCTACCAGTCTGTCCGTTTCACGATTAGAATAATTCAGGGCTGTTGCGTTCAAGGTGTGTTGAGGATGCACAAAGCATCTGTGGTATAGAGCTGGAGGCAGAAGCAGAGGGAGGCGTGATGACATAACTTCATCTTAGACAAAATTCCTACATACTCTCTGCAGCTGTAGATCATCTTTACCCTACATATTTTTGTCACTCAAAATGCTGAAACAATTCAGAGTCTATGTCTTGTTCTTTGTGTTGATAATACTGTTGTTATCCCATTGCAATGAAAAAATATCTTAACATGAGCAAATAAAACACATTAGCTTCAAACAATATACCATTAAATACTGAACAGTGATGTAATGGCTACATTTGCTTGGCTGTATCTGTGAAAGGGAATAGAATAAATATGAGTTATTTGCTGTCTGCAGTGCTTCCTCTGGTGGGTTTTGTCTCGACACAGTTTAAGGTGTCAAAACATGTCATTGCACATTATTCAGCTGGATTTTGTTCTCCGTTAATACATTCTGCAAAGATTATCTTCATCTACATCCAGACTGTCATAAAACATACAACATTGGTCAGTTGAATGCCAAACTTAATATGGACACAATAATGGAGATGAATCAGACTGACTCCCTAAACAAACTATGTAAAAACACAGCGCCTGCCAGAGGACATGATATCATTTACTTTATTCACCTCCTGTGCTTTGGTTGCAGGACTCTAACTTCTGATGGGTAAAACTGTTTCACTTATACATGATTTTATGGCTTTTTACGTGATTTTGAGGGGTCACTGTTTGCCAAACTGTAGGGCACCACCCGCATATTACTGGAAGGATTGTAATGCAGATAAGAAGAGGAGACAAGAAGACTGAGAGAAAATGACACCAAATACTGGGCACTTGACCATCTGTGCTGATCCAACATGTTTTTAAAACCTTAAACTGTCAGTACAGTTCTAGCAGTCATTTAATTTGATCCTGTGAGGGCTATCAGCCTGTAAAGTTGGACACAGATCAAAGAATGGTGAAATGCATCGCGTACACTGATGTTTTGTAACCTTCACTGCTGGAAAATACCAGTGTCTACCAGCTCTGGCTGCCAAGTGGGTTGCCTCAGAGCGCCGGTCACGGCCATGTAGGAAGGAGCAGCCAATGATAGTGAGCCCAGTGTGATGCCCAACACAGAATGATTAATTTACTTTGTGTTCTTTGTTTAATTCTGGTCAGATCAGGACATTTGGTGAGCGTTATTTTTATGTTTCTAGAATATTGGTTTAAGGTTCTAATGAAATTGGGATTTGTTTTGCTGTGTTTTCAGTGATTTCATTGCTCTTTATAGTATTTTGTTGTATTTTGTTTAATTTTTGCCCAACAAATAAAAAGGCCAGGAGACAGCTTCAGTGATTTCTTCTTTTTCATATATATATATACAGTATTTTAATGCTAGATAGCGAAGGCTGGTTTGTCTCAGGCAAGCTCAGAGTCAAGACTTTCAAAAAATTTTGATTTTTCATTTAGATGATTCATTTGCACATATTTCTTGCAATAATGATAAATTGTAATTTCAAAATAACACATCTGTACTGTACCTAAGTACAATTTACATATGGGGAAAATGCCAATGAAGTTCAGTTAGCATCTAACAAGAAACTGTAAACAAATAGTATTATTTACAGGAGTGGATACAGCTTAAGTGTTGCTATAAAATTTACAGTCTACTGTACATGTACAGAATGTAAACTACATTTCTATATATACAGAGAGATGTAGTATAGACTAGTGAGTTGAAGTTTAGATTTATTAGGGCCAGTAACTGCACACGGCTCAGAGGTTTGGGGGGGTACCTGCAGACCTGCAGAAAGGTACAGAGAGAGGGAGACAAAGTGTTGGGGAATCATGTCTGATCTCTGGATCATCTAACTTTGACATTTGTATTCTCGCATTCAGCTTGTGTAATGTCTAAATATGTTCAGGGTTCCAGTGCATGTCTGAGAGCAGTCTAAGACTATAGCAGCATAGCTAAGAGTCACCTGAGCCAAGTCTAACTATAACCCTCCTGAACCTGAACTGGGAGCTGGTTCCACAGGAGAGCAGCTTGACAGCTAAAGGCTCTGCCTCCCATTTTACATTTGGAAACTCTAGGAGCCATAAGTAAACCTGCAGTCTGAGAGTGAAGTGTGAAGCGTCTAATTTTACCAATATTCCTCAGGGGGAAGGAAAAAAAATAGTATATACTGTATAAGGTAAAAGAGAAAAAATAACTCCAGTATAGAATAACCTTATGGATAAATAGCAAATCTCTGAGTTTTTAGGGCCAAATACAATAACTTTTGTCTTTTTAGAAGTAGAAAAGTACAGGACATCCAGGTCTTTATGTCTTTTAAACAAGCACTGTTGCTTCCTTTTGATGGAAATATGAAGCCAATAGTTAGAAAAAATCTTAACATCTCTCTGTCTAAATCTGCCTTGCTGTTGTGTTAACCGGGCCTTGTGCTGTCAGAAACTCAACAACATCCGATTTGAATTGCCATATCACCTCCACAGAGAGGGTAACAATTGAAATTGTCTGAGCCCTCACAATGTGCTTTACACAGAAGAAATTTCAGTTTGTTCATTGACGTTCCTGTGAAATATGTGTTCCTGTGTCTAATTTACAGTATCCATGTAAAACCTACCAACCTACAGAAAAGAACAAAAACAACAAGAAGCTCAGTATACATCATATCACTTTAAAGGAGTGGAAGCCAATGTGCTGATGTATTCATTTTCTTTAGGGTGAAGCACAGCCCTTATGGTTTGCACTGATACAGTGGACAACAAGCGATTCTCAAGAAAACCACATTGTTCTGCCCCTCTACGTCAGTAAATTATGGCTGAATCAGAAGGACTGACGTGATTTGGGGCGGCGCAGAAGTAGTGAGTATTATACATAAATTAGATATAGAATTTGAAAAAAACACCATTTTAAACATCTCTCTTAAAACTCCTTGTGGACAAATTGCAAGAATGTCCCCTTTTTGCCCCTTATTTAATATGATACATCCTGGACTGGGCGTTAGGGGATATCAGGGGGTAATGTGTTTGGGAATGAGACTGAATGAGGAAAATAGAGGCAGGAAAAGTCCATCCCCTCCCCCAAAGAGTTCCCAGGGACTAAAAGCAAATATATTGTAAGAGCTTTTTTTCACAACACGCTGACAGGGGAAAACCACAGCTTTTAGATTTTTGCATAAGCAGACATAATTCAAAATTATCCGTTGCGCACAAACTGTGTAATGAAAGTTTTTCATTTCAATATACACATCTGGCTCAGGAAATAATCATCTTTGTTCTTTGTTCTAAGTTTCACCCTTTAACTTGGTACCTATAAGATTTCCACTGCTGATGCACTGACTCCAGTGTCCTTGCTATGCCCCCCTGTGTGTGCCATTCCTCTATGATTGATTACACACAACTTCTGTTTATCTCAGCAAGGCTTACAGTGCTGTGCTCATGGGCTAAGGAAAGCCTGAAGGAAGGAAAGAGAGGAAAAGAAGTCATTCTTTCCAAACCGCTAAGGCCAGACCCAAGAACAAGTTGTTTTGGGGGTAGCCTACCCGGCATAAGAGACAGCTATTGTCCAAATTAATCCAGAGGACGAGGGGCTTTTCAGCATGTGCTGGTTTTGTGAGGGGGCTCTGGTGAAGAGTGGGAGAGAAATTTGAATTGCTGCTAAACTCCGTCACAACAACAAGAGTTGTGACAAAGAGACGCTTTGATAACTACAGTGGCCAAGACTTGAACATTGCTTCTCCATGGTGATTATATGTAACAAGCGGCATTAATCATAATGAATCCACCCACTGACATGTTTCTCCAGTGTTTCAGCCTGGGATGATGAAAAAGAGAAAAGGAGGATGAATTGCAAAGGTTAATGAATTCACTTCACTAGTAATGCAACTTGTTATCTCTGTTTGGGGCAGTTATAGCTAATGGAAAATGGAAATTTAAAAAATTGCAAAAAAGCT
Source organism: Ctenopoma kingsleyae (assembly GCA_032353495.1). NCBI lineage: Eukaryota > Metazoa > Chordata > Actinopteri > Anabantiformes > Anabantidae > Ctenopoma > Ctenopoma kingsleyae. The sequence goes on along the minus strand of JAUBNQ010000005.1, from coordinate 17,161,349 downwards.
TAAAAAAAATCTAATTGTTTCTGTATAGAAGCCGAATACCAAACAATGGATCATTACAGCTTCACAAATGCAAATAGTTCTTCTCGATTTTAACGAAAATGATTTTAAATGAAGATAGAAAATTATTATTAGTTGTTGTTTTGGTCATTGTTGAAGCTAAAATGCCAAATGTTTGATGGTTCCAGTTATTCACATATGAAAATTTGTGCCTTTTGTCATGTTAGAGTTTTTAGACAAAACAAAATGCTATTTAATTTATTTAATTGTTTACGGCATCTCCTGTCTATTTAATTACTTTAATGTATTTCACTGCTTTTCTCATATATTACTTATAGAGAGTATAAATAAAGTAAGAAATGAAATAAATTCAGACGTTTGGCTTCAAGCGTAAGATTAGAAACTGTTGTAGACTCTGGTAAATTGTGATCCTTCACACTAATCTGACAAAATTATTAATCTAGTAATTATTAATCTAGGAAATTGAAAAATTCAACAAAACAAGAAGAAACAATTAGAAACGCTCTTGATAATTAAACAAAGCATCCTGGGTGGGGGACGGATTAGGGGCAGAGTAATGAATCATGAAGCAGGAAGCAGCTACGGACACTCATGAGCATCCTGCAGATGCACAGACAAGGTCCTGAGAAGACGACTCAAAGAACAGGAATGTCACACTGAGGGACCTCCAGTCTTAGTCATCCTATTCACAACAGGAAAATCATCATCACTGCCTCTTTTGCTATACAGTGCATCTTTTATCCTGGTTCTCATTTTCTCACCTTTTTCTCAGTTTGCCATCACTCCCTCTCTCACTCAGCATGCAACAGAAGCAGAGGGTTACTGTGGAATTCAGGGTCCTGCTCTGGGTCTCGACCAGTCTGCACTCTGGTGATTTCTACTGTTTGGAGTTTGTGTTTTCCCAGAGATGCTTCTGATCTGCCACTTACCCCCCGTCCTCTTTCTAAAACACACACACACACACACACATACAAGCACAGACACACACATACAGATGTATTTTGAATGTAAATTTATGTGACTCCAGTGTACTGGCTGGCTGCCAGAGTCATCACTGAAGATCTGAACTCTAAGTCCCTAAATAAACCACAAAATATGGGAACACATTGCAAAACTTTTAGTCCCTCCACTATGTCATAATGACAGATTTCCAAGATTGTGGTGAGACTGGTCTGTGCAAAAATTGATTAGGTTTGACTTTGAGTTAGCCTCAGACAAGTTGTCATGTTGTTCTAATGAACATTGTTGTAATTATTCTGTAGTTCAAGGTCGATTAGGCAGAGAAATTCATGCATTGCATTCATGAAATGCATGAATTTACCAGTAAATGAAGTCTCTGCTACCTGTCAGCAAATGTTAAACGTAACCTTGGCATCATTGCCATGTGCAAATATGTTCTTAGCTCAAAAAAAACAATGTATAAATAAACATTTCTGAAAATAAACTGTTCTCTTAAAGAGCTAATTATTATGTTTTCAAATATAAGATTATAAGATAAGATTTTACAATTAACATTTACCACTGTACATTGTACAAAGATTTAGAACAAGTGTCTGAGCGAGCTGCTAAATTAACTGCAGCTACCCACAGAGCTGACTCAGAGGAGTAAAGAGTTGTTTCTGAAGACGGGAAGAGCAACCAAAGATGTGGAAGTGACCCAGCAGGTGAAGCCCAATTACAAATGAGTCCTCTGTGGGACCTTAGCTTTTTGTCTCCAACTCATCCTGTGCAAGTTTCTCTTGTCTTCAGTCTGCCGGTATGATTTGTTCTGCATTTTGGGGATTATTTGATTATTTTAGTTAAACAGATTCCAAATCTGAGTTTAAGAAAGACTGTAGGATTTGTCATTTTTGACAAATGGTTGATGCTGAAGTTGATGTTTCTCTCATGTGGAATGGGGCACTGACGTTGCTGGGTACTGCTGCTGAATGTTGAGCGAATATGCAACATGAAGATTTTTGATAAAAGATGTAGGTGGCGATATTGTGTTCTAACAAAAACAGTAACCCTTATCTTTTTTTATTTGCTAAATTATCTTTCATGATTGTTCCCAGAGGCCACAGTCATAAAAATGAATTTGGATACACATAATTGATTTTTAACCATACAACAAATAAAAGCCTTTTGTAATCTCTCAACACTGAAGCGTTTGGTTGACCAGAAAACAAACAACGGAAGCAGACCAGTGGCCTGCAAGCAGGCAGAAGGAAGGTAAGCTTCCATAAAAGGAGCAGGACTAGAAGCTCTCTGCCAGAGACAAAGTAGTGCACAAGACCTTTTATAGCTTCTCACACCGCCTGTGCGTATCCCTGTTGTATCGTTAAGTACTTAAACAAATGCTGTTTGTCAAGAGTCCAAAGGTTCGCAACAGGATTTCCCATGATCATATCAGACAGAGTTTCCCTTTGCACGCAAAAGAAAGAGCTCAGTGCTGAAAAGCTCAGATGAGGAGGATGAGGCAGAAGGCAAGGAAGGAAATACTGTTGATATTGTTCATGATTGTAAAGTTTTTGTGTTTCATTGTGAATGAAGTGGTTGAGGTAATGGGAGCGTATAGCTCAACAACTAAGACTGTGTTAAAGTAAAGGGAAATCCTGGTGATGGCATAAAAGATCACAAAATTATGACAGCAGTCGTTTCCACTCCTGTCGCTCAGACACACACAGACAAACACAGACAAACACAGAGGGAGAGTTTCTAAGAATACGTGAAATCTGTGAATGCCAATAAAATATAAAACGTTTATTCAAAACATACACAAAAAATGTGGGACATGCAAAATTATTATTATTATTATCAATCATTAACGGCAGTAGTGCTCAGGGGCATGTCTGAAAAAAGGAGCCAGTTCAATAGTTTTAAAAGCTCTGTTTGATTAGTTGATTACGGTGGTGTAGTAGTTAGCACTGTCGCCTCACAGCAAGAAGGACCCGGATTTGAATCCATGGGTCGTCTGGGTGCCTTCCTGTGTGGTGTTTGCATGCTTTTCCAGTGTCTGCATGGGTTCTCTCAAAGACATAGACAAGTCCGTCGAAAGACAAACGTGAGGTTAATTGGTGACTAAATTGTCCGTAGTTCTGAGCATGAGTGTGAATGTTTGTCTGTATCTGTATGTCAGCCCTGTGATACACTGGCAACCACAGGGAAATAAAGCCTGTGTCAAATAAATGTGCAGACCATAATCCACTGTGGTAAGCCCCATGTGGGATATGCTGAAATATCATAAATCCTGGTAATGACAGTACTATTACAACTACCTTCCAGCTGTATGTAACACAGAGGAAGGGGGAGAGGAGGAGACACCGGGACACACACACCTGCACCTCATTAATATGGTTCCTTACAGGGCAGCAAAGGTGACAAGTCAGAAACTTTGACTCACAAAAATGTGTACTGTAAAACAACTATAAGACATTTCTGAAAACAAATCCTTCACTGTCACCCGGGTGTCCTCAGCATTCTGCAATATAAACCAATGGAGAGTTTTTAAAAAGTCCAAAATCAGCATTAAACTGCACAAAATCATACATAGTAAAATGTATGAAAAAGCTGAGGGGAAGAATAATACTTTATTGTCTTAAGACTCAATTAAAGTTTGTGTGGTGTTGGTATCTTGAAATATGCTAAACCACTTAAAGCTCAAAAAGGACGAAGTTTAAGACGATTTGGAATTTCATTCATTTACCATTATAAAAAATTGCTGATATAAGAAAACGTATAAATATTACAAGCATAAATGTCTTTAAAAGGCTGTGCATTTTGATATTTGATTTTTTTGATTAAATATCAAAAATAATCCATCATCAAAGGTTGTGTCTCAAGCTACTGTTTGGTTATAGCATGATCGATGGAGGGTGTGAGAGTGACATATGCTTCCTGGAATTATGCGGCCAGGAGGTGCCGTAATAAGGTTTTCCGTTCTGTGCTAATGGGCAGAGGGTGGAATATCAGGAAATCCTAAGAAGACCTAAACTGCACGTTTACACAAACCATCATTATTAATCATCTGGCCGTCACTGCTCCAGGAGGGCAGTGGTGCAGAGGGTCTGGCTTTTGAGAATCACTGCCTATAAATATACACTGTACTATATATACTCTCAACAGTTTTAGAAAGTTTAGAGTACGTACACAACAGTGTTTAAAGAAATGTTGATTTAAAGCACTGAGCAGTATTTAGTGGGAAATTACTTTCAAACACTAGGAACAAATATTCTGTGTAATTATAAGTTACTAATAAGTTATTAATACCACATGCTAGCAAGGGAAGAAAGTATATATATATAAATAAAATTAAGGAAAGAAGAGGTAAGAGGAAAAAAACTATTTAAGCTATCCATGGACATTAGACGATAACAGGATGTTTATGGGTACAAGAACAATGAATTGTCCAAATCCACACCTCAAAGATGGGCTGTGCTCCAACTTTGAAACCAAATAAATCAAATCACTGTTTCTATCCCCATAAGGTTGATTTCATATTCACTGTACACAGCAGCGCTGTACTGCTAGACATCTTAAAGTCAGGTAAATAAATGTTTGGGTAAGAACACACTGCTTCTTCAGCAAAAGCACTAGTCTACTTTTTTCCAAATTGCACTTTTCCTCAATTGTCGAAATGTTATATATTATCCCTATAAGCCGACATATCTGCAGTTTCTCAGTGTAGATGGGCCAAATGATGATATTCTGCCAAATTACTCAGTAAATATCATTGTCTAAAGAGATATTTACCCCAAAATCTTCCACTTCATTCATCTTCATTTCTAATATATATGATATGTAAATGATTGTAGTTTACTTGACATTTTACGAATTATATGAATCATATGAATATATGAATCATCCTGCCGACAATGCGCTGTGTGTTTGACCTCATCACAGAGACTGAACGACAACACCCGGAATCTGTTTTAATCATTCTTGGGGATTTTAATAAAGCAAATCTCTCACGTGAACTGGCAAAATACAGACAGCATGTTACATGTCCCACCAGAGACAGTAATATACTGGATCACTGTTACACAGCAATAAAGGAT
>JAUBNQ010000005.1:17116756-17140338 GCA_032353495.1 Ctenopoma kingsleyae | reverse complement strand
GGGCTGGAACTAATTTTGGTTAAATTATGGTTCATATATGCTAAAAGCAAAGCTTAACTTTGCATAAAAAATAAAATTCAGCAAAAACAAGTCTGTAATAATTATGTTCCTGGCACAATCATCAACACATCTGCACCTTTACAAAAAGGCCACATGATAGTTAGTTAATTATTCTCAGTGACTCATATTCCTCTTAAATGACTGCATCAGTGTTGTCACTACAAAACACATTAAGCTTGATAAGTTAAGTTGATAATCATTGAATCATATGTAATTTGTCATGCAAATTGGCCAAATAGTTCAGGAGTTTTGTGGATCTGTTGCTTTTGCAGCCCTAAAAGCATGTATGCTTTATCCTTCTGCTCCAGGTTTGTATGCAGATGTGTGTGTGCAGTACAGTGTTCAGTGGAGAAGCTTTAAGATCAACAGACTCTTGACACCATTTAGTGGCCGTTCTGGAGCTTTTGATCAAATCACACAACCAGAAAATGAATTGTTTGGTGAATAGTAGATATTCAGATTTCCATTTTTTCTGTGCAAACTTGCTTTAGAGCAAACTACCATGTTCTGATAAGGATCATGTGAAATGACTGAAAGACAAACCTGTCAGAACCAGTCAGAGACAAAACAGATTAAAGGAGACATGTTTATTATTTAAACTATCACTTAAATAAAAAATGTGCATAGAAAATAAACATGATTAGAAATTTTTCTTTTTACACTTATGTACAACTTTGTTTCCTAATTATACATTCAACCAAGTAGTTTGTGGTTTATTTTCACTGTGGTGGTTTTCCTTCATTTCGTTGATGTGTGTTGAAAGAACACTGTCAAAACGGGAGAAAATATGACTGTTGAACTCATGAATACCGTTATTACAGAGAGCAGGAGGAATATTGATAAGACAAAGGTATATTCAAGGCATAAGAAAACAAGCCTGTTCTTGATCCGTCATCCCTCTATTAGTACGTTCTACGTCCGCTCCCTCTGTGACACCACATCCCATCCTAGGCTGATCATTTTTATACACGAGAAACAATTAGAAAATTACAAATACTTGTTAAGAACTCGTTCAACCGCTCCCAAACCTTGACTTGTAAAAGAACAATTCAGGGTGGATGTTGCACAAAATAAATAAATTAAACCATTTCAACATCAGCATTATGACTTTCTATAAAAACAGTACAGGATAAGTACAACCAAAGCTTCAGAGGAGAGATTGGTGATGAGGGAGACATGAGAGGTTTCCAAAATGAAAGAACAAACAAACAAAAAACAACGCCATTTTGGTGCGATCTTTAAAACTCCCAATCAGTCTCCACAAACCAAACTCTTAATTTATACCACATCAAGTAAGCTGTCTAAAAAGTCCCTGTTAAAACGTATAAAGTAAAAACAGAAAAACATTCACTACAACAACCAGAAAAAAAAAAAAAAAAAACATATGGCTGACCTCAAGAAGTTCACAACCACATTAATACAGTTACATTTCTCATCACACAAAAACCGTTCCTTCCCAGAAAGAAAATAAAAAGAAAAACTGCAATGCTCCTTGCTGGTGAAGGAACACTCACAGGCACAGCAAAATTGGTACTGGATATCAATATACAAAAGAATGATGCACGTTAGTTTCATCTGATAGTACTGTAACACAAAACCATTATAGAGTACATTGAAACATTGCTATTAACCATTATAAATCTGCTGTTTTGCTACTGTAACTAAGTTTGTCTGTCCATTCCATATATTGTATAGATACTAAAGTACAAGAAATTACTATGCATGTTTCTGTATAATATTGTTATGTATTTATACTATAATTACAGATAATGACGGAGAAGGGCCACTGGTGTGGCGTGGTAGAACAAAGTCCAAAGAAACAACAGAGACAATTTCCTTATTGTATATACGCTGTTTAAAACCGTGAAGTAAATAACTTATTGTTGACTGAACCTTCTGACCCTGAAAATGCAGAAGTGGATCAGGAGAAGTGAGTCGTAGACAGAGCCCTTGGCATCAGCGAACGTGTTGTCACTGATGCTAGCGTGAACTGTTAAGAGCTAATCCTGCAAAAACCTGTTGTCCTACAAACAGAAACGCCACTGCTGGTCACACGTCAGTATTATTTCCCGGTGCTGAAATGAAACTGCTGCTGCCCATGAGGTCGTATCTACACATCTTCCATATCTACCAGGGATATTGAAACAACAACTGAAAACAAACGTAGCTGACAAAGTATCAACATCATCACATCAAGCCTGGTGATGTGGAGGAGGAATATACATTCATTGTTGACCTTAGCAGCAGAACCCAGCTAGCCCAGTGTAGGTGCAGCTGTATGACCACAAGGCCGGCCTGTCAGTCAAGGTGGAGGGGCCTCGAGCTGACGTGACCTGATCTTGGGCCTTAAATGGAAAAGAGCAGCTGAGGGTTCTACACACTGCACCTTCAGGAAGGAAAGGGCTGCTGGTGTGGTCCCTGCCTTCACTTTGTTGCAGACAAGAGTCAAGTGCACTTTACTGGAGCCTCAAACACCACTTTCAGGAGTCATCAAGACCAACTCTAGGTTGACTAAAGTCAGGGCCTAATGCACAAACTCAAAGTCTCTGTGCTTATGGGTTCAGCATTGGAGATGCATTGTCTGTGTGGAGAAGGAGTTTAATTTTCTTTTGTCTATTCAGTGCCTGTGTCACAGCTAAAGTGCAAACCATGTGTGGGTCAATGACGGGCAGTACAGGAGTAACTGCTAATGGCCTTAAGGTGTTAACAAAGTCAGCATGAATGACGGACAACAGTAAGTTAATTAATAAGAGACAAAGTAACTCAAAGTAACCTCAGTCACATTGTCAGTTTCAACAGTCTAATTATATATTTGGTGCAGGGGTGAAGGACAGTGAGGGAGAAGAGGCATGATCAATTACAACTAAGGCAAACCACAAGGAGACTGAATCGAAGACTAAAAAGTGATTTCCAAATGCTGGTGAGCACTGATGTGTGGCTCAACTGAGATATGAGAAATGTTGGTGGCAATAAAATAAAGGCATAGTTATAGACTTATAGCCTGAAGAGGGACAAACCTCTGACTGATTGGGTTCGGGTTGAATTTTATTTGTAGTTCCTATTTTGCCAACTGGCTGTGAGCCTGTAGACCCACAACTGATTAAAGACAAAAAGAGCAAAACGTTTTGGTGAGACCGCCTTGATAGAAGCCTGTAAGTCGACTTGATTCTCAGTGTGATGTGGTGTGGAGACAATAAGGCTAAACTCTCTCAAGTGCATAATAATAGTTAACATGACTGCCGTACTACCAGCTACAAACTGGAACAATGAAAAAACTGTCAGCTCTGACCAAACGGCCCGAGATAGATAAAGAGCTACTGGTGGACTGAACTAAAAGGGGACCAAGCCACAGACCAGCGTCAGTCTTTGGAATCAAAGAAAACATTCAGACTACAAATTAAAAAAGAAAAAAAAAATATTTTTACGACAAAAACAACCTTGAAAAGGCAGCGGAATACAAAACATAGAGACCAAGCATTAGTGTTTGTAAACCTCTATTTCCTACAAAAATGCAATAAAATAAATATGATTTTTTAAAAATATAAATACCTCATTAAGTGCTATCCACTAGTGAGTGCTTTTTGAGTCTTTTTGTAGAAAAATATACATTATTTACATTTGTTTTTTAAAAGCAAGCATAATATCCCTGTCAATAATAAAAAGACAGATAACACACAAGACTTAATACAAATAAAAAACATTTTCCATAGTAATAGTTATCACAATAGGCTATAAAGAAAACAAGCTGTGTGAAAACTCAATTCAAGGGTGTGATGTTTGGTTCTCTTTGCTGCTGTAATTTGGAACGTGACTCAAAAATTTGAGCTTATATAATTACCAAAAACAAGTCTGATGACAACAGCATGCACAAACTTGCAACACGTCTGTGCCTCTAAGAGTCACAGCTGTTTCTGGATCACAGCTCCAAAAATCAATTATAAATATGTCTACTAAAGCACATCAGTAGGGTTCTCCGGTCCCTCGGCTGTCAGTCCACCAGAATCTCTAGCTGCCTCGCTCTCTCAGGCCAGAGGCTAAATCACATCAACAATGTGTCTACAGAGCTACCAGCTGTCAGACTAAAGGTATATTTAAGTATAACGGATGGTAACAACCTCAGATATCACCCTTCACAAGAATGACCAAAAATAACCTTTTGTTTTTTTTTTTTGTTTTTCAACAAATCTACATGTCATGTTTTTCCTCTCTTCCTTTTCATGGCCACTGCTCCCCCTGGTGTTTCCACCTGAACAACTCTCATCAGGCTGCTAAACACAAACGGCTCCTATTTACAGTGTTGAATGTACACACCTACAAGCTTGTCAAAAAAGCCAGGTTAGGAGGAGTTTTCAGTAAATCACAATGGCTCTGAAAGCATCGGGACACATTCAGACAGGGTGCATCAACAATGGACACTGAGATTAAAAAAAAGAAATTCTAACAAGTTTTTAATTTATCTTTATCTAGTAAAATTAATGTTCCAAGTCCCTTCAACAAATTGCACTTTGGTGTAAAATGGAACCAAGTTCTTTGATTTTTTTTTTTTATTCTATGTTCACATCTCAGCATTATTTACCATAGCATACAGTGTATTTTTTTAAAAAATTAAGGAGGATGGGCCAATGTAAAAAAATATGAAGGGATAACTTTATCATCCAAATGTGACTAAAAGTTAATATTGCCATGATGTGAAGGCTAAAACTGTTTCATAACTCACCTCTTCAGGTGAAATTTCCCATGCCAAATGTAAATGAGACAAAAAGAGGCACAATATGCTGGAATTTCTACAAATGGCCCCTCCTCCAAAATGGCCCTTCCTGCATAATCAATAAAACTCACAACCACTCTCTATGGTGTGTTCTGCCAACACCAGCAGCAAAAACACCAAGAGAGCCCGTGTCTTGTTGGCAGTCCTATATGGACCAGATGAGAAAAAGTGGCATAAAGCCACGACAAACCGCCAGCTGGGGCTTCCTCAGAACATGGTGGCACTGCTGCTCAACAGACCTGCAGTCCTCTTTAAATTGTTTTGATACAGGCATCAGTTGAGGAACTTGCGACACTTCTTTGCACCACAGTTGCAGGGCAGCTTGTTGCTGGCATCCTCAATAGGGAACTTGTAGTCATAGGTGAGCTCCTCTCCACAGTAGATGCGCCGAGAGGCAAAAATGACAATGTGCTTCTGGCCGTCCACCGTGATGACCCGAGAGTAGCAGTTAGGCTCACAGGAGTGGTTGATGAATCGGGCAGCGTTGCCATGCACTGTGGCATCTACCACCTCATAGTCATCGATGCGAAACATGTAACAGCCAATCCCCTTTAAGAAGACACAACAAAAAGGTTGGAGGTGTGATGCTTCCAATAGTTTTCGACTCAGCTTTATCATATCAACAATCATAAACTCAATGTTCATTAACAAGCTCTCACCTTTCCATCATAATATTTCTCCCGTTTGTCAGTGAGCACAGAGCGAATGACATTTCCAGAGTATTCGATGACCATCTCCCCAGCTTCAATGGTTTTCTTGCAGAACAGACCTCGGCCATGAATAGGAGACCTGCAGAGAGATACAGTGAATCGCAGTAATGTAATTTACGTTCATAGGGATGCAGGTAGACAAAAGGAACCTTCACATTTATCAAGCTTGAGTCCAGCAGAAGAAGTCCATTTGCTGTGTAACATTTCTAAACATTATATAAATTATTAACTAATTAGAATAAACATGACTGATCTAACCTGTAGACTCCAACAGTTTCCTTGGAAGTGGCCTTGAGGTGTTTAAATCTCACAGCCAGTGGTAGATCCATGGAGGCACGCCTGCAACCACGGCATGAAAGAAAAACTTTATGATCTGCAACCTTACAGTATATGAGACCATTATGACAAAATCATATAGTAGAACCGTTAACACTCCATTTGGTGTGTGGTGAAACAGACCTGGCAGTCCTGAACTGCACTTCCTCGTCATCATCTTCATGCGGCCTGTACTCAGGAGGCTGGCGGTGTTTTGAGGCCAAGAAATTAAACATATCAAATACAGATCTCCTGGAGGGTAGACAGGTGGAAGAGACAAAAGTCATAAACACCAATATGCGAGATGATATTTATAGATCTAAAGAAATAATGATCCAGCACAGGTATAGTGACTAGTTAATTTAATTTAGTGTGTAGGTTCTAACCTGTGGTGAACTTCTGCACGAGCCGATCCATGGGGATTGATTGGCGGCTCATCGGTTTCCTCTGGTTTGTGGAAGCGGAAACGATAACTCCGACAGTGTCTGGAACCGTACAGCTGTTCCAGCAGGAAGACCACTGCCTCGTGGACGACTCCCAGCATCTTCAGTCCATTCACACCTGGTAGGCACGGAAACAGACCTCAGTCAACCATTTGAACCAGTTTCATTAATACCAATTTTCGTCAACAATGAAAACAACAATAACATCTATTCTTCTGTATTAGTTAAACGTGGAATAATGTCTCACCTTCAAAAGAGAGCTCTTTGAGTTGTGCATTGGAGCGAGCTTCCTGTACCTTATCAGTCAGGGACTTCCAAGCTTCTGTAAAGGGATGGTGTATTAGGACAGGACAGTGTTTTCATGCACAATGATTCAAACATGATTATACTAACTTATCACCTTTATATAGTAAATGCACATATTCTGTACATGTGAAAACAATGAAAGTAACATTTTATTTTAACACTTGTATATTTTGGTTCCACTGATTAGTTTTTTCAAACAATATATTCACTGTCACTTATAATGAAATGATGCAGGCAATCAAAATGTGGCATGAAGTCTAGGTTTCACATTTTAAAACACAGGCAGCGTATATAGAGTATGAATCTGTACACAAATTCTGTCTGAAGCCCTGTAAATTAGACTAAAGAAGAAGCAGTCACATAATTATTTAATTAATTAATACTTTATTGATCCCCTTGGGGAAATTCTTCGTGGATAGGCTGCCCCCTGTTAGGCCCCAAGGGTCAGGGTATCGGTGTCTTGTCCAAGGACACCTCAACATGTAGCCTGCTGGAACTGGGAATCAAACCGCTCACCCTCATGGGTTTTAAGGCTGCTCTACCCAGTGAGCTATCATGCCGCCCCAAGATTCACATAGTTGTTCGTTTTTTTTGTTAAAAATATTCACATGTGAAACATTTAGGCTACAAGTGTAACTACACATACCTGGCCTAACGTTTGATCTACAAGAACTCAACCATCACTTCTCAGTTTCTCTTTGAACCCCACTTGAACCTTTGGCTACCAACAAGGCTCATCAAGTTCAGTTCGGCTACCCACCTCTAGGGGTGGGCAATATAGAGAGATATAGAGATTTGCGATAATGGTTCAGTACGAAAAAACTGCTGAACGTTGTATCTGTGATTGCAGCTTGCAGGCAGCAACATTTATTAATGCAAAAAATTGAAGGTCATTTTACATCGTTCTTTTACAGTGAACTACTGACCTTGCGTTTATGTGCACTTAAGTAACCTGATTACTCTGAGAAGACAGCTTTTTCAAGTAGTCAAGGAACAGAGTTTACATGCAAGCTGCTTTATGACTTTTTTTATTTTTGCTGTGTTCATGTATCTGCAGGGTGACAGTGTCAGGGAAGAGAGGAAAAGGTACTTTTGTGTTAGTTTTCATTTTTAGTTATTCCAAGTTTAGGTGGACTTAAAATGAGGCAACATTACTCTGTAATGATTTCTCTTTAACAATCTCTACATCATTCACTCTCCCTGACAAGTTGCTCTCACTCTGGACTTTTGGGCATGTGTCATTGCTCTGAACTCAAGGTTACGTAAATGCATCATATGCCACTGTGTCGCTTTAGAATTGATACTGTAAAATGACGCCTATTTTCACGTTAAACGTTTTACTGTTATTATCATGGATGGAGCACATTATAACACATGGACTACAACAGAAACTGAATTCATGTCATGCAAGTGTAATGTTATTTTCTTCTCACCTTCAATACTTTCGCAGCGAATGTGGAAGCCATCCTCACTGCAGATTTCAAAGATGATGCCCTTCTTGGGTTTGCTATCCAAACCCATATCCACGCTGTTGCCGTCCTGGTCAGGTGGTGAGGCCACAGGAAGAGACCCTGCTCCTCCAGCTGTAGACATTTTGTCTTTTCCCACCATTTTCCCTGGTGAATCAGGACCTTCAGATGTCTTCTTTTTACCGGGCACACTAGAAAAGATATGGAGCGTGAATTAGAATTCTGTTTTGTGGTTGATTTGAAAATGTGTGACTAATATTGATACTCCGTACCTCTTGTTGGTTGCCTTATCTGGTGGATTGCCAGTATCCATGGGTTCAGGTGAGCTCAGCTCTTTGGACCTGCTTGCAAAAAAGAAGGAAATGGTTCAGACTGAGGTGGAACAGTGGTGTAGTGGTTAGCACTGTCGCCTCAAGAAAGACCCAGGTCAGCCGGGTGCCTTTCTGTGTTTGCATGTTCTCCCTGGCTTCCTCCCACCATCCAAAGACATGTATATTAAGGCAAATTGGTGACTCTAAATTGCCTAGTTGTGAATGTGTCTGTCTCTATATGTCAGCGCTGTAATAGACTGGTGACGTGTCTAGGGTGTACCCCGCCTCTCGCCCATTGACAGCTCCCTATGACCCTTGAGAGGACAAGCAGTTGGGATAATAGATGGATGGATGGATGGTTCAGACTGGGAATATGTTTTATGCACTTCACTGAACAACTGGTGGTTACTAGTCCTATAATTCTTATATTGATGCTTATAGTATATAAAGTCAAGGTGACATTGTTCACTTTTCTCTACCTGAACCTAACTTTATCATGATGTAGAGCAATTAAAAACAGTTTCGCACAAAAATAATGAGTCTGTGAACTGGGACTGTGAAGTTATAATGACAGTAGACTACAAAGTCATTTTTAATGTTCTAAATGTCATATTCATTATGGAGAGCAAACTACATAAAGTTACTCTAGATGTCTTCCCAGTATCCATGTGCATAGGAATAAACAAACTACGCAACACTGAAACATCTCAAGCATCCAGTAAAACAACAGTGCCTCACCTTACGTTTGATGGAAACCGCCCGGCAGGACTGCTGTGATGCTCATCTGCCTGAGAAGCCTTGAGCTTCTTGACACTGGTTATGTCGGGACTCTGCCTGCTCCTCTTGGTCTTCTGTTTACCCTTTTCTGCTCTTGAAATTGCGACTACTGATGACAATAATGTGGCAGATTTGGGTGGTTTTTGTTCTGAAATCGGAGTAGTTCTACTGCTCTGGCAGTGGGCAGAGGTTTGTGTTTGCGTGAACACTCCAACAACACGTCTCTTAGCTGGGCTTAGAGGTGTGGTTGGGCCGGGGGCTAAAGTAACAGTTTTATTTGGACTGGAATCCATAGTCTGGGGTCTGTTATGAGGCTGAGACTGATGCTGTAAGTGGACATTACTGCTATCCATCTCTACTTGTTGGTTGACAGCCATACCTAGGGTCTGTTGGGAGGGTAGGACACAGATGCTGCTGGCTATCGATGTCTGCACTGGGGAAGTCAGCTGTGACATCAGAGGAGCTCCTGGTGACTGAAGGACCACTGGTTGATCTGACAGGCCCAATCCATGTGGACTTGCCTTAAACAGGAGGTTGCTAATTGGCCCTGTGATCTCAGTAGAGCTGAGGACAGGGGTGGAGAGGGAGACTGATCCTGGTGCAAGAATGCCAGTAGCACCACTAGGGGGCACAGACACAACATTCAACACAGATTGACTGGGGTTGAGACCAGAGACTGTGCAAGGCAGAAGATGAGTAGAGGAATCATGACCCAGGATACCAGGCTGAGCAGGACCAGGAATCCTCTGCTGAAGGAGAGTAGTAGGATCCAAGTACATAACCCCACCTGATTTTTGTCTCTTGATAATATTTGGGACCTTGCGCTGAGAAGTGGAGAGAGTGCTTAACTCAACCAAGCCACCAGGTTGGCCAGGTATACTAGCAGTAATCTGAGAGGAAGACAGGTTGATGAGGGTCATATTAGGGGGGGCCACTTCAGAGGGAGCCAGAGTAGGCTGATTCCGGGAGCGGGCCAACTTTTTGCTTTTTTTTGGCTGAAGACGTGAGATAGGCCTCTTCCTGCCAGGAGCAGAGGCAAGTACAGCTGGAGAAGACGTGAGGGAAGAGGGACTGGACACTATGGCAACACTGGGACCCAACTCATGAGGTCGACCAGCTTCTGAGACCAGAATCTGGGATTGGTCATGGGGTTGTGAAGGCAACCCAATGAGAAGCCCCGAGGTGGTGCTGGGGATTCCTGTCTGGAAGCCTGTCTGTGCTGCTCCTGCAAAAGTGTGAATCTGAGAGGGGTGAGACATGGTGCCCAAAACTTTGCCACCAGCAGGAAATATCGGTTGGGCTGTGGACAAACCAGTATTCAAACCTGTTGCAAGCGTCATGGAGCTCAGCACTGCAGAAGAGCTAGTGTCCATGACTCCTGTGGCACTAATTTTTTGAGTGACACCATTAGGGACAGTCTGAAGGACATAGAGGGGCTGGAACTGCTGATTGACCACAATCAACTTATCAGGGCCTGGTTTGATGACTGCTGGGCTGGAAACCTGTGCTTGGGATGGTCCTGGTCCAGAGACTGGACTAGGGCTGCCTGCAGCTGCAGCTGATACTGGAAGGTACTTCTGACCCTGAAGGGGCAGGGAGGGAGAACTTGGCAAGCCAGAAGTACCAGAACTCCTGGGAACATCCTGGTTACCTGGGGGTTCAACCACTTGGCCAATAGCAGGGCTGGGAATAAACTGCTCAGGAGTCATATGACCTTCAGATATTTGTGTATTCCTGTTTCCCAGAGTTGTAGCATTGTGTTGATTCTCCGGTGGTGACACACCTGATCCTGCTCTCTTCTTGTCTCTACTCTTTTCCGCATTGATGGTGTCGGGGTCAGAGGTCAAGCCCAACATGGCACGGTCTGAGGTATCTGAGATGAGACTTCCAGCAGCGTGGTTCTGACTAGTGCTGACAGTAGGGCTGCGTGTGGTAAGGACAGAAAGGTCAGAGGGCAGCTCCAGCGGAAGATACGGCTCCTCTACAGATATGGAGCTATTCACACTACTTTCCACCACACCTCCACTCTCTGTGCTGGGTAATGGCTGCGAAAAGTCATCAAACAGAATGTCCTTGCGCCGGTTGACATCCACTCCAACATAACTCTCATCCAGCAAAAGCTCTGAAGAGGAAGGCTCAGACTGCTGGCCTAGTGACTGCATTGACATGGAAGGCGTGTTCAATACAAACTCCATGATATCTGATGGCAAAATGTTCCCACAGTCATCACTGTTGTTGTTGTCAGAGTCTGATTTAAGCAGATCTGTGCTGAGAGACAGCTGGGCTTCAAGAGGATCCTGACCCTGACTCTGTGCCTGGGTCTTGACCCCACCTCCAAGAGAAAGACAGTTTTCTTTCTGGTTCTTTCTGCCTTCTCGTGTGTTGCCACTTACTGCTCCACTGCTGCTGTCAGCTTCTTTGCCGGTGTCATGGGAGTCAGGTTTCTCAGTGTGCCTTTCTCTGCCCCTTCTTTTAGGAGTGCTCTTATGTGGGGTGGAGGAAGAGGTGGCTGTTGTGGTTGTAGTGCTGGTGGTGCAGATGCTGGTATCACTCTCTGAGCCATCATCAATGCCATCAAGCTGGCCAATTCGATGTTTCCCTAAGGTCCTGTTAAACAGCAAAGACGGCATGTAAAATGTTTATTGGATACCATAGAAATAACCGCAAATACATATTTGTTAATAATTTCATCAAAATCATTTTGTATACTTACAAAGCACTCAGCATGTCCTCTTCAGCCTTTCCTTGAGCTCTCTGTTGTTGCTGCTCCTCATCTTTCAGAAAGCGCTGGAGCTGGGAGCCCCGTCCAAGGCACTGGTCTATCCCTTCTATAGACGGTAGGTCCTCACCTGGGTTAATTATTGTTCGGGTAAAGTTGTAATAGTAAGGATCTTTACCTCTCTGTTTTAATCCACCGTCTTCATCCTCTCCACTGTCCCCTGATGAAGAGGAGGTGCTTATATCATCTGCTCCATCCACCTGCCCCTCAGCTGACTTCTTGCGGCCACCATGTCGTCTTTTTACCATGGCTCCAGCAGCATCTCCGCTGCTATAGAAGGCAAGGTCTTCCTCACCATAAGACCGAACCCCATAGAAAGGAGTGAGACCAAAAAACATGTTGGAGCGAGCACGGGCACTGCGTCGAGGGTAGCGTCGCTTGGCTGACCCTGATCCATCACTGTCATCCTCGTGATGTTTATCATCCATACTTCTTTCATGGTCATCTTCTGGGCCATCACCCTCATCCTCAGTACCCTGAGCAAGGAGGCCATGGTGATCTCTGAGCTCACCGCGTGAGTCCTCCTTGTGCAATTCATCATCCTCTGTCTGAGTCTGGGTGTCAGATTCAGAGCTGTCACTGCTGCTGGCAGAGAGTGAAGAGAAGAGAGCGGGGTGGGCAGAGCGACGAGTGCCCGGGCCGGCAGGTGCAACAGTGGAGGTAGTGGACGTCAGACAGGAGGAAGAAGAAATGCCACCAACAGTGCTGGTTCCATTAGGGTCAGTCTTGATATCAGTCTTTAGTGGAATTACAGTGGGGGGTTTAACTGATCTCTTTTTCTCTCTAGAGGACAACATCAGCTGATTAGGTGTTTGTTTGGTGTGAGGTTGAGAAGAGGTCTTTACTCCTTTATCTGGACCTAAACTAGCATGCTGCATTTGCGATAAGTTGTCCAAACTGGAGCTGTTCTTCCTATCAGGACATGAGTAATTTTCTCTGCTCTTTGAGGATGACCTGTCTCCCCCAAGGTTCTCATGCTTCTCCCCCTGAGCCTTCCCATGGGCTTTGGTGCTGTTTCCAAGCACTGGAGCTTTGCTGTTGCTGCTGTTGTGAGTACTGGAGTTTGTAGGATGTGTGTTGGAGCTGCCAGTAGCTTTAGTATTGTTGTTGAGATAGGGGATTTTGTTGCTGCTGTTACTGTTTTGGAGAGTCTTTTCTCTTTCACGATCATTTGACACCTCTCTGCTGCCTGATGTCTTAACTTTGGGGTGTTTGTCTTTAGCAGCTGAAGCTGCAGCTGGGGAGGCCAGGTGCATTGAGCCTCGCTTGACAACATCATCTTCTGCTGGTGTCCTTGATGGCCACAGAGGCTTCAAAGCTGCTGATGTGGCTGATGAGTAATCATTTGATTTACGTGAATTTGACTTATGAAAAGACTGCGGGGAGCCAGATTTCCCAACAGCAGAATCCTTATGGTGTGAAGCTGGCATTAAATTTCCAGTGCCACTACTACTCTCCTTCCCTGAGCTAAGCTTGTCTTTAGGCTGGATAGTATTGGAAATAGGGGTGGACCGGGGACGAGGCAACAAACTCAGGCTTGCAGAAAAATCCTGGTCTTTGCCTCCATGTTTCCCTTGCTTGCCTGCCTGCTTCGTGCTGCTACCTCGGTGCTGACTTGTGAGAACAGCAGTGCCCACAGGAGGGGAGGACTGGCCTGAACCTGCAGGTACCAGTCTGGGGCTTTTACCCTCACCTCCAGCCTGTTTGGACAGAGTGCCAGGGTTTCTATCTTTCCCTGAGCCAGAGTCTTTGTTTCTCTCTGTGCTTCTATAACTGGAATCTCTAGAGGGAGGTCTACTCTTGTCAGAGTCTCTGCTAGACGGTCTGTCCTTACCTTGGCTTGAGTCCTTTCCTGTCTCCCTGCTATACTGTCTATGCTTCTCAGAGTCCCTGAGCCCTGCATCTCCACCATCTCTACTGACTGACCTAGCTTTTTCCATGTCCTTATAACTCTGATCTCTGGAGGATGATTTGCTCTTATCTGGTTCTCTATTGTTTGACTCTCTACTTGCTTGTCTCCCCTTCTCAGAGTCTCTGTTTACATGTCTCCCTTTTTCTGAATCTCTCATGGGATCTTTATTGAGAGGTCTCCCCCTGTCAGATTCCTTCAGACCTGAGTCTTTACTAAATTGTCTTCTCTTTTCTGGCTCTTTGGCTGCTTGTTCACTCTTATCAGAGTCTTTTTGCCCAAGTTCTCTGGATGATCTATTCTTTTCAGAATTATTAGAACTTTGATCTCGACTTGATATTCTCCCCTTGTCAGTATCTCTCAACACTTGGTCTCTGGATGATTGCTGTCGGTTCCTGTCTGTGGAAGATAGTCTAGCTCTTTCATCATCTCTCTGAAGTGGACACTTTGCTGAGTCTTTGCTGAGGTGTTTGGACTTTTCGGGGTCTCTAGCAGGGGAAGGGATGAGAGGAGGGGGTGAGGTAAGGGGTCGCAACAAAATCTGAGGTGGAGATGTCACCGCTTTCTGTCTGTTCATCTGGTGGGGAGGAGAAAGACAAGGGGAGCTGTGGCGACGTGAGTCAGTATTCCGCACACCTGGGTTCACCACGGAGTCTCCTACTGCCACAATCTCATGGCTTTGGGGTTGACATATGCCTCCTAAAATAAAAGAAACAGAAATTGAAATTGTGGATACTCTGTGGAAACAACTCTATTTAATGCTTAACCTGAATCTCCAACCAGGAGAAATATCAACATTATCTGTATAGTCTATAAACACAATCTTTCAAAAATGAAAAACAAAACAAAACAAAACAAAACAAAAAAAAACAGAAAATAATTTGTACCTGGGGAAGGCCTGGGGCAGAGTGAACGCTGACAAGGGGGGTAACTGGGATGTCGGTTCCTCGTGTAAACCCTGAGTTTGGGTGTGTTAGCAGGTGAAAGTGTGTCTGAGCGCCTTGGGGATTCAAATGGATCTGGAAAATCTAATCATGAAAAAAACAAAAAAACAAATTGACAAAACATTATAGTAGCAGATATGACACACACCACAAGACAAAACGATATAAATGTGAGCTATGTACACATATATTCTGGAGGTTACCTGCTATAGGGGATGGGCTGTGTGCTATCGTGTGATTCTCTTCTGGAGTCATCATGCTCTTTAGGTCAGACTCCACAACTGGAGGGTGACAAACTAAGATCCTACAGGTATATACACAGCGCTTTCGAGCATCTAAAGTACTCCAATACACCCTTGAGCACCTGGAGAGAAGATAATTTATTTTGAACTTTAATTGTAAAGAAAATCATTGGCACATAGAAAAGCAAGAGAGGAATATCAGACAATCAAACTGTAAAATAAAACTCACTGGTATCCTACAGGAAAGAGTTTGCGTTTGCAGTCTGAGAGTTCAGTCAGTATACCCAAACAATCAATCGTCATGGAGCCTGAAATGATGATGTTTAAATCAGCATCCAAGAGACACTGGAAGTAAGTAAAATAAATGGTGTGACAGATGAATGTTTATCCACTAACAATGTACCTACCAATCATCATATGAACATTTTCAGGTTCCAGTCCTGCCAGCCACTTCCTCCTGAGACTAATCCCCTCCAAGTCCACCAGAATCCTGCGGGTCACCTCAAATCCAGACACCACCTAGAAGAAACACAAACAGAAAATTAGAACCTTAAGTCACACTTTCTAGCCTGACATGGTTCACCTACACAAGTTTCACTAAGTTTTAGAAATTATAACCTATTTTTAAGGTGGTTTAATTGTATTAATGAGCATTAGTAAACCAGATGTTCTTACTTCTCCCTTGATGAGGTCCCTGTGCTTTGAACAATAGACTTTCTTATCCTCTAGGAAGACACAGTGGCATTGGCGAGCGCACATGAAGTGGTAGTTACTGGTGCAAGAGGTGAGGCAGCAGCCAACTGTGGCCCCTGGCTTTTGACACTTCTCACAGTGCTGAACAGAAAATTCAATAACACAACAGGTTGTACATGTTTGTCCAATAAAAATACATTAAAAATAAGCCAGGAACTTGTGAAGGACAGTATCTTGTCTTACAAGCTGTTTCCCCCTGAGAACAGCCATGTGAACATTTTTCAGTGAGCCATCATCATCCTCGAACACCTCGGCGGACCACAGGGCACAGTTGACATGAGTCCATTCGTTCTGGCCAATGTATAGCAGCCTGCCACCCTCCTGAAACATATAGCAACGTTTTAAATGACACAGACTCAGTCATATATGTGTTATAGTGATTTCAAGCAGATTTCTTACATTAGTGTTCTCATCTCCATACTTCATACACAGAACACACTGCCTGTTGTCACTAACACCTGGCGGAGGAGGGACTTCTGGACTTTCTTCACAGTCTGAAGATAAGACGAAAAGCAAAGTTTGAATTAATTTATATGAACAACAGTAAATGAAAAGATTTGCAAAAACAATGTGCATGTCTGTATTTGTACACATATTTATGGTTTACCAGGTAGGAGTGGGGGTAGTGGGGGTAGAGGGGGAGGGACTGGAGGAGGGGAGGCTGGAGAATCTGGTTCACCAGGGGTCTTGGGCTGGGGAGCTGGGATGATCTTTTTCATGGGGTGGGGGTGTTCAGCACGGGAAAGCTCCTGTCTCTCCTGCCACTGGGCATAGTTATGGTCCAGGGACGGAGGCAGCACAGCATTCGGGAGGAGCCCACTGCTGGGGAAGAACAGCATACAGAGACAGGCATTATTAGTTGACATCCTATTATTGTTAACAATGATTAAAATGTGAAGTTGTGGTTGTTTTACTTCCAAAAGCCTGGAGTAAATAACCAAACAATCCTGAAGATCTTGAAAATAACCACGAGTCATTTTGTGGCTTTACAACTTCAGTGAAGCCCAAGGACATGGAAAAAGACTCCAAAAACCCAGTTCAGCATTACATCTGTGTGGTGGGGATTGTTTCCATATTGAAACAACATATGTTAAACGTCAGATAAATAGTTGGTAGTATGCACCTCCAAGGCTAATTCAGTTTTCTGCTTTCACTTCTTCAGAATTGATGACAATGTAAGAATGCAGTGTTAGAAAAATAAAAGAGGAAATGCAGAAGAATATGATGACACAAAATGGATTGCTGTCTTGATGCAAGATGACATATTCTCTAAAATTACCCATGCATTAACTGTTTGATTTACCAGTGAGCCATTCACTAATGAGCAAATATTCCAACATGCAGTCACATATGGTAATTGGTGTGATACTTAATAAGATAGTAGAGGCATCATCAAATGATGGCCACAGGGTAGGTGGATCATTGGTTTGCTAGATTGGAGCACTGATACAACACAAAAGACCAAACTAACCAGAAAACCACAATTAGACCACAAGTATGTAACAAAGAGCCTTGAAGTGAAATGTGACACTATTACAGTTTCCCTCCCACAACATCTGGAGACGATCCAGAATAAATGGTCTGTGAAAGCTGATAGCAAAATATAAGTAAAAGAGTGAATGAGTGTGTGTGTGTATGTGGAAAAAATCCCAACACGCAGAGCAGTGAAACCATGCCATTCATTTACAAAATAAAGGGTATAAATTATATAATTATTATTATAAATTATTATTTATATATATTTATTATAATAATTTGTTACTAATTATTGTTATAAAGACAGTGATCAACAATTTGCTGTTTGCTTAGGCAAACTGAACGAACAACATATCTTTGACTTTACCTTTTCCATAGAGTTTCTAACAATCACATCAATGAGGTTATTCTGAATGTTTAAGGCTCCAATCATTTATTGCCCACTTACATTCACTGCTAAGCTGCACAGTGGGTTCATTAAATCAGACAAACTGAGGAATCAATTTCATTACTGAAGCTTTAAATCTCAACTGGGACCTTTAATCACAGTCACTGTCCTCAGTTGAGGTATGCTGAAAGGAAAGCACTTCACAGATCTACGCCACTTAGTCACTCATTTCTTGACAAAGCTGTCTGATTGAATGACAGTATTCTGGCTGTGATTTGCAAAGCTGAAAACACCACAAAACTTTGTAGATTTCCTTAACTAGTCAAAAAGATGGCCACTCACTGGCCACTCTATTAGGTACACCTGTATATCTCATGTTCTGGCCCCCTCATTTATGTGAATATAGGGCCAAACATTTTGAAACAACTCCAGTGCAAACTGGCCAGTAATAGTAACTATTATATTCTGATCTTGACATTTTGCGGCTACATGACTGCTATTTCAGAGGTTGTTGGTACAGTCAGCCCACACATAGTAGAAACATTAGTTCACGGCTTTCTGGTTCCCTCCTATATACAGACAATAGCAAAGCTTCTCCCTGAGAAACCACATCTTACTCCTCATTTCAATAATTACAGGCCTACTTTCCATGAGAACTGCTGTTCTTCTCTGTTTTTGGATGAGCTCACATGACAGGAGTATTAAAAACAAATCCTTCCCTGCAATTACAAACATAGCTTGCGCTACAGCTTAAAAAACTAATGGTACATCACACATTTCATAATACTACTGTATTAAGACTATTAATCTAGAATTTTATTTATTTTATTTTTTTCAAATTTTTATTTAGAATAAACATGGCATAACATATCTTTCTGTGGAGAGGTGTCATCCTCTGTGCCCCTGGTTCAATGACCAGTCTGGACAGCAGCGCAAAAGTATTAATATATATATTATATAAAATATATTTATATATAACCTTATAATATATAAGATTTTTGAGTGAGGCTAATCGTGTGGTGGAGCATAGCAGCACAGGGAGAGGAAGGGCAGGGCACAGAGGATTTGGATTGATCTGAAGTTGCATATTGTAGCTATGAGTATTGACTTTCAGACTTTGTTCATAATAGCTTAAGCATTTTTATCTTGTTCTTTATTATTGCCTGATATTAATGCCAAACTTTTTATGCAACCTACTACACCAAATCAACTAAGTAATGTAATACCAACTGGTAAATATATAAATGTCTTACATAAGTGTAATGAGTTACTCAGAACAGTTGGATGCTGGACACTAAACACTGTGTAATTGCTACAACTGAACTGAATGTGGTGCGGGAAGCACTCACTTGGCAGAGACTTTTTGTCTTTCCCAGAACGTTGACTCTTTCACTTTGAACCACGGGAAGATTCGGTCCATTTGCTGCAACAGAGAACATTTTATGAAGTTTGCACATCAGCCTGTTAAAGCACTTGCACAGAACTGTGTTTGGGGCAAGACAGTTATTAATGATACTGTAGCTCAACAGAAAGGCCTTACTGGATTGAGCCATGACTTAAGATAATGAAGAAACATCTGCTGAAGGGGCACAGCAATCAAAGGCTTAAGAAGAATGTTTTTTTAAAATCACAAGCATGTTATTGTTGAGCAAGTGTGCAAGTGTGTGTGGCACAAAAAATAACATCATAAACAACATATAAACTGATATGACCCCAAATCTTTGAAGTCTGGGTGAAGTGCACTGTAATTTTTGTTTTTGTTTCTGTGGTGCTGAGAAGAGCTATAATACAGAGTTGATTTTAGGTTCTTACTCGAATAAAGAAAGACTTGACCATGCTGTTGGCTTTCCTGCTCTCCGGCTGGCCGCCATCATTGTTGATGGCCGTCTGAATGATTCGCACAATGTCGTCACTAAACTCAAGCTGGCAGAGAAACACAAACACACAAACAAACACACACAGAGTGATTGTTAGGAATGACGAATATTGGCGGAAAGGTCATTACTATAGCTCTTTGTGTTAATTTACCATTAGACAGCTTATGTCTGACCACACGTTCAAGAGACATGGACAAATCTACTACAAAAATGATGACAAATTGCTTTGCTAAATCCTGAGCTGTAATTAGGTCATGAAAAAAACCGAACAAACTCACTATCCTGACCCTGCATTACATCATTCTGATCTCACTCTCACTCAGGTTTAGAAAGCATATACATGTGTTTAGTCCTTTAATAAATATACTGTAGGTACACGTTTACTTTCTTTCACTTTTGCATAAAACATAGTGGACAACATGTTTCTAATATGGTATTTTTTTGTCAGAACAGCACAGACACTGCTCAAAAGATAACATATTTACCACTGAGCTATAGCGGCCTAGATCCATCTTTTTCTCAATAGACTCCAGGTCTGGTGGGGAGTCACTGGGAGGTGTGGGAGTGACTTCAGTCAGGACTGGAGGATCTGGACCTTCTGGGGAACGACGGGATGGAAGACTCTCCTCTGTCTCTGGGTTCAGCTCTGGAGGCTTCACCGCCTACCACAAAGTGAGAGTTACACACTGAGCAAAGCTTGCACGATATAGTTAGCTGTGGCTGTTGCTTTAGCCATTGGATGTTACTGAATGTACATAATACGGTAAAATAATAAATTTAAATCAAATTATACTAGAATTTAAAATTTGCAATATGGTAACAGTGGCAGATAACCACAGTGATTTGCACTGAAACAGAAGACAGAAGAAGCAGAAGAAGTAGCCACAGCATGTGAGCCTAACCTGTCTGTAACGTAACAGGTGTGTGGATGTGCGTGAGTTGAGCAGTGCAATAAGGACATGGCGAATGCTGCCCTGAAGCTCCTTCTTCAAAGCCGTCCTCCACTCGGCTGGATGACGTTCAGTACATTTGGTACAAGTGTAGGCAACACTCTCTGGCAGCTTTGACAGCAGCTCGTACATTTCATCTGGGGGACAGTGAAAGGCGGCAGGTCATTTTTTAACCTATTACGTTTATCGTCTGTCAGCAGCTCATCAACATGACACTCACAGAACAGGCTGTCAGTCAGCTGCACAGACACTAACAACTGACAATACAAATACTGGTAAATACTTAATAAACTGCTCTATTTGTGAGAGTCATATAGTAAAACCATATTTTAATCTGACTTATGTGTGCCTACTGACCTGTCAGATTCTCACACTTGGCATGAACCCAACGGTTGCAACGGGCACACTCCATCATCTTGCTGTCGTACTCATCATCATTGTAGCACTTATCACACATTGGGCAGAAGTTCCCTAAGAGAGACGATGGAGACAAGTACAGTGAGATTAAACCATTGAGTGCAATATTATTTAAATTCAAATGTTGTCTCTTTAACAGCTTGCTCAAGTTACTTATGAAGCCTTCAAAACACAAGTCAGTTTTTTTAAACCCTTTAATATCAGAAAGAATACAAGTTCAATATATACAATATCTCACAAAAGTGAGTACACCCCTCACATTTTTGTAAATATTTTATTATATCTTTTTAAGCTGTAGACTGACTGTCATATCTTCAGTGTTGTCCCATGAAAAGATATAATAAAATATTTAAAAAAATGTGAGGGGTGTACTCACTTTTGTGAGATACTGTATATACTTACTAGTTACTAGAACAGTGATCAACATCCTGGGCTTCGTGTGCTCATCACTGACCTTTAGCAAAGAGTTTGGCACAGTCATGACACATGGAAAAGTCATGTGACCACTGGGCATCCCAGGACTTCCCAGGTTTAGTGGCTCCACAACTCTTACACCGTACACACTTGGTGCAGATCTGAAAAGAAAAAACACATAAACAAGACAGTTAAAACATGATACAAACTTCTTAGCAGTTGTTTGAAAAGTTGAAATAGTGTGAAAGTGTGAGAAGCAAAATGTTTTCACAGTCACTGCACTTTGAGAGGTTGAAAATGTAGACAGCACAATCATGAGAAGTTGAAAAAATGTGTGAACAAAATGAGAGTTAAGGGAAAAATGTGTGAGCATAAGGCTATAATCTGATCAGGCAGTGGTGCAACTATGATAGTTCAATGAATGTGAGAGGGTGGTAAAGATGTTTAAAGGAAAAGTGATGTGCACTCATACCCAGACTCTCTTCTTCTTGGTTGGTCTGGTGGGGTGGTTGGGACCCAGGCACTCCGGGTGATAGCTGTTACGGCACTTATCGCACTCTAGCAGCTGCTGTTACGATGACAGAAGTCAAAAGTGACATGAGAAGATTAAAATATCAAATTAGAAAACATTTGATATTTCACACACAACAAAGTTATCTTTGCAGCAAACTGGTAACAAGAATGTCACCTGGTTTTGGCCTGTAATGCCAGTAAAAATCATTATATCCTTATCAAAGGTATGCAGGTGTATTGTAAGTTGCATGTCATAATTCTGTGCAAAATTGGCAACCTGTTCAGGGTGTGCCCCACCTCTTTCCCAATAACAGTTGCAACTGACTGCGGCTGCCCATAACCTTCTACAAGATAAGAAGGTATAGCTAATGGATGGATGGAAGTAACTGTTAGATCCAATATTTGAGAAGGGATGAAAAACTGCTTATGGTAAAAGTGCAATAAAACTTATGATCATGCAGCAGAGAGTCTTTGATATGCCAGTAGACTTGCCAGGAGTTAGGATTTCAGGTTTTTATGCCACACTCTGTTGAAGAGTCCAAGAGTGCCAGAGCGCAGAGATTTATTACTGTTAAAGCAGATCCTTGATCCGAGATAAAAGCCAATCATATTAATAAACTGCTCAATGTTCTTTGGGCATTGATTTGTTTTATTTCCTTAGCATTCACACTGGCTGCAGTTACTAAAAAAACAATAACGAGTCAGGTCATACAACTTTTTAACATATAACAACAGCAAAACAATCCACCAGACATGTTATGGTTGCTTGGACCAGATATGATTATACATAAATCCAAAATGACAACCATACATGGCCCACACCATGCACATTTCACACAGGACTTCAGTTAAATAATAAAACCATGGCAGGAATCCAAGAAGCTTATTAAGTGCTGTCTGCTGGCAAGGCTGGCAAGCTTCTTTCTAGAGAAGATCCTCCTGCCTTTGCACACTGTCACTCTAAACTAAGCTTCTTTTGTGTAAGCTTTAAAATGAACAAAAATGTACTGAATAGCTCACTTTAGTTTTCTGGTGCTGGCGCCCACAGGCCTGGCAGAATCGACAACGTCGACAACACCAGTTCTCAAACTGCTCCTGGAGAGGGCGCTCTGACTCCCCCAGGCAAAAGAGATGGAAGGGTTCACAGCATACCTGGCAGAAGACAAACTGTAGATCAAGAGAAAGAGAGAAACAACAGACAAAGGAAGGTGAGAAAGACCAAGAGTATTAAAATATAGGCATTATTACTGCAACAATAAAAAGAGATGTAAAAGCAAACGTTTTCAAGATGGCAACAATTTTTACCTCAACATTTCCACTGCTTGCACATAAGAAGCAGAGTACCCTGGGTGTGACAGGCACAGAGGTGAGCAGGCTGAGGCCACCAGCCTCCCACACCTTCTCCACATCATGGTCCCTCTTGAAATCCACTCTGATTCGATGCACTCCGTCGCAGGGCGCTCTGGACTTCGCCTGGCCCCCAGTCGAGGGAGTGCTCAGCCAGTTTAAAGTACTGCTGCTAGTGGGTTTAGTGGTCAGCGGCTTCTCGCATTAATCACACAAGAGGAGAGAAGAAGTCAATATCAGAAATTATACATAATCTATACAGCCAGAATACAAAGTTTCAATGAAAAACAACTAGATAATGTTCATCCAGTAACTACTTTTTACCTTGTCCTTTGGTCTCTGTTTAGCCAATGGAGGAACAGTGCGAGAAGTGGGCTTCTTCAATGGTTTTGATTCAACTAAGAAAGAGTGACA
>JAUBNQ010000005.1:17096167-17108349 GCA_032353495.1 Ctenopoma kingsleyae | reverse complement strand
ACATTTTCAGCCTTGGGCAATCTTTCACTTTTTACTTTGACAGTGTTATGTACTAACAATCTAGCATGGAACATTAAATCTCTAACATTAGATGCTGACAGAGGCAGTGGGCATGTTATTATGCTACTTTACTAGCCTTATCCATTAAACTATGTTTAGCTAATTAAGCTGTTTGCACAATAATATGCTCTGCATGTTAGCCTGCTAAAGTCACCATTAACCTCCAAGAAAGGTGAGGCTGACAGAAATGAGTTAATTCTTTTCTAAGGCACTGTAAATTGAAGAAAATCTTTTGGCCTGTGAGTTGTACTGAAAGGGAATCATGGAAACCATTTAATCCAATGCTTCCAATAGTTGACAAGGTATTTTACATTTATTTGAAGTACTGAATTGAGCTTTTCAACCTACATTCAAACACATGGACTAAATCAGTCTCTGTGTCAATGTGCACATATGTGCTATTATCTTAGAAGAAGTTCAATAAAGAACAAAGAAAGAATGAGACATGGATCTAATGCTAACACACAGTCTAATGGTGTGCTAGCAAGCATTTTATTTAAAATTATTTATTCAGTTTGTTGACTTAATTTCAATAGTGAAATCCACTGTAAATGTGAAATATGATATAATTTGTGTACAGATTATTCATCAGTTTTTCTTCTCAGCCTCAGCCTTAAATGAAGAAATCGCAAGAGGATGATTAACTTCTTCAGTCTGCCACTACTTCCTGCAATCAGTGTGTGTGTTTAAGAGTGGAGGTGAGTATGTCATTTCATCATGTTTATTTATAGCAGCGTGTGGGGATGCAGTTGAAGTCTTGTTGGCCCAGTTTGTAGAGCAGCTGCTATCCCAGCTTAGTCCACACAAGTGTGTGCACACGACTGCATGCAAACTGATTTGCACCAGTTATGTGTTACACACATTACGATGTGAATAATTGGCTCCTAAATTGAATCAAATTTAAAAATACGAAAACTAGGAATGTGCACTCTCTTTCATCTGCTCTACATATAAACAAATAACAATAACAGACAGTCAATACTGCTGTTTATCCTGGCAGGCAATGCTAATCTGAGCATCCTCTGCTCCTCTCTTTTAGTCTCTCCTCACAGTCAAACCAGCACCTCTTCTCTCTGAGCAAGCTGCTGCTCTTGGTTGGTGGTGTTGCAGCATGGAGGGGGCGGAGTACCAACTGAGGGCTCTGACTCGCTGTAATAGTGCGAGGAGCAGGCAATGACATCACACGGCAAGTGCACAGAGTGGACCGCAAAGGTTCATGTACATGCACACTCATACATGTGCACATGTACCTCCTCCCTACGCGTTTAAAAGGAAATCAAAAAAAGAAAAACACTCCCTCTGCGCGTGAACGGCACAGCAAGATGTAAACAAGCAGAACATATGAGTGAGAATGTGGGGGAGGGGAGCACAGGCGAGGCAGGCGAGCAAACGAGAGTGAGGAAAGGAGGAAGGTTGTGGGAGGAGGGAGAGGAGTAGAGAAAAAAAAGAGACAAGGAAGCAGCTTCTTGACCACAAACACCATCAACAACAGAGAGAGCACAGTCGTCTCCTGGGAGCAATGAGGATGAAAGGGGTTTGGGGTTTCAACATGCTCATGCAGAAGCTTGCCAAATCCCAATCTAAACAGGCCTCCCACACATGACAAGGCTCCCCTTTACTCAACCTTACTCCTGCGCTCTGCCATGCTGCCAAACACGTATCAGTCACTCACTCATCCCCTGCTCTCTGGCTTCCCACTGACTGGTTGATAAGCACTAGGCAGCATTGTATGAAACACAAGGTTTGCCATAAACTATACTATGAATACTATGGCAGGCACAAAGAAGGTAACTTCAAAAGTAAACAAACACTGTATTACACTAGCAAGGTACAGTTCATCCTACTTTGCCTTTCATCAAGTAAGTGATTAAAAAGTACTGGAAAGACACATTTCACTTGTTTCCAGATTCAAATTTTGAATCTCCTCAGTTGAATAGTGTACAAGATTTTTAACACAGTTGTTCTTGTTGTTCTTCATCTTTTTTATCTTTGAAGTATCTCTCACTGTGAAATCTTGAACAGTTTTACCTCCTGCCGGTGTGTCACATCTCATCTAAGTGATCAGTGCAAAAACCAAAAAGGAAACCAAAAAGGTGCAAGGGACTGTCCCTGAAATTTATGAGACAAATTTCAATTTGGTTTGAGGAATACTTACCTGTATTGTTCTGACAATTATTTATCTTGTGTTGGTTAATCAACTTTAACCACCTATTACCTATTAGTACTCATTAGTCTACAGGTGCATATAAAGATTAGGAACAAAAGAAAAGGGTTCATGATCACTCACCATGTCTCTTACAAATTTCCTTTCTATGCAGCTAATTTTCTATAGTTCTTATTTATGTTTCTTTCTTTCATCATGCTGTCTAACAGGTGTAACAAAATTCGCCATAACTATGATGTTTCATACCATGCTTCTGATAAAACATCCCTATTATTATTATTCATACTTTATATGCTATTATAACATACTCTAATCTCACTGGCATAGTCACACTTTCTGTGAAGGATTCAAAGTAAATGATGTCTTCAGTTTAAATAACATGATTGGCGGTGATATTGTCTTTACCTGAACTACAGTGAATAGATTAAAAACACACACACACACCTTGTATGACCCTTTCATACAACACTTTGACACAACAAAAGGACTGATAAATCAGTTACTTTGGGACAAGTAGTTCACAGCAGGCAGTTTTTCAGTGTTTTTGTATTGAAAGGAGGAAGCACTTCAAACTTAGCTAAGTATCTAAAAGACAGACTTCTACATGCAAAGAATTTAAGGTTGATTTCAAGTTGTTAATTTTATATACTTTCACCCTTTTAACCAATCAGAAAACTTGAATTATTTCTGTTTGATCAGTACATTTTGGACCATTCTAATTTATTGTAATTTCATAATGACGACTATCTGAAGAACTGGGCAAAGTGTGGCAGAGCAAAGCAGAAAAGGGAGAGGAAAGGCTGGGAAAAATAGAGTGGATGGACTTTTGAGCCCACAAAGTGTGATTTAAATTACATATTGTAGTTTTAACTGAAGAAACTGTAACAGCATACTTTTGTATGAAATTATTGCTTTTATTTTATAGGAAAAAATAACATTACCTTTTTTGTGCACACAGTATGTCTCATTCCTTCCTGGAATTCAAATTGGTGGTGAACTCATGCTCCTATATACACCAGGTATGACACATCTTTTCAAAAAGGCCACAGAGGAATTCTCATTATGACTACAACAAATACTATGAACTGCGCAGAGCAGCAGCTATAAGTAAAGGCAAAGTTCATTTAAATTAAAGATCCCCTCTTAGTCACTGATTACAACATCATGTTTTCTTGACCAGAGTGAATTACACAGTGGTACTGCTATGTGACCCCTGACAGCTTCAAGCAAAATGTGGATGTTTTTTCAAGTGTCCAAACACATTTCACATTTGCTCAGCAGCACATAGAGCAAAACAAACACTTTCCAGGGCAAGATGCCTCCTCTTCCTACACCTTGCACATAAGGACAAGAAGAAAATCAATGGACAAAGACAAACAGATAGATTAGCACGTGTGCATGGTATCTCTCTCACTCTCACACAGACTCCCATTAACACACACACAGGCTGCCAAGTAGGCCCAGACACACACTCCACCTACCCTCCCCACCAGGCGGCATGAATTGAAGTTCTAATCAAAATAAAGACAAAGAAGACACGCCTACTCCTGAGTGCCATAAGGGACATAAAGTCTGAGGGACACCCCACATACACACACACAAAAAGAGTAAGAAAGACGACACAATTGCCGCCTTTCTCCCCCCAGTCAGGCAACTCCTAAAGCAGAGGTGAAATCTCCTTGCCCGCCTGCTGTAGCAGAATAAAGCCATGGATGGGAGGGTCTGTGACTAATTCTCCTCCCAGTGTTGTATCGTTGGGAGGGGGGGTTCCCTGCACCCTTTGATATCCCTGCCTGCGCTCTTTCAGCCGCCCGCACTTTGTGAGAGCTAGGATAAAAGCAGACACAAAGCTTCCTGCTACAATCCACACGCTGTCTCGGGGATGGGTAAGCGGGTGGGTGGGGGGGATCTTCCATTTAAATAGGCCAAACACCTGCTGGACTGAAGCCCCTTCCGCTCAAACACATCATTTCTCTCAAACCAGTGAGGCAAAGACAGATTTGGGTGGATGCATCTATTCAGTGGCACTTTTTTATGAATGATTAAACATTGGTAATAATATGTGAGTGGAATAAATGCAGCAGAAGGCAAAATGTAATGGAATAACAACAAAAAGGGGAAAATGTTTCAGAGACTGATCAGGTGAACATTGAGGAAGGGGTTAAAGTTTTAGATTTAGAGGTGCTAAGGTCACAGATTTACAAAAAAGTTAACATGAACAATGCTCAGCACTAAAACAAGCAATGCCAATTTGGCCAGATCAAGAAAATGAATTCCCCACACACATACAAAAGCTAACAAATGCCTTCATTTGGACAGCAACAGACGACAAGCACCCCTTTGAGCCACCCCAATAGGCTTAGTAATCCATTCCAAAGTGGCAGCTGTCAGAAGAAAAGTTGCTCTGCCTCTCAGACAGGCCTGTGTGTGTCTGAAGAGGATTTGGGTTTTTCTGCCTGGAAGGAGGAAGGAGGGGTGGCCAAGTGTCCGGCTGGCACTCTGTTCAGGGTCGCCCTGTGAGCTCAGCAGGCTGCAGTGAGCCTGAACAATCCTGCCCCAGGCTGGTCAGACAGGCACTAAACTGCTTCTCAATAAAATCACAATGCTGCGTCCGCAACTTCCATAGGCTTCAGGTTCCATGGGGATTTAATGGTCCAGTCTGTCTCCACACATCCTAAATACTACTATTCACTAATTCGCTGGACTAGATGAAGGATGGCCTTCTGGTTATCTGAAACACCATTTGCCTATGAGGATGACTTTTCGCATAAAATTATTATTTGTAATCTCCTGAAGCTGAGAAAATGTACATAAAAATTCATGAAATCACTATGCTATGTTCCCAGTCTTCATATGACTAAAGTTGCACTAGGATTTTATAGTGCAGTATCATTCTACACATCCCAAATACTGTTATATTATCACCCACTGTCATTCTTATACAGTTGAGAGGAGTGTGAAAAGCTGAGAAAGTTGTTTGAACACAAAAGTTACATTTCAAGTAAAAGTCTGCATCTTATATAAACTTTGACTTCCATAGCGATTCAAAGATCCTTTCTATCTCTAGACATGCATAATACTACTATATTCTGACTTAATATCAGGGTAAAGAGTTGGAGGGACTCTTAATTCCTTAACAGGCTATATATGTTGCTGTTATAATATCACCCATTCAAAATATTTTTTTTTTTAATCAAGGAAATTTTAAAACCATAATTTTGAAAAAGCATATCTAAATATTATGTATGCAAATATTGCTATGTTTCAACCAAATAAGTATTCCGTCTGTGCTCAGACTAGAAGAGCTAGAACTGGTGGTAAACATCCCCACACAGTATACTCCCACTGCATTGAACGCATGCTGCTCATCGTGGAGAAGGAAGATGGTAGTTCGCTAAGGCGAACACACCCCCACATCACACGGTCCGTCGAGAGGGGGCTCGTTGTTATTGTAGTCAGCCCTGCATGCGCACTGTCACTAGCAAGTCTCGTTTCTAAGCTAATTCACACACCAAACGCTGTCGATCTACTCTTATTAGCACCTCAGCACTTAAGACGGTGGTTTTCAATATGTGGCTGTCTATCAGACGCCATCTCCAAGCATTATAAACACGATGTTATATTGGTACTAGGTACGTAGTGTCTGTGTAGAGAAGGGGAAAACATGTCCACCTCCCATTTTCCTATGCATCAGCAATAGCCGCGATGGCTAGCGTGGCGTAGTGCGTAGCATGGTAGCTGTCCTAGCTTAACATTAAACAGCAATTGAAATTATTTAGTTTTATGTATGGGCTTCACCAACTTCAGTTACGAAGCCTTAACCCGCTGCCTAGCACTATGCTGACCGGAGGTAAACACAGCAGCCTCCGAAGAAAACCTGCTACTTTAACATCGCGTACGACAGGGCGATAATGGTGTAGTTTTAGCTGTGAGACGCAGACAGTTAGCCTGTGTGCTAACCACTCAGCTATGTTAGCTAACATTATGCCTCGCTGCAAACAGCTAGCCCTTAAGGTTATGTTGTAAATACTAAGCTATTCAGCTGGGAGAGACCCACGAAAAGAAACCTGAAAGCAAATAACGTGAATAATTAAAAACCCTTTCTCTGAGACATTGCAGGCGGACGCTAAGTTCACGCTAGCTAGTTACAAACCGCAACTGTATACTCTCGCCTCCTTCAAGTTGACATGTCTTGTTTACAGACATGTTACAAGCTGTGTTGAAAGTCCCATGATATTACAACACAAGGAAACGTCACTACTATAAACACGTGTGTTTAAATACTGTTAGACTGTAGGATCCGAATACTAACTCTAATACGGGACGATAACTTTCACTGTGCGCTGATGTTACGTGAATTTGAAGGCAACATGTCCAGCCTTGAAGGCTTCACATCAAGCTAATGTCAAGTAGCTAACTAGTAAACCAGTTGTAACAGGTTAGTTACACAGTGTATATTAGTCACTACATGAGCAAGTATATGTGGTATGTGCTAACTGTGTTGTATGTTTTAGTTAACACAACACCAGCATTTATCTACAGTGTTTTGGTCAGGCTAGCAGACTAACGTTAGCACTAGTTCATCCAAACTGTGAGATGTAGCCTGTCCCCACACAGGCAGAAAACTTTCTTTCCAGTGGAGACAATAATTAGCCAATTAATATAATAACTAGTTGGTGGCTGTGTTGTTTCCTAACTAAACTTAGGTTGTAGTAAGTTGCCAAGCCAACTCAAAGTTAACTGAGCATCCTGGCAATGACAAGTTTGCTGAGAGCCTCTCTAGAAGGAAAAGACGGTCAACGTCTGGGCAGAGTAACCGTTAGCTCTACATCTGAAGTGTTAGTAACGGCTCCCCACGTTCACCGACCCCCGCAGCCCCCGTGTAACCGACGCTCCCCGGTTACCATCAGGCTGCCCCTGTCCTGTCCTGTGCTGTGCTTACCTCCCCGCTGCTCGAGTCGCTCGATTCCCCCAAAACATCCCGAAATTTCTGCAGGTTGCTACTGATAACCGAAGAGACCTGTAGTGCAGCGTCAAACCCGGGTCCGAGCCCAGCTGCGTTGGGGTGGGCTCCCGAGCCACTCCGCAGAGAGGCAGTTATCCTGATTCGGCCCGCTCTCCTCCCGGTACCGGAGTTGCTGCTCCCTCCGGGCCGAGCGGGGAACCGCCACCGACAGCTGTGCGCCATTTTACACTCTGCCTGTCTGCCCTGCGATCAGAGATACCTCGATGGGCGGAACCCTAACCCAGCACTCCACATAAACAACCTCTACCACAGCGCTCAGCTCTCACTAGCCGACACATGGCTATACATGTTGCGGGGCAGCTCCGTAGAAACCCCGACAATGCATTTTCTCAGCGGCCCTATTCACACTCTGCATGGCTGAATCAAAATCAGGTTCAGGGGCTTTGCCCGGGAAAGGAGCTTCGCACTTGAATCACAAGGAAAGACAGGGCCGTTAGCTTGCAGCGTTTCTTAAAGAAGTAAAGTGTGAGTCTTTCTGTAAGGTGTCGTCAGACTCAGATAAGCAAACACAGGATAAAGTATTGTAGTATTACAAAATATTAATATAAGAGTTTTATCTATTGTGGCAGGAGAGTGGCAATTAATTATGAACCCCATGATATTGCACTGCTGCTGCACTGCCACACCACCCATTCAAACCATATTTTCTTACCAGAGAAAATGTGAAAATGCATGGAAGGTGGGTTTTTAAAGAGACAAATGATCATAACAGCTGACATACAGTAGGTCTTTACTATTCATGTACAGTCTGTGGGTTGAAGGGTAGGAGGAACCCTCATGAAAACATACGTGATCCAGTCTGTGTATAAGAATACTTTGTGAGAACAGCAAACACTAAGTATTGCTTTCTATTTTCAGTGTTAACTTGCAGATCATGTTGGATAGTCAGTAAAATATGAAACACAAAGGACACTGAGTGACAGTGTGAGCACTGGTGCACACAGACCTGCCCACATAAGGTGTAATGACAATGTACTATGCATGTATTACACAATAAAATTAAAGGTTAAAAAGTCAATATTAAATGTTAGAGGTGGACTCCTAGCTATATAATAACTATGTTATACTGTAACAAACAATATTTTATACAAAGATTATTACTCCTTGTTAAACTAATGCTCACCATCAGCTATAAAAGCAGATTAATACACAGTAGTTAGTCAACCATGTCTTACATTTAGGGTAGCAGCCCTGATTCTTAGGGTTTATTATTTATAGTCATTAATAGCAAGTAAAAAAAATAATTATGTGAATGATGTTAACTAAATCTTCAGTTATGAGGCTCATACAAAATCAGTTTGAGGTCTGAAAGCCATGGAAGACTTGTTATTATACAGTAGACACCCACAAGTGTCCACCAATTACCAACTTGAGGATTCCATAGGGTTTATAAACCTGCTACTCCTACCAGTCGGTCAGACTTGAGAAAGCCCTCTGGAATGGAAGGGTGAAAGGTCGTCAGGTAACTTAAACAAGTCCAGTTGCTATTGAAAAACCTTTTTTGAGATAACCATGACCTGGATGACTGAGAACCTTCACAGATATTTAGACCTTCATGGGTGGCTCTGGCTCTAAATAATTTCACTTACAGCTGCTACAGGTTGTTTAGAAATGACTTGGAGACATACTATAGCAAGTTAAGACCCTCAAAATGACATTGTTCTAAATCAATATTTGACAAATATCAGTTACTGCCTAAGAATCTACTTTTATATTTCAACTTGTCTAGTTTCTCTTTTTCTGCTTATTATTCATTTTATCTCTTGTAATATGTGCTTCTGTGGTAATAAGAACATCCATTTTCTAAGTGTATTTCAATAGACTTCTATCTTTCTGAAAGAGAATATTAACAATGTCTTCTTTCACACATTATAGCACATTAGCTTTATTTCTTAATCATACTGTACCTCCAAAAGGTACTTTCAAAAACATTTTATAATCACAATTAAAAGAGAACTACTGCATTATAATTTACTGTAATCATTCAGGTGGTAGATATTTAACATACAGTACTGTATGAGGGCATGCCAACAAACACATATTTCTCTCATATTTTGCCATTTTATACAACCACACATTTTCAATTAAAACCCTTTAATTAAACATCTCATCCTTCTACCATACATCTTCCTACTGTGACAAAGCAACAAACCCATCATTACGTCCGTTAACAGTATGAAACAAGACAGATCCTCATTTGACAACATTACTGCAAGGCTCTTGGTTTTAGGCACCGATTCTATTGATCAGCTGTTTTCCCACATGTTAATACACTATGTTTGCAAACATTAAAATCTGTTCATAATGATAACTGATACATCAGCTATAATCCGATGAACGTTAAAGGATGACAGTTATTATTTTGTACACTGCCAGTCAAAGATGTGCGAACCCTATATTTTTGACATTTTCTGGTCTAATCTCAAGACACCTGGTCATTATTAAGACCTTAAAAGTATACCATATGAGCAGATGATATATGCAATTTATGAAAACAATATCACTTAGTTTTATTGTAAATCCAGGTTTTTTGATAAT
Source organism: Ctenopoma kingsleyae (assembly GCA_032353495.1). NCBI lineage: Eukaryota > Metazoa > Chordata > Actinopteri > Anabantiformes > Anabantidae > Ctenopoma > Ctenopoma kingsleyae. The sequence continues at coordinate 17,098,561 of JAUBNQ010000005.1, read as the reverse complement.
GAGTTTGGAAACATCCATTTGAAATGTGATTCAGCTTATTTAAAGACTCCAAACAAATCAGCAAATATTTCTAAAACTTATGCACTGTGGATATGAAAATGAAATACAAAACAGGTGTAACTGGTGTTAACATGTGATGACGAGCCTTTTCTCTTTTTCTTTTATGTGTCATTTGGCTTCATGATCACTGCTGAGTGAACAAAGAAAACTGAGGTTTTATTTTCAGCTCTTTGCATAAATGAGAAGTGATAACCAGGCAACTTCATTAATTCTAATTTCATTAAAATACTTACAATACATTTGTGTTTTCACAAGGTTTTAAGGTGTTTCTCAGATGTTTCAGAGACATCTGCAGTTAGTACTACTTTGTTATAGATGTGAGCTGCTCCATCTTCACTCTGCATTGCCATATTGAAGTAGTGACTTGCTCCACAGCTGAGCAATTTTATTACGCAATCTGGCATTTTTTAATTAATTGTGTTTTAAATGCGTATGTGCAGCATCACAAAATGTAGTTTAAACTAAAGTAATTATTGTATAATAAATTAAACAGTTTGATACTTACATCCAACAACCTTTTAATTAGCAAATCCTAACCATGTCTTTATTTAGTGCTTGATTACAGTGAGGTAAGCTTGATTTTAGTTTTATCTATATGTTAAAATAAACTGCTAAACAAATACAGAATATGGTTTTACAGATGTCTTATTACAGTGAAGAAGATATTGCATCTCCCTAGTGCATCTACATTATTTTCCTTAAATAAAAGCCACACACAATTAAATTCAATTTTACTTCGGCCTTGCTTTTAATTGCCAATTTTATTTACAGTGTTGCTTGACCCAGGGTGCTAAAATGTAGGATGTTCAAGTATTTTGAAAGGCAGTGTGTGATGTATTCTTCGTGAAGGTTAAATCAAGGACAAATCATAACTCCATCCATGTACTGTCTCATGAGTTCGCAAAAATACTTACCTTGCTGTATAAAATTTTGTTTTGGTCAGCTGGTCAGTCAGGAGGTCATACAGTATATTCAACAAGTCCTGTTGGAACTGACACTTCTGGCCATAGTTCTGACTATAATAGTAATAATAATAACTGATTCATACAAAGTGTTCAGGGACAGAGGAACCAGACATTGTAACACCCTATTAATGTTTACCATAGAGCATGGTGGGAGTCAAACAGCTGCTGTGTATAGACTTTGAAGCAGTCACTAGCTGACAAGCTACAAGTTTGTCTGGACTCTTGTCACAGAGAGAATCCACTGAGCATGAAAAGTCTAATGCAATGCTGACCAGACCAGAGGAGTCAGAAAAAATCCACAGATGCAAGCACAACATGAATTAGCCCAGAAGCTGCGCACACGAGATGCAGGGTGGGAAGGAAAACAGGGATGCAGTTTTTGTTTGTCACAGTGAGAGATCGAGGCTAGCCACTGGGTCCCAGCTGCAGCTTCTCCTGCTTGTGCTTATCCAGCCACTGTAAGATCTGCTGTTTGAGTTCCTCATTTGGCCTGATCTGGTCCATGGTTAAAGGACTACGGTTGAAAGGGTCTGTCTGGTCACTGCAAAGAGGACATAATTAATGAGTGATTACTTAATGGACTACCCCACACAAACATTATATACACACATCCTGCTCCCAGGTTTAATTACTAATTTTACAGTAACAGAAGTAAATAAAATGTTACAACAAAGACACAGACACAAATTATGACCACTCTAACAGATACCAATGATGCCCAGTAGGTATTATCCAACTTCAGATGAATTTTGGGGCTTTGTGTGAATTAACTAACCTGAGTAGGTGCCTTGCTATAGTTGAGCGGTCTACTGTTACGTTGGAAGGGAGAAGAACAGGATCCAGCATCAGAGTGGACATGATGGGGTCCAAGAACTCGTCTGGAGCATCTGAATATGTCTCCTCTTCCTGCTGCTGTCTGTCTGCATGAGACTAAAACAGAGACCCCGAAACAACAACACAATATTTATCTACTTGCTTTGTTTTTTTTTTTCCACAAAACTAAGTGGTAAGTTAAATTCTACCTTTATTTTATCAGCAAGGAGACCAAAAGCCAAAATCATGTCCCCAGGTTTGTTGATCTTCTTTAGTACTCTAACTGTCTGGGAGAAGAGGGTGGGAGAATATGAACGTCCATCTTTTGGGACCTTGGCATAGAAATTCTCCTCGTCCCTGCCGAAAGACAGACAGTTTTTTGTTGTTTTTTTTTTTCTCAAATTGGAAACCACTAAACCTATTGTACTCAGCATGTAGTCAGGAATGTGCTACTGTTTTTTTTCCTCCAGAGAAAATGGCACCAATGAAAGAGCATAATAAACAAATATTCTAAAAAATAAACATCAACACAGTCACAGCTAAATTGTGTTTTTGT
>JAUBNQ010000005.1:17064128-17080460 GCA_032353495.1 Ctenopoma kingsleyae | reverse complement strand
CCAACTGGTCGAGGCAGATGGCCGCCCATCCTGAGCCTGGTTCTGCTGGAGGTTTCTTCCTCTAGAGTCTAGAGGGACTTTTTCCTCTCCACTGTTGCCTAGTGCTTGCTCAAGTGGGACTGTTGGATTTTCTACAAATATTTTGTGTAAGGTCCTAAACCTTACACTGTAAAGTGCCTTGAGATGACTCATGTTGTGATTTGGTGCTATAAAAAATACAATTGAATTGAACTGAATTGAAATGCATGATACTGGTCTGAATGGAATACAAGCATCCTAAGACACAACTGGACAGTTGTATAGGCTCGATCATGGCAAACAGACTTAGCAGAGCATATAACACATTAATTGCAACAATAAATTGGCATCCTTTGGATAACTAAGGACTGGACACTGTTTCTCAGTGTGATCAATTTAGCCACAAGGGGGCAGGTAGACTAAACAAATACAGTAAATTAATGACTGCGGTATGTGAGTAGGCTGCTCTCTGGAGCTATGATATGTGCATTTTCTGAGTCAGTGTCTGACCCATGATAACAAAGAAAAGAGTGTTTATTCCAGTTTGGGTACAGTTGTAGAGAGCACCAAATGTCCTGTGCTGTCCCACAAATGAGAAAAATGACTGAGCACACAGTCAATACACACCAGCGTCTAGTCTTTATCTACAGTGGGTGCCTTATTTAGCACCCTCAGGATACATGACACAAAGAATGTATGGACTTTAGAACTGGACATTTGCATTCTACTCTACATCTGCCTAATGTAATCATTTAAAATGAAAAGCAAACTCAGAAGACATAAAAGGTAAACTGTACTGTCAGGCTTTTGTTTGCATTTCCTCTAATGCATTCTGTTCATTACGTGTGACTGTCACTCACTTGGGAGTTGGAAGTCTGCGCCAAGGCTTGTGCCACTCCCTTCAGCCGGTGCATTGTGGTCAGCAGGTCATCCGGTTGATCCACAACCTCAGACGTCCCTGAGCTGTTCAGTTCCTTCGTTAGTGGGAGCAGCAACTGAACGATGGACCTCATCTCTTGTGTTATCTAACCAACAAACAGCAGAGGAGGCATGTCAATTTATGTAATTATGACTTTCAGCCTGATCTTTACAGGGATTACACAATTACACAATGGGAGGTGCGAGCATTACCGCATTACTTTATTTAACTACCTTGAGTCAAAAATATCCCATGATAATGCTGATCTCAACCTGCACACGCTAATCTTGGTAAAATGGATTGCATAATAATTTATGATAAGGTTTCAGACACAGCTGTACACATGCACTAAAACTGTAAAACAATGAAGCTCTCCCACAATGTGGCCGTGACAAACAGGAAATGTGTGAATGACTCATAAGCGCAGTCATACATCACATTTTCCTGCTGAAGCAAAATAATAGCAGCAGACATCCAGAGAGTGAGAAGTGGAGGACATGGATTCACGGTCTGTGTCTTGTTCTCTCCTGGATATAACTCAGACTTGTCTCTTCTGCAGTAAGCCTTATCTAATATGTGTGAACTAACATGAGTGTGTCCTTGGACTGAAAACAAGTCACACTGTCAAGGAGAACGTGGCACAAAATGTTCAGTCAGCTCGCTCCTCGCAGCAGAGACAGCTACTGTACTTTCACTACAACATTTATACATGTTTCCTTAGATTCAGTTTATAGACAATGTTTCTCCTGTGCCACTATTTTGTAATCTCACTGTAGACTTTAATCTTCTCATTACCTGTCATCACAGGAAAAAAATCCCTGCAAAACATATGTGAATCATGAGCAGGTCTATAGAACAAAAAACTAACACTTGCCAACCACACTGAGGAGAGAAAGTCACTGCGGCCAGTTCCACACTCAACTATTCACTAGTCAGTTATGGTTGAATTTATAATCTCTGTCTCTCTCTGTCTTGCAGTTAAGGCTGGTTGTGTTTGTTGTATTGTATTGTTCAGATAAACATAGCATCGCAGTTACAGCATTCACTGTAACTGTGTTCCAGTATGAAAAGTATTTGAAATTTTTTCCTCTGTCACCTGTTATGATGTGAATAAAAATAAAATTTCATATCATAATCAACCATCTTCTACCCTGTGTCAGAGCACCATATTATTACCTTTCGCCTTGATGTTTGTAAAAATTATAAAAAATGTACAAGTTGAAGCTCTTTTGTCTGCTCTAACTTAACTTACAGATTGCATTTGTTTAACTGGTATTTATAGAGAGATAGAGAGTATCTGATCTGACAGATAATTTTGATTTCCAACATGTTTTCTTTCTCCATCCTTTATCCCCTCCCCACATTTAAAACTGAGAATTGATTGACAAACAAGAAAATATCAACCATCCCTCTTGAGTTTGGATAATTCTCTCTAGAATTTTTCAGTATTTAGTTTAAAGGATAAAGCTGGCCGTGTTCTCTATTTTTCCAGCCCTCAAAAGTGCCACAAAAAGACCAAAGCCAATACAATAAGGCTCAATAATGTCCTTTGGCTTTGAGCTGCAGCTTTTGGCAAACATACCTCAAACAGGAGTAAACAGAGAACTGGTTAGGAACAATTTTAGATTCTATTTTCAGCACCCATCTGGTGCTCTGGAGAGCATTCATCACAGTAGGACAGTGTATAAGAGATGGACTAGAACTGATCTACAGTGCCCATGTTTGTGATAATGAAGGAACGTGTCACATGGGTTTTTAACAACCAAGAAGTTACAGGTTTTAGATACAAAGTGCAACTGTCACCATCATATTTGCAGCATCATTTATGTGATCTGTTTATTCTTTCACTACACTAATGTTGTTATTAAGTGTTTAAGTTGGATTTGCTGTTTATACTCTATTTTAAGTGCTCTTATTTTGAAGTAACTTTTATTTTGAAGTTATGAAAAGTCTGTTGGCCTGCTGTCTGCAGAAAGGTAGAGATGAAACATACCAGTGAAAGAGAACTTTAAGAGCACTAAGTTAAGCTGAATGGTTGAAGATGAACCACTGAGAGGTTGAAGAATATTCCCTTTCCTAGCATGCAGCCAATGAGGTATTTATTTTATTTCTTTATTTGTATTTTACTTTGGTAAAATGTTATTACACATGCTGTGCATGCTATTATCTTATGTTAAACTGTTGTGATTTATAATATAAGTCTGCAAATAAATCAGTAGCAAAAGAATCACTTGTGTCTGCCTATGCTTCGGGGGAATTACACAAAGATAACAGTAATCTATTAATTTTATTCTATTAACAGTAGTTGAACAACATTAACAAAAACACACCAGACTTGTATACAGTATATATTAGGCCATATATCTATGTGTATTTTTTGTCATTTTGACAGGAAATTGTTTTCAACCAAGCCTGTTCCTTTTCTGACTTAATGTTTTACCAAACTGTGGTCAGACTGTGTTAAACAGTAATCTACTCCAGTCTTACTGTTTCTCTACCTCTTCTTTGCTGACTCCCAGTCCCACCGTCTCCAAGCTGCTCTCCAGCTCGGACAGCAGGGAGGCTTCTCCGTAGCTCCTGCCTTCCTGCAGGGATACCTCCTCCTGTAGCTCGTCGATCTGGGCCTGCAGCTGCTGTGAGCGACCTCGAGCCACCTCCACCTCCTGCCACGCCTCTGCTAACTGAAAACACAAGGACACACGTGAACATAAGTAAATACAGAGCCTGCAGGCACAAATGTGAGACTAAGGGCACTGACAACAAATGAAATAGATTAACATATTATATTAATTATTAATCTCTATTGATTAAAAGAAAGAAATGTAGATGCATAAACAATGGGAATCTAAAAAATACCTACCTACAGTATCTGTTTTTTTTATTCTGGAGCTCAGTGAATTTTTCTTCTGTAATTTCAGCTTCTTTTTTTTTTTTTTTAGCTCTTTCTCAAGTTTGTTTCAGGTATACTTTCTAAACAACTGTCACAACACACTCAGCGTATCGGCGTTGAGTGTGAGAGAAATCCTGACGTGCCAGATTCCAGCCTTGGGCCCAACGTGAAACTAAACGAACACGAGTGGAATCCAGAATTGCAGACAAAACCGACAATGACGGGAATGAGGTGATTGTTCAGTAATGCTTTCTACAATCCAGCCGAAACCCAGACAGGGAGCGGAAAATCCCTTTATTATTGAGGCTCTTTCACTCATACATCAATCGCACTGAGCAGTTTTGTGCTGACCACTGCTACAATGAAAACTTATCAGTGTCTGTTTACTTTGAAGAAAAGGGTGACGCTCTTAGTTTGTCTGTGTTTTCAGCACAACTATGTGATGTATTTGTGTATGCACCTGCTGGCTGTGCTGTTGGTTGAGCTGGTCGTGCAGAGCCAGGCGTGTGTGTAAAGAAGCCAAACTTGCCCTCAGCTCATCATTTTCTTTACCCACGCTTGCCAAACGCTCCTCCAGCACTTGCTCTTTCCGTGTAAGTCGCAGCACCTGGAAAAATACACACAAATACAAATCTTAATATGACCAAAAAGCTTCCCAGAAATGAAAACTAATTCTATCACTATTCCTTCTCCTTACACCCGATCAGTCCACCTATGTTAATGTGTGTTGGAGAGACACTGAAAATATGTTGATGTATGATGTTTCCTTGTGCCAGGAAAAACATGGAAATAGTTGAAAGATTAATTATATACACGTCATTAAATGTGAAAATGTTATTTGGTTCCTCCTTTTTGGAAATGAGTAATCGAGTGGTTGCATGATCTACTGCCAGAATCTTTCTAGCTGTGTTACTAGCAGACACAGGTATGTATAGCATGTTTGTGCACGGTCGTTACCTGCTCCCTCATGGCACTGATCACCTCCTCGTCCTGTGGCCTGTTGTGGTTTCCCTTTTGCTGGAGCTCCTGTTTTAGAGCCTGCAGCTCACTGGACATAGCCCTCTCCACCTCCATTGCCTATACATACAAACACACATCAGGGAAAAACAGAGACACAAGACTCATAAATGGTGTAAATATGATGAGATATGTGGATTTGGTGGGGTGGTTGAGACCCCCAGTGGGGTTCAAATAGGAAATCTAGGTGGTCAAAAGTATAAGAAAGAAAAATATTTAAAAAAAATACAAAAATGTCTATTTTTTTTTTTTTTACACCAAACAATGTTTAACTTTAGGAAACAAACAATAAAAACAAGGAGTCTATGGAGTTTTGCTTTGCCAGTTCTGGAGCCCCAGTGAACAGACTATCCCCCAGCCTTCTCTTGTCCTGGTCTGGGACCCTCAGTTCCTCTTACTCAGCAGTTTGGCGGGTCCCTGTCAGGTCCCATCACTGCCACATAATACAAGATGAAAGTTCGCCCTCTGCAGCAGATGGAGCAGGGGGCATTTTGGTCTTGTTGATGATGTCTTTAGGCCACATTAGACAACCATGTGCTGGAGGGTAAATGTGAACATCAGGAGGGGACAGTTTATGTGTGTGTGTGTTTGCAGGAGTGTACGGTGGAAGTGAGGCAAGCATGTGGGCTAAAATTAGCGGGGAATGTGTGTGTCTGACAGTGAATCATGCACTGATGGACATAAACAAAACGTTGCATGCAGACACACTATGAGCAGGAGACGGGGGCAGCATGGGCCTCTTCCACAATAGTGGCAACAGCCCACTGAGAAGCACCAAACCAAGAGTGGAACAACGCTCCATTTGGTAGAGACATAAAGATGATGTCCCCTGACGTGGCCCCCAAGCCTCCAGCCTTCAACAGTCCAAACACTGAGGTGTCTAACAGCTGACTACCCCAGCCACAGCCGAGCCCCTGAGGAAGCACACAGAAAAGATGGGTTTTCCCCTGGGATGATGGGATGTTAGGGCATGAGGGGCAACATCAAAGCAGCAAATGAAAGATGTATATCTCTCTGCAATGTATATTGCCTTTTCCTTTCATCTGTGAGCTGGCAGAGGGCGCAGAGGTCACGGAGGCTTGCCTCAATTTGGGCGTCTTCTTTTACAATAACGGAAATTCACAGAGAGGGATTTGTCACAGCTGTCCAATAAGACGGCCAGGAAAAGCGATCATGTTTCTCTAGGAGGTGAATGTGTTTTTCATGTGTTAACCTGACACAGACATTAATAAATCAAATATTCTGTTTTTAGAAAAAAAACTATAAAATAAGATTTGGGTTGAAACATTGGAGCTTGAAAAGTTAGTCAAAGCTAGTCAAATAAAGATCAGTTGGTCAACAGAAAACAAGCTAACAAACTGTCCATTCACTTAGAAGCAAAAACACTTAATGCTTTTTTTGTGATACAAAACTCAGGATCTTTCTTCTGTACTGGTACAAGTTAGTATTTGCAACCTAAAAAAATACAGAAAAAAGAAATCACTTGCTTTGTAGGCGTGTGTATGTGTTATCAAAAGTAGTCATTCAGTAGTTTTGCTTGAAAAAAATCAGATTGTGAAAATAATTGATGATAGAGTTGGATAAGTTACATCACACTTTTCATTCTGAAACTACTCGACCACAAATATCCGTGAAGAACTTGAAAGATTTTGATTTAATGTTGACTGTGGCTTATTACAGCTAACTTATTACGTCCTAAAGCACAGCGATTATATTTAATTCAACCTGACACCAACATCCTGAACTTATCTTTAGGGATGCTTTGTTGATTTCTTCACAGTTGAGAGAAATATTCTACAGAAGAAAAGAAATTTCCAGCTTATCGTTCTGTAATAAAATCCTCCCTCTCTTCTCCAGAAAATGTTTATATTTCAAACATACCGATAGCGTTAAAACTGTCAAACATTTTTCTAAATCAGCAAAATGTCTTTGTGTCTTTCACTTTCCCTCAGTGCCAATAATGTCATAACCACCACTTCTCAGAATCTCATTTCACGGCTTTCCTTGGTAACACCGACCTCAGAAAGGTAATTACTATAAGGAAATACAGCATTTAACATTTAAGCAGAAGAAAAATACCCAGCTATCACTTGACACTCCCTGATATTTTAACTCATGCTTTCTTGGACTCCAGCTACTGTAAACACTCGGCATGTGACAGATCTGGCACACGTCAGACTTGTTTTTCCGCAAGTGCACCAGGATGGAGAGTCCCGACAAAACTTTCCTCTCGCATCAGAGCAGGTGCTTTGCTGTTTCACTGGTAAACATGTGGAAATTCTTTGTCTCTCAGGTTTCTGTGGTGTGATGTCCTCCTTCGGATTCCTGTCATGCTCTGGTTACACTCTCACAACTATGATATAGTGTTTCATGCTGTTAGAGCTTCTATATGTGGACTCACGGTCCATAAAAGACAAGTACATACACAGATAAAGCTTCCTGTGACAAAGACTCAGCACAGACTATTGCTGATTTTCTTAGTTTTCAGTCTTTGAGTTTTGAACTGTTGGCTGAACAAGTTAAGACATTTGAAGATGCCTGGGAACTTGCAACAGCCATTTTATTTTCAGATGTTTTATAGAGCAAACATTTAATCCAGTGAATAACAGACATAACAATAAATAATCAGTTGTACTGATCAGGACACACAGAACAAAATCCCCTGTTCCAGTCATAACTGAGGGAGCGCCTGTACAAACATACTCACTTTATCGCAGAATTACAAACTCTACTCTCTACACCGGCTCAGCGGTGCACACCCTTCAGAAGCAGCAGCTCCCTTCACTTCACGTCTGGTAAAGACACATCAGACACAGAGCTTCTGCACTGTCTTCTCAGGCTTTTCCCATCAATATCTGGGACCAGGCAGCTGAGAATTTTCTCCACTTCCTTCTCCTTGAACAGCCCAAACCAAGATATCACCTTTTATCTAAATTGACTTTTTCCTGCACTTCTAGGGAGTTTTCCACAGTCAAAGCCCTTTAGCACAGCTACAGAGGGGTCAGAGACATTCATAGTTCCTTATTCTGCGGACCTTGACTTGTGGGAGGGTGCAAGCTGTTGTCTGGATTCATTTTTAACTTTGTGAGCTCAGGTCTATTGTTCACTTTGTAACAACACAAATATCTAATAAGTGATCAAAACATGTCCTGACTGTAGTTTTCAGCAAAACAATCCCCACTTTCTCAGGCTGTAAAAATACTGAAGCACTTACTCAATATTAACTGATAAGAAGCTGTAAAATATGTCACCAGTTTGATTCCAGTGTACACCGTTTCCTTAAGCTCGAACACTGAAGATCACATTTGACTCATATGCATATGAGCTGATCATAATTCAAGTTAAATCATGTTCAAAATTATTTCATGTTACTAAATAAACACAATATACTGTAGTTTGATAGATTATATTGTTTTCATAAAGAGATCCAACTAACAATTATTTTCATACTCAATTTGTCTATTTTTTCCCTCAATTAATGTTTGATCTATAAAATGTTTTACATTTTCTAAAGCCCAAAGACATATTTTGTGTTGTTTAAACAGTCAAAAACAAAGATATTCTGTTTACAGGAGCAACGATAACATCTTTAAAATGACTTCATTTGTCCAACCACCAGCCCAAAACTCTCTTCTGTTATCAAAGAAAATCTGAAAATATTCACATTTGGGCCAAGAATTCACTGTTTGCAGCAGTACACGTTTTACGTTTTAGCTTTGTGCTTTGGATTCACACACACTGTTGTTTGGTTGTTTTCCACTGTCTTACCAAACATGCCCAAATGGAACTTAGTAAAGTGAAACCAACATCTTCCAAATATTTGCTAAGCTTCCCTCCCTCAGTCCTAGATCTAAAATCAAGCCGTGGCATTAAGTTTCACTCCCTCTCTTGTTTACATATCATTTCCATCCTGCTACTCACTGGTACGGATCACTTGCTACAAACCAACAATTCACTAACTCTGGTTCTGTTCCTCCTGGTCAGTCTTTTATGAAAACGTGTGTTTTTGCCGTTGGTATATTGTCCTTGCTCTGAGTCTATAAACAGCCTGAGAGTGTGGCCTCGCTCTAGAACAGCTTACGCTGAGTCACACTGATACCTGAGTAGTTTACAAAGGACATTCAGTTTCGTGATTGGGTGACAGCCCGTCTTATCTAGTTTGAGGCCTGAAGCTTTGGACCCACAACAGGTGTTTGTTCCACTGCAGCTCAGTTACCTGTTGGGGGAGGGTGAGGGGTGGGGGGGGGGGGGTTCACCTTACCACCAGAATACCATTAATTTTACAAAACTAGAAACACTCACAGTGTTGAGCTCCTCCCTGAGCCGCTGTGTCTGCTCGCTGTGCTCCAGCTCGGCTCGACTCTTGTCCTTATCGGCCTCGCTGAGTGCCCGGGTGAGCCGCTCCACCTGGGCGCTCAGCTCCCTCACATCCCTCTCCAGGTCGCCCACCTGGCTCTCCCACTGGGACTGGCAGTCCTCCAGCTTCAGGCGCAGCTCATGCCTGCCCTGCTCCAGCTCCTAAACAGTGTGGAAAAGATGAAGTGTTTATTGAACATGTTTATACCTGGGGAAACTGTAAACTAATAATTTATCATTATTGTAAGCAACGTTATAAAAAATAACATTGTTTTGGAAGGGACAACATGCACCAGTGAGCTTTTTTCACTTGAAAACATTTAAAACTGCATTTTATATTCACTTGGATTATTTTTGTGTAATAGTAAAATAAGTTTGATTATCTGAATCATTTAAGTGTGACAAATATGCAAATTAAATAAATAAATACTTTTTCACAGCACTGTACTCCTTTAGAGCTGTAATGAATAGTTGATTAATCAATTAATCATCACACAGAAAATGTATCTTATTCATGATTGATTGTAGTTATCAGAGGGAAACTTTAATGTACAGTCACACCTGATAAGATTAAAGGATAAACATGTAAAGGAGACATCAGCATTCACCCTGAGAAAACCAATGAGGCCATTATTCAGCGTCTCACATCCACTCAGGTGTGTGATGCTGTGCAGCAACAGCTCAACAACAAAGACAAACACAGGTAAAAGTCTGAAGACAACTTCTTTTCACCTACTAAATCTCACTCCACTGCTGTTAGGCTGAGTTCATCTGTTGTTATCTATACATTAATTAAATCTGGAGATTCATCACTAAGTCACTCGTGGTGGTTAAAAGTGTGTGAGCGTCGAGGTGAAGGTGATCACAATGAACATGCATTGTGGAAAAACACAAGAAGACATTACAAAGTCAGGACAACAAAAACACGGGTACACAAACCAGATCACACAAAGTTTGATATTGCAACAGTTTGACAATGTGCTGTTTACACTTCAGCTGCTTTGGTACATTTACAGTAGATTTCCATGGATATTTGATATATTGATCTAACAACTGAGCAACACCACCATACTAATGACTTCATTATTTCTTGCAACTCATTTATTGCTCTCACCATTTGTTCCTATATCCTAATAATAAAGAAAGTGCCAAGTGGACATATTTAAATAATACTATGATCTATGTTCACCGTCTTTAAAAAAGTGAGAGTATATTTTCTATTATGGATTAATTATTTCAGTTTATACTAACTGTGTCAATTGTTCCTCTACAGTTTCTCTACAACCTTTAAACACGTAAGATGATATTTTCATGTGTTATTATTCTGTTTACACATCCACTTCGCTGATCAAGAAACTATTTCACTTCATTTCAATCCGCCCACTTCAAACATTAACAGCACAGCAGACTACATTTCACAGGAGTAGCTTCTTTTAAACACTCTGTACCACATGAATAAAGCGGATTAGTCTTACCTCCAGCTTGTCTGCGTATTGTTCGTGAAGTTTTTCGCTCTGCTCTTTCAGCCGACGGTTTTCCAGGAGTAATGCGTTTCCCAGCTGGGCTGCCAAAATAACCTCTTCCTCCTTTTGTTTCAAAGTAGCCAGAAGTTCACCGGGGTCTTGATAATCTGTCAGCTCAATTCCCTCCTCTTCGTAGTCGAGGTAGAAATCCTCCTGCAGGTCCATTTTCGTGGACTTGAAGCTCCATTCATCCAATCGATCCATCATCACCGGGGAGTTCATTCAAACGCACCTCATGAATAAATGTTGCAGAGTTTACGCACAAAAAACAGTGAAATAGCGCCGTGAACGCATCAGTGTGTTGTCCATCAGTAACACCTGACTGTGGCTGCAGCCTCTCACTGAGAGTCTGGATGTGAATGAAGCTCAGGGTTTGAGCTGTGCTGTGAAAATGCTCCCTCTGTCTCCAGCAGATGACTGTTTGTCTCCGGGAGGTGGAGTAAGTGTGTGTGGGGGGGGGTTGGACACTGACACCTGTCCCGATTCACAGATCAACCTGATACTGTGTCGTAAAGGAAAAGTACACACAGAAGTACACCCAGAAGTGCCTGTTAAATGCTATAAATACTACTTAAATGCTTGGTATCATGAAGCTTCAGTGTTTTTATCTGCCTCCAAAATACATGATATTGTAAACACACAGAATTTATTTCTTTTTTTTTACTAATCTCTCTTATTGTAGTTCATATAATTTTGTCTACATATTGTTCGTCTACTTTGTGTGTCTACACCTTTATTTCCGCTGTATAAAGGTCTGCATTATGTTGCTTTATCTGACACCTCATAAACACTCCAGTATTATCTGCCATAGATTTAGTTTTATGTGCTTTAGTATTTCAATCTTACAGATCTTTCTCCTCACTTAAATTAAAGTATCATGTGTATTTTCCCTGTCTGTTCTGCTCTTGTTCTCCTTAAAAACATCAAGCATCGTTCATTCTTGACACACCAACAACAACAACTACAAAAACATAATTAATTTATTTTTTGAATATAGTTTGAGTAAGTGAAGATACACATGGTAAAAAAAAATTGGTGTATGCTGCAGGCTTACAAGTACATGTTGAAGTACTGTGCCAACAAAAACTTCACCCTTTTTAGAAACGTCATATTTTATTGCCTTACAACTTTGTATCAAAGTAGATTGTGACACTGATCAAAATAAGAGAGATATTTAAAGATAAAGGTAGATAAGATAAAATGAAAACAGAAAATTAAACTCAAGTATTCGCCCTCTTCTTATCAGGATTTAGCAGATACACCACTGGCAGACATTTCCGTGGGTCTCACTGTTTTTTTAATGCAGAGTGTCACTGTGTTGCTCAACAGGTCTTTCTTACATGACGCAGAGCTGGACCGTCTGCCTGCTTTGGCTGGCCACTTGCCAGGGGTCAAAGGTCAGCTCCCACAAGCTTTCATGGAACCGGGGGCAGTGTCAGGGGAATAAAAGGCGACGCATCCTGACGCATGTCGAGGCTTTTGTTGTGCGGAGGCCACAGCTTCTCTACATATGGCATCAGGCACCAAGCAAACATAGAAACACTGTACATCAAGGTTCAGTACGCCTCACTGCCATTGTCCTCATTGTTGTTGTTGCTCAGTTTATGGGCTACTTGTGTCGCGTGAGTGATGAGGTGCCCACACAGCGTCAAGCTGTGCACACAGAGGAGGATTGAGCCACAACATGACAATCAGACATAGCTAATGAAGCACGTGTGTTTGTCTTTCTGGGTGTGTGTGGATACAGTCAGACGTCAGAGGATGAGACAGTCTTATCAGGGATGAGGCGACTGCTCAAGAGTTTCACAAAGGATGAATAGCAACTGCCAACTATTGCCTGTCTCCTCTTATTACAGTGAAAAATTAGGATTTCCTCACTGGTGATGTAAGATTGACAGGCTCCAAACTGAAAGGGTTGAGTGTCACTGTGTTTTGGCTGCTGTTAGTAAAGATGTTTTTACATAATTAGAGTTATGTTAAGAATGTAGTGATACAGATTTCAAATACGGGGGCATATTTATATTTACTGTATATGTAAAAAGTAGTATGAAATGGAAATACTCAAGAAATGACTTCAGTAAATGTTTTATATTTAGAGGCCTGTAGACTAGTGGTATTTTACTGTTACTATTTCACAGACCTCTACTGACACCTGGTGGACAAAAATATAAAATATTTGTTTTGTTCCCCTTTGGTGGTTTCATGTGAAGGACAGTAACCTGGAACACAGTGAGGTGTTTTTATTTGAGAGGACCTTTGTTTTGTCATACTGGAAAAAAAAGATCAAATAAATATCTTTAGGGCAGAGACTAAGGAGAACTTTATTTTTAAGGGTAAAGAGAAATTTAGTGTCTTTTCATTGTATCTTTGAAGCAGTGCTAAAGAAGTCAGTCAACATGAAGTTCAAATTTTAAAACACAGGATAGAACCTAAGAAATCGCAGCGTGCAAATATGTACAATGCAAATCTTAGTGATTTCTGTAGGTGTTTGAGGAGACAGAGGGCAGTAAGGAGAAGTACAGGACAGTTAACGTCACATAGGGAGTACCATGGACAGTTTTCAGCTTTTAAAAATAATTTAACTTTCTTTAAATCTCGTACTTTAAAATATATTTACAGTATAAATAAAGTACGAAGAAATGGCCTAGGTTTATGACATTAATAGCCATTTTTATAACAGGCTACTTATTTTCTTTTTCCTTTTTATCATATGTTTTTTTCTTTATATGTCTGATTTTGTTTTCAAAATCTATTTCATTACTTTAAGTTTACATTACGTTACTTTACTTTTTAAGTGATGATTTTATTATAAGTATTGGCCTAAATCCAAATTTCTTTAAATTATATATATATGTATTAATGTTATTTCGAACTCTGAACACTGATTATTTACTTTAAGTAGTTTTAAGCACTTACTCTTTATTTTCTTTGTCGCTGCTGGTTGAATTATTTCCTGTATAAAAGCCGTGTACAGACAGACTCCGACCAGCAGGTGGAGCTGTGCGACCAGCCGACAGTAAACGTTAGAAAGAGGAAGTACCAGTTGTAAACACGCTTGAACTTGTGAATCTGATTTGAAGCAGCAGATGTTTAATCATCTTTTCTCGTATAGTGACAATGGAGAGGAGCCGAGGGACAGTTTCAGCTATTAAAGCTTTAGGGTAAGTAACGTAAAACTACTTTGTTTTTGCTGCGTAGCTTCATAGCTGCACCGTGCGCTCGTTTTATTACTCACTTTTCAATATGTCGGCAGGTAATCTCACCTGTCGTGCTTCTTCCCTGCTCAGGTACCCTGGAGTTTGTTGCGTCTCGCTGTGTGGATGTGATGAACTCCCCTGTCCGCTGCTCACCTGGCTGTCTGCAGAGCTGAGGACACTGTGTCCAGAGCTGCAGGGTGAGACAGAGGACCAGATTTAATTATTCTGTACCTGTGTGACGAGCACGGTCTGTGGTGTCTGACGCAGTAAACTATGATCCAGTCAGACAAGGTCAGGATTTTTACTCTGTGTAATAAACGGATCTGTTGTGTTGCCTTGGTCCCTTCTTTGTGAAACAAACCACCAGATGACATGAGACCTGTTTGCACATTTAACACAGAATTAACTTCTGGTATTTTTTCAGCTTTATGACCAGGGGTGTGTGTGTGTGTGTGATGAAGACACTGACAACTCTATTAATCATCTGCTCCTTTTTATTTCCTTTATCTAGACTCAAGCAGGACAGGTGATGTATTGCTCGTGGGAGAGCTGAGAAATTTACTCTCAAACCTGTCCTCTCCTCTTGCTGTGCTGACCTCAGAGGTGCTGGGGCCAGATGTCCTAAACCAAGTCACTGGTGAGAAATAATAAGGTGGCATGTTTAAGGTCATCTTAAGGTGAAATGTCCATTTGTTTCACATGGTTTTAAAAGATGCGTGAAATTTATTTTGTCTTTCAGAGTTCCTCGTATCAGAGCTTCAAGCAGCTCGTATTATCAAACATAAGGAATCGCATCCTGACGAGAAGACGACAGAAGAGGAGTCTGAAAAAGGGCAGCGAGTAGAAGATCAGAGCCATGAACTTCCTGAGATTTGTCAGGAACATGAAGATAACGATGAGAAGGCAGAGATGCAGGCAGAATGGATATTACTACTGCGTGCTCTTAACATGGACACCTCATGTGGATTTACAGATGTGCTGAGTGAGGTATGGTTGATAAAAGAAAGAATGAACTATGTATAAGTCATGCCTACAAACTGAGAAGTGTGGAAAGGCTTGTTTTAATGTTATGTAAATGCAGGTGGAGTCGCTTGCTCATATACAGTGCAGAAGCATGACGGACCCTCTTCTCAGCACCAGCCTCAGCTCAGAACAGTGGGTAAGTTCAGCTTGTTACCAGTTCATTAAACATCTTATGTAACTCTAACGTCAGCTTTTCAGCCTTTGTTTCCTGTTTGTTTTTAAGATGCAAGTTAAAGAGATCAATGGAGTTCTGTCAAAGGATTATCACTGTCGGCGGCAAATGATGATTAAACGCTTTCAGGTTACACTGGAGTCTTTTGCGTGGGGAGAAAAGAAAAAGGTAAAGCTGACCCAATTATTGTTAGTCAGGTTTAATTCTTTGCTTTTTGCTCTCAAAATATGCATAACTTTGTGTGCAGAAAGCTAAACGCAGTGAAGGCTGAAGACAAGGAGTTGACAGCTGAAGTTGTCCAGTTCTAATAAAACAAATGCAACGATAGTGATCCAGGAAAAAAAGGAAATCTCATAAACAAGAGTTAAACTGCATCTGTGCCAAATGTCATCCACCCAGTTATTATAAATTAGTTTTAAATAGTTATAGTCTTTTTATACCTAATTAGTCCTTTATTTACAGGAGCGCAGTGAAGCACTCGCCTCAGTGCCTCCTCTTGCATCCCTGGCCGAACGCTCCCGAGTGTCCCTGTCTCTTCTGCTCGCTGCCCGAGAGGATCAGTCCTTTATTGAACCAATCAAGCCTGGAAAAAGCACCCTCGTGTACAAGGTACAGTAAAACCCATGTCTGTGGTTCTGAGTAAAGACGACTTCAGTTCAGAGCGCAGATGGTTTTTAATTTATTTATTTTTTGGTCTCACCAGATGTTGATGGGCAGTGTACCAGACAGAGGAGGACGACCAGGGGAAATTGAGCCACCTATGCCAGTGTGGGAAAATCAAAGGGCAAAAGGAAACCGATCTGGGCGAGGAGGTGGACACCATCAACGACGTAAATTTTCAGATAAAAAGAAAAAGGGGAAAAAAGAGTAACCCGTCATTTCCTTGCCTTTATTGACTAATTTTAGAGATAAGTGATCGTTTTCTTTTATTTAAATCCTTATTATGTGGCTTTGGAATTCTACATATGATATAGTTATAATTGATTGTTTGATTCTGAGTTCTTGTACCTGTGTACATTTCTAAAACTGATTTTCATTGCTATAATGTACTGGTATGTGACCAGATATTTTTGTAAGATTTTTGTTCGTACGAAAGGAACAGAACATAAAAATAATACTTGATTTGTTTTATATGTTGGCTTTACAAATTTATACGTAGGTTTGTTTACTGAAGAATAAACCTGCTGAACATAGAACTGTATTGTAATTGTGTGTGT
>JAUBNQ010000005.1:17045654-17056654 GCA_032353495.1 Ctenopoma kingsleyae | reverse complement strand
TTCACGTCTGTAATGCAGAGGTGTGTGGGACCCCTGGTTACCTCGCTCCTGAGATCATTGAGTGCTCTATGGACGCGGAACATGCAGGATATGATACTGCTGTGGACATGTGAGTGTTCTGAGACTGAAATCACACAACACGCTAGATGGACATCAGAACATCACATATACAAAGTAAAGTTTTATACAAGGAATAAAAACTGTTATTTCAGTTATAGCTGAACAAGGATGCTGAATGTTCTGTATGCAGTCCTACACAGTCCCACCTCATCTGTGCATCTTCTAATATAACAGCTTCCGCGTGACCAGTCTAATATTCTTTTTGGGTTATTGCACACTGGAAACAGACGTATTAAGCCGCACTCTCTTCTGGCTCATGTTTGCAGATGGAGTGCGGGGGTGATCATGTACACGCTTCTCGCAGGCTCTCCACCGTTCTGGCACAGGAAACAGATGCTGATGCTGCGAATGATCTTGGCTGGAAGCTACGACTTCTCGTCTCCAGAATGGGAAGACCGCTCAGACACTGTTAAAGATTTGGTAGGCTTTTGTTTGTTGCCTCAACTTTTACTGTTTCCTGGTCCCTCAAATTGTGGACTAAGAATTGGTATGACTTATGACAATTTGTGACTGTAAATTGTGAAGCTTTAGTTACACAACAAATATTAATAAACACATGTTGTATCATCAGATCTCTCGGATGCTGGTGGTGAACCCAAAGCAGCGCTACACAGCTACAGACGCTCTCAACCACTCATTCTTCTCACAGTATGTGGTGGCTGAAGTACGACAGTTCAGTCCATACAGGCGGTTCAAGGTGAGATGTAAAATACTGTTTTTATTGATTATTTTCCAGCCTTTGGTTGCACAGGCTTGATTTTTCTGGTTCCACTGAAAACACAGCTTAACATTTAACACACATTTGTTTAATGTCTAATTGACATTAGTTGTTTTAGACTTCTACATCACTGTTGAAGCATATAAACCAGTGGATGTCAGGAAGGTATGACGTCCTTACCAAAAACCTGCTGTACACTTAATATCACAGTAAAAGTCACTTTCACTCTACAGTTTTTACATATAAACACCAACCAGTGGCCTCCACTGAACTTTCTCCATCAGGTCATCTGCATGACTGTGCTCGCCACAATGAGGATCTACTGCAGCTACCGCCGCGCCAAGCCAGTCACCAAGGAGGTAATCAGGAGTGACCCATACGCTGTCAAGCCCATCCGCAAGCTCATTGACGCGTGTGCGTTCAAGATCTATGGCCACTGGGTCAAGAAGGGACAAACTCAGAACAGAGCCGCACTTTTCGAGAACACGCCCAAAGCCATCCTGCTGTCGATGGCTGCTGAGGTAGATGACCCGATCCACCACATCTGGTAGCATGCATTTCCTCATGGAACTGTTGGAGCTAAAAGGGATTACGCTCCTATTTTGTGTGGCTTTTATAAGTTCCCTCATCGTATAAAAGGAACTCATTTAACGTATGTGGATAGCATGTGTTGCTTATGACAAAAGCTGTATTTATTACTTCTGTGCTATTTTACCTCAAGAACTGCCAAGTGTGGCAAACAGGAAATCTGCAGCAATGCCACTGAGAAGAAGTTACTGACAGCTTACTGTCATTTTGAACAGCGCATTATTAAGTTCACATTCATAGAAACTGAAGCATGTCTGAGATATATGTATATATATATACACATATAATGCCTTGGAGCAACATGTTGCTCTTTCCCTTATAAGCACGTTTTATCAGAACTGTGAAGCCTTGACCAGACAGCCAAAGTTAAACCTGCAGATAACTGAAATATGAAACAGGGAACCTGCAAACTTGAAATGCCACCAACTTACATATTTGTAATGATTATGCAGGACGTATTGTACTAAACCACTCACTGTACTGGAAACCACTTCAAGGATGTTTTAACAGACAGCATTTTAGAATGTATGGTGTTAATATATTTATTAAAATGTGTATTTAATTTAAAACCCAGGTGTTTATTGAAACTTTTGTGATGCTTGTCATTTTTAAGATGTTTCTGGTGTAGAGCTTCATGTCTGATGTAGAAATTTATCACAGCAATACTGAACACAGTTAAAAACTTTATTAGAAGAGTGAGGTAAAATTCACATTCACAATATCTTTATTATGAAATCATCTGGAGTGATCATTTCTTTCCATCATGAAGCTGTAGGTGAAAAAGCAAAGGAAAAACATTGTAAGATGAACAGATCATATATTTTCCTGTTTTAGCATTTTTTGAGTATCCAAGTGTTATTAATGTACTCATTTCTATACAGTTGGATGAGGTCAGAGCACTCATCCAATCATTTAGATGAAGTGAGACAAGGCTTTTGCATGGTGTCTGACTGTATCCACCACAGACTGGCTGGAACAGAATTCGGCCATGCCTCAGACGTTTTTCAGTACTAAGAATAAGAATGCAAATATTACCATCCTCCGGCTATTCTTTACCATGTGGAGGTCATTCCCAGAAGCCTTTGTCACTCAATCAGTGTGGTGGTGATCAGCAGCACGCACGGCCACACTTTTTCCATATTTTGACACATTCTGGAACAAAAATGGTTTAAGAGAGTGTATGAGATAAATTTGTCTGCTGACATGTGTTGTGTTTTCAGTTGTCATTACAGAAGAAACTTGTAAACACAGACTAAATAAGTGAGAAATAAAACTGATTGTCTAATTAATATTCAGCTGTAGCCCTTAGAATACAGGAGCCAGCAGCACAGGTCTGTATTCACATACTATAAAGGGGCATGTAACAAACACTCCTCCTGTTTTTGGGTCAGTATGTGAAAATTATTTTTGCATAGTGATTGACTGAATTACTACTTCAAAAGTATTACAGCATTTGGCCATGCATTAAAATACATTTAAATATTATAAAGTATGTAAGTAAAGACTTACCATGCACGAGTTACTCCATGTTCCCACACAACAATCCCTTTTCTTAGGTTATGACATCTGAAATGTCAGTTCTGATAATAAAAAAAAAGTACATGACACTCAGTGACAGCAAAGAAACTGAATTTTACATGTTCAGATGTTTACTTATCCAGGTCTGGCCAGATAACTAGGCTAATATCTACTTAGTAGAATAGTATAACTACATGTTAGGGGTCAGAAAGCTTCCAAAGAGCAAAGGTCACATAAGCCACATGTTAATAATCACAAACAACTTAAAAAAATATTTTTACTCAAAAACTGAACAGTTCAAAAGTAAAACTAATGACAGAGGTGGGTACAATGTAGGGAATGACAACCATTAAGGACATTCAGTCGTGATGATCAACATGCAAACTGTGCCTTTGCCATGTCAAAAACTTCACTGACCTGACAAGGTCTTCACACACTCTCCTAATGTTTTGTGTGTAGCCTCCAGTAAAATGACCAACATCTGTCACAGTGATGCGATGAATCTGACCCTGCTCACCTCTGCCACGTGGTCTGTGTTAGAGGGAGGAAACCCCCTCCATCTTGACTCGGAGGTCATGACATCTCATCCACAGTCACGATAAGCTTTTAACACAAAACGGCAGTGAACAAACATTGAAGTTATTTGTGTTTTCTACACATCACATTCAGAGAGTTTTTCTAAATGTTCTCCATCAGTTGATGCACAGAAAACAACTGGTCCTTCAAACAGCGCGTCCCCGCACTTACTCTCAGGACTATCGGAGTATGTTGATAAGCATGCCCTACTGTCGCAGTACTGCATAGTTAGAGTTAAACGAATGAGTTAAACTACATTACTACCTGAAAACAGTTTCCAAATTACAACAGTGTCTGCAGGGGTCGAGCCACGTGCTTCCCCAACCGAGAAGAAGCTATTAACATTTACATTAAATGTTCGCGTTTCCAGGAGCTAATCGAACTGCAAAGTACACTCACATTTCCATTGTTTGTTTCCTTCATATCCTGGTATGTCTTTACAAAAAAGACATTACCAAGCGCCATTTCTTGCTTCACGTTGATCCGGGAGGAGCAGCACGAGCAGCTAGCTTCAGCTTTCCTTCTTCTTCTAGCATACTTAACATCTGCAACTTCCGGTCCGTTGGGGCGCAATATCGCCACCATCTGGTCTAAATGCCTCCTACATTAGGGAAGAATTTTAGATGATTTATTTGTAGGATGCCACCTTCTCATCAAGACTGCTTTTAGGTCATGTCTCACCTACGTTTGCCATGTGCTGAGCTATGTCATGCTGGTAAAGTGTGAGGGAGTTGTGGAGAGTGGTGTTGGTGGCTAGGACGAGTTAATGAGCCAAAATAACTGGGTTAGTTATTATTCAAATGTTTATTGTCATGTGCACAGTAAGGAAACACGTTTCAATTATTCGGAAGGTGCCTCACAAAAAAGTAAGGTCCAGGTCACATTCACACATTTTCACATCTGCAAGTATAACTTGGAGCAGACCAGGGTATCACAGTGATGTTTTATAGTTTATGTAGGAAATGCAAGCAATGCATGTCTCAGTGTTTGTTTGTTTCAAAAAAATGCTATGTGAAGACTGAACCGGAGGATATTGTACTCACAAGATCTAAGAGGGTAACAAGCTCAATAACCAAAAACCACGTTCCCTGACCGGGAATCGAACCCGGGCCGCGGCGGTGAGAGCGCCGAATCCTAACCACTAGACCACCAGGGATCTGCGTACACATGTTGTGAGTATGTGTGTAGTTGGCCAACGCGGAACCTTCACTAAATGTTCCGTGATACAGCAGAAATAGTCTGTGTCGTTTCGTGCAGGCCCCGGTCCTCGCTGCTTACCTCCAGGACAGGTACAATATCCTCTAAAAGGACTAACAACTGTACGAGAAAGAATACGGTCATTATTACTTGTAACGCGAACATCTATATTTTCACTGTTTACAGTTCTTGCTCGTCTACATGACACAGCGCAGCCATTAAGCCGCTCGAACGGCCGTCGCCATGGAAACAGAGGGAAATGGGCGGTCCCTCACCGGCTTCGCTCTGATTGGTCCTAGTTCATCACTTCGCTTCCTCGTCGGTAAACTCATTGAAGGAGAGGGGTCGTCTAATGCAGAAGCTGCTGTTTGTGCCTTATCAACGCCGTTCCTACACGTAAGTACCAAAGTGAAAACGTGTATTTATATCTGAAGACGTTAACGCGGTGCTGCAGCTCGAGTGCACGCTTTCTCACGCTCGGACAAAGCGTGCGGGAAGTGCTCAAACGAAGCGAGGCGTACTGTATCGGACAGGTATCAACTCAGACCCTGCGAGCGGGGTGTAACGTAAAACCGTGACCGTTTCGTGCCAGTCGCTTGCAGCGGTGTTACACCAAGCGAGCAGAAGCGGCGGCTCGTTGACCGAGTTTCGTAGGTCTACGCTGCCCAGCTCCGATCTGTAGTATGCAGAAGGGTGACGCAACACGCACAGAGGATGTCCACAAAAGACGCTCGTATGGTTTGTTTAGGAAAACTGGCTTATGTAACGCATTTTTGGGTTACGCCGACAGGCCTGGACACATAGTTATTTGAAATTAGGTCGCTCATACTAAAACGTTTTCACATGGGTATTTCAGTCAGTGGATGTGTTTGCTGCTCGGCAGGATTTAAGACATTCAAAACTACTGTGTAAAGTCACAGACTTCACTGCACACAAATGTAACTCGTGGCCCTGGTGATGATAATTAGATTTACCCTCAGATGACTTAATAATGCTGCCAGATAAAAGCAAAAATCTAAATTTCACTGAGCTGATCGTCTCAATTAAATGTTTCATTTAGAGGTGATTGTACTAAAACAGCTGTAAGTAAGTTTTTGACTGTTATATAATTATTTTTCTTCATGTTTTTGATTATATTTGTCCCCGTGTGTATATGTATACAAGTTGGATAGTATATAATAATATTGGACAGTATCTTCTCATGCTGTAGACTTTCAGCTCTTTGAAAAAGAAATACATCTATGAGTTGTTGAGTAATTTTGAAATTCTGCTGTTGTTTCTGAGTATCTCATACAATGCTCTTTTTTTTCCCCAGCATGATGATATCACTTTCACAGACAAAGGAACTCTTCCGGAGAGCAGAAGCAGTCTGTTTTGATGTGGACAGCACAGTCATTAAAGAGGAAGGCATTGATGAACTGGCCAAGTTTTGTGGAGTGGGGGATGCAGTCACTGAGATGTAAGTGTATTGTTTATCATGTGCACATAGAAATACTTTTTTATACTTATCTGCACTGTTGTACTGAAAATTTGCATTTTTATTGACATTTGATATGATTGGATTTGTTCCAAACATTAAGCAGCCCTGTGTTACTTTATTTCAGGACTCGCAAGGCTATGGGTGGCTCAGTGACTTTTAAAACTGCCCTGACTGAGCGTCTGTCCATCATCCGCTGTTCAAGAGAACAAGTAAACAAACTGATAACAGACCACCCACCTCAGCTGACTCCAGGTATAAGGTGAGTGTGTGAAGATTCATGTGAGTCATGTCAGTCATTCAGTGGCCATTGTAAACCACTCAATCCAGAAATACTGGTTTGCACAAGTGACCCTCTGTTACGACCGACTCAAAGCCGTAGCAAATCAAGTGGGGCAGACGCACGAGTAACGTTTTCAATTAGAGTGTTTTTAATTAAGTAACTTAAACAAAGAATATAAAACAAAACAAAGCATGAGGCGTGAGAGTAGGTAGATCAGTAAGTGTGTGATGTAAGTCTGTATGTAAATCAATCACCTGCAGTGGCCATTTGGAAAGCAGAAAAACAAGGGAGTCTTTTAGCAAAATAACAAAATAGTATTTTAAAGCATAATGTCTCTAAACCTCTGGAATCGTACAACCTACAGTTTTACTATGAGGTAAAATGAGCTGCAGTCACACTGCAGTGACACAGCACACTACCGGCAGTTTATAGACCTTCTTTAGTAAGTCTGCAACTAATGTGTTTTATATAGGAGAGTGAACAGTGTTCATCATTTCAAGCCCTTGTTGTTCCTTTATGCATCCACAACTGACTAATCATTTGCATTGATCTGATAGATGAGGTCCCTTTCTGCAAATGAAATCTTACTACTGCCTACTGTACAAAAACTGTTTTCACTTAGTAAAGTTAATGTGACTGTTGCTAACTGTCCATTTGTCTTTTGTCTAGGGAGCTTGTGGACCATCTTCACCAGCGCAACATAAAGGTGTTCCTTATTTCAGGCGGCTTCCGCTGCATCGTTGAACACGTGGCCACTCAGCTAAACATACCTCTGCATCATGTCTATGCTAATCGTCTCAAGTTCTACTTCAACGGTAAGAGACCGAGGCAGTGTGTTTATGGAGAACTGTCTTTAAGATTAGTGAAATTAAACTCCCAAATCAGCCTGACATAAAAAATTTAAGAGTATTTTTTCCATTTAACTCTCCTGTCAGCATGCTCTTAGGTATTCTCCTACCTTTCCTAATTTGTTTTGTAGGAGAGTATGCTGGTTTTGATGAGAGTCAGCCCACAGCTGAGAGTGGTGGAAAAGGAAAGGTGATCAGCATGCTGAAGGAACAATATGGCTTCAAGACTGTGGTGATGATTGGAGATGGAGCCACTGACCTAGAAGCCTCCCCTCCTGCTGTAAGTGTTCACTTTGTGTCTTACGCTTTCTCCACTTTTCAGTGTCATGTGTAATCATTTGCATGTTTGATAAATCAGTGTTTTCTTTTGTTCTCAGAGCGCTTTCATTGGATTTGGTGGAAATGTCGTTAGGCAGCAGGTTAAGGAGAGGTGTTCGTGGTACGTGACAAGTTTTGAGGAGCTGCTAAAAGAACTGGAGAAGATTTAAATTCACTAAGAGTATTGTTACTAATTTTAACATTTTATATTTGCACCTAAGGATGTGTCTCTGGTTTTATCCAGTAAATCTTTCTATCACTAGGTTTTTATAATTAATGAAAATGTTTACACTAATGAGACCAATTTTACCTTCATGGGGATGTTGCCCTGTTGGTTTTTATACTAGAATTTAAAAGAATAACCAAACACTGTCAATGTGGAGGTTAAGAAGAGGATTTTAGTGTTTTTGCACTTTTTGCATTTAACCTTAAGCTAATACAACTCCTACGGTATGTGCAATGAGCATAGCAAGTGTTTTAATTCTGTGTGTACTAAGAGCTGTAACCAGACCTGTCAAGCAGTGTGGTGACTTCAGTCCTGTGAAGAACGTCAGCATTAAAGATAAGAACGTGCTGTTAAAGACGTTTGAACTGCTTTAATCTGTGCTGGAGTTCCTGTCCTTTCCTGTACATTGTTCCCTATAAACCAGTGAACAAAAAGACAAGATTAACATGCTTCCTGTAACAATAACATCTGATGTTACAGTGTGCAGCAGCATGACTCAGCCGCTGATAAATAGCATTTCTTTTCAGAGTTATCATACATTATGCAGTATATAACCCCTTAAACATGTAAGATAAAAAGTTTTTAAAACCAGGCATGCTGTCGTCACAGGGGAAAAAAGTAGAAGCCGTAGTTACACAGTACTGTGAAATATCAAC
Organism: Ctenopoma kingsleyae; assembly: GCA_032353495.1. Taxonomy (NCBI): domain Eukaryota; kingdom Metazoa; phylum Chordata; class Actinopteri; order Anabantiformes; family Anabantidae; genus Ctenopoma; species Ctenopoma kingsleyae. Next base: position 17,048,129 of record JAUBNQ010000005.1, on the reverse strand, counting down.
ATGACAGAGAACATAGGAACATCCAGAGTAAGCAACTGAAATTTGAGGTTTGCAGAAAAGAAATGTTTGATATATCTCAAATATAAAATTCAGAGGTTTACATTTTACACCATGTCACATTTTTTTTTTCCCCAAACAAATACAGTTAACATGAATATACAGATATTGTTCTCACTTCACTCAGCAATGGCATGGCTCCCATCAAACTGCCAAAATGTCAGCAGACTTATGTAAAACTGATATAAGTATTGTACATTAGATAAATATACTGCACTGTGCAGTGAGCTTCAGTAATACTATTTTCCAGTTCCCACACATACACACCACACAGCTGCTCGTCTTTTCAAGTCAATTTGGTTTGTTCTCAAGTTGACATGAGCTCTCCTCATGGAGCAGTGTTAATGTGACACAAAACTTTGAAAACAACAATCATCAGGAGAGTTTAATTGACCAGATTTACTCATCCCACACCCAAAAGAAGACGTCTGTCGTCAAGGGCTATAACCGGCAGGGCTACTTTAACTGCAGATACATGACTTATGTTGTTACCTACTCTGTCCTAATGACATCTTTGAAATAATAAAGCAAAGACAAGAAACAAGAAGGGATGCTTGGCAGCACTGACAAGACGTCGACACTGTAAGAGTGATGTTCTCGATTCATGTAACTTTCAAAATGGGGCCACTTGATTTCAGCTTCCAGCTCGCTCCTCATTTTACTGCAGCGGGGAAGCCTTTGTCGGGATCATAATCCTGGAATCCATATACTGAATGAGAGGAACTGGAGAAAGGGGAAACATGAAAGGTTTACAGCTGATGTAGTGTCATCACAGTTTAAAGTCCGTTTGATATTGATCTGGTTCAATGGAGCCTAGAAGTGACTCAGCATCTCAAGTTACTCAAGAGAAATGATGTAAAGTCAACCAAACCATGTCAGGTTTGAAAAAGATTTTTCTTCTTGCTCACCTGTGTAATACACAACCTCGTGCCAGCCCTCCTGTTGCCAGATGGCGCTCCTCGTATCTTCCCGAGACTGTAGGTCTTTGTAAGCTGAAATCAACCAACCAAACACATTTAAATACTGCTCATAGAGAAAAAGTTAATTAAATGTATTATAAGCTGGTGCTGTTTTCCATGATTTTGGGAAGCAAGTAACAATTACTACCACTGCCAGTTAATCTGACAGTTTAACCTTTAAAGTTACAACTCATTTTTTCTGACAGCTTATCTTGGGAAAGATGTATTGAACATAGGTCAAACAGTCAGAGCAAGATCAACATTCAGTTGGAGTTATGACTGTGTCCATCTAAACCAGTTTCCTCTGTTTTGAGGTGGGGCGTATCTGTCTGTGTAGCTGCTAAACGCTGCACTATGTTCCTCATCTAGTTGTTAATGTCTGCTGTCGAGCACATAGTGTACAGTGGATTTATCAGTGTTTCTCGCTGATTACAGCTGTCTGCAAAGGCTGTGAGAGGGCTGAGAATGAACCAAAACCCACTATAGGCCAGAAAACACTCTGTACAGCTGAAACAAACTGTAGTCAGGTGAGATACGTCAGTTGGTACAAGGGGCTTAGTTCAATGCACAGATAATTTAATATACTGTTTCACAATGCGAGTGCAGCTTCAAGTCTAAATAATGTCGTGAAACAGTGAAAATGTAAAAATTCTCAGAGCATATTCTATTACATCTGCTTATTTTTTATTTTTATGCTTGATAATTTACTTACTCAGTTAACAAAACTGTTTTTGATTAATCTTCCTTTGAGAACCTAATGATTTTAGCATGATCTTTACTATCTGTATGGTGACACAGTCAGTATGTAATTGTGCAAAAAGCTGGTATTCGTTCGTACCCCAGAGGTGGTGAACCATGTAGAGGTTGCCAATCTGTGAGAAAAACCCTCCCACTGCTTCTCTGTTGTGCTGGCGGAACCCAATGGCTCTGGCCCTGCAGACAAGAACAACGTCAGTCACAACACAGGCCAAAAGCACCAAGGCTTCATCTGGCATAACAAGACCCGGGCCGTGTACACAAGATATTTGACCAGTCTATAAACAAGGACTTCATTAGCATGACCTCTGAATTTACTTTGGACTGTTTTTGATTTACACAATTGGAGTCTGTTTTCTTAACATAAACTGGACGACAGTTGTCTTCCATAGCAGCGATTATCCATTGCAACATCACATGTAACCATTAGATGTGGCGCCATAACTTACTATATGTATGTTTATGAAACTCAACACTGGCCAAGTCTATGTGAAATGAGTGGACTGGAGTAAAGGGAATTATTTAAATCTACTACGTTTTCCCCAAAAGTAAACATACACTTGTTCAAATCACAATCACTGTCTGGATGCAAAACTAGAAATCCTCAGCTCTTTATGTTATTGTAACTTGAAGAAAGGGTTTGAAGCTTCAACTCCACAAATCATGTTTCAAATCACATATGCTTTTGAAGCTTTAAAAAAAA
>JAUBNQ010000005.1:16980062-17006111 GCA_032353495.1 Ctenopoma kingsleyae | reverse complement strand
GAGTAAGTTAGCAAGTTAGTTTTATGACTAACAGTCTAAATTAAAATCCTAAAATAAGCAACAATTCATTTTGAAGTTCCCCATACTTGTTTCTCATGGATATGTATTTCTAATGTACATCGGACAGTTAAATTGCATGCTGCACGCACAGCTTTGCATACTGTTCTCTTACCACTTAGAAAAAAGCTCATAGCTTTAATTCATCTCTGATGAACTTCCAGCTGGACACACTGTATGTGAGTGTGACCTGGACAGCTTCTCTTGAAGTTAGAGGACTCATCTGCCCAGAATCTATCAAGCAGCAACATGCAGATTTGATGGGTTAGCTTCAAGTGCACTTTAGAGTTGGAGCTTATCTGTCTCAGACAGAGGTTGTGAGCATGCCTTTCCTCCCACTCCCATTCAGCCCGTGAGTTTAGTTTTTCTCCCCTTTCTCATTACTTTAATTTGATTTTTTGCCTGTGTTTTGGCTGAGATTGTCCGACTTTTTCAGCCCCCAACTGGAAAACATGTTTAGCATCTGGGTCTGGGTATGCTGGAGTCAAATCCATTTTTTTGTTTTATTTATTTGCTCAAAAGTCACAGCTGTTTACATATGATCTTCCTTTCTCCAAATGTCCTTTCAGATTCATTAGGCTTAGATTGTTAGACTCCTAAAAGAAATATTTTGTCCATATAAAGCTGTAGATGTTTTGTTAGCCTCCTCTGACTTGATCATGTTGACATAGTCTACCAAGTCTGGATTTTTCAGGCCATAGATTGAATCATTCAAAATGTCTTTGCCACTTTTCAAGCACATTAATCCTTTCTTCTCTGTGCCAGCCACATTTCAGTTGAGATTTCGAGGTGCATTCATGCAAAATATAAAGCAGGTTAAGGAGCCAGCAAATCTCAACACTGTCCTAGCAGCGCTACTTTGATCTCAAGTGAGTGTTGAATCCATCCATATCAAACCCTTCTGTGGTCATCAAACTAGTTCCATCTGTATCTGCACACTGTGATTTGGAAAAGAAATTGTTGGCTTGGTCCAGTGGTCAATTATCTGTGAGAAACATAAACCTCATCAACACTCAATACACTCATCTGACGCCTTTGCACAGAAAACAGAAAATTCTAATACTTGCAGAATTCATGTTTGAATTATGGCTGCAGTGCCTGTATGAATGTTTTCCATCTACATGTTTAAGTGAATTATGGTCCTAGAGGAAACATCTGGGAAGGAGTTTGTTAATAAATATTCTCCATCATGTGAAGGTACTGTATGTTTGTTGTTTCACCCTTGTACATAAAAGTAGAAAGGCTTTATATTCTACAAACAAACAACATCTGCTACATGGATACAGTGAGCTGAATGTTATTCTTATCTAAATATATTTGTGTTGAGGCAGCTTGGGCTCCGTGACATCTTTTTTTATTGCTGTATTTGAAATCTGAATCAAATCTGGTCCCAGAGTGGTTGATAAAATTCTTTAAATAAATTCCCCAACTGAGGAATTTAAACAGGCTCAGTCTTCACTGCCCCAGTAAAAGGAAAAGTGAGCGGCTCCTAAAATCTTTGGTTTTGAAATTAGTTCAGCCTTTTATTATTAATATTTAGTTTTGCACAGTAAACAGCATGCATCAAGTATCCCTCTGGGTGTTATATGTCGTATTCCTCGAGACATTCTTAACAACCAACTGGTGGACCTGTGCCAAAGTAATTCGTTTTTTATGACGGACACAGTTAATGGCTCAGTTCTGAAGGCCAGAAACTAGCTGCTCTGCTCCTTCACAGACGATAAAGTATTGTGTGATGTTTTCTTTAAAACTGCTGGAAGACAGTTTGCCTCATTTGGCATTTGCCATGTTCAGCCTGGAGACTGCAGGGGAACTTAATACAGTGACACTCATCTGGCTGTAGGTGCAGACTGGATGGCATGCTTTTACTGTCGCAACACACTAGTCGTTAATTGCAGTGTTACCCCAGCTTTGCTAAAGCTAAAGTGATTGTCTTGACTCCCCTTGACTCCTGAGCAACTGGTGGTTCAAGCTTTATCAGTAGCACGTGTTATGAACACTTTGTGTAGCAAGGTTGATTGCAAACCACAGTATGGTATATTAATGTGACACAAAGTCATCCCAGCGCTCAATAACTCTGCCCCGCAATCAAACAGACTCTTTGAAGTACCATCTGAGCAAGACACAGAGGTTATTCTTCAGTGAGGGTTTTGTTCAGTTTCATCAGCTTTATTACTGGAACCACAGACTTTTACTTTAAGTTGTTGATGTTGAACGGTTTGGTGTAATTTGCAGTGAGGTGACCTCATTCAGTACTCATTTGGGCAGGAGCCTTTTTTGTTACAAGCATCAGGGTTTGCTATTGTGAAATAACTGTTATTCCATGTATTCACTTGGACACATGTCCTGGGAAAGTGTTAAAATAGTGAACAACTCAAGCCACAGTTTGTCAGATTTACACTAAAACACATTAATACCATGTATAGTGTAAGTACAGTATTGTAGGGAGCAGGCCAGAGATTTGGGATAGATGAGTTGCTCTAACAGACACATAGTGTATAGTGGCAAAGATCACTATCAGTTGTTTTACCTTTGTAAATCTGATGAGCTGTTTAATGCAGATTGAATCAGATTGAATAATGTGTTTATGTTTTACACTTGGGCTGTGAAAAAATGTCAGTGCTAGCATCTCCCAGTCAGATGTTTGGTCTGCACTCAACCAGTGTCAAGTGTTCAACAAAGAAGCACATTAACTCAGATGATTCATTCCAGACATTCTGCAGCCCTCACCAACCGGTGAGCTGCCAGGAGCAGCAATCTGAAATAGCTCCTGTCAGGAATGTTTTCATCTTGACTTACCACTGATGTCCAAACTCCTCCACTGTAGGTTAACAAACAACCTGATGACATGAGCACATTGGTATAAAAATATATGTATTTTAATAAGTCTCATAACTGATTAGAAATGGAAATGGGATGAGAATAAAATTAAATTGTGATTAAACACATTACGTCATTTTAATCAAAATCTGCTGGCATGAAAACATTGCATCCTGTGTCCTGTTAGTTTCAGTGCACTTTTTTATGGGAGGAGGCTGGGGTATACATGGCACCTCTAGGCCTTTTGCATCAATCATCTAAACCAAACAAATCTGCATTCTTGTTAGTGTTAGTGTTTGATTTAGCAACACAACTACTTGAGAACATGGCCAGTTCCCACATACTCCTTATAAATTGTCTGCAGACTGGGCTGGACTCACGAGGATTTTGTTCTTGTTGACATAAATCATAGATTTTATGTTTTTCCCTTCAACTATGTAAATTGCTTTTGTCTTTACCACTCTAAAAGTAAAGAGGGAATATCAGTGTATATAAATATGATAATTCAGGTGGAGAGCCAGCACTCAAATATTTGATTTATGTCCTCTACTTAATACTTCTGACGTCTGCACAAGTGAGTCATATTGCTGCTGCTTCCAGGTGTCATATCAGTTAATTTCACATGTACTTCAGAGAAAAAAAAGCTAAATTGGGATGTATTTGCTCTGACACATCTGAGGGGTGTATTTTTACAAATGCATGAGGAGTGCAGCCTGTGCCGTGTGAATGTTGTCCTTTTTGGTTCTTATGATGTTGAACCCATAACTATGTTGTGCAGTTGTTGTCAGTTGTTCTGTGCGATATGATCACTAAAATAGGTTTCTGGAATGAAGTTTAATATGAAGTGTTTGTTCCACTAGCTTGTAGTGATTTTACTTCGTTGATGGTTATCTTCGACCATGGCTTATTCTTTCATCATGTTCAGTTCTGCAATACTTAGACGGGAGAGACTACAGCTGTTCCAAACCCTTATTTTGTTACACAGGCATGTCTTTCCAATTCTTGTAATGATTCCCTGTCAGCTTCCAGTGGTAAAGCTGCACCCAAGACACCCAAACAATGACAAGATTACAATCTGGTCTTAGTTATTAGACTATTGCCATCTGAGGGCTGGGAGTCTGTTTGCCAGTGCATAGCTCACAATGCTTCAGTGTCACTGAGACAAAGTTGGGCAAGTGTACAAAGGGGAGGTGAAGTCAGGTTGACGTGGGTGTAAGAGTAAGATGGATTTTCCCATTTAAATTTTTATTTTTCTGGACTGCTCCTCACACTTTCCTTCTCAACCCTCCAGCATGCTATGGAAAGTAGATGGAGCAAGGGTTGATGGATAGTAGGTCAGCTGTCACATGTCTGATAACGGGAGATGCCAGGGTGTCAGCAACCACAGTGTTTGCTTTCCATAAAGGCAGATTTAAAAATCGTCTTCTGGCACACTGGTTGTGGATATGTGTATGCATACAGCAGTACAACAGTGTGCTGTAAAATTGCACTTATGTTGTAGAGTAGTTTTCTTCAGGACTACACTGGCTACAGTATGTGTATTACAACATTGTGATCAGGATGGTAATGCTCCAGTAAGTCTTTTGTAAAGGATGGAGAATACAATCATTACATTTTGTGTTTATTACAAGTTGTGTGTGAGGTGTATGTGTATGTACAGTACTTGTGTGTTTGTTTTGCATGGCTAAGCACCATATAAATTGTTCCATCAACTCAATGCATTTAATTATTTAGTCAAAGACCAATTATTAAAGAACCACAGAACAAGGTTGTGGAAATGTTACATTACTCACCAGCTTGTTGTAAATGAAGTGAGACTAAAGTCTTTCAAGTCACAAAGAGCAATTGTAATAACTATCATTAACATGTGAAGTACTATGGAAAAATCTGTCATTGGTTTGGTTTGATCCAATAACAAAACAAGTTCTGACTGTAAATTTCCTAACTTCTCTGCTATTCACTCATTATTTGTGGGCCCAGTAACCCATAAACCCATAAAATGCACTGTTTTAAGCCAACATAAATTTCCACCTACTGTAGACTGTAATTTGTCGAGAAATACTTTAATCATATTGATTTTTCTCTGTATCTGTAACAGCATTAACCTCAGATATACACATACACATATGTTGCTTATGAAAATGATTTTTATCTGTGTTTTTAAACTTTTCACACATTGTTCTCTTTGTGTTGTATAAACACAATTTTGAGTTATTTGGAACCTGAATTGAAATTATGAAAATATCTCAGCAATTGTGTTGCCTTCAGATTTGAGATTTAATAACAATGTGAATGTGTCAAGGAAAACAGTAAGAAAAAGTGAGTTCAAAAGTAAAAAACACACTGGTAGTAGAATAGAACAGTCACCTACGAGTACCAGGGCAGGTGCTTCAGCTCCTGGGTCCCCAGTTCCCGTGTCCCTGGACAAGACACTGAACTCCACACATTGTGATCAACATAGAAACATAACAGAAGGTGTCAGCATACCACTACCGGGCCATGCATCTTAAATATCCATTTTTCTCTTCTGCTGATGACTGACTGCGTTCCTGGATGCTGTAAGTCTCACAGTTGAACCACATTCAAGTCCAAAGTTGAGTTGTGATAAATTCAAATCACTGTCAGAATTCCCAAGAGTGAATGTACATCATCACCCTCTTAATGCGCTCAGAGCCACTCTGGGCTCAAACCACAAAAGTACAAAAATTCAGTCATTGTATTTAACCGACAGTGATTTATTGATGCTTTATTGTCTGCCGTGTAACATATTGTTTGTCATAAAAAGTTTTTTAAATTCTCTCACTTTACTTTGCTCCAGTGGGATAAACCTGCTCCAAGCTTTGGAATATAGTTCTAAGGAATAGCTTGTCATCCTCTAGTTTGCTAGGTTTGCACACATAAGGCTGTATTTAACATTCTTACCTTCTTATCTTTTAATAGATCACATAATTATTGTTTTGGCAAGATCAGATCTCTAATAAAAGTCACTACATGGTAATAAATGTTCAAATCTTCTTTCCCGGGTTTTTTATCCACCAATGTTAATCATATCACAGACACTCAGGTCAATCTCTTGACTGAAGTCAGCAGTGAAATAAATTCTGCCTCGTTTAATCCCATGTACTCTACAAGTCAGTCTTGTCATTCATGCACATTCCAGCACATTCTCATGATCTGGCTAAGTTCACTTGGAGCGTAAGCACATGGTGATGATGACGTTAATTTGGACAATCATGAATAAATCTTTGAATTTACTGAGGCAGGTGAGTTCACTGGGCAGAGGTCATTGCGTGTCTTATTTGCATGCACGGTCTGAATGAACCTAATGAACTCAGAAAAAAATGGTACAGTAGCATGTTGGGATTCTAAGAAAAAGGAAAACTGGAGCAGGCACACATTCCTGCTTGCCTTGGTTGCAGTGCCGAGACAGGAAATCCTCCTTTTGATTGTGAAATAAGTCAAGAACAATCACTCCACCCCTGTTGTGTGGTGCCTGAGATCTCTGCCATGGAGGCAATGGCAGGGACAAACTGACAGACATGCACTGGCTAATCAAATACAGGACCCTCAACATTAATATTAATTCCTCATTTTCCTGCAGGGTTTTGAGTTTTCTTCAGCCAGTCCTCAGCATTACAAGGTCAGACCTCCAGAGACCTGATCATTTCTACTAAGTTCCCTGTTTTTCTACTCAGGACGAGTTAAAAGGCAACCTCCTTTGCATTTGTTCATTTATGGTGTCACAGAGAACCATAAATGTCCCTATTTACATTCTGTCTCATTCAGTCTTTGAAACTGGAAACATAGCAAGTTCTTCTACATTGCACATGACTTCACTCTGTGGACCACTGCTGGCACTCGACTCTTTGCACTAGAGAATACATTTCCCTTAAATAAAAACAGACAAAAGGTTTTTTTCCCATTCCAGTCTGATTATGAGTACAATTTTGGAGCACTATGTAAGTAAATATTGTACTTGCTAACATAAATCACTCACAGTTGTATCAATACTTTTAGATTCTGCAGTGAGGACTTTCAATTTATTTAGCATTTTAGAACCAGTGAAAAGTTCAGACTCATTTTCTTCACAAGCCAGTCATCCCTCACTTTGGTTTATTCTAGTATCCTGTATGTGTTATACTATCTTAACAACTCACTCCAACAGTGACTTGTTGCATTATGTTGGTTTTCTCCACTGATTGGCGTTGACTGCTCATTTTCCTTTAATGTTTAGTTTAGTCGTACAATAGAAAAAAATACTCATGTTACTGTGGCACAAACCCATTAAACATGTCACAGCTTGTTATTGGATAGGTCAAAGCCTTCTTCAGTGAAAAGTTTTGGTTTTGGGAATTGTTCAGTTCAATTCGTGTGTCATGAATTTTCATTGAACTAGATCGGACAGTAATACCTTGTAATGTTCTTCCCCTAATGGACACAGTCAGTGGACAGGACTCAAAGCGCAGTGTTCACACAGACTTTGCTAATAAACACATGAACGCCTTTGACATGTGGTTCAAATTAATTGCCCTCCCAACACATGTAAGAACCATTAAACATAATCATTGGGGTCCTGCAGTCCCATTCTCTCCACTGTATTGTGTTTTTAGTGATATAAACCAGGTTTTCCCCTCAAAAAATATAATGCTGTAATTTTGGCCTTAGCTCACCAGTCCCGTTGGATTTAGCTGTTAGTCGTCCCAGAACAACTGGAGTCATTTTTTCATCCTCCCTTCCTTTTATTTTTGTTGTTGTTCTTCGCACACATGAGGCCACCATGTCTGGGATCCAGAACGACCATCTCAGGAATTGGAGTTCCAGCCAGAAATCAGAAATGAGGCTGGGGGGTGTAGATGGGGGGGTTGAGGGTGGCCACAGTACTACAGCAGCTTTCTGAAAGGTTTCCAACTGCAATACCTCATCAGAATGAAAACAATTGGAATTTTCTCCTCATCAAGCCTTTAAAGTTTTTTCTTTCCTTTCGTTTCATTCTGGCTTTAGCTGAAGCCACTCTGTGCACGTTTGATTGGGCGCCTCGTCATTGCCGCAACGTGGGGCAGGACGTTTTTTTTCTGTCTGAATCACAGATGGTAAAAGTGTGAAATAATGTTTGTCTAATAAATGGACTCATTGTTTTGCTCTTAGATGATGTTACAAACGTTGCAGTTTGTCACATGGTAAAGGACCTTTTTCTTTTCTGTTGTGTGTTGCAGGTGTGTATGTACCACCTGGGACTGGGACTGGACCAGGAACTGGATTCTTTCCAGGTATCAGACCTGATCTTAGTGACTACAGCTTTTACTAACCTTTTTTCTGGTCATGTGTAACCAGATAAATGTAATAAAGGTGTGATCTGGTTTCATTCATAAAAATCATAACATGACTTTAGATACAAGGTGTTCATGTTTAACCAAAACCACTTTCTCTCACCTTAGCCAACATGCTTTTGTTGCCTGAACCCAACACATCTCTATGACCAGTCCCTGATGTGTGTTGTGTGCTTTGTGCAGCTTTGTTTGTTTAAAAACACATTATCTCTGTCCATAATCTAGTCAAATATTATGTGTTCTTAAAACATATTTGCTGTTGCAATCTAGTGATGCTTTCAAATAGAAAGGATTGAATAAACAGCAATGAAATGCCAACTTTCTAAAAATTATTATTGTCACATTAAAAGATTTGTGCTGCATGTTGTGTGTATCGACATACTGTAGTGTGTCTTTTCACTTAGTCAGATGAAAAGCATCACTTGCCGCATTTCTCCCATGTGTAAATATGTCTGTTTTAGATTTGATAATTAATCTAAATGGATAGAAGTTAATGAATAATGTTTAAATTGTGGTATGAATTGTACAAGTTTTCATATATAAGCCATTTTCTTGTAGCTCAGGTTGTGTTGATCTCTGTAAATGAGCACAGAGACATACACGTTGTGTATGTACATATAAAATGTAACATCTTATTAATTTTATTTATGGTCACATTTAAACATATAATATACATTTTAAACCAAACGATGGACTGCTCTGTCTTGATATAAAAACTGCCACGACACACTCTCCTGATGTCCTTAGAGAAACTAGTGTAAGATGAAAGTCATCTGGTGCAATGATTAATTTCGGGGCCAGAAAACTGTCCGTTACATTGCTACATGTAGCATAACATAACTTAATACTGTGTATGATTATTGTTTTACAAGGGTCTGCCGGAGGAGTCCCTGCGGGCTACAAGCCAGCTAAGGCTGCAGGTGAGTAGCAGAGATATTAGATTTATGACTTTTCCCCTATTATATGCTGAAAAATATGTTTTTAAGAATCGCATCTGGATTACCATGAATTGTTGCATGCACTACTATTTCATTGATTCGGAGACAAAAAAAATGTTTTTATCTATTATTTTGCTTCTCCCGTCACTTGATACATGATCTGCGGATAGATGACAGTGATTTTGTCATGAAGCTTGTTTGTTTTAATTAACTGCTTTATGGTTGTTCGTTAATTCTAAAGGTTTGAGTGAACTGATGGTTTTCCTTATAGTAATCTCTCAGTCACAGCGGCAGTGTTGATTTCTCAGTGTTCTGATTGTTTGTCCTCCATTAGGTTTAATACAAGGCCACAGATGTTTTATCTGGTTTTTGTCATTTCATACATCTACAGCAGATACACTCCGGTGCTCTGCAAGCATGATCCACTACTTCAGCAATAGTTCACAGTTAGCAGAAAGTTGCTGGTTTATAAGTCGAAATTGAGTTCTACATGCAAATTAAAGGAGCACCCAACACTGTAACATTTACTTGAATGAAAATGAGAAGAAACACATTGCTGTACTGAAGACAAACTTCCCTGTCAACACTCACAGCTTTAGTTTGGCCAGATCTAAGGGAAACACATGGTGAGACTTCCTTGTCACACCACTGCAAGCTAAGAATAATTAAATCCTAGGGATATTACTCTGGCAATAAACAATGTGTATGGGACCACCCACTTTTGTTAAGCCAGTTTATTTGAAGACATTATAAGGTTTAGAAATGTGAGGCTGACTACACCTTTCTCTGATTACAAGCTTAATATTCAGTATTAATGATTAGCATGTGCTTAATAATAAACCCTACCTCATGATGATAAAGACACGGCAACATGACATAAACATTGTTAGGACATGATGACTATGAATGTTGACAACAATAACGACAATAACAATACTAATCACAATCCTACCTGTCAAGGTCTGGGCCACGGTGGTTTGGTGCCAGGGGGTGTTGGAACTGGAGGCCTGGGCATTGCAGGTACGCTTGTTTGTTCTGGTGTAATCAGTCAGCACTGCTGTCCATATCCAGATCTGTGTTCATAAACACTGTTGTTGGTGTAGATGAATGGGTACATTGCATGAAACATACAGTGCACGTACTTTTTTCAACAAAACGTTCACACGGGGTGCGTTCTGTCTGGGTGCGTTTGTTGCACTTCTCTCCCCGTTTCCTGTTTCCCTCAGCTTCACTATTGACTGAACATCCTTTAAAAATGCAGCTGTTTCACAATGTTTGAAAATGTAAAGTACCAGTAATACATGTATAGTGTATTATGATATCACTAGGAAAATGTATTCACACACATTTTATTTTGTTAAACTTGTTTTCACCCAACAGGACAAGGTGGAAAAGCCCCTAAACCCGGTAAGTTGGAACTTGAACAGAACAGATGTTGCTGTGCTCTGTAAAGTAATAGAACAGACAGGTTTTATGTTACATGCACATGCAACAAAAAAACTGTAAAATACATTGTGTCCACATGAAACCATTTAGAATTTCTTATCTACAAAGCCATGGTATGCAAAGTGAAAAGTTTCTCTACTTTATATGCTGTCAAAGTGACTTGAAAGACAGGAAACACAACGTATTGTTGAGGGGTGGATAACGTAGATTAGTGTGTTAACTATATAAATTTCACACACCAACGTAATGGAGAAATCTGCACAGACATGGGGCAATGGCTAAAGGGAAACAGTCTTTTGATTGAGTTGTCGTCAAGTTTTCCTTATCACGCCTGTGTTTTTGTCAGGGTTGGTTTGCACTGGCTTGGCAGCTGTTTGGGGCGTCCTGACTAGGTGGGATTATACAGTGATTCCACCACTCCTGCACCTTTGCTGTATTATAGAGTGATGATTGGCAGAGGACAAACAGGCATCAACAGCTGCCAAACAATGGTGCCAGACCACTGATTAATGTTATTGTAATGTTTGACATTTACAATATCTGGAAACCTCTGTGTTGAAATTTACCATGGCCCTTTTCTCTGATACTGTACAGTAAATATTTTCCTTTACGGTGTTTCAGTTTTGCACTGCATTGGCGCTTTAGCAACGTTTAACCTTCATTTAATTTCCGTAAGCACTGCTGATAGAATCTTAACAATCTACTGTAACTCTTTGTGTTTAGAAAGATAAGGAGCCAAGCAATCGTCTTACAGTCCTGATAACTCATGGAGCGGGTTACACAAGGGTCCCTGTGGAGTGCCATTCCCCCACCCTCTAACAAGAGTTGCTGCAGAGCCATTCTGTAAAATATGAGTTAATATCCCCTATTTGGTGGAAGTTGATTTTGGCTGGGAAAAGCAGGGCATTACTTTTGTATGCATGAGTTCTCCCTCTATCACACCAGGTGCACATGGCACAAATTACGTTGGTGAGAAAAAGGGAAGCAAACAATGTCAAATACAGCTCCTCGTGTTTTTTTAATTAGTGCAATTTACCATTCAATAGAAAATCTGGAACATATAGAGAACAGCTAGGGGTCAGCTACGGGTTTTAAATGAAAGGAGAAACTTCAATTCACAAAGGGGCTGTAACGTGTTCTGTTTTGTGGCTTTAATTGTATTCAGTAATCTCTGGACATTGGTCTCCATTAGTGATGAATTTTTATTACAGCAGTTCTCATTCTATCACAAGAATATTGCCTGAAGCTCTCCAAATTTGGAAATCAGAACTTTCTACATGCCTTACAAGTATTAAGTTTCAATTAATGCACAAATGTACATCTACAATTCGCCAGTAGGTAATTGTCATACAATGGGAGGTCAAGTCTATCTGCATAAGTTAGTCAGTATTTGGCTCGTACCGCAAAAAAACATGCCAGAAGAAATTATATTCCACCAGCAAATGAAAAATCATTGACCTTTTTCAATTAGCCTTTAATATGAGCAGGATGCTGTTGCTAAAGAGACACAAATGCAAACAGTGGTAAACTATTCACACACACATCATGCAAGCTGCCGTTCACTGTTACGTGAAAGCCAAGCAGTGACATTGCATTCCACAGATACGCTCCTTGCCTGGGCAGTAATGGAGAACAGCAGCTGGCTATGTGAGTGGCGTGACTGCAATGAATTGCAGCGTAGCTCATGCAAGACCTTGTAAATGTTACACTAATTGTGAAGGCTGTCAGCATCAAGGTTTGACAATACACTGAAAGCTGGAAAGAGGAAGTTTCTGTTTATGAACAGCTGTTGGACACTGTCTCCTTTCCTGTGTTCCCTCAAGCAAAGGTGGATTCAATCCTCATGGTGTGATCGCCAAAACTTGGCTTTCACAGGCTAGCTTCTTGTCATTTTCAGGCAATATGAAGGGAGCTAAAAGGAAACACAGGGGTTACTGTTTTCACTGATGGTGCATTTGCATTGTACTATTACAACAGTTTGTTTTAATTTGCGTCCCCCTGCGTCTGGGTGGGATGTCTACAGGATGCGTACATCTTGCCAGTTGAGAGCAATACAAATCAAAGATGATAGACTGACTGCATGCTTTCTCTCACTGTCTGAAAAATACATGAACAGTCAGGATCTATAAGCAATTTAATTTATTTCTCAGTTTAGATTATATGTAGTATATCACATGTGTAGATGAATGACATTAGTCATAGTCACCTTTATGATTTCTAATTTTTTGCACAACCTCATTGTCAGCGAGAGCCCACACAACTACATATTAGAAGCATGTATTGTTTTGATAATGGCAGTGTCATTGGTGTCTACTCTCATAAAGTATTTGGCAGACTGGCAGTGGGTTGTTTGGGCCTCTTTTCCGTTGGCATTAGTGGCTCGTTCAAGCAGAGGCACAAAGGTGTTTGTCAGACATGTTTCTGTAGTAGTTTTGTTATTTGTGACTGGTCCAAAACTGAACAAAGCTGAATGTACTCGTTCTCGACGTGGCGACAGACGTGGGTTGTCTTTTGGGTCATCAGTAACTCAGCAAGGGTGAGGACCCAAAATTACACATTACAAAACCATTTAATGTGCTTGGTCTATGAGGTGGCACCAGCCAGCCAAAATAAAGAGTAAATGTCCACCTGATAATACAAGCCTGCTACTCAACCTGATTTTACAATGCAATGCAAGTATGATGCACCACTGCAGGGAAGCTTTACTTCATGGAGCTATTGCATAAAATGTGCATAGGTTTAAGATAAGTAAACCAAATTGGAGTCCATATAGTCCTTTCTCACCTCTCACTGTCTCACCTTTTTTTGTCTCCCCATTGCCATAAACATAACAGTCTGAAGTTCCAACAGTTCAGTGCAACATAAACCGCAATACATGTAAAATATATTAAGATTATGAATTATAATGTATTTGTCAATGCAGCAACACGTCTGAGTGACTATTTTTGACAGTGTTTTGAAATCTTGGCTCCTATAACTGCTGTGATGACGGGCCAACCTGTAGTTGTAGCTTTCGACTGCAGAAAATACAAAGGTGGGTTTGGGTTTTTGAAGACGTGCTTTAAATGTTTATCATATGCAGATACCGCAATAGTTTTTTTTTTTGTTTTTTTTGGTTCATCTTCAAACCCTGTGGTTCATATCAGGGTCATTGTTTAAAGAAGCACCTAGTGTACTTGTCTGCTTCACAACAGGAAGAGTAGAGGAAAGGCACAGAAGTGGAAAGATAGAGTGGATATGGGGAGGACAGAGAGGAGACAGAGTGAAGTAAGGAGGGCGGAAAGAGCCAATAATTCTTGTGAACTTACCGTATACTCTATATGTCATTCTCGTTCACTGCCACTCGCAAAAACACAAAATTGTATGCACATTGATTCACACAACACACATGCTTAGAGAGCTTGCTGAAAGGAAGGAGACTGATAAATTGAGGTGTGGATGAAAGTGTTTAGCCAAAAGAAGATGAGTTTGGAAGAGATTTAGTCTCCTGGAGCACATATGCTTTTCATTACTGGAGCTCAGACCTGTCATCTGAACTGTCAGAGACTGAAAGCATCTGCATGTGCATGACTGTGGATATATGTAAATATGTTTATGGTCTTCATATGTGTGCAATTACCAAAGTGAGAGTACATGTGCATACACACGTACATACAAAAAGAAACACATAAATACAAAATATGTATCCTGACACTGGTTTGGACGTTTATATATCATCCCTCCCAGCGCACAGGCACTGTCTGAAGAGGAAAATATTTAATATTAGAACCCCATCACCCCCACACCAGTCTCAGCCCAACACAGCTTGTTTGTTCCCACTGGAAATGTCGGTTGCTTCCAAAACAATTTTTCTTGGATGATCTCACCAGATGCTGTTGTTGTTAGCCTTTTCAATAATCCTAGTGATTCACCTCAAGAATTAAATTTATATTAGAGTAAAGCAAGATAAGATAAGAGCTTTATTAGTTTTTATTGGTGTCTAATAAGTCACACATACCACACTTTACACAACTGTAGTATTTTCCTCAATATCATTGAACTAATATTTTCTCAGTGACTCAGTAACAGCTCCCTGGCCTTTCAATCTTGCTCTGTGACATCATTATGCAGTTGTTCTCTGGTGTGCATGCTACCACCGTTGTAGTTTTTCCCCCCATATTTACTGTTTTAGTTGATGAGCCATCCCTTGGCATGCTCTCACGAACTCTCCCTTGCTCCATTTGCCAGCAGGTCTGGAGCATAGACCACTATCCTTGTCCATCTGGCAGGACAGCCTTAATGTTGTTTGTATAGTGATGGAGAAAGTTGCTCTTATTTCCCAGAGAGTCCATACTGCTTGCTGCTTGATTATGCAGTATGATTTTTATTTATTTGTGTTCTCAGTGTCATTTTGCTCATTTTTAAATTGCTCCTATATTGAAATAGAGTTAGCAGAAATTATCTCACCTCACCGAAATGTCTCTTCTGGATTTCTCAGTACTAACCAAGAGCCAGTGCTGGGCTGAATGACTTGTGAAGATGAATCACTTTTTAATGACTTTTAATTACCTGTTTAGGCTGTATAATAAAATTGATGTATTAGGTGATGTAGCAATATCTTCGCATACATGTAATGTACAATTTGCTAAATAGCTTTTTCCACTGTCAGTGACACAATTGGCCTCTCGCAGATCACAACTTTTGTAATGACCGAGGAACTTGGAAAATGCCTTTGAGGCTGACTCTACGAATCATCAGTGTTTCAATTTGCAAGCTTTAAACTGAGCCAACCTGTTGAACACTGGGCTTTTTTCTCAACCCTGAGTTGTCAGAAAAGTATTCAGTGGGACTGCAGTTAGTTGCACATGTGGACCATCTGGGAGAGGAAACACACTAGGCCAACTATACATACCATGGCCACAAGCTGTGTTTCTTGATTTTTTCGCCATGTGCATAATTTGCACAATTGAACATTTAGCTAGAAATGGAACAGATTGATAAGAAATGAGCAGTTTTTGTGCACATGCACCCAGCGTACTTCTGTATAATGCTTGCAGTGTGTTTCTGTCTTGTCTGCATACCTTTACAGTACATGCTGTGAGTGTGTGTGCCAAGCTAAAATGGGATATGGTATGAGCTTTGGGTTAGGAAAACGCTTCAGACATATTCAGGGGCTCACTGTTGGCAGAGTAACTGTGACATTCTTTCAGAAGTGGATAAAAAGTAGACTAGCAGGCGCTCTCAGCTCTCACAGAAACAAGCTAAAGGGAGAATAGTTTTTAACTTGAAAGCTTTTAGGATAGAGTGTTCTGCTCCATATGACCTGTAGCATAAACCAACATCACAAACACACTGAAGATGGTGTCACGCATGGTGAAGAAATTAGCACAATTTGAATTAATGGGCATCATAGATTGGGTTTGAAATAAGGCATGTGTTTGGTGAGAGACTAGAAAAACGAACTCAGGCTGATGAAATCAAAGAAATTAACACCAATATCAATAATGACTGATTAATCTAACATAGCAGTTTCAATTCCTTTTCAATTTTAATTTAATTAATTTGTATAGCATCAAATGAAAACAATAATCATCTCAAGCTTCTTTACGTAGTAAAGTTAAGACAGTACAAAATTATAAGAAAATGCAATAAATCCCTTTGAGTAGCACTAAGCAATGGTTGTGGTGAAACACTGTCTTTAACAGAAGAAACCATAAGCAGCACCAGGCTAAGTGGGGGCCGGAGGTGAGTGGAAAGTGGAGAAAGAAAAGAACAAAAATCAGAACAACAAGCGGCATAGGACAAACACAGCAAAATCAGCACTGTCAATTCAACACCTACTGACAGAGAAACTGTCACTTTAGAGTTGTTTTGTATTAAAAAAAAAAACACACTGTAGGGAGTCAATTTATGATGCTGTGTTTGTTCAATAACAAAGACAGTAAGTTTGACTAAATGCCGTTACCCTGTTCAGCCTTAACATCCACTAAGGACTTTCGAAACACATTTCCCATGTCTAGTTGTACACTGCTATAAATATCACAACACTTCTTATCAAGTTTTGCGAGTTTGATGTCATTTGACTTCCTCTGCATGACACTTGGCTCATGGTCCTGACACATTTCACAGATGAACTGAAATGTGTGGGTGGATTTGAACTAACACTGGTGTGATCAATGGGCAACCATGGCAAAGTTGGTGGGGTAGTCACTTCCCAGTTCCTCCTGATTCCTGGCCACATGTTGAAGTGTCCCAGGACAAAAACTGAACCCCAACCCATGGTGCCAGGTTGGTAGGGCCAGTAACTGCACTGCTCCAGGGCCGGGGAAACACAGAAAAGGTACAGAGAGTGGGAGAAAGACAAAGTTTGGACATGTAAATGGATTAAACTGACTTTGAGCTTTCCCAAAAGCATTAAAAAATGTGTCATCCTTAGACCCTTTCCCTGTTTGACTGTAAGAGCTCTGACACTTCTGCTGTTGGGGTCATCTGGCAAAGAGGGAGGATGAGGCTTTGGGACCGCTCATTGATAGTGTCAATGACTCCATGGAAAAGGAAAGCGAAAACAATAAAAGGCTTGCCGCCAGAGTCGGCTGGCTCACACCAGCCAGAAAGAGAGAGATTTTGTGTGTTGTAGTGTGACTGTGTGAACACTTAATTACTCCAGCATGTGACTCGTCCTCCTTCTCACAACTTGGTGCCTGTGAGTGACAGCACAGACAACCTGGAAGTGACAAGGAGCAGTGGAGGTCACAGGAGAGGGAGGGTGATGTTCAGTGTGTCCACTTGTCTCACGCGATCTGGAATCACTGCAGCACCTTGCATCATTCTGCTTTCATCCAGCTTGTCCTGCATCACCTCGTAAGAATGCAATCTATCCACCAACTTGGAAGTAGAACAGTGTGATAATTTGATACTGATAAAAATCTGGTGTCATGACAGTGGAGGACATAATGATGGGCTTAGCTTTCAAAGTGAAAATTTTATATGGGACCACAGCCGAAGAAGAAAACCTGTCTGTCAATTTCAGTGAAATGCTGTATCTCTGGGGACTACCAAAACATCTTTTAATACGAAGTTATTATCAAGATTTCCCATCATATTAAAAACAATTGCTGCATTTATTCTGTCATAGCAAACTCCTGTGCTTCTTGCACCTACCCTTTATTCAATAATATGTTTGTGGTTTGATGGTTTGTCTAGAAAAAAACTGTGTTTAGCTGGACACAGTTTATCATTCTTCCGTGACCCTCCTGTCATGCTTTCATACTGACACTGGTTTCCAACTCAGACAACACTGTTAAACACATATAAGGTGAAATCTTCTCCGACAGCTAGTCTGAAAACCAGCACTTGTTCTTAGACCACTTTGCTGATTAAATATGACCTAAAACAAAGATTATGATGAGAAATAAGTCCTAAAAATTTCCTGGACATTCCAGAGCTCCAGCTCCGAGGTCTGCTTTCTGCGGGTCTGCCGTCAGTTACAGTGGATCCCTGCCATGGAATTCTTTGCTCTCTTAAATTAAACCCTTCACCAGGCCCAGCTGGTTTACAAAGTAGAAAAGAGGGGAGGGAGGGAGGAAAAAGAAGGAGATGGAAAGGAGCGAGCAAATCCCTCGCTTCTCATGTTTGGTGTTCTTTGGTTGCTGCTATTAACACCTCATGTCTGGTCGACACAGTCCCGTAGACACCATTTGGAGAGGAAGGAGTAAAAGAAAAGAGAAAAGGATGGAGAAATGAGGAGAACAAGAGAAAGAAAAAAGAGACAGCCGAAGACAATGTTTTGATTAATGTCTCTTGTATTACCTTGCCTAACCCCAACGGAGAATGAGCAAGATGTTTCAGTGGAGAGATTGAAACCAGATCTTTCTGTTCACACTGGCTCTTATCCATCACTTGTACTGAACCTGAGTTTGAGAACATGACTGGTGACTGAAAGAACTAGCCATGCTGTCTGGCCAGTTTTATACCGGTGTCAATCTTCAGTTTAAATACCATTGAACATGACATGGTGCAGCAGGAGGCAATGAACATGGCAGCCTGTCCCTCGTCACATTTTAATTCCTCTGAAAACAAGGCTCACTCTTTGTCAGAGAAGGTCTAGACATGCATTTGCTTCACTTGTGCACCGTCACTGACATCATTCTTAAACTAGCCACCACAAATGAATCACGGTTGATGCCCAGTTAATCAATGCTAAGTCATCCCAAGCTTGCTGGTGTTCTACGTAGCTGTGAAAGTCACAAATCATTCCTGAATGGAAACTGGACTGTAACTATTTTTTTAATCTAAGTGGAAGAAACTGTGATGTATTGCAGTACTGCATGACTTACCTTCCAATTTCCTTGGCTACCAGTCCTCCCCCCTGTGTACTATTGGGTTTCTTTCCCCTCCATGTATTAGTATTGACCTTTTTAAGGTTCCTTTGGTTCAAGGTAGCTGATGTCTCAAGTAGTCTCTCAGGTTTCTCCCAAGGCCTTTAGGGTCACAGAAAATTATCCACTACATTACTGCACGGATGTCCGTCAGCTTGTCAACAATCTACTAAACACTGGGAGTAGCACCAAAGAAATGTGATTATGTGATATCAGCTTCATAGTGCAGAGTTCCATTGTGTGTGGTTCGTGACATCAAACAAAACTGGTGTAGACATCCTATAATGTGTGAGCTAAGACGGGTCTATTTGTGTGATCCGACATGCGGTAATGATGTTAGTCCAACAAAAGCATGCTTGTTTGAGCTGTCAAGTTGGTATAAATATGACTAAACAGAGAGCTCTTGTGCAAAAACTCTCCGTCTCCCATAAATACAATCAGTGGATGGATGCCCAGACGGACAAAGGTTCAGTATTTGTTAGTATTCTCACTTTGACCCTGAAAATATAGCACACCCTAACCTCCACGGTGGCACTTTTTATATGAGAGCATTTTATTTTCCCAGTGACTGGTGATGTCAGAACTACAGAAAATAAAGTTTATTTTCTTTTCTTTGTTTTCTACATCTTGCGTCTGCCCAAAGCATGCACTCATGGTCATAAACACGCACAAGCTTTCAGTCTGATGCTGGCATGTCTGCACCTTATCTCCTGATCTCAAATCAGAGAGCTCAGCTCCACGTGGCAGGTGCTGGTCGACCCAGAGCACAAGTGCCAGAGCTAGGATGGGTCAGGCACACGTGAGCACAGGTGGACCAGATGATGGATGAAAAAGCTCTTCACTCTCTTCATGTTTGTCTTCTATCGACATGCGTAATTCTTCTGTTGCACAGGCTGGGCTGCAGATTTCCATCACTCACAGTGACAAAGACAAATTGTGCACCTCAGACTGGCCAATGAGACAATGCAGTCTGGAGTCTAACCCAGACAGTACAGTTCTAAAGAAATATTTCAAGCTATACTTAACAATTTTAAGGGTTTTATGCATCAGTGCATCTATTAAATCCTTAGTTTTGTGTCAGTTTCCTGTTGATTCTTTAAAGTTTTTATGGTATGTTGAGCTCACTGAGAAAAATGAGACAAACGAAAAAGAAAAGCCCCAGATCTGTCTGATTTATATAAGAATTGATTACCATTGTTATTACTTTGAGGTGTGTCTCTGGGACGGTTGAGCAATTGTGGAGAATTAAGCTGAAAGCTATGAAGAAGATGGATTATCACAAGGACGCTTAGCTTAGTGTCTGGGCTCGCATTGCATGCTCAGTGTGTTTGCCAAGCCCTTGGCGAGGCCAGTGCCCACATTTGTTTTGACTAGATCATGAAACTCCACACTTACATCTTTTTCACTTTCTCTCCCAGCACATTCCTCCTCCTCTTCAGTATCATTACCTGCACCCTGCAGATTGCTGAACTGACTCCAAGCTCTCACCCTGCAGTCTGATTACTCTCTTCCACCTGTGTACAGCTCGTTTCCCATGCTTAGTTGTTCTCACTCCAGATTTTTGGCTTACAAGTATTGATTATTCCTTGGTGGACTAGCGTATTGGCAGCATTGAAATTTCTTGTTGTTTCAAAAACAGTCATTACTCCAATATGCTTGTCTCAGACTGGGAAACTTGTTCAACTCACAGATTTGTTTAATACAAGTCTAAAATATAGAGAACCACGTGTCCAACATATAAAAATGGACTGTCACAAGCTGGCAATAGAAAATTGGCATATGTCTCTTTGGCAGTTACCTGGAAATCCTTCATACATAAATATTTGAATCATCTCCCACTTTCACTACATTTTTCATACAGTATACTCCATTTCAACATGTTTGGCACCTCAGTTCTTTGGCATGATCCATTTGGGTTTTCACCACTTATTTGCTTTTCTAGTTAATACTGTCCACAAAACCACAGTAATGCAAGACTTAAGATAAAGGTATTCTGCATTTTTATGTTTCCTAATTGCATTTATTCCATTTTGCTATTTTCTTCTTACACGTTTTGTCAAATCCCAAGCTGGGATATGACTTTGTTCATCCATAACGTCAAGCCAGTGGTTTTGCCGCCCACGGATTAGCTTAGATTTTTAGATCTCAGAAGGAACAGTGCAGTGTTTAGAATACAGCATGACCATTTTTAATGATATGTCTATCATGTTTCTTCTTTGGATCACCTTTTTCCCCTGTGTCCAAGGTGCAGTCCTTTGACTCTAGAAATATAAATGTGTTTTCAATTAAACCTAATTAAACACGCATGACATTGTGTCATATTTCATTTCATTAATTCTTTCAATGTGCACTATGTTATTGTGGCAGGTCCTGGAAAATATTTTGGTGATAGATTGAGTGAGGAGTTATTAATATTGAAGGATAATTACTTCTGAGTGAATTACTGGTAAATTACTGCAATATAGTTTTTCCTGACTCTACTTATTATGGTTATTTTCACCTGATTTCTTTACCTCTGCTCTATCATTTTTTTTCCCAATCCAGGGTATGGCAATCTAGGAGTTGGTGCTCTTGGAGGTGGTGAGTCCTTTACTTTATATTCTCAGTAAACAACACACACTGAACCCTTACTTGTAAAGCCTCACAGCAAAAGTCTAAAATGTCATTTGAAATTTTAGATTACATGTCCACACACTCACACATCTTTGTCCCTTTGTTTCATTTAGGTGGTTATGGTGGATATGGTGGATATGGAGGTACTGGGGGCTTTTACCCAGGCGCTGCACAGAAAGCTGCAAAAACAGGTACAGCAGATGGCAGAAAATGTCCATATATAAATGTGTCATACATTTCCTGTAAAGATTGTGCATTGATTGATATATTTGATATTTTTATATTCTATATTTAAACACACAGTTCATCTTCTGTTAAGCCTACCCTGTAATTTAAGTGTTTACATGGACTAGAGTCTTTACAAACATATAGCTTACATAGTTCATTCCTGTTTTTACTAACTGAAGAATATTGCCAAGCTCAGGCCCTTTGTGTCCTAAACAGAAATAGAGGACTTGTTAGTTGTCCTCAAGACAAATAAACTGTGTCTTTCAAGTTGTAGCTCTTCATCTGTGGTACCCTCTCCTGTGGACACCTTTAAAAAGCAGCTTTGTTTAAACGTGTTTTTTCAGAATATGTGTGATTGCGGTGTTATTGTAAAGCACTTTGTGACATGTACTCTTGAAAGACCGATACTGCACTGGCATTTCACCCTGCGGTGGTCATCTGCCCTGCCTGGTTTAGGAAGTAATCAGCTGTACATACTGTATGTTCAACTTCAAATAGGTTGATGTTGTGTCAGTAAGACGTGCTGACAAAACATAAATATAATTCTGTAAGGTTAATTGGTGGCTATTTCCTAAATCACTCATATTGCAGAAGCTGAAATTCTTGTCCTAATCACAGGTGCAGAAGGTCATCTGCTACCACAGTGTGACAAGCTGACTCAATGACAGAGACTACTGTAGTCCAACACAGAGCATTTAAAATTTTTGAAAGATCTGCATGCTCGCTTGTTAAGAGAACGCCAGAATGACTGTTTCTCATTAATGGGAACTCAGCAACAAACTCTTTTTGGCAAACACGTGTACATTCTTATCATGTACCTGCAGTACAGCTTGAACTTCAGCAGGACAACTTAGGCAAGCTGATTAAGCATGGCCTGAAGAGAACCCAATGATGATCAGTACTGCAGACTGTAGCACAACGGCAAAGAACTCATAAGTGCTGTTTGGCAATGACAAAATTTCAGTCCCTAGAGTGAGTCTGTACTCTTTTCATGACACACAAAATAACATCTCATTACTCCGAAAGAGCACAGATAAAACAAAACATTCTCTTGCCAAACTTTTACTCACCAAATCTTTCAGGCCACATACTTACAGGCAGTGCGCAATGTCTATCCAGCAACAGACATGGGGAATTTAAGATTAAAAATGAAAAAAAGGTTTAAACAAATAAACAAATGTGTTTTATTCTTTTGCCAAGTTCCCTGACAAATGAAGCTGACAGCTCATTTCCTCCATGAGAGGATAGAGCCAAAGAAATTAGGCATTTCATGAGGCAAGGCAAATGCCATGCGTGCTGGCTGCCTCCACTGATTAGATTAAATGTCAGCCATGTTGCTTTTGATCACAGGGTGATGACAGACTGGTAGGATCAGATTAGCTACTCTCAATACCAGTGATACGGTCCGGACCTGACTCCCTGCTAAAGAGGTCAAGTCTGGCACAAGCCACAAACCTTTCCAGTATCACAGGGCCCTCTGGTGGTCATGGCATGTGCAACTGTAGAATCCCCACATTTCAAGGTTTTCATTAGTGTGTTATTGAGAGTTCAACCACTAACCTGAAATTATATGTTTAAGCATGTTCTGAAATTATATCTAGGCACTGTTTTTATATAAACAGGAGCTGGAGGAACTGTCCCTGGGGGAGGTGCTGGAGGCACAGGTACAGGAGAAAGACACACATACGCACACATTTTTCCCCATTTTCTCATTCTTTATTTAAGGCAGTTTTTGAAATGAAAAATTAAACTTGTGTTAGCTACAGCTCCTATTTATGTTTCTTCTACTATGAAAACTCCCAAGTGCAACATTTCAGTCCCTTATTGGCTCTGTCTCAGGTACAGTGGAATAGATTTTTCTGATGAAGAGCCAAATTGGACTTCAGACACAGTACTTTTTCTTATGTAAAATGATACGATTATTAACAGAGAGCTATTAACATTGTCCTTCGGGGGCAGGCATCACACAAGTGTTCAGATTCAACACCTGGACATCAAGGATGTGTGTACGTTTTTATATACTGTAGTACTTGCAATACTGCCTTCAGTGAACCCAATAACATTTAACTTATTTTTTTCAGTGCCTGTTATTCCTCAGACAGGCCTTCCTGGAGGGGGTGTTGGTGGAGCAGGAAAGAAAGCTGCCAAAGTGCCAGGTTTTGTAGACTCAACAATAAACTCATAAAGCTGAAAGCAGATGGGATGCAGTTCACTAGGCAGCAGAGACACATCTGATTCTTTTTCCACTGAATGAAGGAACATTATGTCAATATACTCCTACATAGTTCAACTAAAGCGAACAGGCATATAGACATTACAGAGGATTTCACGAACATATAACATAAACAATACATTCATTATTGGAATTAGATGCAGGTGAAGAACCAGATGTTAGAAGCACCTGTCTGGCTTTGCTTCGTCCAGTCTGACTTCACTTCACAGTTCTGTGGTAGTGTTTTGTCACATTGATTGGCAGTCAGATAATTCTCCTAATTAACCTTAACAGATTCAAATCAAACACACACATCATTGCTGCTCATGCATGCTAGACGCCTTCCACATATTTAAATGTGAATGCAGAAGTGCAGTACTGTCCTCTCATTGGATGTGGCAGGTGTGGGTGTGCCTGGACTTTACCAAGGTGGACTGGTGCCAGGAACTGGTTAGTCTCACTCAGTCTCAGGCACTATTTGTCGTGTGTTTTCTCATGTGAAGGGTCACTGTGTTTGTATTTACCTTCAGTATTTTACCTGAATTTAATGCATCAGTTTTCTGGTTTCTTATGGTTCATTCAGGATTTGGTGGACGGGGAGTTCTGCCTGGGGTGGCCACAGGCACTGACTTGAATCCAAAGTCAAGTAAGTTTGAGTTTTTTACATGTGAAGTAAAATTTATTTTATCATCACAGAATGCAACTTATATTTCTTTTTTTTAAAAATGTGGTTTCAGTTTTCGCACATTGTATATCCAAAAATATTAGTGGTCACTGGACCGCACTGGAACTGGGGCGATTAGATTACTTAGTTTCAAAGACAGTGTTTAGTCTGTTAAGTTTGCTTTTGTTACTCCAGCTCTGCATAGATTTGCATTCAAAACACTGATAGTGTTTCATCTGTGTTTCTAATTTAATGTTGGGATTTTTCTTATGCAGTTGGAGGTGGAGGAGCAGGAGCAGGTATAGGAACAGGCAACTTTATTTATGATTGTTGTATTACAAACCAACACATATTTGAATTTTTGGCAGTGTTACTGGTATTAGCTGATCTAAAGTTAAATGTATTTCACCATCAGGCCGTGGACCTATGCAGCCAGGAGTGTTCCACGGATACCCCCTCAAGTCACCCAAAGTACAAGGTGTGAGCTGAAGATGGCATCTGTGTTTTATACAGAATTGCCTCTTCTTTTCATGTTATATGTTCATAGCAACTTTTTGAACGCTGTAGGTTTTTGCCAGCATACAAACACATTTACTCAGCTTATGGCCTGATAACTATCCATATCCATAACTGGGGAAGTCAGAGAGGTTCTTTTCATTTTGTTTAACTTTTCTATTTTCTGTTTCTGCCTAAAAAGGAGAATATTTCCTCTGCTTTTCCACTGTAAAATGGCCATTTTACAGGCCATAACAATATAAACTTTTCATTTTAAAAGCTCTAGTTTAAATGCTCTTTACATTTAGAATGAAGATTCCGAAGTGAATTAATCTTCTTTAGTTTTTATCATCGTCATCACATAATCACCACTTCTGCTTTAAACATACTGTTATATACATATTTGATGGCTTATGAAAAAAATGACATGAAAAGAGAGTGGCCAGATATTTGACCGCAGTCTTCAACTTTACTCAGTTTATCTGCTCTCTGGGTAGATGATACATTTTTACAAGCAAGTACTTATAAAACCTTTGAAACTAAAAGATTTTATGTTCAGACATATGAAGAATCTGATATACTACAAATAAAAAAATACATATTGCATGAAATACAACAAACATAGCTGCTTATAAACATGCTGAAAAATATAATTCTGCAGCAGGAATTAGCTCCTTGGCTTATGGAGTAATATGCAGGAATGCTCTCTCTGAGCTGTCAATGTATTTCAAAATATTTCTGCATTTCTGTCTATCCTCTATGTTCTTAGTTTCATCTCAAGAAGTTTTTTTTTCTCTTCAGGTGGTTATGGTGCAAAACCTGGAGGAGGCAAACTCCCCTTTGGTACAATTACTTTTTCACACTTTTTCAAAGATTTAGTATAACTGTGCCA
>JAUBNQ010000005.1:16957362-16975799 GCA_032353495.1 Ctenopoma kingsleyae | reverse complement strand
AGCATATTTTCTATTAGATTTTATTTGTCTGTATAAATACATGATTATACACATTTTCTTTTGTATAATATTACAGTATCTTAATGGTATCTACAATTGATCCACTTTTTCCCCCTTAATTAGGTATTACAGGAGGAGCAGGGATAGGAACAGGAGTTCCTGGTGGTGTACCCACAGGAGTTGGGGCTGGAGGTACTACATGTGCATTAGAAAACTGTAGAAGTACTATTCCTTCAACATTGTCATCACTATTTAGATATTGATCAGCATATTTGTTATGCAGGATATCCAGGTGGGGTAAAGCCACCAAAATATGGTAAGGAGAACTTTATCAGACCTATGACAATCACCTAGTGATAGACTGCACATCTTGTGAGACTCTGCTCAGCTCTGCAGCTTTAAATCAGCAGTGTAATGCACAAACCCCTTCAACATTCATCAGCTCATCAGCAAAGTTATTCCATGTAATTATTTTGTAATTTTCCAAATCTCAAACATTAAGCACTTATCTTAAACACATTCAGTGTTAAGTGTGATTTAAATACATGCAGTAAAAAACTAATTGTATGGTCAGTCAAGGAAACAACACATGCTCCTACCTAGAATTCACAATTTTTTTTCACATACAGTCTATAGAGAGAGAGAACAGTCAGATACACTATAGCCATTATTTTTAGCCTTTTAGTAGATGACAACCTTGTACAAAAGCTGTAGTTCACTTTCCCGACTGTATGTGTGCCTCTCACAGGCATCACTGGAGAAGGACTTGATGTGCCAAGAGCAACTACAGACACAACTGTCAGTGGTGTTCCAGATGGTTCTGTTGTTGGTTTACCAGGTGGCACAGGTGTTCCTATAAAACCAGGTAAACCTTAGAAAACAGTCTATTTTATATTTATAATAGAATCTATCTTCTATAATTATCTTCGTAGATGAACCTTTGACAGCATTCATGTTGCATTGTGAATGAAGTTATTGTTTTTACAGGAAAGGATGTAGGTCTTGCTGGAACTCCTCAACCAGGTACAGTGAATGCTAGTACTAAATACATGTGTTTTGTTTTGGGGGTTTTTTGTAGCATACTGAGCTGTACTCTATGATCATCTGAATCAACATTTACAATGGATGACTGCTGAGAAAGTTAGAGATGAGAAGCTTTTATCCTTAACTTCATGGGGAGATTGCCCCTGCGTGTGAGGTCCTGACAATTGGTGACAGCACATTAAAGTGTCCACTTGCTCTTTGTAAACACCTAAAGACCTGTGTGCTGTGTTTCAGTGTCAGCACATGTCTTCTTAAAGGTATATCAAGTTTAAGTTTAGGTCTGTGACAATGACCAACCCTGTGTTTAACTTGTAGTACAGATTTTGTTGCATACAGATATACAAGTGATCTTTAAGTAACCCCACAGATTTTGTGAGTCTGGAGCTGAGCTGATATTCTACTGCATGCTTCACCTACAACCGACAACCAAATCACATTGGTGAACTGGAACCTGTATTACTTACATTACTTTATGATGTAATAATAGAAGACAAGTGGACATTGTTTAGTAAATTAAAATTATATATATATATATATATATATAAATATTCAAAACTTGCAGGTTTGTGATGCAAATGTTACCATCTACTGAACTACAGTCTCCAAGCTGTGGCAGTATCCACTTTATAGCTTCTGCCTTTTCTCTCTCACTCGGTGCTGTGCACAACCAATGAAACTGCAATATGTGGTCTTTTGGCAGGGCCCACACCTATTGCTGAAATTGGCAAGGTCCCCGAGGGCATGCAGCCCAGTCAGACTTGCAATTTTCATGAAATCACTGCAAAAAATGTATCACTGACTGATTAAGTGAAATCTGATGTACAGTAGTATGGAACAGTCCACTCAGCATTTGTGAATGTGCCTCCTTCTCCCAAAAGAGGTATTTAATGGTTACAGATTCAAATCTTAATAGCAGTCTGTAAATGTAAACACAAGTGTATTTGATTAATTCTTTATTAGATTCCTTATGCTTCACTTTACAACTGTAAAGGCACTGTTCTGTTTTTCTTTCACATCACAGTTGTGGTTTAGACTCAATCCTCGTATCACAGGCTGCTGCGAGTGAGAGTTTATTTACATGTAGCCCGTCTGGCCCCTACTGTTCCCCCGTTATTATGTCAGCTGCCACTACAAATTGTTTCTTTTTTTCTTGTCAAGGACAGGCTTCTCTTTCGTACCAACAGATTATTTTAATACAAATCCTAGCTGTAATTTCTGAGTAGTGGCAAATCTAATTTACTCATTTAGGAGGTGGTAACAGAGCAATGCAGGAATGTCATCTCCCAAATTTGATTCTTCTTTTATATTTACAGAGGGTTGTTTTGACAATACCACTGCACACACTTACTATACGTTCAGCAATATTCACATATCTAACTTTTTGCAGACTTTATCATATTTTGATCTTTGCTAAAAGTAACCATAAAAAAGATAAAATAGATATTTTTGCCTTCAGTCTTCACTCAATAACACACAATAACAAATTCTAAACATATTTTTAGAAACATTGAGCAAAATTATTGGAACATGAACAGAAGATTGATTTTCAAATAATAACTAGCTTAAATCAACAAAAACAGAAAAGTGTCTATAGGAGAAAAACAAGACATTTTGAATCTGAAAAAAGTAAGAAAATTGAAGGCATTGCACAAACATTGGGTACATCCAACATAGCAATTTGGAATATGCTGAAAAAGAAGGAAACCGCTGGTGCACTTAGCAACATGCACAGAACAGGTCAGCAAAGAAAAACAACAGCAGCTGATGACAGAAGCACTGTGAGAGCGGGTAAGAAAAACCCAAAAACTACAGTGACATCGCCAACAAGACTGGAACAAGACTTCAGCAGAAATATAGAGGCCACACAACAAGATACAAACCCCTCATCAGCAGGAAGCCAGGTTGGAATTTACTAAAAAAAAGAAACAGAATGAGAAGTAAATAAAGTTCTGAAACTGAGTTTTATGGACCGATGAGACCAAGATTAACGTCCACCAAAGTGATGCAAAGGCCAACATGTGGAGGATGAAATGATCTGCTCGTGGTCCAAACCATACAATACATACAGCTGCATGGCTGCTCGTTTAACAGGCTCATTACTCTTTATAGATAGTGGTAGCAACAGAATGAGATCAGCTTTGTACAGAAACATTTTGTCTGCTAATTTACAGAGAAATGCAACTAAACTAATTGGGAGGAGCTTCACCATGCTGCAAGACAGTGATCAAAAACACACCACCAACTCAACATAGGATTTCATCAGAGAGAAGAGGTGGAAGACTTTAGAGACTGGCTGACCAAGTCAATCACCAAAACTTAAAGCAGGGAGAAACCCTTCAAACAACAAACAACAGCTGACTAAAAAAACAACAATTAAAAAAGGCTGCTGTAAATGCCAGGTAAAGCATAATAACAATTTGGTGATATCAATGAATCACAAATTTGATGCAGTTATTGCAAACAAGTGATTTACAACCAAATATTAAGTTTAACTAACTTACTTCAGCACAATCTGTTCCAATACTTTTCCTCATAATTTTGCTCACAGTGCCATGTTCGATGTTGTTCAGTGTATCTTAGTTTAAATGAAAGCTGAAATCCTGAATTTATGTCTTATAAGACAAATGTCTACAGTGTACTGCAGAAATAAATGAATTAGCCTTACCATTTGAAGGGGACTGTTTGTCAGAAGACGTAACCAAACCACAAAGTCCAAGTTAGTCTCTGTAGAGCTCTGCAATAAAATTATGGCAAGGCATAGATCAAGGCAAGGATACAAAATCATTTCTAAAGTGTTGAGTGTTCCCAGGAGCACTGTAGTCTTAATAATTGTGAAATGGAAGAAGTTTGGACCCACTAGGACTCTTCCTGGAGTTGGCTGTCCAGCCAAACTGAGTAACCTGGCAAGAATTTTGTGTTTTATGTTATTTCGAAGGAGAGTGTTATGCATTAACGTCCTGTTGTTTGATTAATTTTCCAGCATGTAAAATGAATTTACAGTTTTGCCATTAACAGAAACTGTATATTTAGTTCTTATATATGTATACAGATTTACAACAGAATTGCACATTTAAAAATGTGTCTTCAAAAACATTTTATAAAAGATGAATGACAAATTGTATTTGACTAATTTTCTTTTTTTCTTCTTCTTTGCACTTTGTACTCATGATGGATGTGTGAAAACAGGAGGTGGGTTCAAATCCAGTGGATATTTATGTTCCTTCACTTAATACTGTGCTCTGTCTCAACCTGTCCTAATGTTCATTCCTGTCTTTTTTAACAGTTGCTGGTAAAATTAATCTTCCCAGTGGTGAGTTACATACAGATATTTTATATTCACACTACGACAATTATTGTAATTTGTATATGTGTACACATTCTGTGGCTTAACGTGTTGTAAATTGATGATACTTTTTTTAATTCCACAGCTGGCACAAGTGTTGGTAAATATGTAAAAATGATCTTAATTTAAATTATAATAAAGAGTTGTTTTTGTATTGAGACATCAGATTAAGTGCATATTCACTGCATCTGTCACAGGCGGAGCAGGTGTTGGAGCACTCCCTGGTGGTAAGTGCAGTTTTGGTTTGTGGTATATGGTATTAATCAATTTACAATAATTTTTTTTTTATCTGTACCAAATGTAGTTATTTTTAGTGTTTAACCTTCACTTATTCTCATTGAGGTTAATGTATGTTGGATGTGAATTTGTGTAACCTCTGTCTATGTTTTTAGCTGGTACAACAGGCCAAGTTCAAACTGGTGTCTCTTAACACTGTTTCTCAGACTATATTGGCCTTTGCTGTGCCCCTAAAAGTGTAATGGTGTAAGCAATCTGAAATAAGAAAAGTGACAGATATAGTACTACATCTAGTAGAAGATCACTGAGGTGTAACACAAATTAGAGTGAGGTTACACCTCAGTGACAGACTCATTTTTTTCTTAGTCATGTAACTTTAATGTTTTCAAAGAAGTCACATTTGTTTACATAGCACCTTTTTAAAGATGATGTAACTAAATGTTTTGTAATTAAAGATGAAATATAGAGAAAGCAAAGCCAGTATAATAATAATACATAAGAGAATAGAATATAGACATTGATAAAAAATAAAAATAAAAAGCAAATTAATCAAATTCCAAATATAGATCTTACGAAACCCATAAGTCTGGGCTGGTTGAATAAAACTACAATCAGTCATCTTCATCTCAGCCTGAGACAACATACTATAAGTCTGCATTTAGCAATGTAGGAGCAAGTGGATCACTTCAAGTCCAGAATCAGTGGCTGGTAACCACACCATGATGTCTGACTGGAGGATTGAACTGATGAAGGGAAAGAGCCGGGGCTTTCCTGCACAAGTGACAAGACTGGCAGGAGCACAAATACAGACCTGTGTTTTATCATTAAGCTCCAGAAAATTATGTACAGAGAGCTTGAATGAACAAACAAGTTATGAACAATCATAACAAATCCATTATCCCAAATTGTAATTCAAGTCTTTATTTGGGTAATAGTTTTATTGCAGTTACATTCACTTATTTGCAGTCCTAAAGAAACATTTATTTAATGCATAAATGTCATTACAGTAACTACAGTATTTGCCTTTGCATTGGGTGTATTGTGCTGTGTTTTGTCTAAAACACATCTATAGATGATCACAGCACAGTAGCATATAAAATAAATGCTGTGCTGTGGAGCACTGGTTCATGCTACAGTATCTATTGGTCCCCAAAACATGATGAATTAGCAACTTTAAATCTTGGAGCAAAGTTTTGTGATATGAAATGCGATATGATACATACACTTAACCACATGGTGGAGACAAAGACAGATACAACAGCTACGGCTGTTTGTACGGTTGGTGTCTGTGACTGTAATGATAAACACTGCTGATCATCATCACAAACCATTTGTACCAGGTAAAGATATCTAACGTGTATTTTCTGATGAACCTTGTGATTTTTTTGTGCAATAACATAGTAATACATATTTGCAATATTACCTGCTTGTTTTCCACAATGCAGGAGAAACCGTTTATCAGTTGTTCATGTAGAGTAGCTTCTGAATATTCATATCTGTGATTCAGTAGCAAACCTTTGCAACTGAAGTAATCATAAAGATACAATGCTACCCCCTTTTCCTTTTTCCTATAAGGTCCCAGTCGTAACAGAACCTTCTTTTGGTTATAGGTTCATTGCTGCCCTCTGGTAGCTCTTTCTAAAACATGATATATAGTACATAAACACACAGCATATTAAAACATCCAAATAATGCAAACAAAAAATGTTAAGATTAATTTTAGGTAAGCCTATAGCATATGGAGCTGTACTCTTACTTAAGAGTAGGTTTATAGATTATTCTCTGGCTGCATCTTACTGTGCACATTCTGTTTGAGTTAATGCCTTGAATCAATGAAACCAACAGTTAAGAAAAGGCTGTATCAGCCCTTTCTGTACTTCACTGTACCTCAGATGGACTGAACAGTTATTGGTTTTGTGCACCTGCAGGTTAGTTGTATTTGCTGTTTTGCTTTTGCTGATCTGCACATGGTCCTGAGAATAAAATAAAATTTAAGATAAGATAATGACAAACAAAAAAATACCTGTGTTGAACACTATCAAAATAACCCCAAATATTTCATGCATGATTCAATACAATCAAAGTGTTTTATAAAAGTCATTGACGCTAATCTAACAGTAAGATTTAGCTATAGAAGATAAGACCAGCACAGAAACACATTCATTCCTCTTTGTCATGGAGAATCTTATTTTAATTTACAATCTTTAGGAGACAGTGTTACTTAGGTAACATTTATAGCCTTGGTTTAAATTATAGTGGTACTTTTTTCTTCTCTTCAGGTCCTGGAGCTGCAACTCTGCCTGGAGCAAAGCCTCTGAAACCTCCAGGTATTCTGCTCCAAACAAACCACTCTATTCAAAGTTTACCCATTTACCCTTTTTGTATGTTTATACTTTTTTGCATGTGTAGCCTCATACAGTGTTGTGTTGTACTTTTTTTGTAGCTGTGGGTGGAGCAGCAGGTGGAGTAGGAATTCCACTGGCAGCAGGAGGTCAGAGAACACCTATATGTCACATGTTTTTTGTGAACACTAAGAACACATAGACATAATGTAGGTGTCAGTGAATGGAGAAACATAAAGCACAATAAGCATTATAACATATTTTGTTCTTTTCACTGCAGCATTTGTGTTTTAAATTTAATTGTTGACACAATTAGAATTCAAATTAGCATTTACTGAAATCAAGCATACGATGCTACTTTTCTCTGTTACCATGATTCAGGGAGCTGCAGTTCTTATCATCATGGTTGTGTACATTGTGCACATATAAGAAGCAAGGTGGATGACAGCACTAATGTTTCACTTACTTAAAAAAGGAACAGAAATGTTCTGCCTGCTTACAGTTGGTCAGGAGATGCCATCCATTAGCACTTCCCGTGCAGGAAATTGGCCATATGCTGATAAGTATCTGCGTGGGGCGTAGTGTTTCAGGAATGAGAAGCTAAATGATGAAAGAAATCAACTGATGTTTTAGTAGAATCAGCATTTACTTTTTTTGCTACTCTTTTTGCATTTTGTCTGTACACCATTTGATGGTCTTTATCATGACATCTAAGTCAGTCGTCTGTCTGTTGTCAAAGGGGGGTGGACGTACCCTTCTGCAGTTGGACTGGGAGGTGCTGGGGTTGGAGCTAAAGCACC
This sequence comes from Ctenopoma kingsleyae, assembly GCA_032353495.1. Lineage (NCBI taxonomy): Eukaryota > Metazoa > Chordata > Actinopteri > Anabantiformes > Anabantidae > Ctenopoma > Ctenopoma kingsleyae. The sequence continues at coordinate 16,968,033 of JAUBNQ010000005.1, read as the reverse complement.
CAAACCAGGTAGTGTAACAGGCTGGTTACTGTCACAGCATCATGTGCAGCAAATGTGTTGTTACACTTACTTCGCTTCTTAAAAAGTCATACATAAATTATTAATAACAATAATAATAATAATAATAATAATAATAATAATAATAATAATAATTAATACATCATTAATTAATCAATTTTGCATCTTTCTGTGAGAATCATGCTTATGTTCATAAAAGTCGTATAACAATTGTCCAACTCCGTGGTTTGGTTCAGATTTTTATTTTGTTTTTTGTTTTTGGGGTTTTCAAAACCAGTTGTGATTTGGTGCACAACAAGTTCTACCAATGAAAACAAGACAAAAATATCACAAAGTTATAAATATAGAGAGACATATGCATTAAGATTTAAGGTACCTAATTGAGTTTATTAGTGTACGAGTTTATTGTGTGAGTCCTTTAGCAAGATATTTAATTAATCTATGTATCCAGTTTATACATCTTAGACTGGTGCAGGTTATTCATTTTATTAATTATATCATTAGCAATTGTTCTTATATACCACTGGGAAATGCAGTAATGAGATATTATGATGTTATAAAATTAATAATAGAAATTTGAATGACTAAATGGGCTGAAATTCTTTTCGTTAGATGATCTTATGCAAAACCAGCTTATTTTCATCTAGTGAGACTGAGGGAAATGACTGAGGAAATTCTGTAAAAATCAGTTTTATATACTCAAACATTTTACAACATCCAGCTGCACCAAAGATCCTTGCAGTGTTATAGTACCGTTAGGAGTTTGTAAATGGAGCAACTCATCAACATAGAACTTCCCGATGGAGACTGATTACTGCTGATAATGCTGTGAACAACATCAAAGTGTGACTGTTTGAAGATAACACAAACCCCTGGAGAGTCCTGCCCAGAAGAGCAAAACTCTGCCAGGGGAAGTCAAATGGGTTTGTTAATGTGACTTCAGTTGTGCCACTGGCTATTTGTATCCTCAGAGGGTGAAGTGACAACACTGTACATACAGAAACAAAAAAAACCCTGAAAACAATTCATGTTTGTTGTACATCACAAGAGTGGACAAACTGTCATGATTGATATTTTGGTTTTAAATTTCACCAGGCTACGGCAATCTTGGAGTTGGTGGATATCAGCCAGGTGAGGACCACAATGTCCATGCTTCATTCCTATTAAGGTCGCCAGTCTACAGGGATGACACAGAGACAGACAACCATTCACGCTATAATTATATTATAGTAATATAATAATATTCACACCTACAGGCAATTTAGAGTCACCAGTTAACCTAACATAAATGTCTTTGGACAGTGGGAGGAGACTGGAATACCAGAATAAATCCATGCTCCCTGGTTCCCTCTGTTTTGTCCTGTCAATTCTTAAAAATAACTCTCTGCAAGTTCTTATTTTTAATTTTACATTTATGTTAATTCAGCAGTCCACCACATTTGACACTTTGCTGTAAAGTAGCTTCTGGTTCTGCCTCCTCCTGTCTTCTCTTCACCAGTAGGATGAGTGTAATCACATGACAGCAGCCTCCTCTTAATCGTACTGAGTCTTAAAAATGAGACCAAGTTGTCATATTCACTGCTTTATGATATTTTCTGTCAGTGTGTTTATTTCATCACCATGGTAACCAGTATTTAATATTGCAGGTGTGGTTCCTGTTGCTCCTGGTTATGGAGGAGGTTACCCCCAACAGTACTACCAAGGTACTAGTACTGTTTCCTGTGTATTTCTGTTTCTTTGCACAAAACAATTGATCACACAAACTATCACTCTGCTGATGAGTCAGTGACAGACACAGGCTACTGCACAGATACATTACAGTATGTAACAAGCAAAGCACTGGTCAGCAGTGGAGAAGAAAATCTCCCTTTAACAGAAGAAACCTCCAGCAGAACCAGACCAGGAAGCAACACGATCAGGGAGAATGGCAGCAGCTTCCTGGTGCAAGCATCCAGTAGAACCTGGGCCACACAGCAGTGACTGATTCAGAAAATTTTACATGGGGGGGCAAAGGAGCTGCAAGAGGTCTAGGTAGGGTGGAAATGCTGGACCTCCTCAGTGAAGTATGTGAAATTCCCCTATATGTAAATGGAGTCAACAAAATATCCACAAATACACTTTAAAACTATTTATTGTATCATTATCTCTTCCTAAAAAAAAAAAAAAGACAATTTTTAGGTATAAATGAGAAAAAAAAGATTCCCCAGAATAAACATAAAATAAATACAGAAATAAATAAATACAGAAAACAAATACAGAAGAAGAACTTCAATTACTGTACTTTATGTTTATATGTTTACTTAAAATTATATTTACAATTATATATTTTTGGTGAATTAATATTTAATTTGAAAGCTTTAAGAGGCTTTTGGACAAAGAAGCGATTAGTTTTTACAAGTATGATTTTAAGAACATAAAAGTTGGGGGGGCAGCTGGAGGGGCAAGGCTCTACAGCAGGAGGGCAGTTGCCCCCACATGCCCCCGTGTAGATCCACCCCTGCCACACAGACACTTCCCATGATGAGGACCTGGGAGAAGGATAGAGTGCAGACAAGGAGACAGAAAAACAGAGGGAGAGGCATACAGTCTTTATACTGTGTTTGAGAGAAAGAACAGAGGGTTTGATGAATGCAGTGATTTTCAGTAAGTAAATACTATGATCTTGTCGCCAGAACTACAACAAGCTGCACTGAAATACTGGATTTACTAAGAGGTAAACTCACCCCTCACTTCTGCTCTAGAGCTGAGAGCATAAAGAAAGAGAGAACTGTTGCAGAAAGACAAAGTTTTACCTTCCTCGGTTATTTTACTCAGAAACTAATGTGTATGAACATGGCTCATTAACCCTGCATTTTTTATTTATTTTTTGAGTTTCTTTGTAACCTCCCCAGCAAAATATGTATTACTTACCTTTTGGTTCCTGACACACAGATTTAACTACAGTTAGTATCAGATTAAAATTGAAAAGTCATAAATTTTTGTGATAATATGAACAAATTTGATCATCAATATACATAAAATTCTGATTTCACATACTTACTGAAGAAATACTTAATTTAATTAAGCAAAGTGCAACTAGGGATTTTCCATTTTTTACTCATATAGTTTTACTTTTTATTTCTCACTCAACCTGTAAACAGGCTGACTGACAGTAGGTTAACTTTGCTCTAGGGAATTGCATTGTGTTGTTCCTGTTTTGCCTAAAACAGCATGCATGCCTAATTATGGAGAAATTCATTGGATTACCATAGGCGTTGCAGCAAATTCAAATTACACTGATTTATATTTAATGCACAGTTTCCCCCCCTTACAAAATGCATCTGAAAGAAATGAGGCTGTGCGGTCTATGTCAGAGTTGGCCCTAATCAAATCTGTGCAGCTTTACTGGGAGAAATCAAACATTCTTTTTTATGTTTCTGTCTGAAGGTGCAAAATGCTGACAGGAAAATACTACTGTCTGTGTAAGAGCTAGTTACTTGAGCACATTAAGAGGAGCTCTGTATCAGACAACTCAGCACCAGATTTACTGAGTGCCTCCCATGTGATTTACTCTAACGGGTTCATTCTTACCTCGTACTGGCCAAAGGAAATACTTTACATCAACCACTGCGACAGATCCAAAGTGGTTTCATCTTAGCATTAGTCTGTTGGCATCAGCTCACCTTTCATTTGTCTTTGTCTGTAACGTTCTCTAGGTGGATATGTACCAGCCCCACTGACTCCTCAACAAGGTATCAAATACTCATGTCCTCACATCTCCCCATTAACCCAAAACACACTTTATAAAGGGGGAATACACTATTGATGAATCAGAAATCTCCTCCTCTACCTCAGCTCGTTTTTCAGTTTCTCTCTCATAAATTCTGCTCTTTGGCAGAGGATGGCAACATGTCAGATTATATGGATGAGATTGAAAAAGTGTGGATTGTAGGTTGGAACTGTGTGTGCTTGTCAGTGCAGATGGCACAGCACACGCAGTGCGCTGAACTCATGATAATCTGCATTTTCCTGAACATAGGAGATTACTACTGCTGCAATTATGTCAAGGAAAACATGTCTGCTTTCTTTATTTAAATTTTACTGATTTAGACTTTCGCAGAGGCTGACGTACTCCTTTAAATGGAAAGAAACTAGATGGTTGATTTCTAGAAGAGGGAAGAGAAATGCCATTATTATGTAATTTCACGTGCTGTATGGCCTGATCTAGCCACACTTTAGGATAATCAGTGTTGAAATTTCAAGGGTCTTTCCTGGAGTTAGAAACGGAGAAACTAATCCATGTAAACTGAAATGTCACAGGAATGTGAAATCTAGTGTTGCTTTCTGCATTAACAAGCCCTGATGTTTGCAGATGACACCACTGTAAAATTTTGACTTGAGTTGACTTATTGCATAAACTGTAATATGACAGGTTTTGGTGTGCTGTGACAATAAGCTAGTTTTATCGTGAACTCAATCTGTTGATAAGGACCGAGACACGTGGTTGAAAGCTTTGGAAAAAGTTAGTTAGTGGACCTTATGTTAGGATTGTTATGCCAAACTACATATTCCATGCTCATAGTCCTGATGCCGATATGGAATAACTTCATATGACGTCTGGGCAGCATGTTGTTTCTTTTTTATGACTGTAGAACAGATGGGATCAGGGTAAAACAAAACAACCACAGAAATCAGCACAGTTACAGCTCATAATACAAAATCCAGACAGAAAATACAAAAGTTACTAAAAGTCTGGACTGTGTAATTATAGCAATCCCATTTGTTCCAGTATCTGTCCCTCTTTTCCTTTTGAAGTTTAAGTTTAAGTGCTGAGCGAATAGAATTGATTAAATTGGTTGAAAGGACCACGGCGTGAACGTTCCTCTGAAGTGGACGTTTTGTAATAGTTTTGTTTTTTACCTGAAGCCATAAGAATCTTCAACAGATATGAAGGTGTGCATCACTCTTACTGAGGACTTTCTTTGAATATTTCCAACAATCCAAATTTCAGGTCCACAACTTTATAGGCTGTATGGAGTTTGGAGGGCTGAACAGAGCCAGATTATATGAGCGGCCCACTGAAAGTTCCTCCTGCATGGGTACTGAGACCCACAGAATTTTTATTTCTACCTGAAGAAACGAACCGCAGTCTTCCAGCAGAAGTCAGCAGTAGGTCAAAATGACCTACAAGCGATATTTTATCAATAGATGTCGTTATACTTCAGAATACACACCTTGTTGTATTAACTGGTATTATTTGGTGTTTAGGATGAGTTTGGTGCAATAAGATCAGTAGCTTATTAACAGTATTAAACATCGTATACATGGTGTGATGAGGCCTTCACCTGCCACCTTCATCAATAAATCTGTTACTTAATTCACAGCACATTGTTTGGTGCAGTGACAGTGAAGATCAAAAGGCGTCAAACAGCACATGTTAAATAAAATACACGCAGCCAGGCAGGGAAGGCTCCACAAGACATTAAAAGTTTATACACTAGAAGAGCATTTTTTATTGAAAGTAAATGACTCATGTTGTTGTTCCTTTTGTTGTGTTGCAGCCAAAGCAGCCAAGTATGGTCCATTGCAGGGCTTCCTTGGTGCAGGGGGAGTCTACAGAGGTACAATACTTAAATACTGGATGAATCATAAGAACTGAAGTGGTTCTTGTGTAAAGGCATCACAGTCTTGCTGCTAACGAACATTATTCACTATTTAGAACTGTAATTCTGATGATCTTTGCTGCAGGTGGAGTCGTGGGATGCCAGGGCAAATACTGTGGGAGGAGGAAGTAGAAGATCTCTAGAGGATCTCTTGAGATCCAGCGTGACCTCAAGAAACCATGGTGCTACTGCATGATCTAGAATGTACATTTTATATGCAAACAAACACCCATTAGAAAACATGTAAAGACGTTTTATGTACTTGACTTAAAGGTCTGTTTTTATACAAACCCACCGACCCAGAATTTTGTACACGTCCTGATGTGACATAACCGTTACTGATGCTGCCTTTAAACATTAGATGTGGCCAAGTTAATCAGCTTTATCTCATTGTACTGCATCACCCTTCTTAAAGCTGAACAAGTGTTTTTGTGTTGCCGTGTGTGTGTGTGTGTTGTTTGGGCATATGGTTGTACTGTTGTACAAAAGGATGTGCTATGAAGGTGACCTACACATTATTGCCTTTAATCCTAAAATGAGGAGAACCGTCCTTAGTGTTACAGCCCACAGTGTCACATCTCACTGTACAGAGCTCGTCGCCTCTCTGTCTTGTCAGAGGGGCTGGGTTGGCCGAGGCTCGTCCAAAAACCGACAAAATCCGGCCAATCCCAGCATCGTTTCTGGCTCCCCATCTCTTCTGCTGCTATTTTTAGGCCTGCTGGGTGTAAGGCAGCGGGAATCGGGGCTCCGGCCAACCCATCTGCTCTCAGTAACTTTGCTGATTCTAGTTGCCATGCAGTTCAGTTTTCTCAGCAATTTTATTGTTGCCAAAGTTGTGATGTATGAAGAGCAGTGTTTGCTCTGAGAAACGGTGTAATGCTGAAGACAATCCAAAAGTGTTTGATTCATTACAGGATGTTTAAAACCGTGAGTGTTGCCTTTTAGTTCCAAGTAGATAAAAGTGCCGTGCAGATAATAATCTGGAATGTGCATAATGTATGTATGAATGTTTAGCTATGTGTCACTGTCCTAAAGTCTGAGATACAGTAGAGCGCTTCAGTCTGCTTCAAATGTTTAGTCTCATTGCAGCAGTTATTTACCTTTATGTAACGTGTCATTACATGATTATTCAAGTTTTTCTGCACCATACTTTGACTCATAGCTTTATTGTTATCAGGAATATGTGAACATAAAACAAGAACAGTCCTTCGCGCTTGCATTTATTCACTGTTAAGAATTGTAATACATCATAAATCTACAGTATGTGTTTGTGTGAGGCATAAGCTCCCATTGTTCTTCATTTACTTGAGCTGCTTTCAAAAAAAGGCTTTAGTGACCTAAGTTTCATGAGCGCTGTTGCCACGTGACCCCACCTCTTTCTGTAATTGTGTACTGTATTTTGTACTAATTTGATGTTAGCTGGCTTCAGTTCCTTCAATCGACCCTGTGTAAGAACTGTCTTTGAGCCTCACTGGGTCAGACCTTGTCTTATGTGCCGTGGGATACTTTTCATCTTTATTTAAAACTGTTTTTATAAGGAGGAACAGTGTGGTTTTGCACTTTTTATTTCCATGACAAACATGTGACTTGTTCCCGGATATCCCAGCATTTTATTTGCTTCATTAAGTAACAAAATAAAATCTGTTTAAAGAATTTGTTTCTCCCTATTCATTACTTCTCTATCTTTATTCTTCTTTATCTTTAATACAAAGCAGCGGCAGCTTGTCCTGAGAGAGATCATAACCACCTGGCCCAGGATGTTCTGGTGGATCAGTTTGCTTTAAGCCACATACGACAAAGTGATTATATTCTGGGTTTGAGTCCTGCCTTTGAGGCATCTCAGTTCTGCCCCTGTCTCTCCTACTGGGCAAAAGTAATCATGGACTGTCAGATTTACTGTATTTTAAAACCAAATATATGTATGATTTGGCAGAGCTCTTCCCCGTAATGAAAACAAGCCCCAGATTAAACACATTTTTGCCAGTGCACTGACTATAAACTCTTCGTGTTGTGCCAGCTGGAGATAATGAACTCGTGCTGCTGTGCTCTGGAGATCTCCTGGGAGAGTCACTGACCCATGATCTACATCCTGTAAAAGTAGCTTACACTGTTGTTCCATCAGCAGATGCTTTAGTCCCACTTCAGAAATACCACTGTGTCACTATGGAAATGCAGCATAATGCTACAATACTTGTGTTTTTGGTGCTTCAACAAAACCACAACCCCCTTATCACAGGAATAGTTCAACCAATAACAAAGAAGATGGCATGACTTAATAATTTCCTGAAGCCAGAAACTAATTCGGTGCCTATTGTAGTGCTGTAAATAACACGTCAAACATTGTACATTTGTATTTATTTCTATTGCAAAATTACTGCATAATTGAATCGCTCAACTGTGCTCTTGTTGACAGCTTTTTTGTGGTACTGCTTCAGACCCCTTTTGTCTGTATGTACCCCCCAACGCCATCATCATCATGAAACTTACACACATACATGTACATACATACTATGTTGTTATTATTATTATTAACTTAAACCGATATTTTACAGCTGCTTTCACCAGTTATAAATATAACTACAACTACACTTCACAAGCAAATGTAAACATCCTCGCATTGTTTCAAACACTTTTTTTCTAAAGATTTTTCAAGCTGAAGTAGGAAGACAGCTGGGAAACAAATGTGTGTGCATTATTAGGAAGTTATTATGTGATCAGTGACCCCCACAGAGCTGACTACTGCTCTGCATGGTGCTGATCCTGACCCCTCCCCTTGGAAATGCATTAATTACACAGGGAGTGTTGCTGGTTGGCCCGCCCGTGTCTTCCTCTCGCCGGCTCAGGAAACTCATTGGCCAACAGCTCTGTTGAACGACGCGCCGCAGAAACGTGCAGGCAGCAGGCAGGAGGAAGCTGTGTGGGCCGCCGCAGGGAGCGACCGACGCACAGCAACACGACCGCCGGGCGGGCTGCGGTGGTGGTCGGACACAGGTTATCTGTCGCCCAGAGACGGCTGGCTCTCTCCCCGGAGCTCGGAGTCGGAGAGTGAATGAGGTTGATGCTGCTTTGTTGCACCTGGAAGGACGAACGCATGGGAGAGGAGGAAGGTGAGGGGCTGCGGGGTCTTCAGAGCCGCTGGCTGCTGGCAGCGACGGGGCGGGAGATGCGCAGACAGCAGCAGGGACAGGGAGCATCCTGTGCTGCTCAAAAACACAGAGGATGCTCCACAGAAACTAACCTAAACAAAATGCTAAGCGCTATTTTCACACTTTGGGTGTTGCTTATTTTCAGTCACTAACAGATGAGGGTGCAGCATCGGTGTATCTGCAGGGAGTGTCAGGCTTGATGTCCGTACTGTGCTTAAACTGAAGCCATGTTTTCTCTCGGAGCTAATCCACCCATCATGTTTGGATGCAGTGTGTCATGCACACTCTTCATTTGCAAGCAGTGTTCAAAAATAGCTAGATATTCTGCTTATTAACAGATAGTTACACTGACAAAATATAATGATGTGTTTGCAGGGATTTAGTGCAAAAAATACACGAGTGTATGAGGAGCATCTTCAAGCTGCAAGCTCACAAAGGTCCTGCAAAGTTTAACCAAAATGAACAACATATTAGGAGCATTTTTCCGATGTGAAGCAGCAGCATAAAGTTGTTTAAATATTAAAATCTCCCCAACCTGCCATTGTGCTTTACAGGTGCAGATTAATAATTTAAACTATGGCATGATAACTGTTTTTTTAATGATATTATAATTTGTTAAAAATAACATTAAATAGAGAAATTACTTTAGACTAATGAGTCCCAGCCAGAGGCTACATATGTAAACTCTGGTCTGATATACTTTACCATTCACATTTAGGTTCATTTCTGACTCACGTGTGATGTTTTGCACATTTAAATTGAGCTGCTGAGCACTGTGACTGTCAGGTTCACTGAACTTAACAATAGTCCTTTTATGTGATGACTCACTTTGCATAGTGAGTTTACGTTATCTGGAGGAAAGAAAAACAGGAGTGGTGAGGGGTGCGGCACTTATTATTGCTCCTTCACAAACTATACAGTGTGTTTACGAATGTGTTCGTGTTTGTCTTTACTGTGGTGTCTTATCTGAGACCCTTGCAGACAGCAGAGGTCAAGAGGACACAGGTGTCAGGGTGAGAAAAGCTCCGTAATGACGAGACAAGGTGAAAAATATGAATTAATAAAGAGGTAAAGTGAAAGGAGAGGAGAATAGAGACACTAGAACAAACGAGAACTCTTAGGCAGTTTGATCAGTACAACTACAGCAGGGCCGCTCACTCAGGCTTTACAGAAATGAGCCGACCACACAAAACCCAGACCAACACGTTTCTCATGTTGAGGGTCTGATAAATAATGAAAGCACACTGTGACGTATGATATATACAATCAATGCATGTGCACCAGTCTCCACATGGTGACATGTGTACTTGTACAGACATTTGAACTTTGAACTGTCTTTGTAGGATTAACAGTATCCCCTATACTGTAATAGCACTTACTTGTTCATTGTCATAGATACCAAATCTTTCCACTGTGTAAAAATGTGTAAAAACATCTGCTGTATGTTGAAAAGGTGACAACGACGAAATTGCAAATTGAGTTTGGGATTAGTATATGCTCCAGCTTATTCTTTCTCTCATAGATTATAGTCCTGCTAATATCAGCCTCTATCTGATTATTTGCAAACAGGATCACCAGCAATGAAATAACCATATACCACATAACCGGATGCTATGTTTATTTTTGCTGTTACTTTGCATCTCAGTGTGCGTGTGATGTGATCTTAGGCAAATGAACAGTACCAACAATAATATCTACTGTAATGTTGTATTTGCTGTTTGCTGCAGCCACCTCTCTCACTGCTGCTGTCTCTTTAATGCATTACAGAATAAATTGTCCCATCTCTGCCAAATTGCTTCTTTCCTGAAACTCTAATCATAATTAACATTTTCCTGATTAGAGAATTGGAGGAGGGATTTGTGGTC
>JAUBNQ010000005.1:16920433-16932487 GCA_032353495.1 Ctenopoma kingsleyae | reverse complement strand
TATGTGTACTGTATGTCATATTATATTACACAGTTTTGAACGATTTATGTCATACAAAACGATCTTATAACCAGCTGCTGAACACTGCAGACTTGGCATTCAGACTAAATGTAAACACCACTGTAACTTTAAAATCTGCTTCCTGACCTTTAGTCAGGACATTGCCCACAGTATTGATTTGCCTGTGTTGCTCATTTATTTGCTTAGTTGTTGATACAGTTTTCCCAATGCATAATTCTGCTCACACTAAAATAATCATATCTTCCCCCTGCTGACCATCTTTCTGTCTCTGCTTCAATGTAAGAACCAAAAGGCAGAGCAGAGAGTGCATCTGGTCGTCTATTAATATCTGCCCACTCAGATGGCCCTCCAGTGCTGGCTGGTAATGAAGGGAGGGGTCAACATTTCTTGGCATGCAGGACAAAGTCAGACAACAGGGACAAGCGAGACACAGAGTTAGAGAGTGCAGCGGTGGAAGAACAGCAGCAAAATTAAATCTGGGAGCTGAGACTGTACAAGGCAGGAGAGGATAAAGAAGAAGAAGAATCACATAAACATATCGTACAGTATGTTCAGTGTTTTGTTGTTGCGGCCTGCACAGTATACCAGTAGTACACATGTTCTACACGTGACTGAGGACTGTCTCTGATTAAAGTGGGAAATTTGTTTCACTTTCATGTTTTTTTCATTTGATCAGTGTGGAACCAGAGAATGAACTGTTCTTAGCTCTTAATCTATTGGCTGTTCATTTGACTGTATATTTAAAAAATACAGCCTATGATATCCTCCGTCCTAAGACCACAGATAAGAAGAAACCTGAAAACACAGTGTCAAATGAGGTGACATATGAGTTGTCTCAGTGGAAAAAATGTGCATTTGAGAAAGATCCAGCTCATGTCGTTTCTCTTGTAACTGTAATTAAAGATCATGCTGGAACATACAGTGTAATCGATGGGTAGAAGATTAATGATGAGTGATTTTGATATTTAGTCTAATTGTTAAGTTCCCTTGTGAAGCAGAAATGTCATCATTCACTTGGCTTCTAAAATAAAGATTACCTGTTTTTCTATCATTGTACATCATTCAAAACATGTGGAAATGCACTTTCAGACTTTTTTCACTGTTGTTTCACTACATTTGTGACATTTATATCGACTGTTATGGCGTGTTTAACAAAATATCTGATGCGTGAGATAAACTAGTGAAGAACATTATTCTCCTGTTACTGTTCCTCTGATAGTTTGTGGACATGTGATTACAACATGGAAGAACAGAAGGGGGGAGGAATCTGCTGAAGACACCAGAGCGGTGGGGCTTGTGGTGGAGGGGGTGTGTGTGGTTGAAGCAGCCGGTTGGCGCGTGTGCAAGAGTAGGCAGGGCCAAACAGGAAACGATGAGGTCATAGCAAAACGAGGAGGTGGGGGGAGCAAGGAGGAGTGACATTGATTCAGAGATGAGCTCAGCTGCAGAGGCGTGGGCTCCTCTCTTTCTCACTCTCTCTCCTCTCTCTCACCCTGCTGCTCTGCCTCTCCACACCGGTTTGGCCGCTGCCAGTGTTTTGTTGTGACGAGAGAATGCCTCAGTAGAATGAACTAGAACAGCCAGGAGAGACGCCGGCTCTCGCTGACATGGTGGGAGACTTGTTTTTCTGGAGCTTCTGCTGTCTCAGGTTGTGGAAGAGGGATAAGAAGGTGAGGCTGCTGCTGCTGCTGCTGCTGCTCTTTGGTACTGTGTGTCTAATGAGTGATTCAGTCATACATGAGCCGGCGAGGAGGCAGTGGCTGGCTGACATGGTTTTCCAGTTGCTTCTACAGAGTCTTTCATTTTTAAAGCAGAGCATGTCACTGTACGCTGCTGTGCCTCATTTTAAACTGGGTCAGTGTATTGTTTTGGAATTACAGATTTGTTTCTCTATCTCTGTACGGCTCTCCGGCTTTTTCGTGAAAAACTGATGAGCCATGGCACATCACATGGGCTATTTTTAGAAAGCATTCTTTCTCAGATAAAAGTAGGATTTAAAGTGTGTGAGTGCGGTCAGAGATGGACAACACTTGTCTAAAAACTGTGTCACTGCTGTTATTTTTATTTACCACCTACATGCCGACCATGCTGTGAACAGTTTTACAACAGTAGATGTGATACTTGCAGAGATGCGGGAAGAAGCAGAATACATTAAGAGCATTTCTAAAACTGAGGCCTGTGTGTACTGTGGTACTGAACTGTATGTAGCAGAAGTGGGGTCCATTTAGACAGCATCAATGTGGCCTACTGTCTTCAATCTCAGCCTTTCAGTCTAATTGTATTTGCTTTAATGATGTGTACTGTAGCTGGAAAGTCTATGAGGGCTTCTGGCAAACAGGATTGTGTCTTCTTTTGACTTTATTTCTGTAGGAAATTTCTGTAGGAATGCTCTTTGACACATGAATCAGACCCAGTTGCTTTTCTGGGGAAGAAATGTTTCCAAATAAGATTCTGTCTTCATGTTGTTTCTCTTGGACACAGTTAGCCTGGTTTTAACACCAGGATGACATTTCACTCAATGCTTCTGTAATGTAGCTCTTAGGAAATAATGTCTCATTCTGAGCTCTGTAAGATGTGCAAGGCCATTTTTTTCATTCAAGATGTTACAAATCTTCAAAAATGTTTTTTTACTCACACTATAATCTGACCCAATTCTCTTTTACTGAGACCAATCAGGCTTCTTTGAAGAAAAAATACATTAAATCCATACCAAAAGCACATATTGTTTTATTATTTCTTCAAAATGTTGGCATGATGCCATTTTTGAACAGAATTTCACAATTTAGTCATCCCATTCAGAAGCACCTTCACCAGTGTTGATATGAGGTCATTGTTCCAACTGCTGTTTATAGATGTGGAGGTAAAGGGACCGCGGAGCAAGCATTGCAAGGTATACAAATACACGCGCAACACACATGTACTGTATGTACTGAAGATGTTGAGTCATACATGATCTACATCGCTTCCAATCTGTGTGTTTAGTGACAGTAAACAGAGGAATCTAATTTTAAGAAAGAGGAAGTGCACAAGAAAACATGAAATTGCTTTACATTGGGTCTACAAAACACCAGACTGATAGTTTCCCAAAGCTGAAGGTGATAACTTCAGACTCTGACCAACAGTCAAAAACCCAAACCATTCAGTTAAATATCACATGCTCCTGTGGCACCCCACAAGCAACAGATGTCTTTTAAATCATACATCAAAATACAATGTTTTTCTGAATATTTCTCCAAACAATTTAAATTATTCTTTGATTCATTATTGTGTTTGGCCATTAGATGAGTAATTTTCACAGTTTTCAGTCTATCTGACATTATGTGAAAGCTAATTATAGTGTCAACAGTACCAGTCATTAGCTCAAGCAAAGTCAACATGGGTGACTGACAATGGCCTGAAGGAACTGTCAAGAATCTCTGACTTACTACCAACATATTTCTTAACTATTTAGTGTTGCAGAGAGTATTAGACGTCATAAATTCCCTCAAACGACTTAAATCTCTATCTTCACATTCCAAAGCCAACTTAAGGTCACACACATAAATCATACAAAACAAATAAAACCAACGTGCTGCTGTGACTGAACATCACTGGCAGTTTTCTACACCATTAGCTTCAGCATTTTAAGATTTGAGCACATTTAATGTAGGAGGTAATCAGGCAATTGTCGGAACCGTTTTTAAAGTCACAGTTGCACCATCAGTTCAGAGTCAGCCAGGTTAAGTGTTTACTAAAGAGAGTTACTCATCACTATATCACAACACAAAGACTAAATCATCAGTAGAGATTAGGTTTTACTTAATATGAAAAAACCCAATAACTGCCAGGTGTTAACATAAACTTAACATAACTAAGCTAGCTTACTGGTTAATCTGACCTGTGTAAAGAGAAAAAGTAATAGTAACAGTAACCTGACAGTTTATTATGTATTACAATGTAAACTGGGAGGATTTTAAACTATATTTCACAAAAGATAACACAACATACGCTACAAAACAATATTAACACAATAACATTACACTAAACAACCAATTAATGTTAGCTGACAATGATTCCCAGTCAGTATAAACTTCATAAATAGACAGAAGAAGTACCTGTTTGTTAAGTGTCACCCTGCAAAACTGTGACTTGCATGACAGCATGCTCAGTTTTCATTAAGATAGATACAGATGAAGGTAAAGAAAGTAATAATAAATGAAACACAGAAGTAATAAATCAAAAAAAAGAAAAAGAAGGCGAGCAGTATAACACAAGGTGCAGGTGTTTGTACCTCAGATGTGGGTTAAGGTAAATAAGGTATCTACTCAGTGAATCTACTTGTGCAGTGTACAGAATAATAACTAATAGACTAATAGAAATGGCATAATCGTAGATTTGTATTGAGGGGTCATCAGCAAAAAGCTTGGGAAATACTGGACTAAGATGTTTCTTGCACTTAAGTTGCAAAAACTATTGTTTCTTTGTCAGTTGCTCCACAAAGTGAGTATGTGACTGAGATCCTGTCACACACTGCATAGCAGTGCAATTAGACTCAGTTACTCCTGCACCCCATCAACCTACTCGCCCTTCCAACGGGGATACATGTGCAGATGGTTTGGTTTGTTGACACTGGAAAATACCACAAGGCTATATGACTGCTGGCTAACATGCAGTCACACACTCATGAGCACGATGAGCTAATACAGAAATAATGAAACACACTCTGTGAATGGGGCTTGAAGACGTACCCAGGTTGTCCTTGTTGTGTGAGGATAAGAAGTGGAACCAGTGATGCATTAATACATGTGACGTTGCTTGAATCTGTCTTTTGAAAGGCGTCAAGCAGTCACATGTTTTGACATCACATCGAGTGACAATTTATTTTATTACACTGGAACAGTGTCTCTCACCCTATCTGTTTTTATATCTGCACTTTGAGGAAGCATATGAGGGCAGCAGCTGTCGCCTGTCAGATCTGGTTTTAAAGAGGGTGTGGGTGATGGTGGGTGTGTGGTGGACATGCAAGTGTGTGGTTGTGCGTGTGTGTGTTTGTGTGTGTTTGCTACTTGGCAAGCAAATGGCCACTACAGTGTCAGGTTGTGCAGAGCCACACACCCTTTTCATCTCCATCCAGCTGTCCTCGTTTCCTGTCTTTCCCATTTGTAGGGCTGCACCTAAGTGACACACACAAACACACACACACACACACACACATTCTGCCAGAAAACTCAGCTATCTACACACACTCATGTCTTATACTTTCTACTGTCTTGTGCTTTGTGTTTGCAATGTCGATGTCTGACAGTAATTGTTTGTGGCTCCTTTTTATGAGGCTGCTCAAAACAAAAATAAAGAAATTAAGTTGGTCAGTCAGTCCTTTTCCATTACACAGACATTACATCTGTTTTTTCTCTCTCTGCTATGATGTTGTATTGTATCAATGACCATTAAACAACGTGCACAATTATTCTTAAAGTTCACTAGTCTTTTATCAGGTGGTCAAACGTTCACTTCAAAAATGGAAAACAAAGCATCCTACCGTTTGTGTCAAAGCCAAGTGGTGGCATCTTTTTCTGGTATTTAACTGGAAGGAGCTGCTCAAATCAATTATTTAGAAATCTGTTAATTAATAAGTTTGTACAGTGTCTTCCTCCCTGCAGCCTGAGGGTCCTCAGCATGTGTTTATCTGTTTGTATGTGCTTGTACTTTCACTGCTGCTCTCTCAGGAAGGTGGGGCAGCAGACATATGGCTCGATACAATGATTTTATTGATTCTTTGATCTCCCTTCTTGTCACAGTTTAACCATTTTGTTTCAGTTTTATTGAGCATTTAAAGAGAACATTTCTCTCACTCAGCAGTTATTTCTGCTTCTGTTTTCTTTAATTTGAGGACTTCAGCTCCATGTCTGCACCGATGAATTAATTTCCTCTCTCAGTGTTGCTGGGTCAATATAAGCTGTATGGTTTTTATTTAACAAATAAGAACTATAAACATTTATTCCAAATTTATTATAGGACTGCAGCTGTTTTCATAATGATTCTGATTGCATTCGGGATTAATTCAGTCATGCTTGTGATATGCAGCAGCACAAGGTGATAGATGTAATTTTGCTTATTTATTCAATCAACCATCCAGACATAAAAGATATTCAGTTTACTGTTAAAAATAAAGAAAAGCATTAAATACTCAACTGGAAACCTTCAAGTAGAGTATTTTTGATTGGAATAATATCCAACATCATCAGATTTTTTTAAGTGATCTTAACAATTAAGCAAATTGCATGGTAATATCTTCTAATTGTGCCTTTTAAAAAATATAATATAAAATATAAAATATCCAAGGTTCTTTGTGTTCTTATGTTAACTGTTAAATAATGCTACTACACAATAGAAAATTAGCAGTTTCTTTGGTTTTCCTTTGCATTTAGTTGATCATTCTTTGTTCAGCAGTCCTCCGTGCTATGCCCCTCCTCAGTGTTGGTATATTAGCATTGCAGATGATTGCAGCTGAAAAGTGCTGTCGGGGTGCCCACTACCAAATATTTCTGCCACTCAAAGCATAAAATGAAACCACAAGCACAGCCTCTGGGGAGTGAAGACACTGCTGGACTCGACCTTTGCTGCTTAGCATCATAGCTGATGTTTATTCATAGATGCCATTAGATGTTTGAGTGGGTGGGTCATTTGCATCGTCAGGGGAAAAATCGCCTGAAGGTGTGGGCCAGTTAATCAATTTGTCAATCTGACTCTCAGCCAGCGAGGATGCACAGATTAAATGAACACCAATAAAAGTTAGAAGCTCAATGAAGATGATACAAAAGAAATATTTGTATTTTTTGTAAAGCATCTGATCATTTTAACAGCCTTTGGTTGTTTCCTGTTGACCTGGAGAACACCCAGACCGGAAACCTCGAGCAGGAATATCATCCTCAGATCTGCCAGTGTGATTAATGTTCTCATTGCCTTCTCTGTTTTTGACCATAACTCAATTCCCTCACTTGTTTGCAAAACTGCCCTAAGCTCTGGAGGGGATCTGGCAACAGCAAACCCAATCTCCCAGCTTGTAACTCGGTATTACCCTCAGTGACCAGACCTCGCCCTACTTCTCAGACCACTCATTAAAACCTCATGTAGCCTGTTGCTCCGGTCACATCAGGAACACTGTTGTGAATTCCTGCCTTTAAGTGTTTTCTCTGTAGATCAGAGAACAACCATCACAGTACATCAGTTTTTCTCTTGTTGACTGAGGAAGCAAATAGACAAAGTGTTTATGTGTATTTTTTCTTTTCTATTTTCTCTAACAGGTTGCAGGGGAACAGAAGTATCACCCAGAATGCTTCACCTGTCTGAACTGCAGGACATTTATCGGTGATGGAGATACATATGCTCTGGTGGAGAGATCCAAACTCTACTGGTGAGTTTCAGTAACAAATAAAAATGGACACACTGGTATGTCAAAAATGTCTGGAGTGCTTTTCAAGAGTGACACATACTCTATTTAATTTTATTTTAAGTCATCCAGTTTAACACTGGCAGCCATTAGATAATGTAGTTTGTGTTGCTTTGCTTTTTGTGGTGTTTCCACCCTAACTTACCCAACTATTACTTGTTATAGTTAGTTTTCCTAATTCCATCTTCTGCCACAAGCTTATCCACTTGAAAGCACTTTGAAGTGCAGCAAAAGCTGGCATTGACTGACTAAATCTTAAAACTATGCAGCTTATTCTGGGCTTCAAAAGGTTTGTTGTCACCCTTATGACAAACCGCGGTGGCAACTGACACAATACATGGTGGAAATTTATTGCAACCACACCACATTGAAACCATGTATCTTCAGATACATACAAGAGGCTCCCCAAAGTACAGTTATTTAAGGTTTGTGGCAGAGATGTGCAAAACTGTAGCAAACACCATGAAGAACAGATTGTTAGCTGCTATTTCTTGTTAGTTCAGATTGCTGTTGACTTGTGTTGCTCCAGGGTTGTGCTGACGTGCTTCAGGCTTGATAAAAACCAGAAGGGTGACAGCAGGAAGGAAACTCAGCAATTACGTAAATTACTTGTCTAATAATGGAGGTGAAGCATAACTGAGTTTGACCTCTGGTGTGTCAGTTTTGAAACATGTCACAGTTGTTTCGTGAGTCACTCTGAGATTCCCAGCATTCTTCAGGTTTTGAAGAATAGTGTTGTTTGTAAGCAGAGCTTGTGAAATTGATTTTGACTGCACCGTGTTTCCACAAAGCAACTTCTTGAACATGTGATGCTGTAAAAACTGTTGCAGTAAGATTTTGACGTTCTTCTCATGATTGCATAGACTGATGTTGAGTCAGGAATCTCACGAGGATTTCCATTTTCTGTATATAACTACCTCTTATTTATAACTGCCTTCTCCCATGCAGTATACCCATCTATCATTTCTTCTGTCCTCCTCTCACCCTTTTCTCCTCTTCCTTTATAACTCCAGTGGCCACTGTTACTACCAGACCATCGTCACCCCGGTTTCCTTGCTAGATTCACCATGCTCACGAATCCCTCACACCGTCACGCTGGTGTCCATCCCAGCCTCCGCTGAGGGCAACAACGGGCGCAGAGGGCGAGGTTTCTCAGTGGCCATCGACCAGCCACTCAGCCCCACCAACGGCTACAGCCCTGAACATGGACACACTGTCAGAGTCTCCCAGTGAGTGTCCCGTGTGTTTGTGTGTTTGCATAATTTGTGGATGTTGTATGTGTGTGGGAGTAAGAAAGGGAGTGATAAGAAAGGCTGAAAATGAAGAGAAAAATGGGAGTAAGTGAAGAGACGTCAGTGTGGTGGAGGAGAAAGGATTAAAAATGTAGAACAGGGTGATATATGAGATTCATTTAAAATGTATAATAGAATGGAAAGAAAAGGAGATGAGCAGAAATCCAAGTCACTGTTATTCAAATGAGCTGAGATTTTATCAGCTCTCAGCTCTGTGTCCTAATAAAAAGGATTCAGTGTCTACAGAAAGGTGTTTGAGGAGTTCTTGAAATAATTTTTTCTGCTTATTCTTCATCTTCATTCAGGGTGGATACAGACTGCATCAGTCCAGATGTGAAAAATTCCATTCATGTTGGAGATAGGATCCTGGAAATCAATGGGACGCCCATTCACAATGTTCCTCTGGATGAGGTATTGACCACATTGTCCCCGAGTCTTTGTCACTGATAGATTACTTTATTTTAAATATGTAAATTAAACCAAAATGCATTGAATTTTCCTGTTATGAGAAGGAAAAAATGCTTTCTAGGTTTTCCTGTGGTTTGAAAGACAAACATCACAAAGAATAGTTGTAGTTGCATAAGTGAATGTCTTATATGATTATGATCTTATGAACTTAAAAATTCCAACTGAGCACTAAGAAGGGTTTTGATGTATTACAGTATAATAAATATCTCTTGGCTCTAACTTTGGACCAACCAGACCCACTGAACTCCCCCCTTTCTCTTCAGATTGACCTGCTGATCCAGGAGACAAGCCGGCTGCTACAGCTCACCATTGAGCACGACCCTCACAGTCAGGGGGGAGAAGGAGGTTCTCCAGAGGCTGAAGACCATTTGGACGGTCCCCTGTCCACCCCTCTGTCAGAGGGTCCCAGCCCCATCCTGCCCATCACCCAGCCCCCTAACCCTGACATCAGCAACCTGAGATCCCGCATTATCACGTAAGAACATATTTACTTTACAAAGTAAAGTAAGCAGCTTTTTTATTGCAACATATATGTGCAGGCGTTGTTTAATGGATATGACAACCTGGTGATAAACATTTTTGCTCAGCCTAAAGTTGCATCACCAGAATTGGCAGCAGTTTCATGTCTGTGTGCTGTGATTACTCACATTAGTAAAGTGTGTGTTAACACCTTAAAAGCAGTTTTGACCTGTTTACCACCAAATTCATAGAAGTGGACATTTAAGCATAGCTGATTTGACTCTTTGTGTTGCTAAATTTAAATGTTTGATTGCCAAACAATGCATTTCTTTAGATTGGGTTTATCTCACTTTAGTGACATACCATCCTCTTAACAAGGATGAGCTCAAGGCTTCTATTCTTATCAGCAGAATAGAAGTAATAGTAGTAATAATCAAATCCTCAAATCTTCATGCATTTCATTGTTGTATCCTCTTCATCTCTATTTTCCCCTTTTCTTCTCTCTCACTCTCCAGGAGAAGCTACAGCATTGATAAGTCACCAGGCTCCAGCAACACAGCGTCCCCCATCTCCCAGAGGAAGGACATCAATCGATCAGAGTCACTGCGAGTTGTGTCAAATCGTACTCACCGCATCTTCCGCCCATCTGACCTGATCCACGGAGAAGTGCTGGGAAAGGGTTGCTTTGGACAGGCCATCAAGGTAGGAGACACTACTAGCAGTCAATGTAGTGAAAATGTCCAGCAGATGGCAGTATAGAGATTAATAAGAAGGTGGGGCACGAGTTTAAATGTTAAACTCAGTCAAATGTTTAACGTTCCACAAGAGTTGCTCATTTTGATTCATTGCGTCACTGTCTTGTTGTAGGTGACCCACAGGGAGACAGGGGAAGTGATGGTGATGAAGGAGTTAATTCGTTTTGATGATGAGACACAGAAAACATTCCTGAAAGAGGTGAGTGACGGAAGACAGATGTTCAGATTATCATTAACTATGTAACCTGGTTTTCACTAAAACAACCTCTGGAATCAGCAAGTGTTAAACTCAGATCATAAAATGATTGGTATGTTTATAAAGTCGATCCACAGATAATCCAGGTGTTTAAATGAGAGCGGCCAGTATGTTAATGTGTGCTACTTGAAAGTTGCAGCTTTGAATTCCTGGACCACCTGAAAAAATCAGTGCCGAGAAAGTAGAAGAAAAATGTCTGTGTGTGACCAGAAGCTGAAGATTGTGGTTAAAATTAGCAGCTCCTCTGCGTGAATGTAGGGCATGAGTGAATAAAAAAGGACGAGTTCTCTCGCCTGAATAAATGAAAGTGAAATACATAAGAATTATCTCTAAAATAGGATGAAAGGGAGTCTTACCACTTCTCCCCCCAAAAAATACTAGATAATCATAACTTATTATAACTCCCACACAAAAATGAATCTCTGTCCCGTCTTAAATTAATTCGTAAAGATAACAGAATGACTCATATGCAGACGTTTAGACTTCTGTAAGAGTTTTTGTGTTATTGTTACCACTGAAGTGATCTAAATAACATCTGATTGTCCTGTTTGATGTTCAGTATCACAGACATCATCCAGTTTACAGACCATTAATTAAGACGTTTGAAGTTCACATAAATTGTTCTGTCTATGTATGTGTGGGGTTTTCGTTTCATTATTGGGTTGAGATAATTCTAAGTCTTCGCTTTGTAATTGATGGGGATGACGGGGGGAGTAAAAAGACATATAGCTATAAAACAAACCCCAACCACAATTAAACATGATTATTACTCCCACTGGATGTTTGTTTGTAGGTGGCCCACATCTCTTACTGAGTCCTTCTGGAGAACATAAGTAAAGAATGCACCTAACATTTCACACAAAGACATCATGAGTGTTGAAGGGTAATATTTCAGGTTTATGTGTGTGTAATAGTGTCCTGCCTCCTCCTCCTCCTCCTCCCTCACAGCCCAACCTTTAGGGAGGATAATGTTTTATGAGGTGTCAGACTTTGGTTCTCAGCAATAACCTGTTAAACCACATGTGCAGCATTTAATGCAGGAAGCTTCCCTGTTACCTTTAACATTAAATTAAATTAAAAAGAACAGAAATATTAACAACTTCTTTTTTTACATTTTTCTTTTTGTACAGATTAAAGAACGGGTATAAGATGTTAATTTGAGAGTTTTAGATTAGATGGACAGTAGATTTTGTTACCTTTGGGCAGAGCCAGACCAGCTGTTTTGTCTTTATAGCTAAATGCAACTTTTACATTTAAAACTATGTTAAGAGCAGTGGTTATGCCAGCTTGAGCAGTAACATTTAGCTTTCCAAATAAGTGTCAACCTTCATAACAAGTTAGTAAGATTACTGTTTTCATATCCCAGAGGTGTGA
>JAUBNQ010000005.1:16900124-16911324 GCA_032353495.1 Ctenopoma kingsleyae | reverse complement strand
CTGGCTCAGTTTGTTTTGCCAAGGAACTCAGGCCAGTGAGAGATTTTCAGAGCCTATATTTTTGGTCTCAGGTGTCGGTAGGAGAACAAGGAACCACCAAAAAAAGCAGCTTAAAAATGAGTAATGATCAAAAATAGTTGAATAGTTGTTGAAGCTGCTTAGTCTAAAAGGTAGGGTATGAAAGTTTGTTGCTTCCAGCTCCTATACTATAGCCTGACCAAAGGGAAAAGGTCATGGGTGACATAGTTCAGAGCCTCTATATGAAGTGAGTGTTAATATTTGTTAGAAAATCATAGAGATGCAAAATGCACATAGGGAGTCAAATCAACAAAAGAAGCAACATAAAATGACCAAACAGAGACACAACATGACTACAAGCAACATGACAACCTAATTTATAGTTTTGTTAGTCTGGGGGTCCTGTATAGGCGTGCTGTCTCACTGTTACCTGTCTGTGCACTGACCAGTGTTTTTTAAAATCACATAATGGTATCAATATTTGAGCATTTTAAATTGGCTCCTAAAATGCTTTACCCTGAAGTTATTTCAAATACTTAATATACGTCAATATGCAGAAAATGGAACTGCATGCCCAGAGTTTCACCTTTAACATGTCTACACTGATTTAACATCTGGGTGATAAGTTCAAATGTTAGTTTTTCCATGTCTGACTTTTCTCTGTTACTTATGGCAGTTTCATGTCTTTTCTAAATGTCCTTATTGATATTTCTTTGCAGAACCGTTGGCACATATAAGTCAAGGGATATAAAACCTTAATTATTAAACCAAACTGACTCGTCATAACTTTATTTGGAACTAGACCTGCCCTATTAAGAGCCCATAAACTATTTAGCCAAGAAAGCAACCCATTTATTTTTGACACCAGGCAACATCAGGCCAGACTCACTTAAAAACAAAGTCTAATTTTGAAAGGCGCCCAGTAGGAAAATAAGTGGTATGGATGGGTGGCACAGTCAGCAGTGTCTAACATTCCTCAGGGAAAGCCATGTGGAGAGATACTACCATCTTCACTGCTGTCTGTGGCTGCACTGACATCATCACTGGTAAAAGTTGACCTTTACATGAAGGTCAATAGAGGAACCACAAGAAAAAATAACAAGTCAAGCGAGTAGCCATTATAGCAATTTAACATTGATCACATGTTCTGCATCTTTGTAATAAGATGTTTTGTGCTTTAAGTGGCTGTGGGTGTTTAATTTATCTGTTCATTTGTTTGCTCTGTCAACAGTGCACTGTGAGTGTTATCTGTGTGTCATCCTACTATAGTAATTTCACTCACTCACTCACTCACTCCAGTGCATCTGGAGTAATGCATAGTGTATTCGGTTTTAAAGAGCAGCAATGATTAACTCATACATTATATATTGTCCATATGCAGGGAATACTAAAGCATTGTCTGTCACCGTCTGTTCTGTGAGCTTACAGTGATAGCAGTCATGGTCCAGAGTTTAAAGTAGTCAGTCAAAATTTACAACACAGCATGTGAGCCAGGACAGGCAACTTAGATCAGGTTTGCCTCTTAAGAACTGAAGGCATCAGAAAATTGCAAACATCATTAATAATTTGGACTAGCATCTGCTTTTGACTAATTACTGTAGAGGCTGACTGATCTGAAAGTGCCAGACTTTGAGATAAGTGCCAGTGTCATTAGCAAGCATGCCACACTCCTGAAGCAAGACGTCAATGTGGTGTTTGCTTTGTATGGAAATTGTATGTTTGCAAATTGTCCAGTAATAATTCATGTCTTGTATTACTGCAAACTGTTCTCCTTGTTTACAGTGAAGCCAAATGACAGATCTGTTCCTTGCATTGTGGAGAATAAACTTCATGCAAGAAACATTCATTCAACTATAGGACAACAAAAGAAACTTGCATTACATATTTTTCCATACATAGCAGTGCCTATTTTAGCCCCAAATCAGGACTTTCTAATAAAAGTGGAGTCATTATCTGTTACTGGTATGAAATGTCAATCATAGCTGATCAATTTAATTTAAACATTTTTGTCATGCAGGGGAGTCGTTTTATGTGACTTTTCAAAATAAATTCTAGGCCTGCAGATACTAAAACTGGATGATTTAGGTGACAAACACAAATGTTACCATACCATCAGCAACAATTATTTGTCTCTCTTAGTATTACTGACATTTTCTTTGCTTAATAAATATTAACCTAACTAGGTCTATGTGATTGTTGCCTCATACAGTGTTGGTATATTCATGTGCTATTTGTTCAACATGCTGATAATGTGCTTCTCTCCCCTATGTGTTTGACCTCTGTTGAACGTGGACTTCAAATCACTGTCTTCTGACCAGACGATGAGGTAAGAAATTTGAAGTTTTCCTCTATCCTGCTGCTGAATATAAAGTAGGTCATTGGTGAAGGGAGATTTGGCCTCAATTATCACACCAAAATGAGGACATTGTGGTTTGTTGATGTCTGCCCATTTTACCCGCAGCTGCTTATTCTCGGATTATTGTGAAGTTTATGTATGAAAGGTATGCTTGCATTAGCTTTAAGTTAGTTGAAAAGTCACTGCATGTGAAATGTTATAATTCTGCATGTGACAAATGTTTTCTATAACTTGATCAAACTGAACTGTTATTACTCTAAGTTGGTGTCTTTTCTGTTTGCCTGTGCTTCTGGGTTTTATGTGGCACTACAGGGAAACAGCTGTGTCAGAATAGGTGTTTTCACAAAGCCCAGATTTTCTTGTTCCTTGTCTTGCAAAGCGACAACAGAGAATCTGTCCGTTTCTGCTGCTTTTTCTGAATTTCACTTGATCAATTTTATAGGTTATAGCTGCCTTATCTGCTCAACCATCTGTCAGCAGAGTCAGCAGCTCTCCTGAAGTGTATCATAGTTTCAGAGTGATGGTGGTCATCTGTTATCACCTTTCCAGTAGCCAGCAGCCTGTCACCTTTGTGTCAAAACAGACTCCCTCTCTCTTCTTACTCTTCTGCTCCATGTCACTGTCTGCATCCCAAACCTCCGCAGCTGTGTTTGGCCTGGCACAGCGGGGATGAAAATGTGTTTGTTTTCTAGCCCAAACTGTTCACATATGGGTGGTGAGGTGTAGGTCTGAATGGGTGTGACAAACCCCGGTTCCTTCCTCAGCAGCATTCCAAGCATATATAACAAAGCTGCAGTTTATATTGACGGAGGGAACACCTTGTGAGGAAACTGTCAACATCTGTCCCTGAGCCCAGAGGCTGCTGCTGGCTCTTGGCTAGGCGACATTTGCTTGTTACTTGTGGTGGTTTGGCTCGCTCTGTATTTCACTCAGTACGTGACTGAGTAAGCAGATGTCAATGTGAATCTAGTTGCTGCTTTTCCAACCACACCTATTGTGTGATTCTCAGTAAACACAGTGCATCTCTTTTGGTGGAAGTGATCATTCACTGCAGGTTGACATAAGTGAAGTGCCTTTCCCTTGAGTTACACACCCCATGGCTGCAAACCACGCAGGGCTCTGGGGTGTGGTGAGCAAGAGGGTGAGTGTGGCTTTCTTTTGTTAGCCTAAAAATGCCACATAACCTCAAACACATGTGCTCACACACACATTTGCAGACACAGAACCATGTCACTGTTCATGGGCAGTGCCAGTTGTGAACAGGGAAGCACCGAATAGGGGACTGTTGTCTTTCTTGAGACACACACTCACCATGGTGCATTCCTCTGTGGCTTTCACTCATCTAGCCATTAGCTTCCTTGGGTTGTTTCTTGCCTCTGCTGCCAAGTGTAGGCAGTCTATACATTATTAGCCCATTAGCTTGCCAGATACTGCGATGACTGCTGGTTTTCCCCTTTCCTCTGTTTCTTTCCTGTAGATGTGTCTGTTTTTCTCATTTGCTGTCACTGCCAGTATGTGTGTGCTCATTGCATTCATTTGCAAACTGGAATGGCAGAATATGCAGATATGCTGACCACACCCGTCTGTTCACTGACTGACATTTCATTGTTGAAGAAACACATACAGTACATATTATTGTAGATTAAAACACTGCAAGTATGAAAAGGCAGTGGAATGCCAAACAATGGGTGTGAAACATGATCTGAAGTTTACTGACAGTACGTTCATTGTTCAACACATTTTGTGTTAAATGAGGAGAAATCGACATAGACCCAAGCGGTCCTGATGCAGGTGTTCTTTTTCCAGTACCTTTTTTTTCCAGGTTCTGTCTCTTCGTTTATATAGATTGTGTTATGTTCATTTTTATGTGAATCTTAATCTCCATATAGTATTAAATGTTAACATTATACTGTAGCTTTTGCAGTAATCATCCATTCCATTATCTCACTGAAACCATATACTATCGGTAGTGCCACTCTACTGTGTGAGCTCTTCAGTGGGAGAGGGTGGTGTTCCACTCATCAGTGAAACCCATCGTTTTGTATAAGTCTGCACTGGGTGAAGTGTGTGGGCTTTATTCTCTGAACATGTAGTGAAATTCACTATGTGATGGCACAGTGATGATGTAGACACTGGGCATGTAGAGGTGGGGTTTTAGCCTGTGGGTTCCTCTTTGACAGGCAGCCCCCTGGGCTTTTTTAGTTTGATGTGAGGGCAAAAAATTGGGTTAGGGAGCAGGCATACAACACTTCACTGGATATGAGTCTGGCATAAGACAACAATAAAGAGATGGTGAAAGATGAGTGCTTCAAGAGGCATTTTCTGTGAATGTTGGACACCATCATGTGAATTCTTTTGTAAGTGCCAGATTTTCCACAGGAAGAAAAGTTGTATTATAAGGCAGTTGTGTGTTTGTCCGTTAGATACTCCACACATTATATAATACAATTAGAGCTGGGTGGCAAGACCAAAATTCTATATCACGGTATTTTTCAAAATTATGATGGATTGAACGGTATTTTTTTCCCCATGCACGAGTTGGTGTTAATCATATATTCCACTGATTGAGAGTAGAGCGCCAGATCAGGTTCCTATAGAACAGGTCCAGTGTTTTCCCTAGGTGTACAGCGTTTGGGGTGGGGTGTTGGGACAGGCGGTGTGCGTGTGTGTGGGGAGGTGTCAAACCTTCATTCACTTCCTAGATTGAAACGTCTCGGCCACTGTACTTTCACTACTTCTCTCGGTTATGATTCTGGTTTTGTAGTTTTGCAGCAGTTATTGCGTATTTATTTTAAATATGACATTCCTGATGCAGCACACAAGGACAGCGTGTGAGATCTGTGGACAATTAATAAAGTTAGCGCTGTGGCCACCTGCGGAAACGTGCACAAACTTAAACAGTTTCCTGCTGCGCTACGCTCTGAACGTTGTTTAGGCTGTAAAAGTCCATAACAAATAGTGCTGGGCGGTATACCAGTTCATACTGAAAACTGATTTTTATTGTTGTTATGAAATGGATTTTTCTTATAGCATAATACCAGTTTAAATAGCCGTAACATCATTCAGAGCGTAGCGCAGCGGGAAACAGTTTAAGGGGGACATTTTTCACTGTTACACTGCTAAACACGCATGTAACGGAGTACCTGTTCAGTCACCTGAACAACACGCCTTAGCTGGTTCTCCTGCTCCGCTGTCTTCAGCAGACTGCTGCTGGAGTCAGGCCTCCCTCATCTCTGATGGAGCTACCACACTCAACTGTTTATGTCAGAGAGAACATGTTGTGTCTTTTATACAAGATTTAACCACGTTAAACTAGAGCTGGACTGGACAGTTAGGTCATGTTAAAGGCTGATAAACGTTTACGTGCTGTCTTGCTCTATAATGACACGACTGCCTGTCGCTTCCTCCCCATCTACATGTGTTCCAGCCTCATCATCATCACCTGGTTTTAAATATTTTCTTATAAAATCCTTCAAACCTCTGCTTTCCTCTTCTTTCATTTCTTTCATTCTGTTAGGGCTAAGGCTGTTAAGTTAGTTAATAGTACACTTGAAAGTACAACTCACGCATGGGGAAAAAAATACCGTTGAATAGCGTGAAACCGTCATTTAATTTGTACCGTGATCTAGAGTTTTGGTCATACCACCCAGCTCTAATAACAAAAATAAAAACCAGTTTTCGATATGAACCGGTATACCACCCAGCACTAAATACAATATGATATAATGTAGTTCAATAAACCTGTCTCACAAGGGTATTTAGTCATGTTACAACAGGAAAAAGACATGTAAATCATAAAATTAACGATGGCTGAGTATATTTAGTTGCTCCATTTTCAAAGTCCTCATACTGTACTGACCCATCTTTAATCGTATCAGCAACATTGGTGCTGAAGCTCTGATTTTTAGTTAAACAAGAAATACTCACTACCAAAACACAGTACTGTAACCAAAAGACAGCTGAGTGTAATAGTCTTTCCCTCGTTTTCGTAAATGGCTAGCTTTAAAGTTGCTCTGTTTGGTCCTTCACTGACATCCCAACTTCCTATGCTCACCGCTTCCTTCCTGTTCCTGCTGGGCCTGCTCACCAGACCCTCAGCGTAATTGGCTGTGTGTAGATGTCCCACGTCAGCTGTGCTAGCATCCCAACCTCTAGCTTCAGCACTGTGCAGAAGTTTTGGTCAGAGGGCAACCTTAGACATTCCTCTAAAGCCTCATAGAAGTGACCCCAGCCAACCAAGCCCTCCACCCCCACCACCACTATAAATAATCTCAGCCCAGTTCCCATGGCCCCCACTGAGCTCCCAGAACTCAGTTAGCAAGGCACAATATTCTACAGCTGCAAAAGAGAGAGTGCCACCCTGTTCCACCAAGGATTATCAGCTTTCTTTCTGGGAGAAATCAGGGCAGGGAGTAAAGGAAGCTTCACTGTATGAGCATAATATGTGCTGTCCCAGCTGTTCTTTGAGAGTCTTGGAATTCTCCATCTAAGGATTGTCTTGACAAAATACATCATTCACTGTTGTTCTGTTGTGCTCAGTGATATACTTGTGAAGCTGCCATCACATTCAAATGTGCATGTCTAGCTTGGTTATTTTTATTTTTGGCACACTCACATTATGTATTTACATCACAGAATGATGTATTTGCAGGATCAGTTCTTACCCTCTAACCCCTATGGGACAATTCTCAAATTCCTTCAGCTTTCAGTGTGCAGTCATGCCTAACCTGAATTAGACTATTCAACATACAGGGATGTATTCACTGTATAATTTAGCTTATGTGTGTATAGGTCAGTGTTATTATAACTTTGACTATAAATATTTTTCATGAAAAATAAACGCAAGACAAAATAACTGGCTTATTTTTAGTAGACAACCTCGATCACAGTCTCCATTTGCACCACCTTCAAGCACCAGTGTTGTTTTCTTTATCATTTGCATGGATCTATTTGAACCTGAAAATCCTGTCTGTGTCGATGCATCTTGCTCATATTTTGCACAGGCCCAGTTTTGCCAAACCACAAACGCAAGGTTCACTACTGGACCTGCACCTATACCACACATCTCACACCAAGCTATACTAACTTATACTAACTAATACATACACCAATCAGCCACATTAATAACATTAATTTCTACATGAGCGGTCTGACAGGTCTGCATCTACGCAGCCCCATGTGATGCACTGTGTGTTGTTGTTCTGACACCTGTCGATCACAGCAGCATTATAATTATACCGCATCAAACCACCACTTTGTGTTACTGTTTTGGCTCATCGCTGTAATCACTCACACTCACCCAGGCTGTAGCTTATTCTGATATAAGTCGGACTTAAAGTACTGATGATTCTGTCCCAGTCAGATGTGCACAGATCAGCAAAGTGACACAAAGATGACCGATTTTGTGCTAAATTCATGTTCACATATACAGGTGTTATCTGTCAGCTGCTTTTTCAATTATGGAATAAGAGTTAAATGTTATAAAATTGAACTAGTTAAGGAAAAAACAGAGCTGCTTTATTTTATTGTCATTTTCATCTTTATTTCACTCGCTTCTAACCACATTTAGTTAGTCAGTTTGCCTGTAACTTGATAATCAATGTGACTATTTTCTTATCCATTACAAATTAAACTCTGTGTCATGAAAGATAAACTATGACTAAAATTAAAACTGAGTTTCTGAGTACAATTTACAGTATAAAGAAGCAAATATAGACATTTTTGCATGCAAAGTTTAAGTGAAATGTAAGAAATGTCTGAACCCTGTGTTTTCGCTTACTGCTACTTCCCATATTTCATGTGTTAGAAATTGACTCAGCATGGACAGTGTATCAACCAGACTGATGTTTGTCAGGATGGACCGGGCTGGGCTGAGAGCCAAGATGCCTTGATCTAATCATTGTAGTCTTGGGAGTCAAACTGTTTATTCTAAAATAAACTAAATGCAGGCACTGTAAAGAGACAGCAACACATAAGACAAACTGTTTTCTTGACTAATGAAATGATGCTATCAAAACATATTGTGAATGATTTTAAGTGTAATGTATGGATTTCTTTTAGGTGTTTCAGATGTCAGCTTGCAAAATTATTCACCATTTTGTCCAGCTTTTGTTAACCCATCAGCCTTCAGCCCATAAGTTATTTTTAGTACTTGAGATTGAATTTTACATGAGTGTGACATGTTCTGGCGATAGGTGCGGAAGTCTGTGTGTGTGCGTGCTAATGCATTCTGCTCCAGCATGATTCCTCAGCTACAGCACCCTCTACTCCACTTAAGAAAACACTTCCCATCCCATGATGTTCCCATCATGCTGCAGAACGGCAATAGGAAATGCCACAGAAGTCAAAAGGAAGAGCAGGAGAGATGGTGGAGATCTTATTGACAACAGGGGATGCAGAAACAAATAGTTAACTTCCCTGGAGAACGTGAAACATCCATCTTGATGTAATCTGCTAGTGGATAGATAAAAAAAAAAAGAAACATGCAGTCTAGAATGGATATTAAATAATTAGATATAATGGTAGGAGAAGGTAAAAGGAAATATTACATGGTGTTGAGTATAGCATGAATATGAGAAAAAATAACAGAGTAAAATGTTGGTAGTGTAATAAGGAAATGGCTGATAGACCTCTATAAAAACACTGATGAGAAAAGATAACAAAACTCACAGATATGCGCTGTCTCATAGTGGCATCCACGTTTCCCATATCTAAATTATAAAACACCAGCAAGTATACGAGGTTGATTGTCCAGCCTACTGTTTTCTTTCATTTGCACCATCAGTATGGATACAACCCATAGACAAAACACAGACAGATGATGGTATCAGATTTAAGCACCTGGGTCTAAGTAAAGCATGGAATGTGTTAGCATGCTGTGACATGATGATAGATGATGGAGCGTAGAGAGGCTGGAAGTTTAAAACACAACCACTGTATTTGAGAAAAGTTACTGTAATTGGGATTTAGGAAATAGTTTAGCGATAGAGAAATACGAAATAGGTGTGTGACTTAGTTTAATCAAAGTCACGTTTGTCGTTTAGAGTGGCCATTTGAATCTGCTGTTCCCTTAAGCTCACAGGTCTCCAGACCATATTTCCAATCTAAGCATGAGACCCCAAATGCAGCAGACACTACACAAACATGCCGACTAGCTGCTTGCTCAGTATGAGTAACAAGTGTCTTCGTCTGTGTCTGTGCATGTGTGCAACTCAATCCATACTTCTCTTCAGCCAGCCTGTCAGACTTTTTGAAATTGGACACTGAAGCCATAATACTGACACACCACAGTTTAGTAAATATTTACTATTATTTGAGTGGTTTTATGGGAATGGTTTCTGGAGTTCTGTATTTGTATTTCAGAATGCTGCTGTTTTCAGGTCTTTTTCTTAAATCTGGAAACAGATTTAGTATATTTGGTATCCAGCTGTGTTGACCTGCAGATGATTCGGCAGTGTAGGCGAATTGGCACCGTGTACAAATATCACTGGCAGATAATATCCAGATGATACAGAAAATGAGTTGTGATCTGGTCTGCTCCTTCTGCATAGTGATGTTACTATATGTGATAAAAATCTCTTTCATCTTTCTTGGCACATCAGTCAGGTTTCTGTAGGAGATTGGAACAAGCTTGTTTCAAATCTACTTTGTGTGTCTTTTGAGACTTTTCTTCTTGATTTTCATATTTCCTATTTACACAAAGTGTCTTGAAAGTAAATCAGGTCAGATACTCCTAACTACTTGAACTTGCCTTTTGGTATTGTTTGGTTTCCTACTGCTCAGTGACATTTCAACTATGATCATAATGGTTTGTTTTGAGTCATGACACTACAAGCTAACTTGAATGACTCCTCTGTAGTGTGGTAAATGCTTTTGAAGATGAAGTGTTTTGGGATTCAGCATTTGAACATGGCAGTGTTTCAAGTGTTGGGTATCAGGACGGAAGTGGATGTAGTGTGCTTGTGTGAGAATTGGGACTCTGCGAGCTGGGTGAACACCACAACATATGCGTCTCATTGAAGGATCAAAGAGGAGACATGTGGCTCCTGCCTCCCTCGATGCCTGCTCCCCCTTTTACCCTTCACCTCTCTTCTCCCCTTTTATGTGTTCCCTCTTTGTCTTCCAGTGTTCAAAGAAGCCCCATCATCTGTCTAAAATAGTTTCTCATTTACAGGACCTTAGGTTTTCTCTTTTTAACCTCCACATAAGCACACTCACATATCTGAGGTACATTGACATCCCTATTATCCAGGGGCTCAAGCCACACCAGGTTCCCTCTGTAGACCAGTATCACTCCATATGTCTCCACTCTCGCTGCCAAGTATCTCGATGTAAAGGCAGGTATACACCGAGCAATTTTGGGCTGTCCCAGACAAAAGCTCACTAAATATAGTGGGATCTTTAGTCATGGCTTCAAAACAGTGGTCCTATGTCACACTGTGAGAGAGCTTAAAAAGCGGCTACTATAAGATAAGCTTATTTCAACTCAACTTTTTTCCTTCAGGTTTAAATATCAAGATCCTGTTTCCTGTCACATGTAGGTTTTTTTTAATAAAATTAAAAGTCAGAAACATTTCCTACCTTTAATTCTATTTATATTTAAGTTAAGAGTATTTACAGTGATAGTCCTTAAATTGAGTTTTTCTAACTCTGGCTAGTAGTGTAGCCTAACAGGAAACCAAATACTTATTTACTGTTGCTCCGTGTGAGGTAATTTTAATTACAGATGCCCATTCTTATGGTGTGTGTATGTGTGTGTTGTCTGTTTGTATGTGTCTGTGTATCTTCAAAGGTTAAGAGGGCTCACAACATGTATGCCCATTACTG
>JAUBNQ010000005.1:16880667-16894319 GCA_032353495.1 Ctenopoma kingsleyae | reverse complement strand
AAAAAGTTTTAGCCCACTTATTGCTGTTTTGCATACAGGCCCAGTGAAATGATGTTGAGGTGCTAACTTTGACACTGCAACTTCAACAGCTGTCAAACTGACACTGTTGTGTTCATGTGTACGCGAGGGAACGGGCTATGCACTACCTAAATAAGTATCATCATGCCCCACTGAATATACACAAACACACACTAGCTAGGACAACAGTAACCTAAACAAACCTGAGATGACAGCCCTCTCCAGAGCTTTTAAACCACAGTTAACCTTAACTTGTTGGCAAGTGGGCTGTAGTGATCCCAGCACCATTTGACATGACTGGTAAAAAAATGTGTACTGTGGTTCTGAGATGAGTTATTTGAGAGAAAATGAAGTGGTACTCTAAGACTATTAGAACATATGAAAATCCCCAGTATTTATTCAGTGGAGTCTCTGGAACGCCAAATAAAGGCAGTGCATTATTATCTGTTGCAAACTTGTGAAACGTTAAAAAAAAAAATCTCATGACATAGGTCATGAAGTTTTGTCAACACAACTGTGCATGGTGTCTGAGTTCCCACCTGTTTTTTCCTGAGGTCTGTGAGGAAACCTGATCAACACAAAGCTTTTCCTTCCCTCTTCCGTCCTACCCTCAAACTCAAGCATTTCTCTCCCTTTTCTCCTTTTCTACTTGCACTGCTCCTTTAGCAGTAGCACCATCCATCGAGCCTGGGATGCAGCAGTGTGCAGCATTACGTTATTAATGTCTGGCTGTAACACTGTGTAGGTCTGCTGCAGCTGGAGGCGCAAAAGGTTCGTCACACAAACCTGGAGCAGCCCGCGGTTGGTCGCTGTCCTCTGCTGGGTCGTGTGTGTGTGTATGTCTTGAAAGGCTGCACAATGGTAAGTGTAGCGTGTCATTTGTATTGTGATGAGATGTGAGATAAGCTCAGCTACAAGGCAAAAGCCTTCGGTCACAGAGAAGCTCTCCTGGTTTATCACATGAAGAGGCAGACACTCTGGTCATGTTTTCATCAGTCAGTCTTTTATTTTTGACTCTGACATTGACAGTCTAATGCTGTGACCAGAGACCAGTTTGGTTCTCCCAGTCTTGTCTTTCAACAGAAGGCTGTCCTTTTAATAATGCACTAATGATTTTCTAGACGCACTTCTCTGTATTCTAGCCACATCGTGCATGTTTTGGGATTGGTATTGTCTTGGCAGTGTACAATATTGAGGTGTGGCAGGCAGGTGTACTATAGCTTCATATTTAAGATGGCTGGCTTGAAGTGCATGTGCTAAAGTCAGTACCATTACAGATGGATCAGTTGGGAAGGCATCCCA
Source organism: Ctenopoma kingsleyae (assembly GCA_032353495.1). Classification (NCBI taxonomy): domain Eukaryota; kingdom Metazoa; phylum Chordata; class Actinopteri; order Anabantiformes; family Anabantidae; genus Ctenopoma; species Ctenopoma kingsleyae. Next base: position 16,892,999 of record JAUBNQ010000005.1, on the reverse strand, counting down.
TTTGTGTGTGGGTTTCCAGATTAGAGCAGCAGATTATGTCCGGGAGGAGAACAGATGGAAAGAGAAGCAGGAAGGGGACAATTACATGGAGTTCATGCTGGAACCCACGCCAGTCAGGCACCACCCCAGAAGTCACCAGTGCCATCTGTTAAGAGTATATGTAAGTCACAGATTGGCACACATCTGAATCATTATTATCAGAAACAATTTACTTTTACTGAATGTGTCATATAAAAGAGTAGTCTACATCTAAGTGTAACTATTTAAACACACTTGCATACTACACACTGTAGAAGCCAAATGATGGGATATCAGCTCTACTCCTTCATTCATAGGTGAAGCACAGATGTAACAGCCCACTTCCTCAAGTAAGACAGTCAGACAAACTCAAGCCTTTATAGCAGAGATTTTTAGACTTCGAAAGGTCGATCGGAGACCAGAGGGCTCTCCTGCTTGTTATGTTTCATAACCCTGAGCACACAGGGATTTCTATATATTTCTATCAATCAATGATGTTTTTAGGACCATAACAATCTTTGACGTTTGAGATCAACAGCTCAGTCATTAGGGAGATGAACTCAAAGGGCTGGCAGGAAAACCAAGGCAGCTTTACACTGGACAACTATTGGATCCAGATGAAAAATTATCATTAGAAGAAATGCTTTCCTGTTGTATATTTATCTCTTATTCACCCCAGACTTTATTTGTTGACATCTAAAGACCAAACAGTATCTATGTGGTCGATTTCTAAAATGGTGCTTTTTATTGAAAGGAGTTAGCACAGATGACTGTTTTCTCACCCATGTTTTGTTCTGCTTTATGAGAATTTAACACTTTCAAATATCTGACTTGTTTTCACTTGAAGTAACAATGTGTTGTATAATGTTGGTGAGAACTTTTGTGCGATGGATGGAGTTTGAATGGCCAAAATACATCACTCTGTACAAGGAGTGTACATGTACACTAACCATCTGATTTAAGGTCTGTTGTGTATGTTAGATCGTGTCATATAGTGTTGTAACTCAGATATACGTTGCTGTTTAACACACAACAGAACCTGTGCCTGCAAGCGAAGACTTCCTAAAGTCTACCAGACTAAATGACTAAATGTTTAATTAACCCTACCCTACAAAAAGTAGAATTATATGCAGATTACCTCAGCAATGTGCATGTGGCCTGTGATCCTTACATGTCGTTGATGTAAAAAGAATATAAAACCTGGCAAATACCAATTCTGTCTTACAGTATGTTGCATTAACAACAATGGGTTGTTCAAATCTGACAAATAATAATAATGTTAATGTGATAAAGCTGCAAGCTCACATATTTCTCTCCCAGGCATGTATGTATGCCATTATTTTTATCATTTTGCATAGTGCAAACTTAAATTTTATTCAACATTTTTATGCATGTTGTACATGATGTAATGAACAGCCAACCTCTAGCACTGCCTGCCCTGTGGCTTGCTGACTGCAGTTTCTTAATCTACTGTTGCAAAAATAATGAATCTGAGAATAGTTTATTTACTGTTTGTTTCCAGTCGATTGGTACCTTTTAGCAAGACAGGAAACCCAGTCCAGACGCTGATGTAATTTCTCTTATTGAATCTGTTCAAGACACAATGCCAACAGTGTTTCAACAGATCTACGACTCCCACTTTCAGTAGCATTGTGATAAGGCACAGCAGGAGCCAAAAATCATACAAGGTGGTTTTGTGTTCATGTAATGTGGGAGCTTGACAAGCTGGAATTCAGCGTTGCAGAAGTGAGGCCACACACAACAGCCCGCTGACTTCCTTTCACCAGAGTTCACCACCCAGCAGATGTTGGATTTATTTTGTCTGCTGCTGCCTTTTGTCTCACAGGTGTTGTTTTTGCTGATCTGTTTGGGTGTAACATAAGAGTCTAAATAAAGACTTAATAGCACTTTTTACACTGGATCCAATTTGTGCAATTTGTTTGAGGTTTGTTCATGATTCAACAGTTTGTTGAGTGATCTGGGAGGCAGTGGAAACCAACAGACATAATTATGCCTGGTTCTCATTCTGAATAATAGCTGGGTGTAAACACACCATTAAAATGTTCTTGTGTCTCCCAAAAGTGGTGGAATACAATATAGTTACTGAGTTCAGGGGAAACCACACCCTTTGTTGTTATTTCAGCACCTTATGTGAAGTCCCGGTTGTGAGAAGTCCTAAATCCGCTTGATATTCTTAACTGTTCTTTCATAATTTGGCCATTACATTACAATATCCATGCCATTGCTAATGATGCTGTTCAGACTTCTCAAACTGCTGGAAAGGATTACAAACAGTGCGAACTAAAATTGAGAATACAGTTCATGTGGTCATAATTGCTCTTATTTTCTGCTATTTTCCTTCTGATTCTTTGAGCATAAGGTTTGTAGCTCATGGGTAATCAACAAAATAAAAAAAATAGCTAAAATGATCTTGAAACAGATTTTGGGCCAGATGGAGATCACAATCTCTGCAGGACGAGCTGGTATGAGTCCCTGTGGACTTCCAACTGGATAAGCCACAGGTGACAGGGTTTGACCACACACAGCACATAAATCTGGTATCCCATGCTGCAGTACAAGCTGTGTCCCTCTAAACTTCTGTAAACCTTTAGATGAGTTGATTGTAATATTCTGTAGGATTAAAATAAACAAAGAAATTCCTTGATTTTAATCTGGACAAGCCTCTCTTAGTCACACACACCAGAGCCACATGAGCCATTGTTGCAGCATGCCACCTTTTAAGGGGGAAAAAACAAAGTGGGAAAAAAAATGCTTTAGCGCCTTTCCAACAGGAATTTCTCTGTGTCAGATAAAAAGCTTTAATTGAATGGAGGAGGAAGTTTAGGAAGTGTAGATTCAGCGGTTCCAGCGGCTCCTTGTTCCTTGCTATTGTGGAACAGTATTTATGTTTTTGCAGAGGTGGTGGATATCTGCTTCAGAGGGCGTCAGCGTCCACTGCATGTAACTACACCTCTAACACCATGAGCTTTCATTCTTTATAGGATTTTTCTCCCTGAGTGTTATCAAGCACATCCTACCGTACACACTGTAAGAGTGCCCATTCAATTATGTTTTCGTCAGAGAAAGCAATATGTGATGTTATTATAACAGGATTATTTCAGCTCTGTTTTATATTACAACAATGCACCCCCATAAATACCTAGACCTGTGGTGATTCAGTGTTAAGGCTGTAAACAATGGACCCTTTTCAGGGACATTTCAGAAGACATTTTGATATGTCACAGAAGGAAAATCAGGCCTACGGCACACATACTTAAAAATAGGGCGACACACATCTGCAGTAAAATCAAGCTGTTTCTAGTCATTAACAGCAGGTGGCACTGCCCTTCCTCCACTGTTCCCAAGGGAGACTGTGACAACATTGCATCCTCTGCACCAGTGCAGCCCTGTACACATGACACAAAGTCAGATTTTGTGCAGATGCAGTTAGTAGATCACATCTTCTCCATGGTTTGTTGGATGGATGTCTCTGCAGTGGCTTTTATCATGGAATGAATTCCAGCCCTGCTTCCCCTCCCTGCCAGGCAACATTAAAATGTAAACAGACATTTTAATTACAAATCAGCATTGCGATCTATGTAGTATCATTGAAGCACTTAACTGTTGTGTCTGACCTTTGTCCATGTGGAGTCTTCATGTATATCATGTGTCTGCAGGCCACACGTACAAGTTAATACTTGTACAAGTTAATACTTGTACGTGTGAGTGCATGCAGTATTAGATTGCATATCTACAGTAAAACTATCCATCCAGTGGGCACTGTCAGCCCTTTCAGGGAGTGAATGATAATCACCTTCATGATGAGGGCCAGCCAGAGAGGATTAGAGCAGACCTGAAGTCATCTCCCTAGACACCATCTTTGCTCACAGGAAGTAACATCTCCCATCTGTTAGCCTATGTTTTTCCTGCCCCCTATAATTAAGAGCAGTTCTTTACGGGTCACATTAAATAACTGTAGGTTTTGTGAAATGTGCCTACTGTGTGGTTTGTTAGACTGGCATGTCTGTTGACCTGATAACTATTTGTATTACTCTCTGTCTACTTCTTATGGTAGTTATTACTGTCACTGTTATTACTGTATAAGTTGGCACACTTGCAGCAAGAGCTGTTAAAATTAGGATCATATTTAGTTCATTTTCCTATGGGTAGAAAATGAATTCTGTCTCTGCTTTTGCTTTTTCCTTCTTTCTGATGTTTAGATAAAATGCTCAAGCTGAGCTTCCAAACAAGAGCAGTCTTCATATCATAAATGGTGTCACGCTGTGGGACTGTCTCAGCCTGTTAAACACAGGAACACAGTCATGTATTGCTTTACAGTATTTCACTCTTGTTTGGCTTTTTACAAGTCATACAATATTTACAGTAGCTTACACTCATCAAGCCCCTTTACACATGTGAAGTAGTGGCTTCTAATCACAAAATCCTTACTCCTAAAGAATGAATGAGTATTATAAGATTTGCCAAGCAAAGATCCATCTGGAATTATGGAAAGGCTTTGTGCTGTGGCCCACTTAAGTGTGTGTGGGGGTATAAAAAGTGTGTATTTGATGAAATGATTATTTGTAGCATGTTGGCCAAGTCACCTCTCCTCCAAACCATGAACACACACACACACACACACACACACACACACTGATTGTTTTTGTGCCACTCTGGCCTTGGTACTGCCAGCTGGGAGGTCTGAGTTGGATGTGATGGCCATTGTAAGAAGTGGCGTGCTTTCTGTTTCTCTCTAGTGCTCAATCGCTATCCTGTATTTTGGAATTTCAACCTTTATTATTCATGCTTCTCCACCTTTACTATTCTAGTCATAATTCATTTCTGAATTGTTAAGATGTATCTACACTGATAATTCATGAAGATTTAGTTCATTGTGTGTGCAATCATATGTGTGCAGCTTTAAGAATGAGGGCACAAGAGGCTTGCAGCAAGGCGACAAGACAGATGTTGTCAAGCTCCTTACAGAGCAGCACCTCTTCTCAAATCGGCACAACTCTGCGCACACAAGCTGCTGCTGCTCATCTGAAATCAGCTGCCAGATTGGTTAGAACTCAAGAGCAGGGTGGAGCTATTGAAATGATCTAAATGTAAAGATAGAAGGTGTACCTGTTTTTAAAAAAAAAAAAGATGTTTCCAGACCAAGCGTGGGGGATGTGGAGAAGAAAACTAGATGCCAACTGATTGGTCAGGCAGAGAAAATAGGTGTGCTTACGTAACGCGGGGCACCCTGAAACTAAACTAAAGAAGTGACACTGAGGAGTTTTCCAAGGATTTTTCATTGGTTTCTGTCTTTAATTTCTGCTCTCTGGTGAAACTAAAGGAATACCACTGGTTGTGAAGAGATAACATGGCAGCTAATTCAGAAACAAACAGTGATACAGAGGTATGTGTTTTTTTTTCCTTCTTGCTGATTCTACAGTTAAGTGCATCTCTCAGTTTGTAAACTACAATTCCTTATTTTTCCTTACAGCATACAGTAATTGTCTGCACAGTTTCCTTATGCGTATTATGATTCTGCAGAATTAATAAGAATTTTGTGCTAGAAAGTTTCCACGACACAGTTCAGTCAGTTCCTTAGCTTTTCCCGTGCTGTCCATTTGTAAGATGGTATAACACGCTTATTGATCAAGTGTTTGTGCTTAATGCACTGAGAGTGTGGTGAGTGTATGTGGTGGTAGAGGATGTTTCACAGAATGTTACACTGACAGGAACGTATTTGGATTTAGATGCTGCACCTTTTTTGGTACTAGCATCCTTTTATGTTCCTTTGCCTTGCATACACTGGCTGGTAAAGCAGAGAGAAACTGACGTTGTGTTTTCTTTTGCCTCGAATATGTGGAAATTTGGTCACATGGAAATTTGCATGAGCTCCATAGCTGTGGGAGTGAGTGTTGAGGGGGTGCTATTTCTATCCCTCTCTCTTACTGTGGACTGAGCCAGCTTCACACAGAGCCCTGCTATAACTATCCAAACAACCACATCATTCACACAGAGTGCACATGGCTCACTTCACCACCTGCTACTGGCCTCACCACAAGGGGAAACCTCACTGGTATTCAGCCTTTGCATTCCACAACATTCACTTTTTAAGGAAGAATAAACATAGAGCGTTGTTTCTGGTCTGAAGGCTTTCGAATAGCTATGCTAATGCTTTTTTTTAGAAAAACTGTGTAAAACTCAGGAGGAGGCTTAAGATCACAGTCTATATAAAGTGGTAAATGCAACACCGCTCTATGCACAATCTCCCACACTTAGTAAGCATTCCTGCCAACAGAGGCAAAGCTTGCCAAACAAAAATGATTTAGCATTCATTGAATAATGGCGTAGTAGTTACTGTAGCTCGATTATAAAGGGCTCTGTCGACGACATTTCCTTCCAAACTAAAATGTGCTTTCATCATATAAGCTCAATAACAACATGCTGTATAGGTTCTTTATGACTTTGGGTAGCTTGTGATTGCGTTTCCCATGTCATACAGGGAGCATTTGAAGTGGGCTTTCCCCCCGAGAGCTGCGTTTCATGCAACAAATCATCATCCATCAGCGCTGTGGCAGCCAAACTCACTACCACGGTCCAACATTAACAAAGCAGCGTAGTCAACCACACAACTTGTTTATATTGAATTGACTTTCATGTCCTTCAATTGTTTCTCAGGGATTACATAGGTTAGCCAGGAATGTTTTAGTTCCATCATAAAATATATCTCGCATCTCTGAAATATTCACAAGGTTACTTTGTGGCCTCCTTGACTGGAGGATTGTTTCTTGTTGTTGTGTAGCAACCTGCCCTTAAATGTTATTAAAATTATAAGATCCATTGGACTGTATCAGCAATAAAGGACTCTGGCATGCAGTTGTTGCTTTAGCCTCACTTTACTCAATTAAAATGACAAACAGGACATTCCACACCAAGAGTGAAGATCTCAGATTGAACACAAGCTGGATGTCAGAATGGGAGTGACTATTTAGAGGCATCAACACACCAGAGGTTTTATTAGTATGGCAGGAAATACCTAAGGAGCAGCTGTTGAAAATGTCAGTGAATAATGTGAGGAAGTCTTTAAAGGCAAGTGGACTTGAGTTCTCTTAAATGTGGAAGCTAATTTGTCACAAAGTAGTTCTTGATCCTTTGTGTTTTTGAGGCATTTCCTGTCATGTGTTTTCCTCCAGGGCCTCAGCTGCATCATGCCACTTTAGACCCGAACCAGCCACACTGGTTTCACCTGGTCACGTTCTGTTATTCACCTCTTAACTCTGCATGGTATCACTGATGATAAAGGTTGTGAATCAGCAATGACAAACTAACCTTCAAGTAGAACTGAATTGTCACTTAGGCCAGTTATAGAAATTGTAATTGGTTCAGGTTCTCAACTGAGAGTAATTCCAGTGGGATACCATGTGGAAAATGTGTGAAATTGATGTCAGAGCCCATTAGGTTTTTTTTTAAGGTTATGGAGGATTGGTTTCACATTATGTAATTAATATTGCAGAGCGGGAATTATGAGATATTTCTGCAAATATGACACACACGTAGGCCACAGTGTTTGGTTGTAATAGGTTTTACAGTACATGTCCTTTTTTAAAGATATATTGTTGGAATCTGTTGGTTTGCCTGTCATGGCATCGGTATACTGATTTATCTCATTGACACACAATATCCTGACTTCTTTTTTGCCAGTAGCGGGGAAGTGTCCAGTTTGTTCAATTTGAACAATTATTACTTCCTTTCTCTTGATCTTTTGAACTCTAACTGTGCTTTTAATATACATTTAATATCAAGACTAATCACATCATGAACCGATGGCCAGGCTGGTTCAGTGGGAGAGGATGAAGTTGTACTGCATTCCAGCCTGCTTGACAAAGCTGCTTTAAGTGCTTAGAGGAAAGTGAATCTACTACATGCAGTAATGCTGCCTCATTACTTTGATTTAAAGACAGTGTAACCAGATAACATGTGTAGGCTTACAGAGTCATGACCTAGCTCTAAAGGAAGGGTCATGTTCATGCATGCCACTGAAGGAAATGACTGGCAGGTAAACCTGTTAAGTATTTATCTTAACTGTGTGAGTTCTATTATCCCAGACACTGGTGTTTGTGTTTGGTTAGAGTCTATAGTTACCATTTTGGAATAAGTTGCTGCATGCATTTGCATATGAATGAGAAAATCTCCTTAATGCTTAATGTTGTATGTGAAGGCGAGTATGTTGGCATATAAATAGTGTATCATTAATTCATTCATTAGCTTAATTAGTGAGCTCATTAGCATAGCAGGTTATGTTTAATATATAATTTCTGTATAATGATGGCACATTCAGCAGCTCAAGTGTTCATCGTGAGATTTGTTGGAGACACAAGTTACACAGGTTTCTATGCAGTTTGTTCCTTTCTGACAACTGAAGATCTTCTGAAAAATGTGATGAACCTTTTTTCACTATTTTTTGACATGCTATTGTGTCTGGTTGTACGTGTTAAGTAGATTCAGCATTAGAGCATGTACTTTGTGTGGGGGTTGGTGTGTAACCTGTGAACAGTGATGTGTAGCTTGTCAATGCTGCTGATCAGTTCCCCTGGGCGCTGAGTGGCTCACTGGGGCTGAAGGACGCTGTGTCCTCTAGGATGGAGGCATATAAATGCTGGAGCCTCTGACCTCAGCTTCCTGCTGCCTGCTGGAGTGGGCATGAAAAGCAGTGTATACAGAGTGAAGAAGAGGCTTTACGCACTGGTAAAAGGTACTACAGGTGAGGCACTGCAAAAGAGGAGGTGAGATGAGGCACTGCATAGAGGGATGGTGAGCGGGGTTTGTGTTGCATCTTGTTCTGTAGAAGAATTAGTTTTTGGCTTAATCTTATTTCTGTAATAGTTTCTATTGTGATTTTAGGAAGTGACATTGCTGCAACTCTTTCAGTCTCACTCTTTTATTCACTAAAACTAAGGGGGGAAAAGAAGAAAATTGAGCTTGTGTATATTACTGCTCCAATGTTGTCAAACCTAGTCTACCATCAGTTTGATGTAGGTCAGAGGTTCCACCATGGTCGACATTGATCTCTGTGCTTTGACTGTATCACAGCAAAGCAGGTCACTGATTTCCTAAATCAGTCAATTTCTCCTCTGCCCGTAAGCTCTAAATCACTGCATAATTAAAACTATAGACCATGGGAGGACGATAGAGGAACTAATAACATTAGTTAGTGCTGTAGTAGCAACAACAACAACATTATATTACAGACTATGGAAACATCATGTAATATTTTTTCATCTTCCGTCTTGTCTTCGTCTGTCTTGCCTGAACATATTCACTCCTCTTGTCCTACTGCTCCTGGCTCTTGTACCACATGTACCTAATTTCCTCATGGCGGACTTTCTCGTGGTCCTTCTCCTTCCTTTCCTGACATACTGCTCCCTTTCTTAACCCTGACAAACCTCTCCATGTGCACTCCCTTCTGGTTGGAGATTGCAGAGTGTACTGTAGCCCCAGTTGCAATGGAGGACAGTGATCATGAGGTTCACTCTTCATCAGACGAGCAGGACTCCTGCCCTGCCTCTCCTAATCACAGCAGGGACCATGATGCTGAGCAGGTAACGGTGACACGGCTAAAAACTCCAGAACGTCTCGCTGAATTTCATGTTTAGTTAGAGTTTGGCTACAGTAAACGTGCTGTGCAGAGGAAGAACTCATGATTCGTCTTTTAATCAAAAACACTGTTCTCAACTTAACCGTCCCTGTTCTCCAAAAAGCAATATATAGATATTTGTCATCGCCATAAATTATTAGGACTGTTTCTAAAAGTTTGTTTTCTGTCCTCTGGATCTCAATCTTCCCTTCCACATCTGCACCATTACTGCACCTATCTTTGCCTCCACATCCTCCCCTGCATCACCTCATCCACCTCCTTCAACCATGATGTCTCTCTAGCAGTCAAGCCATTCAGATGACTCAGAGGTGGAGAACATTATGCAAGACCCTCACCACCATGGAGGGCATCACCAGAATGACCACAAGCACCACCACCATCATAGGCATGAGCCTCTTGATGAAGACAGAGGAGCAGAGGGCGAAGACCGCCCCCATACGCCATGTTTTTTGTGCCCTCCCGTGGCGAGTAGGGCCCAGTCGGATTCAGGTTCAGACTCCACTTTGCCACAGAGTAGAAGTGTGGAGTTTGACTTGCCATCGCTTGTTAGTCCCTCCAGGCCCAAGAGCCCCTGGGGTCGATTTGACCCATACGGCAATAATGAGGTAAAACGAGATCCAGCCGAGACACCCAGAGCGCAAGATCTGTGTGGCTTAATTCTTCAAGGCAAAGGTGTCTGTATGCTGTAATGTGCTCAGCAGCTGTGATAAATACAGTTCATAGGATGTGTCTGAGCATGTTAGTAAAAGTAGTATTTGTTTAATGTGGTTAAACATGTTTGATTTCTGCTTATTTTCTTCTGGTGGAACAGACACTGATGAACAGTTGGCTTTTTGCTTTTGTTGTGTTGTTGACTTAGTTTATCAACAAAGTTGGCATCCTGCAAATGGGCCGAATACATTTTTGAGGTTGATAACACAAACACACATAAATTCACACAGTAACAGCAGTCGATTCTTTTATTTTTGTGTGTATTTTTTAGGACCAGGACAAGGAATACGTGGGTTTCGCCACACTGCCAAACCAGGTGCACCGCAAATCAGTCAAAAAAGGATTTGACTTCACACTCATGGTTGCTGGTAAATCCCGCTGTGCACATTAGCAGACATTTGATCTTAAGCCCACCTTCAACTTTGAAGAGACTGCTAAACACGCAATCTTAACCTCACTCTTTTTGTCTTTGTTGTTCTTTGTTTGAAGGGGAGTCTGGCCTGGGAAAGTCCACCTTGGTCAACAGTCTGTTTCTCACAGATCTGTACAAAGATAGGAAGCTGCTCAATGCTGAAGGTGAGGAAGCTGTGGCTTTTGATAGGTATTATTATATAGTTTGTTTGATAAATGTTTGTTCTGTAATGTGTCGTGGCTGATTTTAAATGTTTGTTTGTCTCTCTTCTAGAGCGAATCACACAAACAGTAGAAATCACCAAACACACAGTGGATATAGAAGAGAAAGGAGTTAAACTGAAGCTCACCATTGTGGACACCCCTGGGTTTGGTGATGCTGTAAACAACACTGAATGGTACAAGTCAAACATTTTCAACAATTAAGATGATCTCAGTCTAAACGAAACCATGAATCTTCACACAGTACAACTAGAAAAGCTCATTACAGCTTTACTGTGATTAAAATGACTCTCTTGCCTCAGACCCTGAAAATCTGTGTGTTTCTGCTACAGTTGGAAGTCAGTGGCTGACTACATCGACCAGCAGTTCGAGCAATACTTCAGGGACGAGAGCGGCCTCAACCGCAAGAACATCCAGGACAACCGCGTACACTGCTGCCTTTATTTCATCTCGCCCTTCGGGCATGGGTATGACAAAGCTGCAGTACTCCTCTAGGGATTAGTTAGCTCTCACATTCTCATTTATTGCACCTAATAATGAAGCTGTTGTTGTATCATTACCTTCACTCTATATAAAAACATACATCTCAACAACTTACATGTTCACTTACAGCCAACTGAGTAATTGAGATTTATAGTAAATGTCTAGTGTACCTGTTTTCACTTGCAGTGCATTTGGCCTTATAAATTGTTAATAGAGCCCAGAGCTGAAGCAGTTCCCCGCTGCTTTCAGGTGAATTTACATCTGGTGCAGAGCTTTCGTTCTAATCAATTGTTAGTGCTGAGTGCTGATGTGGTACTTTTCAGCACATTTGTGCACATCAGAGTTCCACATCACTGTGCTCGCCATAAATTTCAAGTAATGCTGCAGTGTGCCTTCAGTGCCACGTTCGTGGAGAAAGTGCTCCCTCTGTTGATGAGCTTCAGCTATTACTCATCAGATGCAAACCCAGAGGTCAACTCATCAGCTACTGCCACTGTTCTTCCATCTTGCTCATGTCATTGCCTAAAATTTTAAGTGAAGCCAGTATACAAATAGAAATTAGACACGGTTGGGCCAAAAATTAACATGTCAACTGGTAGAAAAGCTTGATGACCACTGACATAAAACTATCATTGTCTGAAGCTATCAACATTTATGACAATGTGTTTTTATGTTTTCAAGACACACTGCCAACAGACAAACTGTCTTAAATGATTAAATGAAGACAGTATATCAGTGGTGAAAATAATCAAATTAAAAACAACTGTGTCTTAATTTGTTACATATAGAGAGTGTGTTGTGTTTCATTGTCCTGTGTGTGTGTGTGTGTGTGTGT
>JAUBNQ010000005.1:16857509-16873244 GCA_032353495.1 Ctenopoma kingsleyae | reverse complement strand
AGATTTTTTTTTTGATGGACTAGTATTCACCCCCCTTTGGACGTTTTCACCCAAGCAATTTTTCATGTTCAATTTAATTTGGCTTTTTTGACACTGATCAACAGAAAGACCATAGGATTTTATGTCAAAGTGAAAACAACTCTCTACAAAGTAACCTACTTTAATTAAAACCTGATTGCATTGCAAGTTCTACAACTTTTCATAGGTACTGTTCACCAATAAAGATACAAGTAAAAGAAAGGCACGGTCATTTTTTTCCATTTCTATTAATTTTTTTTTTTTTACAGAAAGTTTTCATTTTGCTGTGGTAAAAATAAAATAAAATTGAAAAACACTTTTTAGACATTTGTAAACATAATAAAATTTATTTCATTTTTATAAATTTTGAATTTTACATATTTTGCACAGTTTTTTACATTATATAGTTAGATCTAAATGCAGCCCAATATTTACAGACTATAGAACTTAAACTTTCTCCATAGGGAAAACACACAAATTGTTGCTTTTTCAAGTATTTGAATCCCTGTTAACTTTCACATCTTTTGTTTGATACAATATGATTGCAGTATGTTCAGGACCATTTGTATAAAATATGAAGGTGAAAGGTGAGTTGCTTTGTCTTTGTTTGTAATGGGCTCTAGTACTGTAATCATACTGCATCATAACAAAACTGAAAAAATTAAGGGGTTAATACTTTCCAAAGTGGTTGAACATGATTACAACTTCATCTAAAAGGTGTGTAGTCATCACCCCGATATACAGTGGTGTGAAAAAGTATTTGACCCGTTCCTGATCTGGATAGTTTGTTTTTTTTTCACTTAAATTAAATCATTTAAAAACTACATTTTGTATTTACTCGGTTATCTTTGTGTAATATAAAAGACTGTTTGATGACATTAATCATTTAAGTGTGACAAATATATGCAAAAAAATATAATAATAATCAGGAAGGAGGCAAATACTTTTTCACAGCACTGTACATGGTCCCAGGGGGAAAAAGGACTACATAACTGAACGGGGTTAATCTCCAGATACACATATACAAGCAAGAGTAAATCTTAAAACACAAAATCTGCTTTAAATGTACACTTTACATACACTTGATACTTCAATACATATGATACCTTAATAAAGTAACTGCCTTTTTAAAAAAAAAAAAAAAAAAAGGTAAGGGGGTGGGTGGGGGGGTTAAATTTCTGATGAGCGGTTATTCCATGTTCCGTGATGAGTACATTCAGATTAAACTAGGAGGGCACATCACGTTGCTCTTCGGCTATGCTAAACTTCTGGTTAGCTGCTCATTGAGACTAAATACATTTTTTCACAGTGCTGGTTTTGGAGAAGTGGAGTTTGGGAAGAAATAGTTTTTACAGATTGTTCTCAGCTGTTCACTCTGTACCGATCCCAAACACAAGTTCTGAAAAAGTTAATTACATTCCTAATGCAAGTTGTCGACGTCCGCAGAGCACAAAAGAGCATGCCGACGTGGGTCATCGCTTGCAACAGTGAGTGCACAAGACACATCCTGCTGCCATTTGTCATACAAGACAGCAAAGAAACACAGTTTAGTTTATTGTAAGGACCATATTTACTTTGAAATTCTCTAAATACTTGTTTCTCAGACTTTGACACAAAATCTGAGTATTTAAACACACCATCTGTTTACATTTAGGGGCAGTGTCTACATACAAAACAAAAATATTTTTTAAATATATTAGCAGCTGTGACAAAAACATAACTATCTTAAATCACTAACTTGTCCTTTTGCTCAGTCTACAGTCGGCATTATGTTTGAAAGAGGTTTTGATTGTCCTAATCCAACACTGAAAGCCCAACCCTGACAACTGCACATGCTTTACTTAAAGTTACTATCAATTCCATCAGCTTTACACATCATTGGAGGATTTTTTTCCCCATCACAAGGATGGCAGTAATACATTAAATGCAAACAACCAGCGGGGGGAGCTGGTGCTGTATGCATCATCACCAAGGACCGCAGCTCCTGTTGAGGAGGTAGAGTTCAGTCCGTGATTTAGCTCCAGCCCTGCAGCATGTGCCTCTGCTGGAGAGGAGGAGCTGCTCTAACATTCCTTATGTGCTGGTTATGGCGGGGGGCACAGCACTATGATCCTACACTGTCACAGCTATCAAAACCCAATGTAGCCTCTCCTGTACATGGTCTAGTATTGGTTAATCCACACCAGTCAGGGGTACCAACCAGTACATAAACACTGTCACAGGATGCTCATGCGGTAGCGTATATGAAGTGGTTTCTGTAAAGCTCTCGTTAAAATGACTACTTCTCCATTATCTGCAATAACAGATGGCAAGTAATGGTCTAAGATTTCACATCTGCCCACTGTATATCGTCACACGTTCAACATGAACGTTGACCACATGCAGCCTGACATATCCCAATTTCAGGATGAAGATTTCAGGACACTGTGGTAGACTAGAATTGAACGAGGTTTGCAGTTTGTTACAGGAATGTTCCCAGTTGTTTTTCGAAAGCTGTAATGCTTAATGTACTGTGTGGATCAGCGAGGTGTCCAGCAGCTCTGTGGCCCTTTCTTTGGGCTTATGGCTGGTCGCGTCTGAGGCCTGTGGTTCGCCCCTGTCATGGGACATCTCTAACTGCAACCTGGTAGTCCTGTTGGAGGGATTCAGGCCAGCTTCAGTGTGCTGATGGGAAAGGAAGGCATGGTCACCATTGTCACAGGGTTGAGCACCGTCTGACCCACCAGCTGTGGGTGGTGGGCCACCATATGGGTACTCACTGCGGTCTGCTTGCTAACAATGGTGGCAGCTGCCTGGCTAGGTGTAGTGCCATTCACCTGTGGGTGGGTGTGATTTAATGTGTGGGTGATGTGACCGACTACAGTTGGCTGTGTGACAGCCACCGGCTGGGGATAGAGGGCAGGTAGATGCTGGCTCAGGTGAGCCACTGGGTGCACTGTGATGTGGCCAATAGGTTGGTGGCCAGGGGCTAACTGAACAGAACTGGTGCTGGAGGGAGCCAGGTGAGCAATGTGTTTGGGACCCCCTCCCTGGATGACGTGGTTGACTGCTTGGATCACTGAGGGATGGGACACAGAAGCATGGGCAATAACTGTCGGGTGTAAGCTGGGTGTGGTCATCATCTGTGTCTGGGTGGGGATTAAGGGCTGAGTCAGGGTAGTAGGGATGCTGGATGTTGCGACTGTGAGTGTAGGTGGAGCTACAGGCTTGGACACTGGCTGTGGAGAAGTCACTGGCAGCGGCTGAGCCTGGTGCAGTGGGGCTTTGTGCTGTATGGAGATGTGCTGGGTGATGAAAGAGGTAGTGGTGGTGGTGGGTGACAGGGATGGGTTCTGAGTGGGTGTTACAGTCTTGTGCAGCTCAGGTTTCATGGTTTGAGGCACGGTGGGTAAGGCAGTCTGTACTCTCAGTGGAGTTTCTTCATCTAGGTCATCATCCATGATGTCTTCACCTTCTGCAACACCAACACATGAGAGAATTAACTCATATGACTAAATACAAGCTGATTTTACACCTAAATATAAACATTTGATTAGGTGCTGTAGCTGATCCATTACAAATTCACACAGCTTTACTATTACCTCATTGCTGTTGATACAGAAAAGGACTGTAAAGGCTAGATGAGAACCTGTCGGTCAGCCTACCTGAGGCAGTGGATGTCGAGGCCTGGTCCTCTTCAGGCTGAACTGACTGTCGCAGGATGCGGTCAATCTCAATCACATCCATCCACTGGCTCAGCTCATTCTTCAGATCTGATAATCGCTGCTGTGTGGCTATCTTCTCTCTGGCTAGTCGCTCCATGTCATGCTCGTATTCCTTCTCTTTCCGCTTCAATGTCTAAAAGTGAAAAAAGATGATACAAGTCATGAGTCAGTCCTTGATAATTACTTCGTAGTTTTGTATTATAATGCAATATATTGATTACAGGTACTTTTTAATATTATAAACTTACTACAACCTCAGAAATAAGCACCTACTTGACAGAGTTTTTCTGCAGGTCTATTACAATTACAAAAGAATATTAGATTGCTGGAAATTTGGTCACTTGATCATTTGTAGTGGTGGAAAATAAGGAATTACATATTCTTAATGTGTTTTGAAAGAAAAGTAGTAACAAGTACAGTACAAGAACCTCAAAAATGTACTTATTTACATTTAGGCAACATTAGGATTTAAAAAGTAAAAAGTAAACATTGTACCATATGATTCATAGATTTATTCATTATGTTTTGTTTTAATGACCTGAACTGCAAAGTAACTAGTAAATAAAGTTAACAAAAACTGTGGAATTAAAGTCAAACATTACACTATGCTGCAGTATACTGCATGAAGCAGTTAAAAATCAGCTCCACCTTTACCAGATCTGATTCTTATACAATAATTCATCAAATACTGTAATTCAGAAAAATAAATACATATATACAGTCAGGGAAAGAATTATTTGAACCCCTGCTGATTTTGTTAGTTTGCCCACTAAGAAAGAAGTGATCAGTCTATAATTTCAATGGCGGGTTTATTTGAACAGTGAGAGAAAGAACAATGAGGTTCCGCAAATAGTAAAAAATCCTATTACAAAGCGAACAGATCAAACATAAGGTTAAAAAATCTTTGGGGTTATTAAAATATCGTCCAATTATCGTTATCGGGAAAATGGCAAAAAATATTGTGATATAATATTTTGTCAATATCGAACACCCCTAGTTCGGCATGATAGATACTTTTATTTTTAGCATATTTTGATGCAAAAGCTGTAAAAAAAAAACAACTTTGAATCTAGACATTATAACAGAGGATTCACTGACTGTAGTATTACTAGTTGTAATAGTTCTGAATACTACACTATCACTGTGCATATGGTGAAATAGATTTGTGACGCAGTCCTTTTTTTCCTGCAGATATGTATTGTGCCGATACTGTAAGTAATATATTCATTATGCTGGATTGTGAACTATACTGTGACCTACACTGTACAGACAGTATCATCTCCCTCACACAGACATCATGACACAGATAATTCAACTATAATTTCATTCAGCCACTAAGTAAGAGTGAGGCTGTGTTATTCATCCATCTATAATATCATGTGTCCTGGTGTGTTTACTCTGAAACAAAAAGAACTTCACTCCCGTAAACCTCAGAAAAGCCTGCGTAACATCTGTGCTCTCTTTACAATGATTCATCAGGAATATGATCAAGCAATGAATAAAAACTAAACCAAAGTCCAGTGCCACAGTGCAGGAAGCTAAATTACAGAGCTACTGTACCACGAAGGAAGGAGGAAATGAGTATGTAAAGTAGGAGGTGCTTCCAGGCAGTGGCCCTCTGTGACCCAGTTTCTCTTAACCCATCAGCTGACAAGGAAAAACCAAACACACCGAGCTGGACATCCCAGGCACAGCAACAGAAGCAAAACCATAAAACTGTATGAAAACTCAACCAAATGTGAACAGAAGTTAAGAATTATGTATTTACAGACAAGCACCAAACACCTAAAATACTCACCGTGTTTCAAATAAATAACTAAAGATGGCTAAAGAAATACCAACAAGACACAGCTACCTGGTGAAGAGTCAGTGTTTAGAACTCTAACACTTAATGTAATTATATTAGTGAGAGAGGCTCAGGGAAATGACACAATGTGAAATACGCAACCAACAACCTGATAACATAAAGCCATTTCCCCAAAGGGTGGACTTCATGTCACCATGTCTTTGTGTGCATCGGGAGACATCGAGTGCATCAGTATGTGTAGGAGTGTTCTTTGACTTTAGGCTTACCGTACTTTCAAATGTGAGAGACCGCTGCTATTGTGTTCTGTGCATCTCCATCTACAGTACAATATACAGAAATGGCAAAGGGGGGCAAAAGGCAGACCTTGTGTATTCGACACATGCTTCTTGTCCTTATCCAGGATTAGAAATGCACGGGCCAAGCGGTTTGTGCTCAGGCTGTGTCCCTGTGGGGACTTATTCAGTCAAACACAAAGTGTGCGTATTAGTTTGTCAGAGAAAAGGTATGACAATAGAAAACAATTAAACCAAGTTAAATTGAAATAGTCCAAGAGAGGGCATCCCTCTCACACATCTTTTGTGCTCAGATGACAAAGGCTAATCACTTATGGACATTACTCCGAGTGGGAGCTCAGTCAGCAAGATGAGTTTTCAACTACTTTAAACATTCTGCTGCTGATAACGTGTGATAACAATAGAAAGAAATAATAAGTAGGAGGGGTGCCCAATCCTGGTTCTTGAGGGCCACTGACCTGCTTGTTTTCCAACTGTCCCTGTCTTAAACTATGCTGATTATCTGGATCAGGTGTGTTCAGCCAATCAGAGACTGTTTGAAAAACAAGCAGGGAAGTGGCCCTTGAGGACCAGGATTGGCTACCCCTGAACTAGAGAATAAATAAAGATTTCTGAGGAAAAAAATTTGGGTTATTTTTTATTTCTATTCTTTGTTGAAGAAAATAATACAATACAGTTGATATAGACTCAGTATTAATGTGCAAGATAATGATATACTGCACTGATTTTTCAATCACCTAAAAACATCTGGTATGAATGGTTATATTGTCACTCTCTCTCTCTCATATTTCCTGTCTGACTGTCCACCAACCATTAAAGTCTATAATGCCAAAGAAATAACCTCCACTAGGATATCCATACTCCAGTTTAAACACAGTAACAAAAGTCCTCAGCCTCAATAAATTTTGTTCTAAAAAAAAAAAACAAAACTCTTTGGTTGTCATGGAAACAGCTGAAAACGTCTTCAGGTTCCTTCCGTAACTTAAAAGAACATGCACACCTTAATGTGCCAAAGGTGCTATGTAGTGTTCCAACACAAATATGATGATTATGAAAATTATTATTCACATATGTAGAAAATGGATTAGACACCCATACTAAATACCTAAGAATAGTCAACGGGGCAGAATGAAAGTGTGACACGCAGACAAAAAGGGCTGGCTGCCTCCCTTTTTCCCGTATATTAGGAGGCAGTTGTACGTGATTGGCGCCACAACTGTGCATGCCACGAACTATGACTCATGGAGACAGAACGAGAGAGGGGGAAATGCTCCACAAACACAGAGACCCACTGAACTGTCCCTGTTACAGTGCTGATGGTGGACAGAGCCAACACAGAGCTCATCTTTTCAGAAACGGCTAGGCTGAGATTAAGCATGGAAACCTGATAACCAAGTCTGTAGCAGATGGATCCAACGTGACTTTATTGCAGTTAATCATGTCATCAGGTTGGTAGGACACAAGGTGCCAAGTACCTTTGTTTTGCACACGGCTGCACCCACTGAGCCTCCTCCCTCCTCCCTGAACAAAGATGAGGCCCCACCTCGGCCTTGTTTGACGTGTTTACATCAGTACAGGGATAGGCTGCAGTGTGTGAGTGTATGTGCGTGTGTAAACTGCTCAAGCTCTGTTGCAAGCAATGCAACAGCCGAGCACATGGCTCCACAGAGAACAGGAGAGGGAGGGCAAGAGAAGAGAGCGATACAAGGTGTACTCACTGACTCACTTTAGCAGCAGCTGAGACAGACGGCACAAGGCTGGGTTTTCTTAAAGGGCCAGAAGCTCAGGAGGCCACGTTGCAGACATGCTGCTCAGCCTGGCAGACTGATTTGGCTTCTGCACACAGGTCTTGTGACAGTGTGGTAAACATAAACCCTTGTCTTACTGTGCCTTCAAGCTGGAGCACAACTTCACGTGATGCCTGACTTTAACAATAAAAGACTTGTCTGGGGAAAAATACACACTTTTGCACACCATTCCTTGTGTGCTAGTTGCAACTGGTCTAATTAATGGCCCAGACTATGCTGCAGTTAGAACATCCTCTGAGATAACTGTGACTTCAACTATACATACTTACATGCAGCAAATGAAACAGTTGATTGGTTTGACTGCAGATTCTAACCCATCAGAGTCAGAGACTTTCATTAAGACCAAGTCTTAATTAATTAAAATCTTAAGACTTTCAATATTAAAGTACAAAGACTGAATAAATATGAAAATGTCAAAACAATCAGTGCAAATGTTTTGCTTGGCAATGCTTCAAAAGGAAATATGTCATTATGTGTGCATTGAAATGTCATTAACTGACAGCTCATTTGTGCACAGTTTCCCCACCAGATGGCACAGCACATGTCAGACTGGCATTTGGGGGGAAACAGTGGAGGAACAAGTTCAGTCAACTTTGAGTGGGAAATGAAGCGTGAACAGAGTAAACTGAGCCTTGTGTTTACCACTCCACGGTCCCTCCCTGTTGCTGAAAGCTAACCCTGGTGGTACAGCGAGTCCTGCCTGTTGCAGTGCTGGGCGGGGGCCCAGCACGGGGGGGTGACGTCACGCGGCTCAGGCTAGCCATGTGCTTGCTGCTCATGTGGCCTTAAAAACTCAGAGAGGCAGGGAGGGGGAGTAGAGAGGAGGAGCTCCACTGCAGCAGGGCTTATTTTACAGGCTTGGTTTTACAGCATCACTACAGGCTCAGGGGAAAGCCTTTAGGAACAAGATGTAATGCATTTAAAGTCAGAATCTCAATTAATTCATAGCCCTGGTAATGTAAAAACACTGACATGATCAAAAAGCAATGCCTGCAATGTTTCTGGTCATGTTTGCTGAGCCATCTGCACTTGAAATTAAATGAAGAAGTGAAACTATGTCGCAGTAGTTACAGTAGTGACTTTCTATAGAAACCAGGTAAATCCACTGGAAGGTGATGTGGAGCCTAAAGCCTCTTATTTAAACCTCTCCTGAGCCCAGTGTTTTAGTGTGCAGGCTGCTTCTCTGCTGCCAGGCCAGAACAGAGCAAGGACAGGGGCAGGGAGGGAGGGGGCAAAATTCAGGGAGGTGTATGCAGACAGGACATGCGCCTGTACCACCCATGTCAGATGACAGTGTCTACACGTGTTACGTTTTTTTGGATTCCTGTCACCCAGAGTTTCCTTCTTTTACTCCACCCCTCTGAAACATCACCACCCTGGACAAAGAAAAGAGACGCCTTGTCATGAAGAGGAGCAAATGAGCATCTTAACTTTTCTGATCTAGAACAGATGAAATGTTACTGCACTGAGCTGTGCATGTGTGGAAACCCAAATGTTATAAATAAACCATACTGGTTAGATTTTACCTTTAATTTGCTGGAGAGTTGTCTGCTTCAGGGATTTTTGTAACAACTGTGTCCAGCTATTTTGGACATTTCCACACAATATGATGTAAGTTTTGATTTCTTTTCTCAGTCTAATTTACATATATCCTCAGCTCAGCCGTTGATAGGAAGAAAAAAAACAGGCAGGTCAGTCTACCAGTGGAACACAACACACTGCACACCATGTTGCTTAATCACACAGGAGGGGAGGAGGGCAGAGGGAAGGAGATTGGGTGACGAGCTCTGTACCCACGCTGTCCTAGTTTCCCTCAGTATCTGTGCTCAGCGAGGAATAACCAGACAAATTCTACTCACAGCATCAAATTGGGTGCACACAGCCGACTGCAAAAATGACATGAGAAAATCCGCACCACTGTTATATAATAAGGGACATTAACAACTACAGGGTGGGATCGTCTCATAGAGGCAAACAGGGCAGTTAGTGTGCCACAGATATGAACACTTAGTATAACAACATAAAATAACTAAATAAGTTAATCAGCTTGGGTCCATTTCAGATCTATCTATAGAAGACAAAAAAATCTGACCTAGAGTAAACACTGTGACACCCTCAGCAGCACAGTCAGTCTGAAAGAGTTAAACTAGGTCAGCATTAGACCTTTGCACCAGCTGTTTACAACCAGGATACTCTCACAGTGAGTGTCTGACTCGAACACACGAGTGAGTCATTTCTGGACATGGCACACATTCCAAGCACTAACACAGTCACTTAGAAATGGTACAAATGAAGAAAGAGATTCCTCAGTAAAGACGGACCTAGATGCAGACATACAAAAGGCAGAGTAGATGAAGGTCAGTAGGAAGAAAAGCTAGCAAGAAAAAGCTGGTTGTACATTTTTTACAACATAAATTCATATCCCAGCCTATCTGTGGTCTGACTATTGGTAGTAAATTGTTATAAAGCATATGTAGGGACTACAAACTGTATAAGACAATCCAGTACTGTGGAATACCTGATGAAGGTTTAATAGACTGAAACGTTGCTATGCAAGAAGTCACAGCCAAAAATCACTGCACCTTTAACTACAGCAGTCAAGGACATTTTTTGAGAAATGACGTAAATAACTCTCATATTGCAGTGTGACTTCTAAAGAATGTTCAGTAGTAATCGCGAGTGCCAATAAACCAGTGCAAACAAGTCTTCACAAAAGGTTCACAAACAGCTGATGAAGTACACATGCTGAAGCTTACAGGCTAAACACTACAAACTGGCTAAATAGACATATCATGAACATCTGTCCCAACTAAAAACTCTATAAAAAAAAAAAGGACAAAAATCACAAATCACAAAACTAAGTAAAAAAGTCTAAATCATTCACATGTTAAAATGTTCTGATATGACCTTTTAGTGAAATACTGTCATAGTAAGCTGTACCAGACAACCAACTACATTATCATCACTCACAGTTTACACATTTAACTGTAAGACCAAGAAAAAAATAAATGTCAGACAGCACAAGTTCACCTGAATGTATCTCAGCGCACTTCTTAGCACACTCAGGTTGGAGGTCTTCTTCTCGTCAATGTTAGGGATGTTCTTTTTCAGAGTCTCAAAGCACTCCTTCAGGTGTGCTCGTCTGACAGACAAGACACAGAGAGAGGCATGTGAGAGAGTAGAAATGGCAGGACCGCACTTGGCTTCACTTTATTAGCAGATGATTACACAAAAAAGTTTTCCAATGGCTCTGCCTGACTAAGAAAGACCAGCCTTAAAGAATTAAAACCCAACTGCAACAAATAAATGCTTCACTCAATCTGAAAAAAAACGTTAATCTATAGAAGAAAACACTATTATTCAAATTATTCAAAATAGCCTCACGTCTCTGTCTTTAAGAAGCCCCTGTGGTAGCAGGTTAAACCCACCTGTTTTTCTCAAGTTTGTTATGCACTTCTCTTGTGCCTGCCCTGTAAGAGCACAGATGAGAGCTCAGTATGAATTTGGAGTCCAAACATAAATGTGACAAGAATAATCTAAATCAACCAAGTAACTGTTTTCTTGCTTTGTTGCCAGCAGATAGTTTCATGGAAACATTATGTCACAGCTGTCCAGTTAAACATAGAACTTATTATGTTGGCTGAAAAATCATACCTTAACATGTATGAAAACTATACTTTAAAAATATGGCCTTAATTTTGTATATTCTATATTGATTTGATTAACTGGACAAGAGATGACAATTAATCATTTTAGCCTTTAACAGTGAAATACCAGTAACTTAACAGCTACAAAAATGCTTGTGGTTTCAGGCATATTACTGGGCTGCATCCCGTAGGTGCTACTAATGTTTTCTTGCCATTTTAAAGGCCAGTGTATTGATTTACAGTTGTCTGTTAACAATATGTAAACAAGTTAATAGGTTTAGACTTACCCTCCAGGCCTCTTCTTGTTGTCCAGCTGGCGGCCATCCTCAGAAGGGCTGCCCCGGCTGATGGAACCATTCTGTAGAGGAGCCTGCGGTAGTACAGGGCTCGAATGTGGGAGTAAGGCATGTTGCTGTGGGGGTGATACAATGGAGCCGGGATAGCGTTGAACCAGCTGCTGGTGTGTCTGCTGCTGCAGTTTAGTGTTGTTAGTTTGGGTTATGAGCTGTGGGTGATGGTTCTGTATCAGCTGCCTGTGGTTGGCGCTCAGCACAGAGGTTGGATGGTCAGGTTTGGGATGTGGAGAGCAGGGCAGAGCTGCGGCACTTTGCTCCTGGGGGGAGTGGGGGTCTCTCCTTGGGGAGGCCAGTGAAGGAGCGGCTGGAGGGGAGAGCGTGTTGACAGGCAGAGTGGGTGAGCCTGTAGGGTTCGGGGTGACCACAGGCATGGGGATGACGGCAATGGGCATGGACGGGGGAGGCAGGGAGGGTGCTATGGGGGCCAGACAGCACTCAGTGCGAAGCTCCTCTGATTTAGAAACATTGTTTATGTGGATTGATGAGTTATAGTTCACACCAGGGTGCCTCTGCTCTGTCAGCTGCTCCAGACGTAGCTTTTCCTTTAGTTCGTCCTCTGTGGAAGAGACGAAACAAGTTAACAAAACAAACAGTGTTTGTACATATTCACACATCAGCTACTACGAATCACAGCAAACCATTTTAAATAATTGGTCTGCACTTATATAGCTCTTTTCTACCTATACTTGTACTTGGTTTACACTGCTTCGTATTCACCCATTCGCACACACAAGCGCGCACACACACTCACATATGACAGGAGGAGCCAGGAATCGAACCACCGATCCTATGATTGGAAGGCGACTGCTCTACCTCCTGAGCCACAGCCACCCCAGTGGACAAAATAGTAACTGTGTGCAGGACGTGGCTAATGCCAAAGGCAATACTCCTGATATGATGAAGAGATCACCCCAGTGTGTCCATAGACTGCACAAGGAGTAGTAAGCAGCAACTCCTTCTCCCTGCAGCATTTAAATAGCACTCCAAATGCAGTTTAATTTAATATGCTAACAGATTAGCAACACAGTTATGAACGGACACGATGAGGAACTGTCAAAGAACTGCCTAGCACAGCCTACTTAGCTCTAAGAGTATAATGTGGTTTACGCTGCACTTTACGCTGCTGCTTTTAGTCGTTTAGTTATAGGACATAAAATGACAAAAGAAAAAAGTAACATACACAAACAAAACCAGACTCATCACTGTCCTACACAGAGTAAAGCAGAGTAATATACAAACATGTATGTCAGTACCACACAGCAGGTTTTTTTTATTATACCAACATTAACGCAAAGCTCTTACAGAAACAGTAAATATAAAATGCAATTTTTAAATTTAATTTCTTAAAAGGAAAAGAACCCCCCACCCCCCGACTAAACCATGAATGAACTGTGATTAAGCACATTTTTTGGAAAGCCGAGTTGAAATTCACTTCCCACACCCAGGCCTGATTACTGCCAGACCTGTTGAATCAAGAACTCACTTAAATAGAGGCTGTCTAAGTCTAAAAAAGAAACATCATGTCTCAATCTAAAGAAATTCAAAAATAGATGAGAAACAAATAGGGTTGCACAATTAATCTAATCTAGGGATGTCCGATATTATCGGCCTACCGATATTATCCGCCGATATCGGGATTAAAATATGACAAATCCGAGGTATAGTTTTTGAGATATTTTGTTTGTTTGGCACACCTTGCAATAATGTTTAAAGTTTAAGTATGCATGATAGGAGATAAGTGATGTTAGTTACCTAAAATGATTTAGTTTTTCTTTTTTTTTAATGAGGGGGGACCCCGCATATATTGGTATCGGTTTATACTGGTATTGGAAATTAAGTGTTAGACAATATCGGTATATTGGGTATCGGTAAAAAAGCCAATATCGAACATTCCTAATCTAATCGCAATTGCACTGTCAGTCTGTGCGATTACATGAACGCAAAATGCTGCGATTTAAAAGATTAGTAAATGGATTGAAGCGACAATCTATTATCTCTCATTTACTCGAAGTTTAGTGATTAACGTGAGACTGGCTGATCAGTTTGTTAGCTTAAAAAAACAGCTGTATAACATATTTTCTGTAACCTATTAACTCTACTGATGGTCAGGTGAAACCTGTGTCCACTTATTTAGCTCGACTGTTCTGATAATGTTGGTGCCACTGTCAGACCTGACGTTGCTCACAGAGACTCTCACTCCTGAGGATATCGGCAGGACAACACCTGTTTGCTCTCCTGTCAAGTAGGACGTTAGCAAGCAGCTTTTCAGTACAGACTCCTCATCAACATAGTTCACAGTTAAACTAATGTGTGGTTCAGTCGTCCTGTTTGATCACAGTGTGCAGCATCGACTACATCAACAGCAGCCCAGGAGAGCACATGATGGGCACGGATGTCAAGTTGGGTGACGGTGAACTGTTAGCTAAAAAAATGCCAACTTACAAGCCGAATTAAACGAAACATGATAACACATGTATGTGTGTCACACCCAGTCAGGGCCGTTTCTAGCTTTGTGAGGGCCCTATGCAAGATAATTTTGGGGGCCCCCGTTTTGAATCGATACAAGGAATTTAAACCCTTCAATGATTTGTGGCAATGCATCACAGTAGGTTCTCAAAACTGAAATTAATAACGCCAAAATTCTAACTGAACCAAACAATAGACTATAGAAAATAATAAAGGTAAAAAAAATTCCCTCTACAACCATGCAGGTGCAGAAGCTTACAAACTTTAGAATGGTACCTGCAAATCATAAAATGTTTTAAAGACACAGATTTGATGTGACGATTCCTGTGGGCCTCTCAGGAAAAAGATTTGACAGCAAAAGTTACATAGAAATGCACTGTTTTAAAACAATTTTATTATCATTGTGACTAGGGCTGGGCAGTATAACAGTACACCTGTTTATACCGATATATTTTTACACGCGGTATAGAATCTTTTAATACCGTTTATACCATGCTTGCGTTTAGATCTTTAGAACCGAGAGTCTTTCATCAGGCTCTTTCTATCTCTCACTCACACACAAACAGACCAAGACCTGCCCCCCTCTACCACTGCGCATGCGGCCACAGCCAGTCCGTTATGCCATCGTTCAAGTCAGCAGCGTAGGAGAACCACAGGCTCCAGTCGACACAAAAAAGAAAACCAGCGGTTTAATACTTTGAGGTGGTTCGGATTTCCCACAGAAATACATACTTTGTTGAGTATGTCACAAAGAGCTCACATCCAAATGTGAAAGTATATCAAAACGTAATCTCCGTTTACAACAGCGCCACAAACTCCGGCCCGAAGAAACGAGTTAAACTTAAGTCTGACGCTAACATGTCAGACTCTAAACCTGCACCGTTTACCTGTGGTGTGTCCTATAAGAAGAGAAGTGATAACTAGATAAACGCGGTAAGCTACCATATCGCTAAAGACCTGGTCCCCATAACAATGCAAAGACGGCAAAGATGGTTTTAAAAAGCTGCTAAAAACACTTGATCGGTACCAGTAGCTCACTCGCCAGTAGTTTGCAGGACAGGTGCTGTCAGAAATGTTCATGAATGGAAGGTTCTTAGTGATTGACTGTAATGTGAAACATTTCAGACTGACAACACACATATGGTCAAGTCAGACGTGTGAGTCATGAACATTATATATAAGACTCCAAGCAAGCTATTTCCCTAAGTATCCGCCAGTGTATTTCATTTTTTATTTTTACATCATAGTGACTTTCTTTTCTTCAGTCACTGTTTGAAACAAGAGAAACATGTCTGTTATAAATTCAGACGACCGTCTGTTGTAATAACATTCTTATAATATCACACATGCCTTTGAATTGAATCTGAAACGTTTTGTACAAGAAAATACCGGGATATAAAAGGTATATCGTGACAGAGCCAAAATATACCGGGATATGGATTTTTGATCGCCCAGCCCTAATTGTGACAATTATCGTTTTTACACACAGGAATGATCAAATGAAACGAACAAAAAAAAAAATTATACTATGACTGAGCGGTCGTGAACGCGGGACTCCCGCATGCCAGAGCATAACAAAGATATTGTTTGACAGTGGACATATCTGGTATAAAGCAAATCAAAGTTAATACTCTGG
>JAUBNQ010000005.1:16815847-16833661 GCA_032353495.1 Ctenopoma kingsleyae | reverse complement strand
TTGACTCCTTTACTGACTCCTGCACCTATATTAACACTCATATTGAAGGATATGTCTCAACTATATGTTTCTAATTTCACTAATTTTACTGGCTAAATTTCATATTTATAAATGCAAATTCACTGGCAAAAAACCCCCAGTTTGTGGTATTTTCAAAAAAGGCCGAACAGAACATCTCATCCATCTATTTATCTGAAAACACAAAGGCTAAAAAATGTTGAGAACTGTACTTTATTTAATGTTGTTGTATAAATTGTTTAAGATTGTTTTGTCTAAATATAAAAACTTTTTTTTAAGTTCTTCAGACTAAAACTACATCACCAATTTCTTTGTTATTTTACTGTTTCAGCAGCATTATAAACACGCTTAAAGCTTTCTGTATAAACAATATATTACATTTTAATGTAAAGCTACAAGATTCATTTTATTTGATTGTAAAAGTCATGATTTTACAAGGATTCTTTATTCACAAATGTAGACTGTTTTCTAAAAGAATACCCATGTTTATTATTATTATCATTATTATTATTATTATTATAAATCTTAACAGTTTTTCTAAACTCTTTTAGGTAACTTCAACTTATTACATTATTTTACATTGATTATTTTACATTTGATCCATTAAGTTTTGATAAGAATAAAATAAAACTAATTTACAAAGGGCTTCTGTATGTGTCTGTTAACCATTTATTAGACCCAAATGTAAATTTTACTTTACCAAAGTGATTTTACTGTTTTTCAGCATTATAAAGATAACTTAAACAGTTAAAGGAAAGTATATTCTGAAAGTAATATGTTTTTACTGAAATATATTTTTTATAAGCTGGGATAGGCTCCAGCACCCCCGTGACCCTTACGAGGACAAGTGGTTAGGAAAATAGATGGATGGATGGATTTTTTTAAAATATATATATTATATTTATATATATTTTTCAGTGAGAGTGCAGAATTTTATTTTACCTCTCCTTTGATGCACTGGCCCTCACTGTAACTGACAACTCCAAACAAATAAGCAGCACAATGCAGATGCTGATTTTACTTATTTTATTATATCGCAAACAATAATGACATCAGGTATATTGTTAACAGTTTGCTGAGTGAAGAGTGAGACCATAGTGGCGAAAACATCATGAGCTCTCCTGCAGGAGCTTGTTGTGTAGTCTGAAGCCCTCAGATGTGGTTCATAGGCAGGTTACAGAGGACATGTGGACATGAGGCTGGAGGAAGCAACCCACAGACAGAAAAAAAATGTCTGTCGGTCCCTTCACACACCAGAGCAGCACAGGGATTGCTTGGGACCTGCAAATGGCGAAAAGGGGATTTTTTTTTCCCTCCACACTTGCATACAAAACCAGCAGCTGTGTTGTAGCTTTTTCATACAAAAGAAACAGAACACACATCATCCTGACCTTTGATTATTAATCACCTTCCTTAAACACAACCAAGGAAGGGAAGACGTTTTTATTTTACTTTTTATGGTCTGGCATGTCATAGCGTGATCCTGAGGAGACTAGCATCCTTTTTAAAAGTTGGTCACTCGGTGTTGGACCAACAAGGAGGCTCATTTTTCAAGATGAACCAGATTGTACTGACAAAACTCTGAATTTTTGGCTTCAGCTAGAACATTTAACAGATTGGCATCTTCATTAGCCATGCCAAATTGTACTCCAAAATTAGCTGATTCTCCGCCTAGAGTCTCAGGGCAGAAAAAACAACTTGTAGAAAAAAAATAAGACCTTTGTAAGGGGGGAACACACCAAAGGGAGACATCAGTAATATTCCCTGAAGCAGAGGGTTTCTCCTTTGGGGCATCTTAGTCTGCCACAATCCCATTGCATTTACAGGAGGAGGACGTAAACCTCCTTCAAATTGCATCACACACAGCAAACCAGCCTTTCTACAACCAATGAACAGAGCTGTCTGAACCAAGGACACAGTCATGTAACAGGAATAGCTTTTCTCCAAGTTAGACATTTGGGAAAATATGTTTATTCGCCTTCTTGCCCTGAACTAGATGAGAAGATTGTTACCACTCTTTGTTTTACATGATTAATGTGTAGCTGGATCCAGCAGTCTGTTAGCCTTGCTTAGCAGAAACACAGGAAACCGCTGGCAACCAGAGAGACCCCAGCTTTAGTGACCAATGCTGCGTTCACGTTGTATTTTTAAAACCGTAATTTCGACCAGCTCAACGAGAAGAAGTCAGCCTCATTGCAATACATACACGATTATATTAGGAATTTCAGACACCAGTGATATTTCTCATCTACAAATGTTTCTATTTTGGCTCTTCGTTACACTATATTGGGATTCAAATACATAAACAAAAGAAGCTAACGCAACTCGTGCATCTGAAGTGACTACAGGGTTACCACTAAGGCAAATGACACCGGAATAATGAACACTCCTAACTCGATAAAACGTTTTCCACCATGCTTCCAGTTTTTCTGACATTGCGTGAATGCATCATTATCCATAACAAACTTGACGAAGGAACAGCTTCCTTGTTCTGAACATATCAATCTCTTTTTACAGCTATTTTACTGCTCCCAGCATTACAAGAACATGAAGCTGACATTTTGTTTTCAGTATCAAAGTCCAGCGATGGTTACTTTTAGGAATATGATTTTACTTTTCTTTTTTTAAGATATAAAAAGTTAGCAAACATCAGAACTGCACTTTTGTTGCCAGGCAACCAGTGGAGATCCCAGCCAGTTCCTTGTTTTGTTTTTGTTTTTTTAATGGAGCTGGTAAGCTGATCTGGTTTCCTATAGTTGTATCTTCATATGCAGCATCACTACGAGAGTGGTGTAGATATCCTCATCCAACTCTCAACAAGAAGGGAAAATAATGCTCAATTCCCATAATTCCAAACTGCTTCAAATGCACAGAGAGTCTCTCACCTGCTTATTCATACCAATTAATTAGTCTCAGGCAAAAGGACCCCAGTGACTTATTGTTCTGACAGCTCTGCCTCTGGTGCAGGCTTACATGCAGCAGTGTTACATCAACAGGTCACAGTTAGGCTCACAGTAGCCACTAGCAGGAGCTTGAGCAGCAGATCACCACATCCAGTACACACAGGAAGAGAAAACTCGGCAAAGAAGCTAAGATAAGAAGATCAGTTAAGCAGTGGAATTCTTTATTAGCCAAGAACTGCATTGGAATGAAAAGGCTAATCAGAAATTATAGGTTTATGCATTTACCAACATCATTAAGTTTAATGTTGTCTTTGATCATCATTAAAAGGACCAAAGATTTAGTGAAAACAGGGATGTGCAAGATTAATGAATCACCTTGCCTGCTACAGTTGGAAGCAAGATGTTTCTTTTTTAGTCCTCCAAGGGGAGTGGAATGGTTGTTCCTGCAGCATGGACTGGGTTAGTTATGTTCCAGTCTTTACAAAAATCCTCCTGCTTTACAGTTAGAGCTCCACAAAGATCTGAGGAAAGCCACTCAGCAGCTGTTTGTATACATGAGGTGGTCTGTGAGGTTTGCACACACGGTTGCAGTACAGGCTGTAGCATTCTTCTCAATATCTGATCTAGAAGGTGCACTGCCTCTGTTACAGCACAACAACAAAGACCAACCTCTGCAACAGACCCTCTACAGACAAAACAGCATCAACAGATCACTTTGCATGTCTGCTGCTAGCATTTCCTCACTAGTCGTAAATTCCCATCCAGTTCACTCTTTAGTGCGCTAATACAAAACTGCCAAATATCTCAACAAGCTAAATTTACATTTCTTATTTTCACAGAAAATTTTTTTTGTACTCAAAACCATTTTTATTATGCAGAACACATATTTCACCCCTCAGAAATTAGAGATCTTTGCACATCCCAGATAGCAAACCCAGGAGGCTCACTTTGACTCCTTGTCATGCCTTTGTTTTGTCTTTAGCACATTTATTTTACATGAGGCTTGTGTTTGTAGCCTTCAGAGGCGCCATGGGACAACTGAGCATCTTCTGACTTGTGGTCAGAGGACTACAAGTAGACAGAGGGTTCAGTTCGACAAACATCTGACATGCGAGGTCACAGGAAATCGTCTTGTAAAGAGAGACTCACCCAAGGTCTTTATCAAGTGCTAGAGATTAAACTGTAATCTCTGAACTCCGCTCAGGTGCTGCTGTGACCCAGGGCGCTCACTGATCGTGAAAGCCAAATAAACCTGTTCACCACATCAAGTTTCTCGTGAAAAGCTCAGAGCAGCACTGAGCGTCTTTGTAAATTGTCAACATTTCTTACTTTGCTGCACTTTTATTAAATGGGATCATTTAAAGTCATCATCTAAAGTCTAGCAGTGGTGCATGTGCCACTGTGACAAGAGTACAAAGTCATCTTTAAGCCCCCAAGGTCCAAGGACAACAGTTTGAAACATTCGTATATACAGCCATTAAAATATTACCTAGATCCACATGAAGAGAAATGGTATGCACACTTGAGAAGTGATGTTATAAAGCTACAGAGTATTACAATAACAAAGCCCCACAGACAATCGTATCTTATCGCGTCTTATATGCTTTTCCTGCCTTATCTCTTGAAAGTTTCACCAAGCTAGGCACCAACAGACTACGACAGTGAAGACAGAAAAAAAAAATCCTAATTAAAAAAATAGACCAAAATAAATCTTACACATAAAGACACTGTCATTTCTTAAATTATTGGTTTTTAGTGCCCTACATTTTACACCCAGTCAAAAACATCTGCCTTCGGTTGGTCGGTAAGGCTGCGTGACAGACCAGCCCCGTGTTAAACCTATGGTACTTCTAGACAACGTTATGTAAATTTACAGTATACAATTTTGGATTACCATGCAAGAATACTTTTTTTGTGTAACATTTAATAGCTCGATCTACATCCAGGAATAATTTACATAGAATGACAAAAGTTATTGGACCAGAGAGCGCAACGGGTAAATAACCATGGTGGTAAGTGCAGCCGGAGGAGATGAAGATGTGCGGGTGAGGTTTAGGTTAGGGGGTGGATGGGACAGGTGGAATGAAAGGGGAAGTGGGGTGGCAGGAGGGGAGGTGGGATCCAGAGGAGCGCCTGGGTAATTGGGGTGGTGGTCCAATTCTCCAAGGTCCAGATCAGCGGCACTCCCACACTTTTACTGTTTGATCTACACTCCCAGTGACCACGTAGGGAGCAGCCTTGTGGAAATCTGTGGAAGAAAACAACCCCATCAGAACAAAGCAAAAGGAGAAGACAGAACAGTGTATTATGAGGATGACTTAAGATTTAATTCAATTAGTGCACACATTTATCAGTGTTTTCACAGGCCAAAAATCTGCCAACCCGTCACCATCTAATATGATCTCAGAGAGAGCAGCGGGAGAGTAGATAAAAGACAAAAAACAAAAAAAAAGTAACAAAATACACAGAAGACTAAATAATTCATAGACAAGTTCTAGTTTGGTACCAGCTACCTAAGAATTTATCATCCAATTATGCTAACAAGCACATTTTGTGTGCCTTTGTCTCAAAACTCTGGATCAATACACACATCTTAGTGGTTCTTTCATTGGGAGCATCTGGTTTCCCAAGATGTTAAAATGTAAATGCAGCATTTTGGGTGCGAGTCAGGCCAAGAGCTTTTATTATCCATCATCCATCTGTCTTCAGCAAACGTGATTTGGAGATAACTCTTTTCTCTCATTTCTCCTGTCACTATGAAAAACATTAGTAAAAGCTACCACTATGTACTTTAGTGTAAATACAGACCAAAAAAACAACTTTTTTCCCCCCCTAACAACAAAGATACTTTGTCTTTTCCACAACAATCCAGAGTCCTTCTCATCAATAGCTCAAAGCTATGTCTCCTTTGGATGAAGCAGGACATAAGAGGACTGGATTTCAAACAGCTTGCCAAGGAAAAGTTGGCTGAAGAGCTCCTCAAGAGAGTTCTAGAGCCTTGATCTGCTGAAAGTCGCAGATACAAGGAGGGGGAAGTGGGAAAATCCTGGAGCACTTGTCTACTTCTTAAACCCCACCTGCGAACAACCCTCAGGACACTCAACATATTACTGGTGAAAAAGCTGGGCTTCTTTACAATCACTCAACCTTTTTCTACAGCAGATATCCATGAGCCTGGCACCACCATCCTCTGAGGGTAATACAGAGAATTTTTGTGCTCAAGACACAAACCGGCAGTGAAGCTTGTTTTTTGGGGGTGGGGGGTGGGGTGGGTTTTAGAACTGCTTACCCAGAGAGGTAACAAAGTGTTCGTGGGCACAAAGGGTTTTCATGCAGCGCTTGTTCTTGTAGTCCCAAATCCTTAAGGTCTTGTCATCTGCACAGGTCACAATAAACTTGCCTCCAGGGTGGAAGAGGACCCCACGCACCCAGTTGTCGTGGCCAACCTGATGATGAAGCAAAAATGTTTTCACTTCAGACATTTTATCTAAACGCTTTTAAAAAGTGTCTTTAAAGGCTGTTAGCCCGTGACTGTTCTCACCAGTGTCATAAGGCACATGCCAATGCTAACGTCCCACATCTTGATGGTTTTGTCTCTGGAGCCAGACAGTAGGAAGGGACCCGGCTTACCGCTCTTCTTTGTCTGTTTAGGCACAAAGAAGAAAATTATTATACATTTATCTAAATAAATATGTCTTTTAGACAAAAGTCTGTCACCCTTTTTTAAAGCAGAGTCAAAAGTTATTTTGATAATTAATAAGAATTTCGTTTTTAGGGAACTGCACTGTGGCTTTGTATCAATTCCTGTTTCACTAGAACAAAAATGTGCACTTTCAATTTGCTTGTCACCTGTCACCAGGGGTAAAGAGAGAAATGTTATTAATTAATCCATGAACTGTTACATTAACAACAGAGTACTGATGGAGGTGGTACAATAACAATGATATTTAGCAACTATGACTCACTGAACAAACATTACATTAATGTCTATAGTGTACAATATCTGAGCAGAAATCAGGCAATCAATGAACCAGAACATCACAAATAAAAGACCTGCGGTTGACTGTAAACCTTTTACGCTGCTGGCAACCTGTTTGAATGTTTCACTTCAGCTAAGAAACAACACTAAAATTAGCTTCTGTGTAATAGTTTTTAATCACACACGAGAATGGAACAAACCTCTGAGAGAGAAATTATTCAGAGGACATGAGGAGAGCATTTGTGTGACTCCACTTATATACTTAACACTTTTGCCAATTTAATAGTTGTGTATTCCTGTACACCTTATTCACATGGCTTTCAGTCTGAGTAGTGAGGTTTGAGAGTAAAGTTTGGGTTATATATCTATTTTAATGATGCCCTTTTTAAACTTACATAACTCTATTTTGGATATTTTGTTGATTATTTGATGTTTATCATCATGGGCACATTGGATGGTTAACCACACCTGTCATGAGCCTGATAACACTGTGGTACATAACTATAAATACGCCAAACTACTTTGGACCTACACACATTTTGGGGAAGTTACCAGAAGTCTGAGCAGTTCTTTACCTCAGAGCCTGTGGCATCTAGAATGGTGGGGTAGGCGCTCTCCGGTGCCCAGGAGATGCACTCCACCACATGTTCGTGCTCCCTCAGCTCAGCTTTGCACTCCTTGTTCGCCACAACCCACACACGCACTGTCTGGTCATTGGAGCAGCTGGCAATTAGTGTGCCATCCTGGTTTGGCCGCACCATACGGACCCACTCCCTGTGGCCTGTGAAGGTCTTTACACAGTAGCTAGTAGACAGAAGAT
Source organism: Ctenopoma kingsleyae (assembly GCA_032353495.1). Classification (NCBI taxonomy): domain Eukaryota; kingdom Metazoa; phylum Chordata; class Actinopteri; order Anabantiformes; family Anabantidae; genus Ctenopoma; species Ctenopoma kingsleyae. The sequence continues at coordinate 16,825,941 of JAUBNQ010000005.1, read as the reverse complement.
GAGAAGAGTTATCAACTTGCCAGAGCACATGAGATAAATAAAACACAATATCATTCTGAAAAATAAACAATGGTTTAAGGGCGTTTTTGAACTGAGCGTACCCAGTTGCCACCTCCCACATTTTTATGGTTTTGTCCCTTGAGGCAGAAACAATGTGATCTCCATTGGGCATGATGGCTACAGATGAAACATTGTGGTCATGTCCTGAAAACAACAAAACAAAAAACAAGAACTCAGCAATAGCCTAAGACCAGAGTAAAGCTGTCTGAGTAACAGAACCTCATGCAACATTTAAAGCTTGTATAAAATACGATATCATTTCAAACAGCAACAAGTGATCCCTTTAATCATTCCTCAAAATTCATCAACATTTAAAAAAAAAGAAAAAAGAGACAGCTTCAGTTGTAAATGGCAAAAACCGATGGGTTTGGTCGTAATTAGCCAATTAAATGACAAGCGAGGCAGCCAATTTGCTGGGGCTTACATTGTTCCACTGAGAATAAGAGATGCCTAATTACATAGACGTTGGGCCATATTTAAGCTGCTAAACAGATGAAGACAACAGTAAGTATATTCTAAAAGGCCAGCGTAAGTGTGGGTGTGTGTGTGTGTGTGTCTGTGCACATACACATGCCATCATGCTAAAATAATGGGTGGCAGCTACACAGAAAAGTGCTATCTGGTGCTGAAGAGGATAATTAACCTGCTGTCCAACTCTGCACTAATCTACTTCACCAGTTGGACACATGTTTTTAAAAGATGGGGGAAAAAAAAGGATGAGTGGAAAAAAGAGGGGAAGGGTTGAGTAGATGAATGAAGATGGTAAAAAGAGCAGTGGAGGAAAAATGATGTGAAACAAAGGAAGACACTGGACTCAGATCAATAGAAGGTTTAAAACGGTGATCTCCACATTTAAATGTTTTTCTGTATAATCTGGACACACTTCATCTGCTGGAAGAAATGTGCAAATAGCTTGCAAAAAAAAAAATTAAATAAAAATAAAAAAGATTGGCAGCCAGTGAAATGTGTTGCTCACTTGCAGAAATGGCAGAATCTACAACTTCAGCATAAATTTAAGAATACTGGAGCATTTTGTGTTCTCAAAGCAGGCTTAATTCACTGCTATTCATTCATGTCTGCTCAGGCTCAGTCAGACATAAATAGGCACTCCTAGTATAGTCATGAAGAGGAGAACTAAATGTGAAATGCTGAGGTGTCATATTGTTTGGTCTGCTGCTGGCAGGTTGGTAGGGGGTCTCCTCACATCCAACAGGGAGAAAAATGTTTGAATGCTGGTGGTCAAAATTAGCAAGGCCTGGGGGCCCATGCAAGCGATGCTGACATCATTTAGTAAGCAATTAGAGTGTAAAAGAGGGGCTGCATGCTTCAGTAATGGCAAGACCAACGGCACAGTAGATTCTTAGATAAGAAAAATACATTATTAAAGATCTGAGCCACCCAGACCATTTAAATGAGTATAAATTATTATATTTGGATCCAAGTGCCTGTAGGAATCCACTATGATAGGGTGTGGGAGTACTGTGGGTACTAAGACTGACAAGATTTGCTAAACAGTCCATTTGTAAGAGCTGGTTGTGAGCAGATTATACCCCATCAGCAGCATCGAATGTGATAACGAACAACATCTGCACACAGTCACAAGCTACATTTTAATATACAGTAGTGATGGAGACACTGTAACAGAGCAAATGGGAGCTGCTATATAAATTACTGCAAAAACAAACCACACAAAAATTCAGCACTGTGATATTTTTTAAAGAAATAAACTTAATTTGGTTTGACATTCTTACCATGCATGGTTCTGATGCACTCAAAGCCTTGGAAATCCCACAGCTTGATAGTCATGTCTGCAGAGCAAGATGCTAGCAGTTTGCCGGTCTGGTCAAATGAGATGTCCTGCACCGAATCTGTGTGACCTTTCAGTGTACGTTCAAAGTCTCCTGTCTCGTAGTCCCACACCTGATAAAGACAGCATATCCCCGTTACCTTTAGAGGAACTAATAAATGTTAATGGCAGTCACCTAACCACAGTTTGTGTATCAATTAGAAACACACTTTTCTGTTCATTTCAAACTGAATCCCTCTCCAAAGCCCAGGAAAGCCCCCACACGTCATCTGTGGCCCCATGTCCCCCCAGTTTCTCAGCTTAGCCGTTCAGCAGCCTAAACAAGCTAAGAAGACACTACCCAGCAAAGCTACACTAGTCCTAACAATAGCACATACTGATGACAGAAATATTAAAATTAATGAGCTCATGTAGAACTCTGTTTACAGATATCACAAATTCTTTGTACACCAAATTACATCCATGACGTATCAGGGTTACTAACGGCAAGGATGCATGTGCCAGGATGCTGATTAAGGTTACAGTGAGGCCTGATAAAAGCCAAGACACAGTTTATTGAGAAGAGTATGATGCTGCCAGTTAGAGTAAAGACAGAATATGTAGTGAGCAGTTGTAAGCCTGATTTTCTGAGAAAGCTATTGCATCTCTGGGTTTCCACCAGACAGACGGTTTGTCACAGAGGGCTAAATCCTCCTTGGTTCCTCTCGTGGGGTGGGGGACTTTAAGCAGACGGTGACAGGAGACCCCCACCCCCAATCCTTCTGCCTCCCCAAAAAGGAAGCTGCAGACAGTGCAGATGGTCACACGGTGCAAAGCGCACAGTGTTTATCCCAGAGAAGATCAAGAGAGTTAATGTGTTTGAAGGTACATGGGATTAAAAAGTGTACTTGGATTTGTCAATATTCAGCAGCAGCATCTGAACCATGCACTGTTCATTAACTACATGCAACTCTGTGCAACACAGCTGACAAGTTTTCACCGCCTCTTTCCAGGGCATTATTTTAAGGAAGTAGGTAGGATTCAAAAGTCTAACAGTAACACAAATACTCTTTATTTGTTCCATTTATGAAGTAAGCAGTAAGTAAGCTGACAGCTCAGCTCTCTGCCCCTGTTTAAATGAACCTAACCTCTGGTTAACATGTTATAGTGAGCAGGGCTCTGTGCTCAGGACATGCTGATTAACAAAGCGAAAGGTTAAAGTTGAGCTCAGGGTAACATGTTGCCATGCAAAGATCTGCTACGTTAACAGAGGCAACAGGACAAGAGAAAGGATGGAGAGGGTCCAGGCTAGAGACCAGAAACTCTAGCAAAGCAAGGAACAACACAAACAAGAAGAAAGAGACGTCTTGTGTAAGAAAAGACAATGTTTTGGTTACAGAGAACAAAAAAAGCCTGTGACACTTAAGTGCAAGGAAATATCCCAAAATACTGAACTACTGCTATAAAGTTAATTACTCTAGGGCTGTAACTAATGATTTTCCAATTATCAATGTCAATTATTGCCAATTAAGTTCCTGAGTAATTAATTGAACATTTGGTCTATTACAAACAAAATGTAAGGCACATACATCTTACTGGTGATGGACCAAAAGGTAAATTAAAAGACATGAGATGTGCACAAAGGTCGCAGCAAATTTAATTAGACAAAGCCATGTTCTGATCTAGCAAAGGTCATTGTCAGACACCATCAGAGACATCACAAGGAGTTTGAAGAAAAATGCCTATCATAGTTTACAAAAGCTCAAGGTGACATCTTCTAAGACACTTAGGGCCCTATGATTTGTGCAATGCGGACAGAATTGCGGAGTTCAACACATAAAATGGAATCCAGTGTTAAATGTGGTCAGCTATGGGGAAGAGACCTGCTGAAAGACCAAAGTCTGACCACTAACAGTCAAAGACTCACATCAGAAACAGAGACAAGCAAACTAGCGCGAGCTGCTCGCTCCAGCAGTCTTGGTCCAAATCTTGGTCAAACAAGCAAATAAGCTGAAACAAGACGTCACGTCACTTGGTACCGATGTTTATGTATTTGCTACATTTTTTATGTTGCTTTCAAATGTGAAGCATTTTTATTTTACAAAAGGAATTTATTCTACTCTTTATTCTAATGTGAAATACATAAGGTTCTTTGTTTTGCATGCAAAAATGAATGTTTACAGGTAAATGTTGAACTGTATTACCGAAGCAGTAAATGTTCTGTGTTGAAGTTGAATAAGAGATTTTTTCCTATTGCATTGTTCTTTTTTTCCATCCTCTCCATAATCAGACACTTTTAGGTGAATAAATATGATTATAACATAAAACATGGAATTCAGAAGAATAAAAATTGAAAAAAGGGAATTTAGGATAAAATAAAACAGATTTCACGGGGCCCTAGATACTCAATTTACTATGACAATACGGAGGCACTGGAACTAACTGTTCGGTATATTTGAAAAATGACACCAATTACAGAAGCCTAATAGATAAATGTTAGGTCGATCAACATATAAAAAAAATGTTGTTGTTTCCCCTGTAGACTGCCCCTAACCTAGGACTTCTGTGTCATCCAAAAATTACATTGGCAGGATGGATTCACGACTTAAACAATAACAATAAAATACACATCAATCCTCCAAACAAAAATTCTACCATGTCAGGCTAAATGAATGAATGAATGAATGAATGAATACCAAAGAACCAGTTCTGTGATTATTAGAAACACGTGAAGGAGCTCCTCAGTGACAAGAGGACAAGGTCTAGTCCCCCAGTTAAAAATTTAACAGAGCTGTTCAGGAAGAGAAAAGTAGGACGCAGGGGGAGTCAGGCCAGGCCACAGAGAGATGATGCATCCAGGAAAGAAGGGCTGAATTGATGGAGAGTAGTCATGGAGGAGCAGCTGATGCTTTAAGTGGAAGATAAATGAGGCAGAATGGTGGGTGAGGTTGCAGAGAGAGAGGGAGGGTGGAGAAGGGCTGGAAAAGGAAGATGCCAAAACAGAGAGAGAGGGATCCCTGCTGTGTGGGAGTAACCAAGGAGATGTACATGTGTCTCTTACTGTCTCATGAATAAAATATACAGAACAAATAGCTCAACAGAATATTGGCATTATGCAGTGAAGCAAGAGAGACACTGCTGCAGAAATAGATCAGAGGAGTTTATATATGGAATCTAGGGGTACATAGATGACAGAGAGGAAGATACTTCTGTAACCCAGGGCGTGTTTAGGAAAAGGAGTAAGAGCTGGAGGAAATAATGAAGAGTGAGGTATAACTGACTGAGTAGTAGAGAGTGAGCTGACACAAATATATTTTTCTTTATTGCCTAATCACTGGCAAACCCATGTTAATTTGTTTATTTCGATGCTTCATTTGAGCTGTTACATGTGCACAGTGAAAAATATCCTAAAACATGGCAGATAATGGCGTTTTCACACAGGACATGGCATGAAAACCCTGAAAAACTGCTGAAACACCATTTCAAATAAAAGAGATCAAGAATATTAGTTCCACAAGCCCATTTGAGCATAACCTCTGCAACAAATCTATCATCAAACTCCCATTTCCACCATCCAGCTCAGTTCACTGACCTTTATTGTTGCGTCTTCAGAAGCCGACACCATGACACTGAAGACTGGGTGGAAGATGACACGGGTGACCGGACTGCGGTGGCCACTCAGGGCGTACCTTTCTGGTGGGCGTGGGATCCACTCTTTGGGGTCACGCTTCTGACTTACAGGCCCACCCAGGGTGATCTCCTCTTTAGCTTCATTCAGTTTGGATTCAAGTTCCATCACCTGCCCAGAGTTTACAGGTACCACTTATAGTGCAAATATAGAAAGTGAGATATATAAAAATACCTATAGAATTACATTAAGGGAATCTATAGACTCAAACATAAGTTTTTAATGTGTTGGAGTGTGTTTTGTAAACAAAATAATGCCTGGGTTAATGTTTTCCTTTGTAGAGTTTCTTTTAGTCTTGCGGTCGATGTAGCAGTAATGTCACGAACCATTCACAAGACTACAACCCCAACAAGCATTCTTTGATGAGGAAAAAGCCCCACAAACCTTCTTTTGTAATCTGATGACTGAGGTCCATTTTTTTTCCAAAAGGCCAGCGTACTTCTTATCCAGTTCGTCATTCTGTGGAGAAAGGAAGAAAGCCAATCAATGTGGTGGGCTCAGCATAATCAGTGAGGCCTGTGGGAGGTGGGCCAGCTGGGGGGACATGCTAAGGTCTTTGGCTATAGTAATAAAGAACAGGGAATTATTTACACACCCCTCACAGGGCCAACACTCACAACCTACTGTACAACAGACACACACACCCTAGTCCTAATCCTCCTCACACAAGCTAATCTCTGGCAGACAAGAAAGGCTTAGGCAGTTTACAGCCACACACCCGCTACTGGAGGCAGCAGTGGAAGTTAACCTGTGGCAGTCCTGGCAGATAGAAGCCCGATTCCACCTGAAGGCTAATACCATGAGCTGGACGCTACCCTTTTACGTAACGGGCTTCATGGCACACAGAGTCCGTTTCTTACTGCCAACAAACAAACAAAACAACGTGCTGGCATGTTCTGTTCGTTGCTACAAACAAACTCACTAAAACAAAAACAAACCTGGAGCTAACTTTTTATTTGTTGCTGTAGCTGCAGTGATTAGTGAATGAGTTAATTGATGAAAAAAACTGCTATTCTAATTATTTTGATGATCATGTAATCATTTTTGTCATTTTACAAGCAAAATCAGATGGTTCCAGCTTCTCATATATGATAATTTGCTACTTTCTTGGTCTTACATTACAATAAATTTTATTATTATATGCTTGAGCTGCAGGACACTTTTGACATTTTTGATATTTTCTAAACCAAGTGATTAGCCCACTACATGAGACAATAATTTGCAGATTGATCAATAATGAAATTGTTAATTACAGCCCTAATCCCATGGTATTTAACCATACAAGACAAAGAAAAAATGGATTCTGGGCATTTAGTTTTTGATTTGATTGATTGGTTCAAATTGTTGCAGATCAATTCTCTAAAACCAGGTGTTATTTAAGGTCTACATTGTTTATTTCATTTGTTCAACAGTACTAAAACAACTTAACTAAAACATTTTAAGTGTTTAAGGACTTTCGAATTCAAATAACATTATACACCCACAATACAACAGTTATGGGTGGCACTGTTTGTATATCCATGCCTGAGGCTGTTATTAACTATCAAAGCATTAAATACCCACACTGACAAGGAGCCATAAGTGTCAGTGAGGGAGAAAATTAGCGTTGCGCTCCAATTTCACAGCTAGCTCCTCAACCTTGGCTAGAAACAAAGCAGACATCCTAGAGGTGTGGAGAGCTGCAGGCAACACCAATGCCTATATTTAACACTTCTCAATGACAAGAGGTGATTCCTCAGCTTAACAAGAAAGGAGGTGAGGTGTATCAAAAGACATGAACTAAGACAGAGAAAGAGAGAGAGAGAAGGGAACCAAGTTTGGACAAAATCATCTACTCTGCCATCTGCCCGAACACCCATTATACAAACACACACACAAAGTGATAAGTGCCAGACTTCACTGCAACCTGCCAGTCTGTTGGCACAGGGTAATATACATGTTCATATGTTTGCATGCAGGTGTGCACGTTTTCTTTCACAAAGCAAGATAAAACTAGAGCATGACTTCTATTCATTACCCCTACTATGAAAACCTGCTATTGAACGTCATCTTACATAGCATTAACCTAAAAGCCTCATAATCAAATAGCCATCAAACAACCGAATTAAAAAGCATTTAATTCACTCTGAACAAAATAACAGAAATATAAATAACAATTTAGCAATAATAACATTTTGCCACTAAAAATAAATAAAACACACACACACACCTTGGCAGCGTAGTACTGCCAGGGTACACTAATACCCAACATGGTGCACCTATCCCTCCATGCCATTCATCTATTATTCAACCTTCTTCCATAGGGCTGCCACAGAAAAAAACGTCTGGAGCAAATGAACAAAGACACAGAGAAGGGGGTGAGGTGTCACGTGAAGAGAATGCGAAAGAATAGGCCCTATAGAGAAGTGAGAGAGTGAGATGAAAAAGACTCAAATGAAAAAGGTTTGATGTGAACCAGTTATAACATGACAGGAGTTAACATGACGCCAATGAGCACTGCAGCTCATTGTGCACTGTGCAGGACTACAGATGCAGGAAACAGACATGTTTGATGATCCTGCACATTACTAAACTATTTAACTGTTAAATACATTGAACTAAGAAAATAAATTGTTTGCAGTGTGATTTATGTGACGCAAGTCATTTTATGTTTATTTTATTTACAGAGCCCGTGATACTACTTACAGTAGTTGCATTGTAATTTTAAAAACTTATGTTCATGTTTGACCAAGAATTTAACTAACTACTAACAGTATTTCTTCATGTCTTACATGTCTATGCCACAATAAAGAACTAATTATATATCACAGTGGGATATTGGACATGCAATATTTGTGGATAAAAGCTTTTTTCACAATTAGTTAGCAGGAGCATGTACCATAGACCCCCTAATCAGACAGAACACCATAATTGGGTGCAGGTGCTCCCGGTCACACTCGTGAACATGTTGACTAAGAGGAGAAATAAAGTGAAAATCAAGGCATATTGTTTGTATAAATTGGTCTGATTCGCTGTGCGGATGTGTGTGTCCACCCTTAATCTACTCACATTATCTAATTCCGCCTCCTTCTTGAAAGTGGAATATGCCTCTTCATATCCATTGGAACGTAGATAATCGGCTATCGCTCGATTTCTGAAACAGACAAAGAGGACCCGTAATTAGTTCTCCCGATCAACAGACAAGATAGTGGTTAAAGTGCCACGAGAAACGAGGCAAGCACTGGAGCTGCATTCAGCACTGTAAAACAAAGACAGAAAATGAGCATGTTCAGGGGATGTGTCAGACAGAGATTTAAAATTTAAACACATTTCACAAATTCAGACTATGTTATCATATAATTTTTTTTCTACAATAAAAATGCTTTGCACACCATAGCTTCACCAGTACCAATACAGACAGACAGTGTGGTGCTCTCTCACACACATATACACACCCCTCACTGCCCATTTGGCACAAATTGAGAACACATCTGTCTGGCTTCTATAATGAGCTCTTGTTGCTGTGGGCAAATAATGGGAAAGGATGACTCCCCATGGTGTAGATATGGGGAAAACGAGAGTCAGTGCACATCCTACCATCACCTGCATTCACACAGAGAAAGACAGAAGCAGGATAATCCCTGAACTCAATATGCTTCTGGCTACCGATATTTTTTACTCCAGTTCATCTCATTTTCAGGCTTAAGTCTGCAGACAAACACAAGCAGACATTCAAAGACAACAGACCATTCAGACAGCTGACACAAAGATGGTGAGGAAGGCAGCAGTGGTGTGCAACTAACCCACTATTTGTAATATATGGAAAGAGTCCAGATGGGATGAACAGAAGATTAAACATGCAGAGCTGAAAGCAAAGAGAGAGGAGACTAACTTCATTCTTTCTGCTTCCTACTGTAAAATCCACACATAGCTAACATGTAAACATGTAAAGACAAACATACACAGTAATGTCTCACTATACTTGTGAAGACACTCATTGACATAATGCCTTTCCTAGCCCCTTATCCTAACGAAAAACTAATTCTAACTAACCCTAAAACCTGGTCCTAACCCCCAAAATGCTCTTTGAAGTTGTGACGACTGGCTAAAATGTCCTCACAACAACAGTATTTATCCAACATTTATCCACACAAGGAAATAAAGACACAGACACACACACACACACAACCTGTCTAGTTTACAACTACAGCCTCAGCAGCAGTTCAATTTACCAAGAGTTATTAATGAGGTTCAGCTCTGTTGGTCTCAATGGTTCAGTCTTATTTTCCATCCAATTAGTCTCACGAGCATGCAGAAAAGGAACTATTTATTTGTGGTTTTAGACTTTTTTTAACCAAGATGTTTCATTACACAGATCATGATGCACTCTTTTTAAATAAGTAAGTCAATACTATCAACACTATTACCAGATATAAATGTTAAGTCTTTTTATTGTTTTCTCATTGCAGATAATTATGTTGTTCCAAGTGATTCCTAGAAAATAATGTATGTATGTATGTATGTATGTATGTATGTATGTATGTATGTATGTATGTATGTATGTATGTATGTATGTATGTA
>JAUBNQ010000005.1:16802608-16815747 GCA_032353495.1 Ctenopoma kingsleyae | reverse complement strand
TATGTATGTATGTATGTATGTATGTATGTATGTATGTATGTATGTATGTATGTATGTATGTATGTATGTATGTATGTGTACACACACACACACACACACTTCTGGCAACAATTCAACATTCTGATTTATCTAAAGACAAATGCTGGCATGCCATATCAGCTACTGTTTAAACCTACCTTAAAATCATACACTGAAGTAGACGGCACACAGGTATTTGTGCCAGTGCAGCTTTCACAGCACACATATGAAAAACAAATAGCCAAGAATAATTAGTCCAGAAACTACTAAAGAAATCATACTGCTCCCAAGCATATGACCATATAGAGGGTAGTTATTTGTTTGTTAACATGTCATCTTCTACATGTTTTCAGATGTAGACTATTATATGGCTGTTAAAAATCTTGAAATAAAGTTAGATCTTAAATGGAAACTACGATTAATGATTTTAGACTATTCACAAGGAGTACTGTTGTGAAAACAATATAAGTCAGTCCATGGTTCTGTAGTTTGGACTAAAAGTCTTTATTTCAACCTGTCCCTGTGAATCCTCCTGCTTTATCAAAGTGCAACAATAAGTATCTGGATCTTAGCCCTGCAGTCTTAAAATACAGGAGCATTAGCTACAGAACACAAACTAGACTGAACTCAAATGTCTGATAAAAAAACATTTTTTCCTCTAACAACTGAACATGTCCATAATTCCAGCCCTCCCGTGTTTGTACAGAGCAAATCTCACCATTAATGCCAGGAGAAGCCAGACAAGCTGTCAGGCAGCAGTACTTTGAGGTGCCAATAAGAAGAAGGCGGGGTACAATCTGTCAGCCCAGCCTGTGCCCCCTGCACCTTCTCGGTCAGTGCTGAACACTGAAACCCCCTTCTCCCTTTGCCCACCTGAGCCCACCCCATGACAACAGGAGCAGACCTTATAAAAACTCAAGGTTAGCAGGAGTTTATCTACTCCTCTGACAGCCAGCCTGCCACAAGTCTACTGAACTAGCAGGGGGGCTGAGGTGTGCTAGCATGTCTGAGAAAATGTATAAGCAACAAGAATAGGTGAAGCACAGAGAAGCTTTGATGTGGTGTGGGTGTGTCAGGAGCAGGTGTTATAACAGACTGTCAGACTATCGGAAGGGCAACCTGGCTCTCAGCAACACCTACATGCTCCAAAGTTTTAAATGTCAGCACTAAAATGATGATGGAAATTAAAAATATGCCTAAATTTCTGGTCTTCTGTGGTCTTTCTGTCTTTTTTTTTGTCATATAGCACTGTATACTGATTATCTGTGGGTTTATACTGTTGCTTAAATAAATCTAAGCATTAGGTAGGTATATTTCACAATTTTCTGACATTTTACAGACCAAACTAATCAATGACTCAAGAAAATTGATTCATTAATAATAAAAAAAACTGTTAATTTGCTAAAGACAGCACAGCAACATATACAAATTCAAGGCTACATATAAAAACCAGTTTCTGCTGGAATCATACAACATCAAATATATGTATGCAAGTGTAGCTAAGCATCAGTTGCCAATATTGTGAGAGTGGACATCTCTCAATAAGCCTTGGTGCAGAAAGAAGACATCAATACAGAGGCTCCATCTATACCTTGACCCCAACTTCACTCTGGATGTGCGAAACAAAACAAAATATACGCATGACACTGTCAACATGTAGAGTCTCAAACCTGTGAGGAAGACAGAAAGAAAAGTGGGGAAAAAAAGGGAGATGTGTAATAATGTCGACAGAAGGAGAGCAAACTGGCTGGTCTCCATGGTTACCAGCAGCCCACAGCTAGATGACGTGATGGCGAGATAGCAAGAAAGAGTGCAGAGAGACGAAATGGACAGACAGGACAGATAATAAAAGGGGAAAAGAACAATAGAAAGTCTGGAAGCCTGGAAGCCTGTTCTGTAGATACACACTTGGTCTGCTTCAATGAGAGCCAATGTTTTATCCTTTAAGAAGAGCATGACTTAAAGCCATGCTAATCATCAAAAACTGCAACATTGTCTGACAAGTGAGAGTAATGCTAGCCTGTGTGAGCCCCCACATGGGGGAATACTTAGGTTAGTTAGACGTCTGCAGCACTGCTCTCTCATGTACTATGAACCTCTAATGGAGCGACACAAAGAGATGTGGACAAGACCAAGAAGAAATGCATGACTTCATCCTTATGAGAATAGTGGTGAGTCAGACGTACAGCCTGTCTGTCACTGACAGCACATCCTCCCAGTTCCTGCTCCATGACCATACACTTCACATCATTGTGGAGATGAGCAACACTTACTCACGGAGCCTCCACCTACTGACAGACCTCACTACATTCAGTGACAGAAATGTAATAAGGACTAAAAATGTAATAACTAAAATAACTTGTAATTAAACTAGTAATTATTCAAGAGCTTGGTGTAAAAAATTTGAAATGACAGTTAAATGCAGCAAATGCCCAGCTTGCCATGGCTGAAATTGTTGTTGCAGAGATCTCAATTTCTTGCTAGCGTCATACATTTAAATGCCCAATAAATACAGTTTTAATGACTAGCAGAACATTGAAATTAATAAACTAGCAAACACCCTGTTGTGAATGTACATATCACGGCACCGTTAACTAGGGACACATTGGGAAAACAGCACAGGATTGTAGACAGCACTCAGCTCAGCTACAGATAGACTCTAAAAGCTTTAATAAATCTGAGAGGAAGAATTTTTTTTGCTTGTCCAGCATTATCATGGTCACTGGCCAGTGCCATTTATCTGTCTAAGGGAACAGCCCTTACGAACCAGAATTTCTAGATCAGACGATGTATGGACATGTTTAATCTTTCCCAACTGTTGATTAATGTTTCATTAGACGTAGCTGAGGCATACAGTTTGAAAGATATAGGCTGAAGATTTTCCTGGTGGTACTGGTTAAGCTCCAAAAAAACAGAGGTTTTACCACTGTCTGAGTTAATAACTGCTGTCAAAACCGCAAAGGACACCATCAGCTTAAAATAAGTCAAACAACTAATGTAACATTTATTTCGTCATCATCTGGAAGTAAAGACTGTGCTAACTTGACTTAGTGTGGGACTTCCTATCAGAACTAAAATATAACTAAGCAATTTTACCCCAGTATTTCTAGGTTTCTTTCATGTTTGACATGTGCACAGAGGCAACACTCCCATGTCTTTCATTTCTCCCTTTCAAGTCATACTAACAAAAGATATGCAATTTACCCAACGCACACGTGTTTGGAGTTGATGGAAAGCCTAAAAACCAGTGAGGTGAGTGAAGTTTGAAAACTGAAAACTGCCTTTGCTACTTCCCAATTAAACAAAGGAGCTGACGTGCAAATTAACAGTAGGAGAAATACCAGAGAGACAACAAGTACCACAGGACTCATCAAATGTCCAGGACAGGATGTCACACATAAACACACCCTACAAAAAACATACAGAAAATAACCTCTGAACAAAAGTTTAATGAAGTACGATCAAAGTGAAGGCCAAGACAAGCAAAGAGCTAGTCAGAGTACTGGCCAGCTGATAATTTCAAGGAGAACTCATCAAAAAACATCCCACAAAAATCATTTGACATAATTGTCCAGTTACAGTTCGATCTCCATGAAAATGGTAACCAATCAATTTAACAAAGCGTCTTTGTTAGTGAGGCATGCAGCACATTACCTGAAGGCGATGAGGACCTTGATTAACCAGGCATTTAATCCACCATGTTTCAAAAAGAAAAAATTAAAGTGAAAAGGTTGTCTAATCTATAAAACTTTCTACCCTTTAACTTTAAATCATCACAAAGCCTCTTAGAAGGTTGATTACCAAACTGCAGTTAATTTCAATGTGAACAGGTAGGCTGTAGAGGGAACAAAGACTTCCATATACAGTTAGGAGTAGAGCAGTGGGGATCAACCCTTAAGCCAGGAGAAATCTTCAAAGGGGGATCTCTTTCTCACTGTGATAGACAGAAGAGAAACGAGTCCATTCCTGCAGACTTAATCCAACAGCAACCATTCTGCATTATGAACACTGTGCATATGTAGTGTTTCAGATCAAAAAGCAGCATGGGCCTGCAGAACCAGCTGTCTGGACAAGACAAAGTCATCACAATTTCTTTCTATAATGGGTGTGTAGCATGCACACATTTTCTTTCACATGGTGATGATGGAGCTTTATTTGACTGAGCCTATGGCAGAGCTTTAACAAGTGGAGTGTACGTTCTTAAATCCCACAAGGTTGTGTATAATTCAAGCTTGGATAAACAAAGGATAACAAGGGTGGATAGAGCACAGATGTGAGACTGGGCTTCCCATCTCACACATAAAGGTGAAATAAAATTGAATCTTCTAAAGCATAAGCTGAATGGCCAATCCTTTTATTATATCTGGTTGTCTGGTAATGCTATTTGAGGCACTGCTGCCAATGACAATGACTCCTTTTGACATGATATCTAGAACTGAAACCATTAGCCAATCCACAGACAGAAATTATCTCTGACTATTCTTATAAAATCCTTTCTTAAGCAAAGAAAACATGAAGAGTTTTCACAGTACCATCACATAGGGCAAACAAAAACAACACATCCTGACATTTCATAAGCTGTACAACTAGATATTTTACCTCAATAATTACAGTAAAACTAGATTAGAAAAATAGCTGCAGATTCATTTTCAGCCTACTGACTGATTAATGTATTGGCTAATCACTGCAGCTCTATAATGAAAGCACATTTCACTTGAAAAGTAATCAGAAAACCAGTGGTTGCCATGTAAAACAAGAATAAATCTCTACTGACACACAACTCGTGCAATATTTCCAGGTATATACACATCCATTAGGCTGCTTTAAACAGTAGGGGGATGGAGAGTGACTGATAATGGGTTTTTGGGTGCAGAAGACAGACACCGTTACCATGGCCGTTGCTGTGTGTGTTAGTCCCGAGGCAAAAATCAGATCAGTTTTGCTGATAGACCCCCTGCAGAGTTGCTCGCCCATGTTCAGTACACCAAGAACAAATACAGAGGCTCAGGGAGAGAACATACGTGCGATACAAAGATACAAGGTGTTTGCATGTGAAATTCTCCTTTCAGGAGGCAACGGTCCCAACCAATCATTCAACTGCTACCACACATCAATGACAACCATTTGAAATATTGCATCTACGGCACTTTGAATAAATGCAGTCACTGGAATTTATAAAAAGAATAGAAGCCTTAGTCTCAACAAATCTAAATGAACAACTGATTTAAAAAGATGCCACGTCAATACTAATGACTGTATTTGCTTTCCCAGCTACATTTTACTCACAAGAATAACCAGTTTTTTTTGGTGCGGGGAGTTATAGAGAAACTCAAATTAACTGTAATGGGGAAAATTGTGTTTGGTTTATGTACATCAGCCATTCATTTAATAATGGAACCAGGACAATAGATACTTATTAACTTTCTGTACTTTACCTATGTAACATGCTTGAATTTGTGGGGAAATCCATCATCTTTGTGTGGAAAATTATTAACCTCCCTTTGCATCAAGTGCAACCACTTTAAGTTTTATCACTTTCAGAGTCTAGTATTACTTCCTCCATTTTTCCTTCATAGCGCTATTCAACTTTGCCCTGATCTGGACCGCTGGGACATGAGAATACTATATCCCAGGGACTTACTACAAAATATTTGTTCCAGGACTCAGGTGGAGGAAAAGAAGCGTCTTCATACTGTTGTTTTTATTGACTTTTGTTTAAGTCACCTCGATGACCTTTCAGTGGCAGAAGTCTTGACATTAATCTATTATGTAATCACAGCCTGGAGATGATAAAAAAAAAGATCACATGAACCCTCTTGTAGCCTAAGACAAGACTGAGGGAATTTTCTTTGTAAAGCAGAGAGAAAGTACAAAAGCAAATTCTCCATCTGCACACTGGCGCCTCCAGGTCTTTCAGGGGAGCAGATAGTTATCTATTATATCTATTTTTACTACACGCCAGCAGGGACAAGTCCGCTGACCCTGGAAGGAAACACAAATATGCTTTTCATTGGCTAAGCTTATAAAAATAGAGTTGTTGTGAAGATGCTGCGCAATAACAGCATCTGACTGTGGTGCTGACAAAACAGCAGCAGTTTAGGGGACAAAGGAGATTTCTCTTTTTAGAAAATGTTCTTCTACTCCAATGTAATAAACTATTATGGTCTTTCTCTCTGATGTTAAAAAACAGTTCTAATTTATTTCACAGTAAACTTAGGGTAGATTCAGCAGTTTCCCTGTAGGTATCTGATCACTTCTGACAGCTTAAAAACATCCAAGAGTATGCCTGATTGCAATGGAAACAAAATATATTTATTATCCAATGATAAATGAGGCTACGCCAAAGAAAGCAGGAAGCCCAAAGAAAAATTAGCATGAACAGTAAAGTCAGCCAGTTACTCTTCCCCTTAACACTCTGTTATTTTGCCTCATTTAAAAATTGGCTTCCAAGCTGACCTCCCAAAATTATCCTGCCAGTCAGCAAACAGGATCTTAGGGTCACTTTATAGCTGACAAACTCGATGAGAGCACCAACTGAGCCAAATGACATCTCCAACCGGTAGGACGCAACACATACTTGACTGTGGCTCAAGAGGTCCCACACCAGCTTCCTGTAAGCTGTGGGGCCAGAGGCTTGAGCAACAGAGGAGAAAAGAGGGGAATAGAAGGGGGTCCTGGCAGCTTCCTCTGAATAACAAAGAGCATGAAAGACTAGCATTCCAGTGGACCTCTCCATACCAACAGACCCTTCCCACAGTGCTAATCTAGAAACACTGGTAGGAATGTTAAGAGCCTTGTCATGTGACTGTTGATACGCTTCTCAATGACAGTGCAAGACAAGGAGAAAATACCAAACATGATCATCATGTCATTTCAATTTAGAAGTGACTATCTCCATCATATCCTTTTTTAAAATATTTGTTTTTAATATTATTTAAGTGAAGGGGAATTCTTAAGGACTAAAACTGCAGCAAAATCATTTTATCTCCTCCCCTCATGACCTTGTATTTCACATTGAGCTGCCTTAACTTTTTATCCCCTGCCTCAGGGGTTAATTACCAAGTGCACAGACTCAGCAGGGCCAAATTACAGTTTCCCCAATAATCACAGTCTCTCTCAATGTTAATGTTTGATTAATATATACTATACGGCACAGGTGCAGATACTACTTTGTCTATATGCTGTTTCTGCGCTTGTGCCAGATGAGTTGTAGGCAGATTTCAGACATCTTAGGCTCATCGTTACCTAGTAGTACCATAGTAGAACACAGTCCATGAAGCTTGATGCATCATGTTAGATCCTTTTGTTTTCTTGCATGTCTTTTAGGGCAAAGGTAAGAGTTTAAGCTTCTCCTAAGGGCACAAAAGGGCAAATTGTGAATATAAACATCTTTAGGGGTCGGGAGGATCAATACAGTTGTGCTGAAAGATCTCAGGGGAGCTCAGAACCTTTAACCAGTCAATGATTCTTCTTAAGGGTTAGTGAAGGAAAAAAAAACCCAAATTTAACCAGTTGCCCAATTCAATAGTAATTACCTCGAAGCAAATAGCTTGACTACTGTCACAAAAAGAACAATAGTAACATGTGCCTATTGTTCAGAGTGGAGAATCTCTTAAGGCCAACACACACTGGCAGCGGCACAGCACGTCAATTGACGCCCCTAATGCACACTGGCCGCGGCGAGAATTTTTCCAAATCACTAGTTTGTGTAATATTTCCACTCTACAGAAGAGTGATAAGCTGATATTAAGGAAATTAAACCATGTATTTATACTCTTTTAGTACATTTTCCTCGTTATTAATTCCTAACATTAAATAACATATATTATACACTCTGTCCTTGTTATTAACATCTCATGCAAAATAAGAGGAAGCCTCAAAGCCTCCTTCATATAAATATAAATACAGTCAAGCCTTATCTGCACACAGGATAACATCTGAACATCAACCTTTCTCCGCATTTGACAATTTTGCAACAGTTTTGCTCATTTGGCCCCTGCAATAAATTAGAGTCAGAAAATGCCTGTTGCAAGGTGTCAGCAAAAAAACAATCACTTAACAGTTACTCATATTCTGATAAAACATGATTATCACAGGTAATTCAGGTAAAGTCATTCTCAACTTGCACTGGCATCCTTACTATTTAAGGTGCTTACCACATTTTGCAATATCCTCAGCTCATGTCTGGCAGGAGGTGTTTGTTGCATGACATTCCCCATATCTTCCCACTGTCAGCTTTCACATAAAAGGCATAAAATTCCCTGAAATATCAAGAACGTGTGACTGTAGTTGAGGTTTGATCTCTGGGATGGATATTTCTCACCATTTTAAACTATTTACTTAATTAAGAGAAAATAATTTTGCTATTTTGGTCACAGTTCAGTTATCAGAATTGTAATTAGACCGAACAGCAAACTAAGAAAATAATCAATAAACAATAATGAAACATCTTCAAAGTGTTTCTGAATAAAGAGCCTAACCGTATTAATTCCTCTGAAGTTGCACAGCAACACCTGAAGAATGTGGCTCTACTGGTGAGCTGAGCAGGTGTCACTGTGTGTGGGTGCAAAAAAGTGAAGGTGAAACATTATGCAACAGAGCAACTGTGGTGTCTGTACATTTTGAATCTCGGCCATGTTGTGAAAGGTGTGTTGGCCACTTACAGTTCATCTCGTTGCCGTTGTGACAGCACCATGGTGAAGGGGCAGCGTGGGTGGGGCTGGGAGGGATCAGTCAGTAGAAGGTGAATCTTGTGCAGCTGCTGCGCTCTCCTCAGTCAGGAGATGAGCTGTGCTGATCCAAGCAACACGGGCGAGGACGAGCCGCGTACTCCAGTGGTGGGTGGTTGGTTTTGTCCAGAAAAAGACTCAGACGGAGAGGAGGGGAATGCAGGAATCTGCCCCCCAGCTGGCTGAGTCCAGGGACAAGAGAAGTGGAGAGCCTGCAGACCAGTCACCAGCTAAGTCTACACTGCATCTGGAGAGGAGGCAGAGGAAAGGCCAGCATTAGATATGCATGACAAGCAGACAACATGAATAGTGGGTGGGGTTGGAAATGTCTGTAGACCAGAGAAGAACTGCTTCAATGTCTGCACCAGTTTATAAACAGATAAAATGGCTGAAGAAATAACAATGGAAAAAAACACAAGCACAAAAGACCACATTATTTTCAACACAAAGAGGATGTGCCTCCCAAACCAAGACTTTGACAGTGAACACTGTCCAGCTAATAAAAAACACCATAAACCTATCTGTGAGACATTTCATAAAAACACACCTCCTTTCCATGAAGCACTTCTTCATTTTCTATTCAAGCCTACTCCTGCTATCTACATTCATAATCCATCTCTCCTGTCACCAGTTGGGTGTGAGCACTCTGTCTGCTCTTGCAGCAAATTCCTCTGTCCGTGTGCATACAAGAGCTGACCCACATTCTCCAAGCAACAGACTTCTTTTCCCAGGTTGCCACCAGAAAAAAAAAAAAAAAAACAGGACACAGCCAAGTGGACTTGAGGAAGGAGTGTAACTTGTCAAATTTCATGACCCCATCGCCTTATTATGAGACCTCTTCAAGAGCTGCCTGGTCAAGCTGATGCTATGATAAGAATCACTTTGACTGTTTGTGTCAGTAAAAACTTTATTAGTGCTATGGTGAAAGATAATCTGAAGAGTGGAGTATTGATGTGAGAAATAATAAATGTAGTCTTTAAAATCACTATACCAAAGCAGGCAGCTGCTAGAATACTAACTGTGAGTGACAAAAAGCCTCTTAGTCTACTGGGACCAGCCTGTCTAAATCTCTGCCAGACTAGTATACAAAGGTACAAACAAAGCCAATTTAAATCCTTCTGCAGACATGCAACAAATTGACAAAACTACAAAGCTTGGACCGTCGGACACAGGACGTCAAACAGGAGACACTTGTGCTATATTTGCTGCACAAATAAGGCCTGGGAGGGTAGTGAAGGAAACAGTCAGAAGTCTAGAGTAGGCACGAGGACTGGAAACACCTCAGGAAGCAGTGATGGAGGAAAATTCCCAAACACAATTCTTAATTTCAGCTGATAAGGCAGAAGTGACACTACAACAAGTGAAAATTACTCAGTTTACTTGTACTTTTGTTTGCACAAAAAGAGCAAAGCAACATATAGATTCAAAACACAAAAGCTGCAGATTTACTGGGCACACAGTGTCCATTTGATTGAATTAATCAAGTAAAATCGTGGACACTGTGTGACATTGAAAGAAACTGTTCAACAGAAAGCAACAGAACGCAAAAGCTAACCTCTGGACACTGATGTCACCACCTGACAGCAGTCCAAATATCAGCTTACCTCTGACTGTGCATGGATTACAGTGTGCAGGGGGTTTATGGCAGCTGCCCAACAACTCTGCCACGGTTCAGGGTCAGAGTAGTACGACAACACAGTAAGACTGCAACATGACAGTCTTACTGACACTTAATGACAATAAAGCTAAAAGTGGCTCTTTCTAAACCTCTACATACAAAACACCCATTAAAATGCAAGTGCCTTCTACATCAACTTGTACAACTGCTATTGTGTGTGAAATTAGGTCATCTGCTATATATTGATACTTCCCTGTGTGCTGCTGGCAGCTGTCATCGCAGTGTGTTTCCATTAATGTGTTAGACTCCCCTCTCTTCAAATCTCATTTGATGCTTCAGTATTGAGCAAAATGTTTGCACAATCACATAATCAGAATAATTGGCTCAGTACAAAATGTGGTTGTGTCTTTATGGAGGGGGAACGGGCTGCAGTTGTGGTGCATTTATAAATCTGCCCACTGACAGTTAATAATGCTTATGTGTCTTCCTCCTATTGATTCTCTTGTCTTTGTGTAGTAGCAGAAAGTGTACAATAATGGGCTGCTAGATCCTGGACTGCCAGATGTCATGTAATTTGCTTATGAGGTTAACAGGTTGTCTGTCATCATCTTAAATGAATAATGGAAACAATCATCAGTCTCCGTTTTAAGATTGCTACAACCAAGCATCAAGTCAAAATTGCAAGGAACCACACCCACTGGTAACACTGACTGCAAAAAGCTGTGAGGCCACCCAACATGAGATTTCAGTGAAAACACTCAAAGCAAACTACGTACATATGCCAGAAGAGCAGGTTAAAAAAACATGAATAATGTGTCAGCAAATCTTCCAAAGAGGATGTTACAGCAAATGCTGTTAACTCCTAGAGAAGTCTGGGGCAAATCTCTGAAGTCTCAACATGTAACATCACTGAAGTTAATAACCTATAGACAAGCACAAATATTCAAACTGACGTTTAGACAAAAGGTAATACACTGAACAGTAGTATCATATTCCAATTTTGTATTGTTTCACCTGCTAGGTAACACAGAAGAGGTGTGTGTACAACATTCTGTATGAACACTCCTCATGTCTGAAACAAAGAAACATGCCCCTGTGAACAGCAGTTTAACAGGAGAAAAACAAAAACCAGAGTGTGAAGTCTACAGTGATTCCCAACCTCTCTTCACATACCATAACAGCAATGTTCACAATGCTGACCGGTATCACTTTACTGTCACCTCTGATTCAATGTCATTATGTTATCATTCTCTCTGAAAAGCAAACATCTCAAGCAGCTGGAATCTGGCACACCTTCATTTTCTGCTGGTGACTTCGCCTTCATATCATCTGTGTCCTGGGAAAGTTAATTTACAATCATATTTAAGTGACTTCAGGAATCTACATGGAACAATTGTAAAAAACAATGTAATACCAACATGTGGTATGCAGAAAAGGCTAAATTGATGCATGGAAATAATTGCATGTATGGTGACATGAATGTTGACAAATCTCAACTCCAACTGAGCACAAACTACCCATAAACACTCTAGGTAAATACAATGACAAGATTGTTGTGCAAAACCTGCCTGTTACATTTTTTTCCTTCTGTAATTTCTAATTTTCTGTTAACACCTGTAACATAGGTTTTTAAGAATGTCCTCTTTATTACACGATTGAGGAGGATGTAGAACTTCCCCACTAAAGTTTTAGCACATCTAGCAGTGGGGATGTTTCTCTACTTTTAATAAGATTACAAGAAAATCTTCATAATCATTACTGGGTTACTCAGTCAAAAACGTACTGCAAAGTAATATTTAATTTACACTATTTCAATATTTGACAATATTACACACAATTGACATATATGGCTTCTTAGGTAAACAAGAAACAGGAGTGAAAATCATCTTTGTTTTGTATAATATTTTTCTTTGTAATCATGGTTTCAGCAGTGACAGCAATATATATAAGGACACTGCTACACATCTACATGCCTCCAGTACATCACTGTGCTGTATCAGCTGGATAAATATGAATTATTTATGATACCAAACAACAAAGTAGGTAAGTTGATCACCTGGCATGTTGATTAGATTAGATAGATTTTTAAGATGTTTTTGCAATAACTAAAGGGAATCTGAATTGGGAGGATTTCCTCTAACCAATAGTTCTAAAATGCTGAATACTCTGTAAATCATCTCCAGTTTCTGTGAATGGTTGTTCTTGATAAAGCACTGAGACAGGAGAGTTTTATCACTAGTTGATGATAAAACTGAGTTAACATCAGGCTCAGCTTTCACAGTGCAGCCGTTACAACCTGCAAGGTGTCAATGTCAGTTATGAGAGTAGGTACGAAACCAGTCACCTTGTAGCATGACGTCTTTTATTAGACCTAAGGAAGTAGACTATCAGCGGACCAACAAAGCAACAGCAGCACCATACACTCCACAGACATTAGGACTCTCACCAGATGAAACAAAAGTACCTATATCAGGCTTGTTTCCCAGTGAAACTGACACAATCGTCCTAAAATTATAGAATAGAAAACCAAATAAAACGTAATGCCCATTTTTATTGCACTCAAATATATCATTATTCTATGAAATAATATTAATAATCAATGTTAACCATCAAGGATGATGAAAGTCCCAGAATTAGCTTCCAATTGTATGGACACATTTGTAATTGTATTAGATCCCAAAGCAGGCGAGTCCAACAAGATACCCTCCATCTTTATTAATTACCTTTACATGTGAGGTTCCACTTGGCAGCTGTAAGAGTTTCTGCCCTTCTGG
>JAUBNQ010000005.1:16773985-16791900 GCA_032353495.1 Ctenopoma kingsleyae | reverse complement strand
ACACACACACACACACACACACACACACACACACACACACACACACACACACACACACACACACACACACACAGTGTCAAGACAGCTAAACTCTATAAACTCTAATGAAATCCAACTATTCTAAAACTACTATTTTTCAATGCAATTATCCACCCGAGTAGCTCGCCCTGCTTTGTCCTCGCCTTGCTTTTTGGATATTTTCAGACGTACCAATACCAGATCCATCTTCAGCGACTAAGGTCTCCGCCAGCTCTTTGGCCTGAGCTAATCCTGGAATACTTTCCTCAAGCTCCTTACCCTCCAGTGGGTTCTTGCATTCCCCATTCTGCGTGGCTGCAGGGTCTAGAGGTCCGTTTGAGGTGGGATTCGAGGAGTTTTCTTCAATATCAGTCGCTGCCTGTGAGGCAGGAGAGGTGCTCTTGTCTGTGTGGTCTGTAGAGATCTCCGTTGCACTGGTAGGGTCTGATGTAGTGCTCTGTGTCTGGGTTGTGTCAGCATTGCTTTCTGTGGATGTTTCTGAGGCTTCTGTGATGGCAGGTATATCAGTCTTATTTGAGTCCTTGTTTGCTTTCTGTTGCATGAGTTGTAATGCTGCCATCTTCATGAAGAGAAGATATCTGGAGAGGAACAGAACCAAAGTTTTAAACAATGTACAAACTCTCCATGTGATTATGCATAGCGGCACAGACACCTACCTGTGCTCAACAAAGGCCTCAATGAGCTCTTGGCGTAAACAAGCCAGGCGGTGGCGGTGCTGGCGGGGGAAGCCTTGGCGCCGACTCTCTGGAGGAAGCTCTTCTCCATCCACAGGCAGGAAGTTGAGGTCAGGGGGGAAAGTGCGAAGAAGGTCCAGAATATAGTGTCTGCCATCATTTCCGATGATGCCTTTACATTCAACAGAGGAACACAGCTCTACTACGTCGTTCTTCTCATTCACCACATTGTGTCTCTGGACCTAAAGTTCAAACCCAGTAAATATCACGTTAAGATGGAGAGACAGAGGATCTGAATACACAGTGTCTAAAAATAATCAGAACAACAAAGCCTCAAAAAGGATAAGGACAGAAATATCCTCAGCCATGAAAAACTAAAACCAACAATGTGTTAGTCTTTGATACTACATGACTTGACACCCTGCAAAAAAAAAAAAAAAAAAAAAAAAAAGGGGTCATATTGTACATATATACTTTTATTTAAAAAAAAAAAAAAAAAAAACACTGTTAAGATGGGCACTCCAGTTTTTAAGAAACATTACTAAAAAAAGTTTTTTCAGCTGTCTGTTAACACACATTTGGTGTCCTATTGACGGCAGCAGGATAGTGGACGTCGGATCATCCCAAAAATGCAGAGGCAGACAGGAAGCATGGGGAGTAGAGAGGGCGTGACATGAAACAAAGGTCTCCAGTCAGACGCGAACCGGTGACATTGCAGTTACATTGCATGTGCATGAACCTCTAGGCTACCAGTTCACATCTGACATGTTATTTTAGAACAATAAGAATAACAGAAGAATAAGATAGAGTGTGCCGCTTGGCTGCATGGACACAGGTTTTTTCATTTACTGACAATAAGAAAACATCACCAGAATGATCCTGTAACACAAAAAGCATGTACTGTGAAATCACTTGATTACAGACAATAGTTGCATCACTGACCTTGAGTGGCCTGCTGGTCTTCTCTAGCAGCTCCAAATATTTGCTGTGAGACACAACTGTCTTTCCAAAGTCAATGGACCCGTAGATGACGCTCTGCTCCTGCTCTCGTTCCAAGATACCTGGGATGATGGACTGGGCGGTGACACGATAGCCTCTGTAGTCCACCACTACTGTCCCCAGAGTATAGAGACCCTCCACATCCACCGCCCCGTATGCTCGCACTCCATTCAAGTCATTCGTGGGCGCAGCGTGAGCGGCAGCATCCCCGCCTAGCTCGCGGTAGTGGTCCCGCACATCAAAGCCGAGGCTGAAGAAGATGTTGTTCCAGATGAACATCTGCATGCGTGTTTCCTCACCGGGGTTGATGGCCATGACGTTGCCATCAATTACTGCCATGGCACCTCGAGTGGCAGCTGCTGCAAAGTCACTGTGGACCTGCAGGAGAATGAAACAGGAGAGCAGTTTAGAAGAAAGGATACACATTAAACTGGCATGATATTGTTTGTCTATTGTATGGTGATTAAGCCTTGTTTGGCCTCCACTGATGATGCTGTAAAGACAGATTTAGCACCAAGGCTAATTTAACATTAGCTGTAAAGTTACTACAGGATAAGAGGGTTCCTGGAGGATTCACCTGCAGAACATGAAAAGCTCAGCAGTACCTTGAATATGGCTCTCTCCCTCAGCAGCCGCTCAGGCAGGTTCTTGCGGGGCAGCTCTCTGGTGGTCTGCAGCTCCTCGTTCCAATCTCTAGTCTAAAAACAAAATCATCGCATCTTAATTATTTACACTGAAAAAATGTAACTTTATTATATTTCTGCCTGGTGTGCTGCCCACCTGTCCAGGAATGTGCTCCTCGTAACCCAGGCGGGAGGTGTAGGCATCCTCAGCTCGAACACAGTCCATGGCGTGGTCCACCTGTGGTGCTGTCCAGCTGTACACCTGGAAAGGTGTGGCTATCCTCTCAAATGGGTGTCTCTGGACTCTGCAGCAAAACCACAACACAACAGAAAAAGACGTGACCTCTTTGCATAAATTTCAGGTAGTTTATCTCTTCTTTTCTTATTGTACTTTAAGACTTTGACCTTCTGCCTCCTGCCCAGATCTTGACTGTTTTTTCTCAAACAGATGATGAGGTTAATGAGTAAATGAATAAAAGAACTGTGAGAAAGAAGACACGTTTTTATAAAGTACAGACTGGATAGAGAAGAGAGATTGTGAATCAGAGTGGTGTTTGTTGCTCTGAAAAACTCGCACTAAACAGTATCATTCAGTACAATGAGAAACTGGCCACTCGCAGGACAACAGATTTAACGGGACTAAAAGCAAAGATGTGTTCACCTTTTCTTTTGCAGGGCAGTGAAGTTCTTCTTGAAGGCAGGGCTGATCTGGCTCAGCAGCTCTACCAGAGAATGGCTCAGGAAGCTGGGATTGGCTGGCTTGGGGTTGAAGGTGTAGGTAGTAGATCTGTAATGCACACAGTCACACACACATTACCGTCATCACTCTTTTTATTATAGCCTCAAGTGTACAACTACTACAACTTAACAGGTCTGGATTTGAAGGTAGATATTCTCTAGGAAGATAAATGAGTGTCGCAGTTTTCTCACACATGTCAAGCTAATAAAACATAAGAATAAATACAGATTTAGTAGAGTGCTCAAACTTTTTCATACCACAACTACTGTCCGTAACAGTTCATGAAATGAGGAACAGTCAATTATTAATGCTGCAGCGCTTGCATCACTTATGTAATGTGCCAACCTGTATAACTGCTGTGGTTAAGTTGCCAGATACAGAAAGATATGCCCGTTCCAAACACCTCAGTAGCTTTCCCAGTGTAATCCAGTTACATCTCTTTACTGAAACTGCAAATAGATCCTTGTGTTTGTGTCTTCATCATCAATTAAAAAAAAACCATGCACCCATATCTCCTCTATGTCTGTTCGGTTTAAATGGAAAGAACTACCAGAGAAATAGTAAAAATGTATGTACTTCTGTCACTCCTGCACCTGGAACGAGTTAATCACGAATGACTGTAGTCAAATGTTGAGATTATAGACAAAGACAACAAGACACGGAGCTGTAAGGTGATAGGAGGTTGAAATTTTGACTGACTGGTTGAGGTAGAAGCCACGTGTAGAGGCAGTAACGCTGACATGGCGCTCCTCCACTGTCACAATGTACAGGTACATGAGATCTCCGTGCATCTTCCTGTTTCCAGGTGGAGGGTTCCAGCCGCTCATGGTCAGGACCTTCAGGCACTGCATAGGCTGTTAAATAGGTATAGGTAGTTAAAACATAAGCCAAAGCCATATCATTCAAAAATGGTGGTCTTCTATTGACTATTGAGCCTTTAATAAGGCTAATCTCTCAATTATTTGGTGGTTATTCTCTTGTTTTTTGATTAAGTGATTAATCCTTTGGTTAACTTAAAGCTATTTCGTTTATTATGTATTTTAACATGAAGCCCATCAATGAACCATTTCAAATTTGAATTTTCACCTTTTAATATCTGTCACAAGTTACGATTTATGCATGGTAGGACTAATTAGTAAAGATGCTTCTTACTATATGACATTCTTATTTTTGGCTTAGTATTTGTTGCATTAATTAATTGTATGTTTTCAAAAATCCCCCCAGGTTTTAACAACAAAAGTCCAAGCATGGGCTGCTTCTCACCTTCCAGTCCTTGTTCTGTGGCTGGAGGGGCACCAGGGGGCGTTCTTTGCTGCCAGGAAGGATGTGCTCTGGTGGGGTGCAGTCAATCTGCTCCATCTCGTTGCCCTTCTTCTTTCTCTTACCACTGTCTGCAATGATAAAGGAAGGAGCATGTTCTGAACAATCACACGTACGTTTCACATAATAATCACAGTGTTAGTTTCAATAAGTCAGACATTTCCATAAGACGGTAAGCCTGAATAACAGGTCGTTAGATTAATGTAAAGGCTACAGCAGCACACGGTGAAACGTGCAGTAAATAAGAAAGAAAGAAATATTATGCCCTGCCTCTAAGATCACTCTAATACATTCATTATTTAAATCCATCCCTTGCACACAAAATAAAAGCAGTGTAATAGTGGATTCACTTTGAGAAGTACAAGAGTTCAGCAACAACGATCATTAATTATCATTCAACTGCTAAGTAAGTTATAGAATCCATGAGTGATACAGCCTGATGGAGGGCAAAACAATCTCTCAAAGAAGCAAAATGTGCCATCATGTTATAGTCAATGTGTTAGGTCTGCATGACATTAAAAAAACTGGTAATACTACTTTCAACAGACTAAAGACAGAAATGCTCCACGTCTGTAAAGGACCTTCACGTCATACATGTCATACCTCCGAGGTCTCCATCGGTGAAGATACTGAGGAAGGAGAGGGAGTTGCAGTCCACTCCATTGTAGGCATCGGAGGGGTCCAGGCTTTTCAGCAGGTCTCTGATGTGACGCACATGGATGCGAGCTTCACGCACTGTGTAGGGTTCTGCAGCAAAGACAGACAAAATCAACCCACAGGTTACACGTGGTAGTAGAGTGGTAACAGATCAAGCTAATGACGATTTCTGTTTAACCGCGACTCAACATGATTTCAATTTAAGCTCCATGCAGTAAAACCTCATCAAGTAAGTTATTGTGCCATGGTGTAGGTGGAAGGTAAACTGTTAAACCTCACACAGATGTTGGGTTGAAAGTGAAATCTGCTACTACTGCAGCTGATGAGTAATGTTGATCAAGATTGTCAGGTTGCACCATTGTGTCTGATGTCATAGCCGTCACTAATTGTATGTTTTTCTTTTCACTACTTTGGTTGGCCAATCACATATTTATTGCATACTCACAATGCAAGAATAAAGGCTTTGTCATATTTGATGTAGCGTCAACACATAAGTGGGAAAGCTTTGATGTTTTATGAACAGCAACATAACTGATGGTGAGTTCAACTCCCTGAACTAATCATTAAAAGAATCCAAAACATTTCTTCAATTTCTCTCAAACTGATAAAAGTTTTCCTGACTCTAACCTTCCACCACTTTAAGCAGCGAGCCCTCCTGGAGGCCCTCAATGGACTTAAGCTCAGCAAAGTTGTCCAGCACGTTTCCGTCCAGCTGCAGGGAGAAGCAGGTGCGGTGGCAGGTGTCCTCGCGGTCCATCAACACCTGATGGATCTCCTGCACCATTTCCTGGGGAGACACCTGAAAGACATGGGCAAAGAGAGGGGATGAAATTATGTAGATAAGAATACACACATACAATACATCACTTGCTTCGGTTCAGCTGAATGGTCTTCATTTTGTAGTAGGAAGAAAACCATTGCTTATATACAGCACAGTAATGTTTATGCACATAATGATCACTTCAAACAGCCCAGGGCAAAACAGCACTAAACCAGCACCGGTTCAGTCTCAAACAACTCAGAAAGGCCATGAGTATTAGATAATTGTGCTGATAAGCTGTAATTGTTTCTTTCTCTGTTGTGATAATCAGTCAATTGTCAACAAACTGTTGTCTGTTTGAACACAACTTAGAGATAATCTTTACCTGCAGGTCAAACGGCTCTGTTCCAGGTGCCTGGATCTTAACTGTAAAGCCTGTGTCCTGGATCACTATCACTTCCTGTTCGTTAGACTCCTCTTCTCCGTCCGCCTCGCCGTTCCCATCCTGCTTCGACTCCGCCTCCTCCATGTGCTCGTGAGCCCCGTCACCGTTCACCATGGCCGTATCTGCACTGTGCCCTGCAACGGAAGAAACACAGAGCAGCTCATCACTACACACCATCTTCACATTGGCATTTCATACTTTGCTACTATAAACAAACAGATTATAGCAACATTAGCAACTGAAAATACAACCAGAAGCCAGAGAACTGCTCTGCACCTTCTGCCAACTCTAGAGATTAGTGAATTTCATCAAAAGCACCCTCAGACAGTGAGCCATGCAAAGTCATCATGACAGCAGAAACACAAGAACACACATTTCTGCCACACACACACACACACACAAACTAAACGCCGAGACGCTGCCAGGTGACAAACAAAGCACACATGACCAGAGGTTGAATGACCTTACCAATAACCTTATGAAATATTTATGAATGGGTGACAAGAGCCAACAACAATAAACACTGTGCTAGTGCTGTGGTATGACCACATTTAATTTAAATAGAAATTAATATAACGTATATAATCCAGATGCAACAATTTTACCTTAGTTGGTCATCAGCTCCACTTGCATAGACAAACAAATAAATACAACTAACTGCATCGCAAATGTTAAGTAATCAACTGATCTAGAAAGAAAGGACCTAATTTCCGACACCAACCTACTGAGACCAACACTGTTGCAACACTGGATTTAGTTCAGTCAGGAGTCCTTGAGGGACTTGAATACCAAAGCACCCAATAACCAACATTCACTTGCTGGTTACTTGCACAACTGTGTGATGCAATAACAGCCAAACAGCCAGTAATCCATTTGTTGGATAGATGGATAGAACAGATACTCTTATTTTCATCATCTTCATAAAAACTACATTATGTAAAAGAGCTACACTAATGACTGAGGGCCTCACTGCTACGCACCTCAGACATGCACGCATTATATCTCCCAACATTTCTAGAGCAGTTCACAATGAAGGTAAGAAAAAGAGATGAATTAAAATGAGGCTCTTGGCTAAATTAATTCAAAGGAGCAGGGCCGTGTGTGGATGTCTGACAACTGTGTACTCTCACTGGGACAACTGCTGACAGCCTGTGTGTCCTTGTTCACTGTCAAGGGTAACACAGCGTCAGGGTTACTGAGGAGAAGGGGGCAGGGCTTCATAACTGGACCACGACCCCGGGTGGGAAATGGTGGAGGAGAGGGAGTGACAGGCCACGCTCTGAATAACAAACACAACAGCTTCAGAGCAGACACTCGAGTTAATGATGTTACGAACCAGAAGCCTGGCGTCCCATGTTTCAGTGGAGCTGTCGGTGTTGTCAGTGTCAGGACAGAAATGTTTGATTTCTCATCAGACGACTTCTCTTCATCTCCCTGAGAGTTTGAAACAGTGACGCAGGAGTTGAGCTGCAGCACATAGCAGTGGTGCTCAAACTTTTCCTGTCATGACCTCAATTTCAGAAGCCAGAAACAATACTTGAGGCCCAGTTCTCATATAAACTGTTTATCAGTCTTTCGCAGAAATGCAACCATTAGTCAAACAAAAATAATTATAGTACAGGATGTGCTGTTTTTCCCGGGCTTACATTACAGTGAATTTTATATTTTGGGGTTTTGCAAGACATTTAATGATGATCAGTTATTCAGGAAAAAAATTTTTAAACTATTGTTTTATTGTATGGTAGCAGCCCTAAATTTTGGTAATACTGAGAAAACCTAATTAAAAAGAAATTAAACATTTTAAAAGTCAAAATGACTGATGAAAACTAACAACTGACCGTCCATTTTCTGCAAATTTAAGTCAAAATGGCATAATTCACTGGATTTGTTAATTATTTTGTGTCAATGCGAATTGAATATTAGATAACTAATATTTAACTGAATAACTAATCAAAAAATAATCACTATGACATGAAACCAGCCCTGTTAACATCTTATTTCTTCTTCAGATGAGGCACTTCTGGGATTTTTGAAGGCGTCTTTGTAGCTATCAAACGACTCTATTAAGTTAGTATTAAATTGATAGAGGTGCTGGATGAGGACTGAGGAAAAGAAAACTAATTTTAGTTTTTAGACAGTAGTACCCCTCTCATGACAAGAGTACAAAGTGCCAGAAGCGCTGTGATTGATGAGGAAATTCAGCAGCTTATGTGTTGCACAACTGACCCATTCGGCCCCAACAATAATGGAAAAAGTTCACCAGGATGTGAAGGGATAGACCAAATAAAAAGCACAGTAAAAACCTAATGTATGCCATCGTTTAGAGGAACAAGAAGCGTGTTTAATAAAGTCCTGACACAGAATAATTACATGCATTAAGCTGTTCACTTGATGCATTTCCTGTTGAAGTGAGATGCTGTGGTGAGGCCTACTAATACACTGAAACACGTTAAATCTGATGAGAGATGCAGGGTTGCCCACAGTCTGCAGGTTTCATTAAGGAAAATTAGAAATTGTGGCTTCCTGAAGGCAAATTGTTTTGCTTCATTAAGATGGAATATATGTTAAGGAAAAAAAAATGATAAAATATAAACCTAAACTCAACAGTGACAGGCAGGGGAAAGCGACATGACATGACATTAACAACAGTTAAAAGCTCTACTTGAAATAACAGCTAAGCAGAGGGGGGTTGGACCAGACCCTTCACGAGGTCAAGGTAAAAGGATCAACAAAACAAAGAAGCTGAAGACATAACTGACAAAAACCGGGTACAATGAAACACTAGAGCAGATTTGCACTGTAACAATTAATCAAACTGGCAGCTCAGATAATTCACATAATCCTCTTTTAGAGGATCAGAAACCAGTCCACTTCTCTTACAAACAAGAATATAATAAAACCAGCAGCCAGCTATCTCTCCACTCTGCAGCCTTTGACACGGGGACCCTGGCTGCTGCTATGGAAACATTAACCAGCCAGACAACCCTGAAAACAAAACCACCAACAAGGCAAGGTCTCTGTGATCTCTGCAACACCAAAAACTAGCAACCTCGTGGTGGACAGACAGGGAAGGCCCTGAGTCGTCTATCTGCAACTACATTTTACAGCTACAAAGATCTGACATAGTAAAGACAGTTTTATCACACAAGTATTTGATTTGAACACCCAACATGTTTAATAATTTAGTCAGTCAACAGAAACTTTTATAATTGGTTAATTAAAGATATTTATACAGCAGTGATTCCTGCAATTAACCAGGTCTACACATTATGATCTTAAACAACAAAACATGATCTAGTGTGATAGTATGTCATACGTTTTCCACTGTCAATTAATCTACCAATTGCTCTCAATTAATGTGTCTATAAAACACTTAATAGTGATTAAATACTCATTATGCTGCACAAGCTGATGTCTAAATATCGTTTGTCCTATAAATATTTCCATATTTCACATTCAGCACCATGCAGTCACTGCAGTAGTCCTGACCAGGTCCAACCCAAACATACTGCATCCTAATCCACCCAAACAGTGTCCTGCAAATATTCATCAAGCTTTTCATGTTCTTTTAACCTTTCCATTTTGTGCCATTTTGTGCCACTTTGTGCACGACTTTCTCTGTGGATGGTCATCACAGACCGACTGTGACTTCATGCAGTGTACACACCAATTACAGATAACCCTTGTACCAAATCAAAAATACTTGATCACAGATTTTCAGAGCAAGGTCGAGTAAATATTGAACTGCCATTTTTGAGGACAGCCACTGCACTTTAGTTGTATGGTTCTTCCTACGCCACTGCTGCAGCCGTTTAGCTTGTAGCTACTGATGCTCGTACCCTCTACATCTTTATGAACTTGTTCAGGCAGTTCCTCAAAATGTGGATCCTTACTGCAGTGACACAACTCAGGCCAAAACTGAGAAGGCTGTGCTATTCACATACTACTTTATCACCTTGTATACACAGTTAAGCCTTCATCAAAGACAGCAGGTTAACTCACTGGTTGTCATTTCATTATGATCAGTCTAACCTGTTAGTTTCATGTCATATATAAGATTAATGTTTCTACACTTCAACTTTACAACAATGTGCAATTGAATCGCCTTACATTCAGTGATAATTCATGACTGTGCTCATTTTTTATGGTGTATCTCAGTAATGGTTCAGTCACAGAAACAGAGGAAAATAATCCCCTGACAGGTGAAGCAGTAAGACACTGTCACCTGTGCTTCCCTATTAAATAAAGCAGGCAGAGACAATTCAAGGTCCCACATGTGACACACAGAGACAGGCTGCAGTGACTTTTAGTGCTGTAACAGCGGCAGGTTGTGTAACGCCACAGGCCGACAGTCCTCACCTCGGTTTAATCTGGCTCCACCGACAACAGTCTGCTGCTTCACACCAACTTTTACCTGTCGGGATACTCACCAGCTTACACGGCTGTTCGTGTATTATTAGCGTAACCTTCCCTCTCACCGTGCACGTACCGTCATGACTGACTCTACAACCGCCGGCTTCCGCTTCCCGGTCGAGGAGGGACACTCGATTTTATCTTCCCCGGCAGGGGAGGAGGAGGTGGGGCCGGTTTAAAGCCCCCTCGACCGGTGGATGATTTATCAACTGACCTCTTTTTACATGCACTAACAACAACATTACACCGCGGTGTTACATCGTTCAAGCAGCCTGTGAGCAGATACCTCTTAAATAAAGAGCCAGCTTGTGTACGAACCCCCCCCCCGTGTTCGTGTGCAGTGTGCAGCTCCACTGAAGGTGACCTTCAGTCCTCACATGCTGTTACCGAACATGTGCGTCAATACGAGTGTGCACAGCGCGAACTGCTGCATTGTCTTTACTCTACAAATCATGTGTTATACACACGCATCGGGCTCTGCCAGAAAAACACATCTTCCCGCTGCATAAGATCGTCTTCTGGGCGTGAAACCACACACCGGCATTGACCAGAGCGGCTGACTAGTTAGCTGGCTAGCCTGTGAGCTAACTGGCTGCATACTGAGCCTTAGCATGCAGGCTAACTTGTTTGGGTTAGCCTGGTTTGCATGCAGTGTCAGGTCTGTCTGCATTACATGGGAACAGTTGCGACCCATGGATGTTGAAATATATTTTATCCCGTTGATTGCTAGCTTGCTAATTAGCACAGTCAAAGCATATGTCTATTACCACCAGCCACCTAATTAACAGAAGCTGCTAGGTTCAAGGTGGAGGCTCTCTAAAGTTGGAAAGACTACAGAGGAGATGGTTGGGATGAGGAGGAGGGTGCAAACCCCACAGACCTCCACCTTGGGTCTGATGACTTGTGTCACTAACAAAGCGTGGAGGTAAATGTCACCGGGTGTGCTGGGTGATATTCCAATAAAACACACTAAAAACAGGTAATGCACATGGGTGCTGGCTACACGAAGCTGTACTCTGCCTGTCATGTAGTTAGGTGGTGTGACAGCACATATGAAGCTGTCTGTAGCTGCAGGCTCTCACCACATCCGCAGGAGTCCTTCAGACGTGTCTTGCTGGTTCCGTTGCTGTCCTGGGCTCCATCCCCGGCTTCATCCGCAAGATCAACCGGATTACAGTTAGGCACTGACGCCGGGATGTCATCTGTCTTGCTCACCATGGTCGGCAGTCAGTGTGGCGATAGAAATCCCCCTGCAGCTTTGCTTTGATGTGTGAGTCTGTAGAAGAAATACAAAATTCTGCTCTTCCGGCTAAAGCAGGCTAGCTGGCTACATACGAAGGGTACAAGCGTACAAAAACAAGTCTACCGAGGAAGGACAGTGCTGTACATGGTAGTGATCACACGTGGTTTTCTCCTCCCCTCCTCTTGACCTCTTTGCCTTTGCGTTGCTCTTCCCCACCCACTGAGCGTGGCGCTACGGCAAGCCACATGCGACAAGCGGTTTCTGTTAACTTTGAGTTATTTGGACCCAGTAGATTTTTCCTCTGCTTATGGTGATAAAAGGGGATCAATGTCTGAGTAGAAAGACAAAGCGTCACTGTTGCTGTTATCAAACAGCACAAACAGATTTACCTCATTTTGCTGACCTTTGACCTTTGACAGTTTGACCCAGTTATCAGCTCCTGTCAGACTTTTAACCCGCCTCACTCTGAGAGTAGCAGCTCACAGTCAGTACGATTACACAGCCCCACTGAGGAATACTACATTTACTGTGTGGTAATTTACTAAAACACAGCAATCTGGGGGATATTCAACATAAAATCACAAATGATCCTCTTCAAGACAGATCAGATCATATAAATACTGTAACTGTTCAATAAGGAGTCAGTCTGAAGCCTTCATCGTGTAATACTTCAGTAGTACATATTCCTACATTTTCCATTAAGAGACACAGCTTCTCTCAACGCTTTGTCTGTCTCCACTTTGAAGGACAAAAGGTTATTTTCATGGAAGGTGTTTTGACACGTCACAGTAAAAAAAAAGCACAAGTGTAAATATTAAAATGAATCATGCTGTTTCAGTTTCAGGCTGCTGGTTTGTCACACTGTCATGGTTTACTGGGACGCAGCCCATGTAATTTTATAGTTAACGTCTGCTTTTCCTAATGTGACAATTTATCTTCTGTGAAAATGGCCTGTGCTAAAAGGTAGCGTTATC
Organism: Ctenopoma kingsleyae; assembly: GCA_032353495.1. Classification (NCBI taxonomy): domain Eukaryota; kingdom Metazoa; phylum Chordata; class Actinopteri; order Anabantiformes; family Anabantidae; genus Ctenopoma; species Ctenopoma kingsleyae. Next base: position 16,779,014 of record JAUBNQ010000005.1, on the reverse strand, counting down.
TTGCTGTTTCCTCTGATCTGGTCGTTCATGTGGAACTTAACATTTTATTCCTTCAGCTTCTTAAGTGTTTCTGTAGAATGAAGCCATCCTTAAAGTCACCAGTGACACATTTTTACCTGCTGTGATAAGTGAAGATGTCTGCTGTGAAAACGTCCTGTCAGAGCAAGTGGCAGAATATTTTCACCATAACCTTATGCAAGTAAAACAACCGTGTCTGGTAGAGTTTCTTTATTTCTATCACTTGTACCACTGTGAGGTGAGGACAACCAAAGTAATTCTGTCAAGCAGCAACAAGCAACATACAGTAGATACAAACCGTCAGAGTCATATTCAGACTCATTCAGTGATAACGTCAACACTCGTCACTCATCCAAACTGAAAATACGTAATAAAAATACATGTCACATGGTGCAGATGACAGTATTAGGACATGTAAACATCTTCTTTCACTAAATACAGAAAACATTAGGTCCAGCTGAACATTTTCTCGGAAGGATCCAAAGCTGTTTCTTTCTATGATTGGTGGTACACTGTACACATTTCTGAGTAACTAAATAATATTGTAATAATCACACTGAATTACTGTCATTAAGTCATGTTCAAGAGAGTAATGTATAGATAAATGTCAGTGAAATCATTTTGGTCCCATGATCATAATAAGAATATGGACACTGAATTACCTGTTTTTCTGCATAAAATGTGATCTGATATAAATATACTGGACATAATGTAAATACAGTGGTTTAGTTACTTTTTTCTTATCAATGTATTATTCCCTTATACATTATTTTTGTTATATAATATGTGTTTGTTGAGGGTTTCTCTGTGAGTAAAGTGACATAATAGAATCCAGCACATGGACATGAAGATAACTATGACACGACTAAGATAAATTATTCACTTTATATTTCTGTGTAATAGAATCACTTGAATCACCTGTGATTTTTTTTCTCTGTTTCAATAAGAAGCAGGCGACAGACTAGACAATCCTTCATTTTATTCCAATTATGTGTACAGTGGATCACTACAGGAAGCAAACACAGTATATGCGGTAATCAGTCAATAGCTTCGGCTCACCCAACGCCCAAAACCGTACAACAACCCAGAGCAAAACCTCTCTGCATTATTGCTACAGACCACATAATATGTCAGTGAAATGGTGCTTTGTGATGCCATGTCCACTGAAATGTTTGTCTTAGATGCAATATAAACTTATTTGATTAATGACATGATGATGACATTATTATTATTATGAGGGTTATGGTTATTAAATTGGAGCTGAAAAATATGGAAGACGTTATCTGTGGATATATGTTCTCTACTTTCACATCTGAGTGATGTGAGATATCCAGTGAGACGAGCTGATACATACACAGAGCAAATCAGGCATTGAAGATTTACTCTCTTAACTGAAATATTAATCAAAAGACATCTTCATTAAGGCATCATATCCTTCGTCTTCCCGTTAATTTTAGCGATGAGCCTCTTTGGCTCATTTGTATTTTCCCTCGAAGCAGTCAGCAGCCTATGAGTTGAATGTACTGTAGCTGCAATAGATGCAACAGCAGCCAATATTGCAGATTATAGATCATCTAACATATGAAACGATTCTATGAAGGAACAGCAGGGTGTTAAATTGATTATGAAAGGTGGAGACGGAGAGTTTAAACTACCTGCCGCTTCATTTAGGTGACAAGTGGAGTGATGAAGTCTTAACAGTCTAAGTTCAGGATTCCTGTTGGCAAAGGCCTGCTGTCTCATAAAACCCGAGGAAGAACAGTGCACACATCATGCTAATGGCTTACCAGCTGAGAGGTGAATGAAAAACCCTCGTCACATTTGTACTTTAGTCCAAGAGAACACAGGTTCAGTTTGTTTGCATCCAGACAGTCTCATGTTGCATAATAATATGCTTAGTGCTGCATCACATGCAGCATAGCCTCGATTCCTCTGCCTGGATATGCCTCCTATAAAATGTAACACAACAGTTACTCATGTAAAGATTCAGTGACAATCAGTAGAACTTTGAAAAATTAAACAATCCATTAAACAATTCAGAAAAATATTAAGCAAAACCTACTGAGCTCAACAATTACAAAATACAAAGTTAAACAATCGTAAATCTATTTTATCACCTCAAGTGTCCTTAAACCCACTGACATGACCAACTAATAGTATATAAATATATCAATATATTGCTTTATTAAAGATATACTGCTAAACATAATGCTAAACTTCTAACTTGTAGCTGTAGAAGGCGAGAAAAAGCCTCACAGCAACTAATCACAATTAAACCGAGTCTTGCAGGAAGGCTCATGTCAAAGACTGCAGTAACTGGTGCTCAGTTAATTCATGGCTACAGTAAAGTTATATATGCAAATCCCAGGCAAAGAGCCTGAAAGTGTTGATGAAACAAAATGACACAATAGAAGAATTAACACACATAGGCAATAACATATGTTCCACGTTAAAATATAAAAATAAGTAACTGTAAATTTGATCTTCTACTTCTTCTGTTTTCTTGCTCATTGTTACGCTGGAGGCCACCGTGTGCATGTGTCTGACAAATCAGGAGAAAGAACATGGACAAATATCTTTCTGTTGAGCCTGCCTTTGTGTCATTTACAGTACACACTCTGTCTCCTGGTGCACATTTTAACACAGCTACTCTGGAAATTTGACCATCATCCAGACCATGCTTCAGTTAAAAACACACCAAAACATCCAGTCATGCTTTGTTTGTTCATTTTTCCTGAGGTAAAAAAAAAAAAAACCCACGGAAAAAATATTGAGTTGTTTTAAGAGGCAAAGCTTGAATGTGGCCAACACCACTCCCGACTGACATTTTCTCCACCAAAGGCAGGCACTGATAAACGAGCAACCACTGCAAATTTAGTTTTCATCTTTGAAGAAACTGTTAATTAAACTCCATGACGGACTCTGATGTTTACCACTACAATAAAATTTTACATAACAAAGCCGTTGGTAATGTAATTATTGAAACATGCACTTCTCCTGCATAAAAGTCTAAATGTCTGTAGTGAAAAAGTAGAAAGCTAACTGAAGTGTAACTGTTATTCATATAGTTATCTGCAGTTGATGTAAAACTGTGTGTCAGCTGTTGTGTGATGAACCTGTTTTCCCCACCAACATAACACCAACACAAAAGATGTGTAATATGTCAGAATGGTGTTTAGTGTCATGGTCATGTGGTCATGTTTCTACAGACCACTTCAGATATTTTCAGCTGTGACACAGTCAGAGGCTACAGACAAATGTTTTTGGATTTATAGTTCACCCTGAAAGGTCACAGTTGGTTGGGCCACACAAGTGGGCGTAGACTCCATCTAAAATAGCTGCTACCACCACCGACTCACCATCACCTTCACCCTAAACCCAAAAGGGGGGGTGCTATCAAATAAGGCCCCACAGTATATAGAGCAGGTGAAACGAGTGTAAACAGGGAATTCCAATTTCACTGAAGACTGACTTAAAGTGACACTTACGGAGTTTCACTTACAAGTTACTTAAGGTTATATCAAAGTACATAATAAAAAAAGTGTCTATGTTAAGTGTAAGATCATTCACTAGCTAAAACCTGTCTCAGTATTACTTCAGTCAAGGTGCAGAAGAAGAACAGCTGACAGCATTAACAGTCTGATAGATGATAACCATACAATGATCAAACTGTAGTAAAAAGCAAAAGTCACAGTATTTGCTAATCTGCCTTTGTCTCAGCAGCAGGGGGCGCTGCAGCTGAAGACACCAGTCTGGCAGCTTCATCCTGTGGCTCCACAGGACCCTCCCCACCTCCTTCATCCTCATCCCTGTCCAGGCCCAGTGGAGGCTGTCTTTGTCCCACAGTGTGCCTGGATCGAGCTCTGTGCCTTCGAGGGTGGAGGAAGAGTGCAGGATCCGGCATGGCTGTGGGTTCTGCAGGGCCCATCACTTTCTCAACGGGCACGCACTCCCGGGCACGCTCCACTCTCGAAGATGCTCTAGTGTTCTTTCGCTTAGGTTTAACCACAGGAGAGGAAGGAGACACTCCTGATGGCATCTGTAGAGAAACAGAGTTCTGCTCTGCACCATACTGGGCCCCCTGACTGCCGGCTCTGGCGAGGAGACCTTGTCTCTGCTGCATCCGCTGGTGGTGAAGTTTCTGCCTGGTAGCATGCAGCTGAAAGGAGAGGTACGCGGCTGTCTCCGTTTGCTTCTGCAGCTCTGTGTTAAGGATGGTTGAGCAGTGGCTGCGGCGTTTGAGCTCCTCTAGGAAGTGGCGCTCCTTTTCCTTGAGATTGGCTCTGAGAGCTCCCACCAAAGTGCCTTTATGGTTGAGCTCCTTTCGAAGCTCCCCTAAAGTGCACTCCTGCTCTGCTAGACGGTTTTCCACATCCCGACAGCGGGCCTCCAGAAGCTTCTCTTCTTCCTGTAACTCTGAGATGGATCAGAAATATTTTCATATATACATTATGCTGCATAGTGAATCTTTTCAAAAATCTTCTTATTCCACACCTTACAACACTGTACAAGAAAATCAGCACACAGCTACCAATATATACAAACTATTTATAGCATACAGATTAACACACACTGTGCATTACTACAGAGACACTGTACTCAGCTCATCTCTATGCGTAGCCTTTTTTCAGACACAATCTCTAAGCTTAAATCTACTCAGATAAACAGATACTAAATAGTTAATGGGACCAAGTCTCAGTATTTGGAAAATTCACAGTTTTCTATCTATGTTTATTCTTTTATCATCTAGTCTGATCATTATTTCAGGATTTGTTCAAATGATACATCCATGTAACATAAATGCATCTTATAAGCCACTTTAAAATCTGAAGAATACCAACTCAAAACCCTTCAAATGTGGATTTTGCATTGCAGTCAATTAATGGTGGACTACAAGCCTCTGTGTACTGCACAGTACAAGACAAGGTGGAAGCAAAGGTCAGGCCAAGGTCAGGTTTAGTGCAGTATACTGTTTATTGTTCCTGCTTCTGGAGACAACCTTTGTGCTCTT
>JAUBNQ010000005.1:16746212-16762069 GCA_032353495.1 Ctenopoma kingsleyae | reverse complement strand
CTCCTGCACATGTACTGTATCTAGTTTTATGGTCATCTCCCTGTTATTGATGTTTAGACCTGTCAACCTCTGTCAACCAATGACACTCATCTGTTACCTTATCTTGTTATAAAACACTGATAGTAGAACCCCTTAGTGGACCACAATGACACTGTATGCATTTCATGACACTCAATAAAGTTTAACCTGAAGCTCTGTGAACACGTACATGGCCTCTGTTACTCATCTATAGACGATGAGTGTCAGCTCACACCCTGTGCTGTTGTCAGCACTCCAAGCTGGTCGGGTATTCACAGTAATCCCCCACTAGCCCCTGATCTATCACACCATTACAACAATTCAGTATTGGCTGGATTTGCCCTGCTAAGCTCTGCTGCAGCTTGGATTTCACATAATGCAGTCCAGCTAATACTGTCTAACTAGAAACTCTTATGGATGGAGACACACACATATCTGACACCTGTTACATGGATGCATGATACATTTTAATGCAGTATTTTATATAGATTTATGGGACTGTTAACAAATCACACTGATGAATCTTTTGTTTTTGGTTTTCAGAGAAAAATACTGGGCTACGGCACAGAAAACAGGCTAAATTCGGTTCTGGATATACAGATGTTATGATTACTAACAAAAATATCAAAAATCACTAGACCTCTTATTTAATTTGGGAAAACTTGATAAAAGGGCTCATTTTGTAGTTGTAAAATGGAAAACCTCTTGTCTTTGACAAGTAGGCAAATTTCACCTGCTCAGGAAGCTTGTGTTATATAATCAAAAGCTACTAAATGAGCTTATGGTGAGCATGTTTGAGCAAGTGCTGCTATGCAAGAATAAACATTTGCTATCAAATTCTAAATTGTAATTGGGAAATAGTCATACATAGCACAGTATCAATAAGATCAACCCACATTGTTACAGATCATTAGTGGTATTAGTGGAGACTGAGATGGGTACTACTGGGTAAAACAGGACAAAAGAAGATAACTGTTATTTATCCTTCAGACTTCACTTATTAACCTACTGTTACAGCCCCCATGTGTAAATTCCAAGCAATGGTGGTGTCTGTGTTTTTCCTCTCCAATCTCTCCCTGTGGGGTCAATTATACATTCTCTACACCCTAGTGAGAGACCTCATCCCACTTTCAGGGGGAAACTTTGGGTACATAATAGTGAAAACTTCATCTCTTATAACAATCCACAGTCCTTGTTCTATGTATGTGTCTATGTAGCGCTTCTCTGTTGACTTGCAGTGAAATTAACGTAACAAAATGGAGGGGCTTTTATACTAAAAAGGATGCAGCTTAGGAAGCTTATTGTAAGGTTGAAGCCTTTTAGGCACTTTAGTCATCAGATAATTTAACACATTTTTTCTGCACAGGGGAGGAGATGAAGGTGTGGAGATACTGTGATTGTGTGAACATCATCATCTTGTCCTGCAGGATTTTCAGCTATCTCTAGTTGGGTCATTAGCCTGATGTTGTAGCACCTGTTAAGCGTCTACCAGACCCTTCAACCATGCCTCTCCCTCTCTTTCCCATTGGCTTAACAGCTTCAGATTTTGGTTTGTTTGACATTTTTAATGCCTTCAGCAAACTCGCACACACACAAATATTTCTTACACAGGCTGCAGCTGACGTTCACATCCAATGCTTGTTTTTTTGTAAATAGTCTTGCTTGTTTAAAATAAACCCACCCTTTTTACCTGCTGACACCTTTTTAGTTACAATAGCTAGGTTATTAGGCATTTAGACGTTAAACCAGTTTCCATGCCTCTAGCTGATAACCTGCTTGCTACAATAGACAAAGTGAGTGTTGAAAGATAAGTAAAAAACAAAGAGGGTGGTGCAGTAAAATGAGACAGGTCATTAACCCAGAAGACTCACAGGAGTTTGACACAGTCTATAGTACACAGCAAACATAGAAACAATCTCCATCATAAAAACACGCTCCGTCTCTAGAGGCTCAGGGCAAAATCCCACTTATTCACTAAGCAAACAAATAAATTGCTTACTTTTAGTATGGTATATGTGTACATGACTGACAGTATATGACCAATTTAAGCATGAATTAGAATTATTGCATTGTGGTTGTATGCCTTTGCCAACCAGTTAAGTTGTAGTTTATATCTTTCTTGCAGGAGATACTGCATTCACTAGAATGGGACGGACGCATGGACAACCCAAAAACATAAAGTCTCTCACTACGGCAGTCGACAGAGTGGAGGCATGAGAAAAAAAGAACCAGAAGCACTTAATATATGTCAGAATCAGTACATTGACACATGCAAAAACAGAACATACCACTAAGGTTACCGTGTAGGTTTTAATCAGTGCTTGGTTTAGGAGTAAAAAAGTGCAAATGTGAACGCTGAGATGCTCATACTCATCTACAGTATTAGTACTGGTGAGCCTCATTCATGTACCTGAAATACTGTACTTAGAATTAGGTGGTTGGGAGGTGCACCTGTCTGTGACCAAGATAAAAACTGAATCTTTGCATTTGAGGTTACATATTATGATCAGTGGGTGTGAACTTATTTATGCATCAAAATGTCAAGAGTGATAGATACTCATCTACCTTTTATGATTTTTAAGAAAAAATATAACACTGCAAGCCTCGAAATGCATTACTGGACAGTCAGTGTTTTATACAGGTCATAAAGGGACAGGAGCTAGTGAAGCTGACAGAAAGGAAACTAATATGAAGTTCAGTAGAGAGATGTTAACCATCTGGTCATAAGCAGAGCAGCTGTGGGGTGATGAGCATGTGGGAGGGCCTTACAAAGGCTCAATGTCCATGAGAGAAAATAGAAGTATGGAGCTTGGAAACATGAGACATTAATGACACATGTACACATAGGGATTTCACTCACTTATCTAGTGGTCCGAACAATGGTGATCTTTAGCCGTTATTATGCAACTTTCATCGTCTGACAGCTGCAGTAGTTGATGCAGTAGAAATTCACTAGATGAGCCCAAACAAAATGATCTAGGGCAAATATGAAAAATGCATACAGATCTATTGGGTGAATTGGGTGATGTTCACTGGGTGTGAAGGGAGGAGTGATGGTTTGCATTGTCTCGAGTGTACTGCATGTCTCTGCTATTACGTCACTTCTCAGCATGGCAAATAAAGATAAAAATTTAAAAAAGAAAGATTTTTTTAAAAAGTTTTTCCAGTGCATCTTAACACTCATTCGGATCTAGAAGAATAACTCCAAATACTGAAAAAGAGAAAAGCAAAAAAAAAGCCATACACCCTCATTTTGCTTCTGATATTGAGTGTTAATTGCATATTCTTAAATATGAATATTTCTTTTTCTTTTTTCTTTTTGCGCCGTGACTGGCCCATTCAAACTAATGACATCCCAGCTGACTGGATGAGATGGCACCTCCGCTTTCATAAGCACCAGTGGACAGTAGCCTCTCTCTCTCGGCCCCTCCCAATCAAACTAGCTGTGATGTGTGTTTGTAAGATGTCTGTATATAGATTTATGACAATGTTAGTCAACTAGAGATAGTGATAAATTGTAATTTACTAACTTTGAGAGTCCGTCGGTTTTGTTTGTTTTCCTGTCTGATCCGACTTGAGAAAGTCCTCTGGAATGGACGGCGAAACGTCGTCAAGGAACTAAAACAAGTCCAGTTGCTACTGAATGACCGTTTTTTTTGGGGATAACCATGAACTGGATGACTGAGAATCTTCACAGACATTTTGCTGTTTAATTTTCTTTCCAGTTGTAAATTCAATAAGTTCACTGTAAATATTGAGCACTTGGTAGGCACCGTAGGAGTGAGAAGCATTTTATGTTCTGCTTGTTTTCTCCTGTTTTTCGTTTAGGAGTTTTAGGTCAGAGAACCTGTATTTGGTTTTGTTTTAGGTAATCCAAGGGCTGTAATAGTTGTTTTGTTTGTTGTTTTGGGCATTGCTCAACTCTGAAGCCATTAAAACTACTTTGAATTTGCAAGTGAATTTGATGACTTTGCTCGGGAATGGGAAGAGGGGGCAGCCACATGTTATGTCCAGCTCACCCCTAGACCAGGGGCATAACAATGCAATGTTCATTGCATTCTTATTATGCCCCACATTCCTTTTCAGCAATTACACTTAGTTTATGTTTTCGGAACATATTGATGTAATGCCGACTGCAAACAAATGACGCCTACTTTTTAGGGCACGCTGCTTTCAAAGCCTCCCTCCTCTTTAGAAAGTATGGCACGTTTATATAAGTGTGTAAGACAACTACTCGTTTCTGCTAACTGTAAGATGAAGATAGTATAATATCAAGTATGGCTTTTTAACACTAGCATGCATCATCAAATATACTGTAAGTCTGGTGTTTCTTGTTTTCTATTTCACTGTAGTGTGCATTGCAGTATAAAAAAAGGCAAGTATTAGGGTTACGTTGCTGCTGAGTAATTAAATTATGCCAGAAAATATCTTATGATCGATCATACAGATATGTATGATAAGTTCACAGCAATGTTGAGGTTTTTAATAGTGCACTTAGGGCTTTTAAGTGCCTCACAGCAGCATTATGTAGATGATAAAGAGATGAGAATCTGCATCTATCAATATTAGGAGATTGACAGTCAATGATGATGATGATGATGAGAAAAACCCACAAAACAATATGCTGTACAATGCTAACAAAGCGCAGAGGCTTGGTTTGTAGCCATGTGTGGGGGCGGTAAAAGCTGCAGAGTGGGTGGATGAAGGGGGATGGAGGAGATGTTTGGAAGTCATACAAGGGTGGGAGGGGGGTAAATAACAAGGCAGCATGTATGATATATGTAGTGGAGCTGCAGCACAGAAATGTTGTGAGTGGGTGTGCACATTTGCAGAAGCCGTTTCAGGAAACTGAAGCACTGTTGCACATGTCTCTCTTAGGAGCCTGAAGTTCATGTGAACACCAGATGTCTGTCCTCCTGTCTGGATATACAGAGAGTTGGGGACACATTCATGGATTTCCAACAAAGGATGAAACTGCTGCGACATACACACACACACGCATACACCACAACCTTTCCACACGCAAAAAATCTGAGTTGTGAAAAAAGGGTTCAGGTAACATGAGACATCATTTTCATGGATTGGACTGGACACCATGGTGTCTAGAGCTTTACCCCATGGCAAATCTATGGGATGTGCTGGAAAAGAACATCTGCAGTTGCCCGATCTCATCATCAATACAAAATCTTGGTGAGAAATTAAAGCAACTAAACAATGCCATGTATAATAGATGCTGTAATCAAAGCAAAAGGCAGTCAATGAAATATTGGAGTGTGTGACTTGTGTTGGCCAGGCGGTGAATTTGCACCTTCCATTTTCTATGCAATATGTCTATCCCCATCATCTCATTGTCCTTAGAATGTGGCAAACTGTATGTTCCACTTAAATTTCATCAAAAACAAGAGATATCCCAGCAGCTCATATTGAGCACAGAAGTAACATTCATTCCTTGTGGTTTGTGACACTACAATGTGGGTCAAAATGGAGGAGTGGCAGAGCCCACAGTTTGTGGATGCCTGGAACCGGAGCTGTGGCCTGGCAAGCAAAAACAAAAACATATTGGTCATACTAAATCAGTAATGCTGTAAAATAGCAAGAAGATATATATATATACACTGTATATATGATATGATTAACACCCTCAACAATATGCTTGTTATTGGCCCTGACAAAGAAAGATTAACCACTGGAGGAAGTACAGTCATCAGGAAACAGACCAGCTGAGCTTCAGATATGTTTGACAAACAAGGTCACAATAGAGACTTCAAACCAAATGAGAATTTAAGAATTACATCTGTCGCATTTACAAACCATTGATCACCACCACTGACAAACACCAGCTAATGGAAGGTGTAGCTGAGTCAAAGAAAAGGACAAAAGCTGACATACAGGATAATCTGGTTCAACAGAGATGAAGACATAGAGCCTAAATGCAGACATGACATTCCAGTGTCAACTGATGTCACAACATGGCCAACAAACAGAGTATGCTCCTGCTTCCAAAAGTGACATTCAAGCTTGACTATGTGAGACAGCTTAATGCCAAACCAGCTCAACCAAAATTGAGTTTGAAAATGTGGAAAATATGAGCATGCAAGCACCTAAGAGGAATTCTATGTTATAAGAACATAAATCACACATACTGGTTTTTCACTGAAAACCAATTTGGGTGATGTGCCCCTAGGTAAATTGCTGTTATCTCAGATATTCTTCTTTTTGATGGTCCAAAATAAAGTTTATTAGTTCACAAAAGTATAGGTTAAAAATGTGACTGACACAGACCAGTTTCACTATGACCTCAGGTCATCAGTTTCTTTTTATCTTCCCTGGTGAAGCTCTCAAGCACCTCAGCCACCGCTGTACCTCCCTTCAGCTCTTGCTTGTTGTGGGAGAGTCTGTTTTAGTCTGATCTTCAGCAGTGGAATGCAGTTCAGTCGGATTGAGATCAGGTGATTGTCTCCACCTGTTAAGGATCTCTTCCACCGTGTCTGACAGAGCTGGTGGTTGTTCTGACACCTGTTGATGTTCATGACCAGCATTAAATAGTTTTTGCTATGTTGACCCCAGTCCACCACATATTAAAACCATTAGGTGAAATTAATGTGGCTGACCAGTGTAAAATAGTGCAGTGGACAGAAAATAGAGCCTATTTAGGATCTGGCATATATACCGCTTTAGATTTGAAGTGGACAAAGAAAGATGTAACTGGAAACAGCATGATCTCTAATTAGTTGAGTACCCCGTGATGGCCTGATCTACTTTGGAGTAGTGTCATCCTTAGCCCCTTCTCTACAGAAATAATTTAATACTACCAAATGAGATGGGGATGACAGACATTTATGGAAGGAAGAGGAAGACATGCGGCAAAGGTTTAAACCTGTGCAAAAAGCCAATAAGAGAGCATAAGATGAAAATCTGATGCACTTTGTGTTTCTACAGTATATTAATCATTAAAAATATCAAAATGGAACATGGAACATATGGTTATTCACAGGTTTTCCTTCACGGAAAAATAATCTGGCCTTTTGCCTCCTCTTGGCATCCTGCTATCCTGGCTCAAATGTCTAATTACAAGCTCACTATTTCCAAGAGTCATGGGCAAACAAGACAGAAACAGACTCAATGTGAGGACAATGGCTTTTTAAAAGAAGAGCAAACAAACCTTGCTTTTAACCATACATACTGCAGTTAGGTCAGCTCAAACAATGACAAAAATGACAATTCATTTCACATAATGTGGAACAGAACACAGTTATTACTAAGACTACCTGTTTTCCAAAGGAGACATTATGGTTGATTTCATCAGACCTAAGGTATTGTGGCAAGATCAATGTTTCTCAGACACAAATAAGAAGCAATAATCTCCACTTAGTCAATAAGAAGGGAAAAACCTTTCCATGGAATGTCTGGCTATTATTTCCCCTGAACTGCAACAACATGGACCAACTTTACTATGTAAACCTGCAACTTTTCTATCTCTATCCATCCTAGAGGACTTGGTGACAACAGCTGTGACAGTCAAAGTTTCACAGACAAAATTCACCACTTGTGATGACAACAGCATTCAGTTCAAGGTTTCACAGGGAGATCTCCTGGGACTTCAGGTGACCATTGCATGCTTACAGTCACAAATCAATCAATTCTCTTTTAATAGCAAAGGAGTTGAAAGAGAATGGCCTTTCAGATGTGTATAAAGAAATCATGAAGTCAACATCATAGAAAAGAATGAATAAACGTCTTAACACAAGGGAATTGAAGGGAGTAGAGAGAACGGGTTAGCCAGCTGAGAAGCTCAGAGATACACAGGAATGTGAATGAAGTCACTCCCACACTCTAGTGACAATATGAGGCCAGCTGGCCTGGCCAAAGTTGCCATTCACTACTACTAGGAAGTGAAGAACTACAAATGAGATGTTTCTGAAAAAAAGGGGGTACAGCTATCCTTTCTTAAACTCTGTTAGGCCACCAACTCACACATAATTGAGAATGCATCTGAACATTTCCACCACTGAAACACTTACTGAGATGTGTGTTGTACCTGTGTTTCTAATTAAAACATTGACCCATGCTAGGACAATCATCACCATACAAACCTAGCTTAACTTCTAGGCAAACAAAACATCATGAGCTTAAAATTTATACCAAATCCAAACCAATGTTTTTTTGCAAAATATTTACTAAAGCCAATAAAAAAATACTGTTTGATTTGTCAAGAAAAGCCACAACATAAACAACAATAGGAGAAAAGAGACACTCTAAGTCCGTAGAGGAATAATTAAAATAAACAATTAAACTACTCCAATCCTGTCAGTCAATTCTAACAGAAATTTAAGCAAATAGCTTCTGTGAGGTGATGCACTGCAATAACAAAAGCAAAAGCTTGGCAACAGAAAGCTAAACACAACATCAGCATACAGTTGTTGGATGTAGGTCACACAGCCAGAGGCAGAAAGAGAAAATATCAGTATCAGAATCTGGATATCTTTTGTCACACTGGCATCAATGTGTCATGGCAATGGCTTATGATGGGAATAAGTTAGTCAGTGTTGTATGGATAAGTGGAAAACAAGAACCCTACCTGTTCTTTGTAACTAGACAAGAAAAACAGGTGTTTTTTCTTTCTCAAATCTCTGCTTCTGACAGGTGGGTTGGGGTTATGGTGCATGATTTGTCTCTGCAGTACCCACCTCATACTGAATTCATATAGGTGATTGGTACAGGTATGATTTCTACTACAGATACAGATCATTTCATTCACAGTTCTACAATTCAAGGTAAAACCAAAATATCACATCTTGGCCCCCAGTTTATTTTTAACTGGGACAGTAAGGTTTGAAAGACCTACCACAACGTGATGAAAGAGAAGCTCCCAAGACTGACTCAGCCTCTGGTTCATCACCATGTCAAAGAGGTCATATATGAAGTAACCTGTGGGAACAGACAGCACTCAGCCAACGTTTCCATCATTTTCACAATCAGCAATTCATTAATACAACGGACTCTTTTGACAAGGCTCAAGCTAATCAAGAGAGTCTGAGGGACCTGCTTCCATGACGACATACTGTAGACAGAAACCAAGATGTGTCTTGGAGAGGGGCTATTCATATCCACCACCCCACCCCTTCCCCACCACCAGCCGTATCCATGGTGACAGCTTTTCAGAATGCTGAAAAAATACTGAAGTGTTGTGGGTAAGGGGAGCGAAGGAGCTCAAGGCTTCGTTGTGGCTGGAATTAACCCCAATACACCAGAAATTTGACACCAGAACCCTTCTGTCAATGTGGTGCAATATGTGGGTACCAACCATGGACCAAATAATTATTACAATATTGCTATTAGGAATTTGATTTACATATACTGGTGAGGCTGGGTCTGAATGATCTTGTCTTAAAAAGTCAATTGGAAAGAAGCAGAGCCAATTAATTCAGATGTTTTGTCTTGCGCCTTTATAACAATTCATTTGATTAATGTCTACACTGAGAACAACACTGTTTGACTTCCCACTCCCTATCAACCTGATCAATAAAGTCTGAATAGGGAATCCAGACAAAGAAAAAGTAGGTTTCCAGTGAAAATGCCAAATCCTTACATGTTTTTACATGTGATATACTCTGTAGAGACATTCACTGGCACATTGGGGATGGGCATGGATAGGGAATTCCTTTCTTAAACCAGTTAGTCAAACAACTGGGTTTCAAGCTAGTCCATGCCAAAATCATGACTCAGTTGACCTAGTTAAATATGAGAAACTACACTAAGATACCCACTTAACCCGATACTGACCAAATTGCTAAGATATGTAAAAACCTTATTACTCCACAGTCTATTGTTTTATACATCATTGTAACCTACATTGTGCATTCAATTCTTTATACCAAATCACTGAAAAAGGCAACTTATTTTTTTCCCATGGGAGAAACACTACATTTTACTTTTTAAACCTGTTATTCAAAGCAAAATTAACAGTGAACAGCAAAGCATGAAGGCACATAAAAACAGCTCAACACACATAAACCATTAACAGTAGTTGAGTTAATCTTAAAGACACTGTTTTAGGCTCTGAATAAAGTCTTTATCCAACAAACTTAGAGTTATTTACAACATGTCACTGCAAGGTTTACATTGTGTTATCACAGTGTGCTGGACTAAATGCGCTAACTCTGGTTTACAACACACCTCTCTAACTTGCTGAGGCCTCAGCAGAATCACACCACATTTCTGGTGGAAGGTTTGTGAGAAGCATGTTATCACTGTTCATGCATAGACGACTCCCCTCCCCTGCTGGACAGCCCGCTTAAATAAACAACTTTTTGCACAGTTGCTGTCTTGGCGATGTCACGTGATCATACAGGATTACGCTCAGTGCCTGGGACTGATCATAATGCCCCCCATTGATCATCACATGCCAACAATGCTCTTCACTTTTCCAGCTTCCAGGGCTGGGCTTCCTGAAAGAATGTCAAACATCCCAAGGATCACGGGGGAGCCCTTATTGCCTGCATGGTACAGATTCATAGACGTCTGACGTGCCACTTGTTGCTCTAGAATACTTTGGGGATTAATGAGAAAAAGTTAAAACAGGGCAAGATACTATTTTAATAATGTGGGGCAGCATCAGGATGTTGATACCCAATTCACTTAAGAGTGGCAGAAATGTGTAAAAAGGCTCAGTTTATCATGACTGTCAATTCTTATACACAATATGCTTTCCATGTTAACTCTGGATAAATCAGGCACTGAACTATTTCTAGCTACTTGTCCAATTTATTTTCATAAAAGGTGAATAAGGTTCCTAACTCATAAATGTTTCTCCAGTTGAAAGTTGTATTAGCTTTTTTAAATAATTATTTTACATGAACGCCATAAATCCTCAGCTAATGTTCCTCTGACACCATGTGGGAAATTAGAGTTCCTCAGCATCTCTGGGTGCACCCTAGCCTCCACCATTACCACCAGCCCATTCACACAATAACACAATTTATAATTTAGCACTGAACACTGTGTAAGAGCTACTCACCAATGGAAAACGACACCAAGGCATGAGAAAACATAGAGTAAGTTTCTATCAAATCCTCGGCCATCTGTGGGTGAAGGAAAAAGCTGGAAAAAGAAACACGTGGTTAAGTTAAAATAAAGCTTTTCAAAGGGAAACTGGCTCTATTTTGCAGGAGAATATATATACATAAGCATATTTTGAATACTGCAGCACATATAAATCAGTAATTTCCACACTGAGAGCGACTAAAATATTACTGTTTTCGCTTTAACTCACCAGAGTACTGCCCATACCGCGGTGATAAAGCTATGAACGAAGGATGTAGATATGTTTCTCCATTTCCATGCATTCCTGCAGGCAGACTCAGGCATGGGGAGTTTACCGACTCCCGCGTTGACCAGTCTGAAAAACCCGACGGAGCTCCCCGTTGTTAAAACCACTGCACTCAGCTCCATGGCTGAAATGTTTGTCTTGTAGATGAAAGACTTCACAGGCTACAATTTTCACCAATGTGAGCAGAATATAAACGCACAGTCCCACACAGAAGACTGTAAGCGACTTTTTACGAGGACCAATACAATCACTTCAACATACCAGAGTATCTCCAGTTATTTCTGGTTATTCGTCACTAAAATGTTTGAAAAACGCAGATCAAAGCGTGTTTCTCTCACGGTTATTGTCCACAAAGGGAGAAGGCGTGGAGGTGGCTGTCAAATGAAAGTCCACTGACGCGGGTTGAATGTTTATGTTTTCTGGAATAATCCTGCTAAAGAAAAGCTCCGTGGTCACATGTGCACCTTCCAGAAGTGAATGGAGAGTTTATCCACGAGCACTCCACTACTGTTGTGAAAGCGTCCTGTTGTAAAACCTCGCCATCCTGGCTTGTGTAACTTCTTGACATCAACAGAAACCAAACCACCACGTCTCCCCGCCCTACTACAAAGGGGCGCGGCCACCAGCACGTTTATGTGACGTTTAAGTGCTGGCGGCAGTGTAGCACACTTCACACTATCACTGCACTTTTTTGGTAGTAGTAGTAGTAGTAGTAGTAGTAGTAGTGGTGGTAGTAGTAGTATATTTTCAAATATATTTCGAACATATTTACTTTCATCATCATTACATAACACAATGCATTCCTCTGTTTGAAAAGGGAGTAGGCGGAAGTATAAACTTATATTGCCCTACCCCTTTCATACATTATATCACTTACTTAAGAAATATATTACAAAACCAAACCAAACAAAAAACAAAACAGCCACAAAAAAAAAATCACAATTTCTTTCAACAAAACCAAAAACGGAATAAGCAAAAAGACCATTCTTCAAATGAAGAAGTAAAGCCAAATTGGTCATCTATTTCCTACTTCTATTACCGTCCGTGGTAATAAGTTGATTTCTAAACTAGTGACAAAATTATCTTGATCATCATGGTAATTAATGAGAAGATATTGTTTCACATGCTGTTGTTTCATTTTCTCATTTGTACAGTAAAAAATATTTGTGTAGTTGTAGTGTAGTTACCCTTAAAGTATACAGTTAAGCGTGTGAAGGCTGTATTGAAACTGAATAGTGTTTTAGTACAAACAAAAGAATGTTTTTGTTTTGTTTGTTTAAACCAGATTTTATTGAGAATACAGGGGAATTACAAAAAGAATTAACAAAATAAGCAAAACCATACTACTATGGGGCAAAATTAAATACAAAGAAGGATAAACAAACAGTAGAATCTGAAAAATGATTCATACAAAAAAAATTTTAAAAGTACAATATTTAACAGTTTTTTTAGTCTTTGTATTTCCAGAAAAAAAGATTGAAGAATAGTACAGTACATCCTTCCAAAATAAAACATAATTTTCTTCAGTATTGGTGTTAATATAGCAGCAGAAGTCAGACCAAAAATATTTTCACAGATGGGCAGTGCCAGAATAAATGAACAGAAGCCTCAGGGGAGTTACAGCAAAATGTACAATCTGAGTCAATATCTCTTTTAAATCTTTTACAGTATGTTTTAACTGGGTAAACTATGAATGAGTTTGAAAGGCACCTCTTTAACCTTGTTAGTTATCATATAGAGATTAGGTAAAAGCCAGACCTTCTCCCATGGCAAATCATCTACAAATCAATTCCAGTTGGAAACAGCATTTGGCATTGTAGTGATATCTTTCTGAAAAAGAGTTCTTATGGACTTATTCTTACTGTGGGGGTTCAAGGAAAAACAGAGTTCACAGGAGAGTCCACTGGAGAAAGTGGATGAAACAGCTGATAACTGATCCTTCATTGATACCAGACGAGATTCCAACAAAAACCATTGCATAGTCTCCAGGTGTTACAGGAATATTATACTGTGATAAAAAATCTTCATAAGTAAGCAGAGAACCTTTCTCAATAAACAAGTGATCAACACGAAGAATGTTGTTATGGAACCAATAACTGAAAAAACAAAATCATGTCTGTAGCACTGAGTATTAACAATTACGTTTACTGTCTGGCAAGATCAGTAATCTTATTATCTTAATCTGTGATCACTTCTAAATTTACTGAATTATTTAACCAAAGTTAGCATGTATTTTAAACAGGCAAGGTTCACGTATAACCACGTGGATTTAGAGAAAATTTGACATTTTTTTAGAGCCAGCAGCCAATGGCTGGCACTTCTACTAACAAGGAGAATAATTCTTGATTAAATTGTTTTATTTTCATTGCTTGTTAGCACTGTACTGTTTAGTTTTATTAATGACACAGCCACTAATGTAAGTTTGTTCCAGAGTATGATCAGAGATGAATAGAAAACAAAAAATTGTAAAAAAAAAAAAATTGTACTCAAGTAAGAGTAGCGTTACTTCACAATAATATTACTCAAGTAGAAGTAAAAAGTAGTCCTCCAAAAAATTACTCCAGTAAGAGTAAAAAAGTACATGGAGAAAAGACTACTCAAGTAGTGAGTAACTGTTTGATTGTAATATCTGATTTATTTTTTTAAAAAAGAAGATGTAATCAGACAGACCAAAATATAAAATGATGTGCAAATTCTAGTATTTTCAAATAATAGAATAAACAATGAGTAAAAATAAATAACATCTTTACAAAATAACAAATTAAAGCACCAGAAACACAAATTTCCAAATCTAACAATCAAACACCTACAGTAGGTAACATATGTATGTTTGAACTGTGACATGTCTCATGTGTTTTTACATTCACTGTCTGCTACGTCACGTAGCACGTAGACATGTGAAGATATCTGGAAGTTGAGTGGCAATGGGATTTCTTACTTTTTTTATGTTGAAACGTTTCACTCATCCACCAAGTAGCTTCAACCTACCAAAAAATAAAATCCAGTTGCCATGAGTTTGAATTATTGTGAAATATCTGCATAATATATTTATTTATTTTCAGAAGTTCTACTTAGACAGTCAGATCACTATTTTGGATTTGCCTTTTGTATAAAACAATACAGAAAAACTCAATAATATTTTATGAAAAATCTTTCAAGTGGTGTAAATGACAACACACTGTATGAGGAGTAAGTAACTTGATAATTTAGGTGATCGCTTTTATTTTGTAATCTCCTATTAAAACGGAAGTTTTATTTTGAAAAAGGACTGCACCAGTCGCAGTACATCCATTTGACGCTAAAAAGTAAACAAGGGAGAAACGGTAAAGGAGATAAAAACAAAGTGTTAACTTAGACAAAACTCTGCTTATATTTAGCTTGTGATTTAAATACGGCCCTACATGGTTTTAATTTGTTTTCTAGATTCAGTTCGCTCGTGAACGTCATCGCATCTCTCTGGTAGAATAAATGGTAAAAAAAAAAAAGTCGAGTGTTGACCCATCTAGCGGAGTATGAAGCGTTAATTAATCACAAATCTACTCAAGTAAAAGTAAAATGTATGGTGCAATAAAGATACTCTATTTTTTTTTCAAAAACTTACTAAGGAAATGTAACGGAGTAAATGTAGCTCGTTACTACCCACCTCTGAGTATGATGCACCATAACACATTAAAAGTACCATCTGACCAAGGAAGTTGCATTACGAAGGCACTTGAAGGCAACATTGCTTCCATCACTCATCAGTCATTCACAAACCAGGGTGGATTCATGGAAATCAGTAGTTTACACAAACAGCATGAATAAGACAGTAACGTGCTGAGCGTGGGCTGCGTTGTTATGCACTAGTATTGTTTTTTATTGTTTTTCACAGCCAAGACAACAACACACTCATTCAAACCAGAGCCTGACCGTGAACATGACTGCTGTAATATCTGATGGCACAGCGCCACCATCCTGTTGCAATGGTCATGTCATATTTTGATATGCAAATGGTGACTGGTGTTGAAACAATGTATTTTCTCTCTTTTTACTATTTGGAAACTGCTTTAGAATTTAAATTAACATTTACATCCAAAGTCTTAATGGGTTGTAAAACATTTTATCAATAACTTACTACCATGTATAGTGTAAGGAGGTGACTGCCTTTTGCTTTTACTTGTTAGAGCAGTGCTATTAAATGCTGAGGAATGTTAAAAACACATCTAAAACAGAAACAAGGACTGATTGGGAAAATATGGGACTATAAACAGACAGTTAGACAGTTGGAGCAGAGGATGTGAGCCGCTCTCCAAGATGTTCTCAGTTTGATGAGCAGCCTCCTCTCCACGACCTGCTCTAAAGTTTCCAGTGAAGTCCCCAGCACAGAGCGAGCCTTCCTAATCAGTTTGTTCAGTTTGTTGGTGTCTCTGGCTCTGATGCTGCTGCCCCAGCAGACAGCAGCAAAGAATATTGAACTGGCAACAACAGACTGGTAGAAGATCTGCAACATCTTGTTACACACATTAAAGGA
>JAUBNQ010000005.1:16730859-16746112 GCA_032353495.1 Ctenopoma kingsleyae | reverse complement strand
GTTACATTTAAGGTCAGGTGGTTGTTCCCACACCATTCCACAAACCGGTCCACCAGGCCTCTGTACTCTGCCTCTTTTGTCACCGCTGATACACCCAACAACAGCTGAGTCATCTGAGAACTTCTGCAGATAACTTCTGCAGATTGTTAATAGTTAATTACAAAGTAAGAAACCCAAGATACTGACATTTATTACTGAAATCCTTATGATCTTTTGATGTGAAAGTCTTTAGTATTTCACTAAAAAATTATAACGTAATAAACTCTGACTTCTAAAAAAGCCATGTCATAACCTTTTACTAAGGCACTTTATTTTACAGGGCACACTGGTGCAAGAATCCTCATATAAACAAACAGAATGGGAACCTATAAATTTAAGATAAAAAGTTTCTCATTAACATTTTACATGGTTAGTTTACATTTTAAGTTGTATGTTCACAACTAGCCAAAATCTATGTTTTAAACTGTAAACTGATTTTGATCAACATGTCCTTCAGATCTTTTCATGATTGGCACTTAATGATGACATTTACAACAGCATATAAAGTTAACCTCTTTATAAATAGTTGCTTGGATTATGATTATTTTGGTCCACATGTCCTTCAAATCTTTTCAAGAAAATAAGTGGTCAAACTGTCTATTGGAAAGGTTTAGCAGTCATAATGTGACAACAATTAAAGGCAATGCTTTTCCATAACTTGGCAAGTTGCATAGTTTCCTATCAGAAAGAGACAAGTGTATTAGTGTTTTACACACAGTTAGCCAAGATGGATTATGAAAAAGTGAAAGGCCCTCCACCCTCTGTACAAGACCCCCAGAGGTAAAGAGATGACGACAAATTGTAGTCTGTATGTGTGTATTTTTGACATTTTCATCTAATTCTGCCATTTTTCATTCCTCGCTGGTCATTTTGTGTTTGTTAGTGTTCATTGTGTGTTTTTGGCCTTTTCGCATTACTATATAATGTCTTTTTGGTCATTTGTGTCTCTTTAAGATTGTTCTGTCATTTTCCGTCTCTTAATCGAGCCTCCTGACAAAACATAATCACACTCCTGTGATTAGTGGGTGCGGTCAATATCCATCCATGACAGAAAGGCCATTGCTGCTTTTAGCATAGTAAATGTTCTGTCTACTTATTCAACAACTGGTTTTAACAAGATACTGAAGTTTTAATGCTTTTGGACATTTGTTTCGACACTGATAAAACTCTGAAACGTTTAACGCCAAATTATACAAAGATACGTAGAGAGATACCCTTATCTCTCACAGCTGCCAAAAATAAACACGGTGAACATCACTGAAACTCTGAGCGTCGTTTAACGTTACAGCCGTTAGAACGTACGTTAACGTAACGTTAGCCACCGTTACCGAGTGTCGCCTAGCAAACAACAGTTAGCTAATATTTCGTTAATACACCGTAGAAATTGCTCCTCAGCAAATTAAAGCAGGATTACGTTAGCTACAGTATGACCTATCAGCCCTTCTGACTGTTACTCATCTTTAAAGTCTCCGTATCTGCTCTCCATCCACACGACTTGACGGTGTAGCTCAGCCTCCTCCACGCGCCGCCGTGACCGGCTGACTGTGGGAGGAGCTCGCGCGGCAGCAGCACGGGAACCCGTCACGAGGGCGGTTCTGCTGCGCTCGTTCTTCAGCGACTCACGCTTGTTTGTTCCTGTGCTGACGACAGTGCCGAGGAGCGGTCCGTGCACACACAGGCGTCTTTTCTCACTGCTGCCAGGTGGAAGAAAACAGGTGAGCACTGCGTTACGGAGTTTTGACATTTCGCTGATTAAAATGGACCACGAGAACCGCACGTGAGCGATGTGAAAGTACGCGACTGTAAACTACCAGCACCTACAAATCAAGGCATTATAGCTAATGGATCTGAGCAATTACAAGCAATAACGATGGTGCCTCATCAGGAAGTGATGGACTACAGTTAAACTACTGCAGATACAAGGGTTGATGCTTTTAACATCAGTTTTATATTATTCGGTCACAAAAATGTCGTCAATTCTAATTTTACAATAACCAGGATTTGTCTACTTCAGCTTTGGATTTTGTCAACTGAAACCAAACGTTACTTGTAACTAACAGGACATTTAATGGGATGTAGGAAGTTGTGATGGACATTTTCAATTGATTTTGAAGAGTGAAATTAAGTGTGGAAAATAGAGGTATATTATTCCAAGCATTTTGGAGAACCTGCCGTAGTTCTCCTATACATTTAGGCTGTTCCTTCATGTAATCCCAGACTGAGTCCATAATGTTGAAATTAGAGCTCTATGGGGACCACACCTGTTGGTCTCATGAAGAAAGAAAGACAGACAAAGATCTGCAAC
The DNA here is from genome assembly GCA_032353495.1 of Ctenopoma kingsleyae. NCBI lineage: Eukaryota > Metazoa > Chordata > Actinopteri > Anabantiformes > Anabantidae > Ctenopoma > Ctenopoma kingsleyae. The sequence continues at coordinate 16,743,768 of JAUBNQ010000005.1, read as the reverse complement.
TTAACAGGGTTTTGCATTTTTTCTTCAGTAAGCTAAATGGCTGTATCATGTGTCATTTAAAGATCCTATTTATGGTAAACACAAAGGTACAGTAGGTGTAATTCAAGCCAGTTGCCTTAACAGGTTACCTCAGCATGCCCTGTCTTGTATTAACAGTATGAGTCACTGCCAGGAACCAGGTCAAAGTGAAGAACAGGGTGAGGTGACTGAGATGGTATGCCAGGAGTCTGACCTGAAAGATGGACAGTAAGTCACAACACTTACTGCATCAACAACATGATCGATCGAAGCATTCATTACCCCAAAAGTCTATCTAGTTTGTATTTGGACGATACATTTACATACTATTTTCTCCTCTTGTCTTTTTGTGTTTATTAAGGATGAGGGAAGTAACTGTGGGGGATCAGAAGGTGTTGTTGGTCCGTACTCAGGGACAGTACAGTGCTGTTGGTAGCCAGTGCTCTCATTATAATGCTCCTCTTATCAAAGGTAAACCTTCCCCAAGATCTGCTTCTCAATCTGTGTATACCAACACATAACTATTTTTATTAATAACTTTATTCTAATTCACTGCTGAGTACTTAACCACGTGTTCTCTGATAATTCAGGTGCACTGGTTGGTGACAGAGTCAGATGCCCTTTTCATGGTGCTTGCTTCAATGTCAGAACTGGAGATATTGAAGAGTATCCAGGACTGGACTGTCTGCCAAGTTATAAGGCAAAACATTCCTCAGCATTTAATAGCACTGCTCTTTTAAAACGGCAAATTTAGGCATGTTCCCAGTTGGTATTTCTGTTACTAGATGTTACTGTTGTCCAGGGTACTTCCTCAAAGTTTCAAAATATACATATTTTTTGTTAACATTCAATATTTCACCTCTGGAAATTCTTTTCATTTCACAGGTCAAAATTGAGGATGGCAAGGTATATGTTTCCATCAACAAAAAAGTAAGAGACAGCAGACCAGTTAAAGACATTTCAAACAATCACAGTGTTTCCTTTCATTGTGCTTTAAAATGTCCTGTTTTAAATAGTACTCTGTTTGTTTTTCACAGTCTCTGAAGTTAACCAAGCGGGTGAAGGAGATGTGCAGCGTGGCACCACACATCAAACATACTGTTCTGCTCATAGGAGGAGGTAAGAGTTTCAGAGTCAGTGTCAGTCATTAGTATCCAGCCGTTTATTTAGAGCTGACTGGCAAGTAGGGGGCATTACATCTTTCGATCCAGAGTTAGGGTTGCTACTTAAGTATTCAGACTAGACATTTTGCTCAAGTATATGTGATGTTGTGCTGCCATGTTTCTGAAAACCTAATTTCAAAGGTGTCCTCTGAAAAATGTATTTCAGGTCCTGCCGCCCTGGTTTGTGCTGAGACGCTGCGGCAGAATTGCTACCAAGGTCGAGTCATCATGGTGACCAAAGACACCCTTCCTCCTTTTGACAAACCAAAACTGAGCAAGGTAAGAAGAACTAAAAAGGAGAGGTAACTGGTATTCCTGTAACAAAGCGCTAACCAGCTGTAATAACTGAGTTAAGTGGTTATTAAATTGCCTGTTTTCAGGCTATGAATCTGGAGAGCAGCAGCATCCTTCTTCGGCCAGCTGACTTTTATCAACAACATGGAATAGAGGTGTGGACACAGAAGGAGGTGAGGAGCAAAATTCAGTCTTTCTTTGTGATGTCTTCTCAGCATCTTGTAAAACCTGATCCTGTCTTTGGTCACATTAAGAAATGTGTTTTGTGTTGCAGGTGGTGTCAATAAACCCAGCTGATAAGGTGGTGAAGCTGAGTGATGGTACTTTGCAACATTACGACCAGCTTCTCATCTCAACAGGCTGTAGGTGAGACAAAGTATTTAAGAAACAAAAGCTGATTTTCACTGTTTTTTTAGATTGTTTTCTTACATTTGAGTGTTTCCATGTGACAGCATCATCATAGCAGTCCTTATTTTATTCACAGAGCACGGCCGCTCAGCTGTCCTGGTCATGACCTGAAGGGAGTGAAATTACTGCAGAGTTATGAAGATGCCAAAGAGATTCACAGCTCCTGCCTCGGACAGAAGGCCGTTGTCATCGGCGCCTCCTTCATAGGTTAATAGATCAAAATTTTCTTTACATTGAAATGTATTTAATTGGTAATTTAAGTGTTTTTCATGACTGTTACACACAATAGGTATGGAGGTGGCCTCCTACTTATCAGACAAAGCTTCCAGTGTGTCCATGGTTGGCACCACCAGATACCCGTATGAACGGACTCTGGGCCCAGAGATCGGCAAAATGACTATGCAGGTAAGTACTTATGAGAGGACTAATCTGTCCATGTGAGCACACAATTAAATGTAATCAGTTTTAAAACATTTATCTCCCTTAAGATGTTGGAGGAAAAAAATGTGAAGTTCTACATGAACGAAAGAGTGACTGAGATCAGAGGGGAGAACGGCAAGGTAATTACCTTTACTCCAGTAGCACAGGAGATATTTAGATAGTCATGGTAGGAAAAGCACAGTGTTAGTCATAAGATTATGGTTTAAGGTTACGTTCTATTCAAGTATCTCAGTGAACTGTGACAGCAAGTCAGCAAGTGAGCAAGCAGGTTTTCTTTTATTCTACAATGAATAGAAAATCTGCACTGAAACATCAGTTGTGCAGCTTCAAACGTCATGTTTATTCTATTGTACATCCTAAATAAGTCTTGTTTCAGGTGAAGGAGGTGGTGCTGCATAGTGGTAGAGTCCTGGAAGCTGATGTGGTGATTGCTGGAATAGGTAATTTTACTATTCTACTCCAAGGATATGCAGTCTGAGAATGTGGAGTTGTTTTAATATGTGAACTACTACTCACATCACATAATTTACCATAACAGTAATGATTTCCTACATATTGATTTAACTTTCAGACCTTCTCTGTGCAGTTGATATGAAATCAAAAACAAAAGTCTCTGTTTTTCAGGTGTAATTCCCAATTCAGACTTTTTGGCAGGAAGTGGTGTGGAAGTGGATTCAAGGAAAGCTGTGATTGTTGACAAGGTAACGCAGGCAGTAGTGGACATAGCCCAAAGCCAATCGCTATTATATTAACATGAAGCACGAACATGATTTATTTATGGTTATGTATTCATGTAATTATTATAACCCCTCCCTCAGCTGACTGTGTCCAGATAATGAAAAGACATTGTACATGTGTTTTTAGGCATAATATTGCCAACATGTTTCACTTTTCTAACAGCTCATGAGGACCAATATACCAGATGTTTTTAGTGCTGGAGATATAACCTCTTTCCCTCTGACTATTCGTGGAGACCAAAGGGTTAACATTGGTCACTGGCAACTGTCACAAGCTCAAGGTAAGAAGTCAAAGAAACGAAGGATGGTATTATGTGCTTTGTTTTGGTGTTGCTGCTGAAGCAGCGTTCTCTTTGGGTATTTCCAAAATGTGTTTGTTTCTTTATCCAAGACAAAAATTCAACAACAACATGTTATAGGAAAAAATATTTGTAATGTTTGGGTTTCCCCTCGTCATGCTTGTTGCTTTGTATTTTTATTTCAGGAAGAGTAGCTGCCCTGAACATGCTAAAGAAACCGACCAAAATTGAGTCTGTTCCTTTCTTCTGGACTGTTCTGCTTGGGAAGAGTATCAGATACACAGGTAGAGGTTTTACTCAGATATCTTCAGTCTTGCTTAAAGAAACTGAAGCCCTGACTGTGGTGAATCTCATTTCCCCTTTTCGTTTCCTCTGTGTAGGCCATGGTGAAGGATACACAGAAATCATATTCAAAGGCAAAGTGGAAGAAAGGAAATTCCTGGCATTTTACATAAAGTGAGGAGCAGCTGATGCAGCTCTTGACACAGCTGAATATGAATTTATGGTATTTGTGTTAAATGTCTTTCATTTCTCTTGTCAACAGGGATGACGTAGTGGTAGCTGCAGCCAGCTTCATGTTCGATCCTGCTGTGGCTCGTCTCGCAGAGCTGATGGCTACTGGCCAGATTTTAACAAAGACGCAGGCTCAGTGAGTGACAAGCTGCATTTACACACAATTTTTGTTTGTTGCATAATGATGTATTCCTTGTGATAATAACTGTGTTATGTGATTAGGAGTTAATTGTCTTTCCTACTTTAATGCTGGGTTAACATAACTGCTGTTCCTGGGCTAAGACTAAATTAAGGCTAATATTCATGTCCCTTGTAGTTCTGTTAACTCACTAACTAGTTGGTCACTAACTTTGCCTGCCGTTTGGTGCTGGGCAGGTGGTGGCTAAAAGGTGATAAAACATGTAATATATATACTGTATATGAAGGACCGACAATAACAACAAAGTCAGGTGATAGTTCCCTGTAGGCCTTTCACCATGAACAACACTCTTAACTTTACACAGTCATTTGATCTATGTTAATGAAAGCAACTTTAGCTATTAATTTTTATACTTACTACTATTATGTGGTTAATGTAGACCTGACAGGATTTGCATTGAAAACAGACAGTGATTGTTGACCTGGATGACATTAAAGTTCTATAAAAATTATGCAAGGATATAAATGATGGGTATCACCTATGTTCTCTGTAAACATCATGTCCCAAATCACAGGATGAGACTTGTAACCTGGATACTGCTCTTTGTTGTTTTCTCACTTCCTTATCCGTTCAGAGCTGATGACCTCAGCTGGCTGCAGATGTAACCAAGAGCAACACCTCTCAGTGATGATGGAGAGACAAGACTGAATTGACATGCAGCAGGTAAATGTGCGACATCTAAGTGATCACAGTCTGTAATTAATGTCTGCCACGCAATAATAGAACAGTAATGCAGTAAAAGAGTAGTATTAGTCATACTGTTTTATCCACATTCTGAAGATACACAGTCCCTCTAATATATAAAGTTGACAAACACGTTATTTATTTGAATTTGAGAGTTTTGATACCTTCGTTTCATGCCTACTGTAATGCCTTAATCCGTTAAACTGCAGATGTTTTCAGCAGAGATTGTTTTAATATCATACACTGTAAAACCCATATACTCACTAAAATTCATATATTTTGTATTGTATGCTTTTAGTATTCAGTGAAAGAGAGAGCAGGTATCTTAGAAAATAAAACCTGGGTATTATGTGGTATATTAAATTTAAATAAAAGTTTCAACACCACAAAATATGCACATTATATAATAATTACAGTTGTTGTGCGGTATGCAGAGGTTTTGACTGTACTGTCTTTGTCAGTGGTTATATAACAAACTGTAATGCAATCATTTGTTTTGTTAAATGTCCTCTCAAATGATGTTGTTGTTATTCAGTCCTGATTTGCTTCTGTTTTTATCAAACTGTCTTTTCTATCTTTTTGTGTCATAAATACTTGTCTTTCAAAATAAAAATCTGACTTTAGGCTCGATCCTTCTGCATTCAGGAATCAGAGACATGAGAGCAGAGTTGCAGATTAACAATAATTTATTGCAGCATATCTGGAGGAAAATACACATCAGCATCAATATGAATACAACGTCATTACATTACATCTGTGAGCATAGGTTATATACGGTAGAAGCACCACTGGACGTTTCCCTGCAATCACAGGTCAGATACTGATTCTTTCCCTAATATGGACGGACATACTGACACGAACAAAAGTAGAATAAGAGATATTTAAGATTAATAAAACCTGTACATTTTGTAAGTTAACACCCAGAACACACTTGGCAGATGTGTGGTAACCAGAAGGAGGAAGTTACATCATTTCTGTCTACCCACATGGAGTCTGCTGCGGTTTCCATCAACCTTCATGCAGCACCGTACCTGACGAGATAATTACTAATTCTCGGTGTGTTCACACAATCAGAACAGAGAACATGTTTCTACACAAACATTATCAAGAGGTGGGAATGAACCTGAGAATGTTTTCTCCCTTCGTTAACTAATTTTAATTTAATTGCCTGAATGCAATTATGAATTCTAATATTATCATGAAAGCACTGTCAGTGAACACATTTGCAAACTATAACATTATCTGAGAAGCTTTCCTGAACTACATCACACAGACATGTACGAATCACTGTGAAAATATTCAGAGGTTTTGATAATGAAATTTTACTTATCCTGTGGATGCTGCTGCCTCTTTATTTGCTAGTTTTGGAGCATTTTTTCACAGAGGATCCAAGTTTGTCAGCCAACAGAAATGGGTTGAGGTAGAAGCACTGAGGGAAAAAGTGCAGTCAGTCTCTCACTGTAGAACTTAAAACTCAATATATCAAACAAATGTGCTATTATCAAAGCATATGCATCACCATAGGTGGATTTAGCCACAGTAAACCCAGAATATCATCTGCACCTGTGATGTTGACTCTGAGCTGGATTCATGTTTATCCATGATTTTAAAATCTGGAAAAAAATGGGAACTCTGGAGAATTATTGCCATCTCTGCATTAATCTCCACTGCCACATCTATCTGCATGGTATAAACAAACATATTCAGTATATGCTTTTTATAATTCTTCTTACTAGCGACCACCGGACCGGACCTTATGTGCCACCGGATAGTAAATGTCCATATGTTAACAGAAATCGACAACAAGTAATTGATAATTAATATTATACCTTAAAACAGTGTGATGAATCAAAGTCCAGCTGATCTGGGAAGTCAGCCACGGTTCCTTTATAGGTCACTGTTGCCTTACACCGGGGTGAACTTTGGGGGATCTTAAAGAGCCTGTAGGTGCCTGAAGCGTAGCTGACGTCACTTTCAAAATGAACCTGGCTCAGTTGGCCAATGTACACACAAGTCAAACTGTATCTTTTGTTACCTGCTTTAACATTAAGCGCTCTGTTGTACACCACAATGTGACTTGCTGAAACAAGATGTGGAGTGCTGAAGCCTATGCTGTGAGCCAATGAAATCAGGTCTTGCCAAAACAGAGAACCACCCATACTTTCACCTAATACCGAAAACAAAGAGGTTGCAGTCAAAGGATATATCTGTGCTTATTCATTTACAAACTTTTATGAAAATACATTATTTTATTACCCCAAAGAACTGGATCTTTCTTCATGTGACTGGGAACGACTTTGCTGGCATACATGTCACTGAAGTACAGTTCACCTCACTCCTTTGTACAATGAGAGCAACTTACAATCAGTATGTTTTAGTGTTTAATGTATTACTACAGTTTCTTCTCCAGGCAAACCTTTAGGACGTCATACGCTTGCTGTAGCACAACCTTTTTATCAGGACACAAACAGATCACACAGATGGACCTAGATAGATTGAAAAGAAACCAATCAAAGCTTTCTCTCTTACAATAACAGACTATAAATTTCATTTATAGATCTTGTAGAGTGAGAATCATGATTTAAACATACAGTATAACATCCACTGAGTTAATGTTTATGCCAGCTTCACTGAGCTTCTCCATGTACCCCTGGGCAAAAGTGACATTGGGCTCCCTATATCCAAACTTCTTTTGATGATATTCGATGTACTGACGAGATCCTGTGATCTAAAGAAAGATTAGTTAAATCAGCAGAGAATATATCAAAGTATCACACAGACAAACTCTCAATAATGTGTAAGTACCAGCTCCTCTGTCATATTGATCCCTGTCACATGTCTGCTCTGTCCAACAAGTTTACTGAAGGCATAACAGTCTCTACCAGAGCCACTGCCAAGGTCGAGCACCCTGCAGCCCTCGAGCTTTGCTGGGAATGGAAGACCACATCCAAAGAATCTGGAGAAAAGTATTATCAGTAACAAGCGTGCGTTCAATGAAGGGAATGATGCAGATGTTAGAGAGAGTTATGTGCTTTAAAGCATGATGACAGACTTAGAAACCTTTTTATCATTCCAATCTCTCATCAATTAAAATAAAACTGAGAGAATATGTGTGTGGGTGGTATGCAAAGTCAAAATGTTCCATTTTTACCTTTTGGTTACCTCTGGGTGAACCATTTGCAGAGCATCTCTGACGCTTCTTGGCACCAAGCTGCAGGATAAACTGCATGAGACTGCACTTCATGCAAATCCCCAGACAATTCCAGTTGACTGCCATAATATTTCTACACACATGGCATATTTGTCATCATATATATGTCAAGCAAATATCTTTACTCTTGCTCTAACATTTAATTTACAGGCTGTGATAGATCTAATTTTATGGACAAATGAAAATTTGCATTGCAAAAATGTCATCCTCACTACCACTGCATACATTTAACATTATAAATTAGTCTTGTTATTAAAACAAAACAAAAAAAAAATAAAAATCTGGGTAAAGGTACTAATGGGTTTTTCTCCGTATTATTTGAAACTTCCTTACACTACAATGCCAAAGACAATAATGACTCAGTAATGAAAGAGTCACAACAACAGAAGACGTGCATGTGCGTCTATTCTCTTGAGAAGAAGCCTACTCCATACTACACAAGTGAAACTACAGAATTACATTGATCACACTAGTAAAAAGTATGTTACACTAAATTTGAGTATTATAAGTTAACATGTTTATTTTGCAGAAAAGTGGGCCTTTTGACTAATGTATGATTTTATATGATATCGAAAGAAAAGAGAAAGAATTATGTATTTCTGGACAAGCAGGAAATACAATTTTATTTTAATTATCTGTATAGGTGGGGAAATGGTTTTCATAGACTTTAAATTCTTTTAGGAGTTTTCAAGTAAGTTTTAAGTAGTTATTTTTTTTTCACCACTTCTGGTAGGCTACACTCCGACACTGCAGGGGGCGGCAGTGCGCCGGAAACGGGATCATCCGGACATTTGCAAAATTGCGCTCGTGCAACGCTTGCGTATTTTTCGACGTAGCGCGTGAGGCGCCTGTGTGAACGGTGCAGTGGTAAGAAAAAGTCCGTCCGGCGTACGCACTGTTTGTGAATCCCGCTGAATTGCGTTCATCGTGTGGCCGCCGTAGTTCGTCGTGTGTGATGCAGTTTTTTCAAGACAAATCAACACAGCACTGAGTCGGAAAAAAGACGGTATAAGTTTGAAAGTGAAATGCTGTGGTAGCTGCATGTGTCTGGAACAACGACGTATTCAGCGTTAACCAGTGAAGGCAGCGAGGTGTGTACTGCGTTTTCGTTTTTTGTTACTTAACATTCAGGCGTTAGCCGGCGTGCTAATTCTTTAGCTTATCGCTTTATCCACGCTGGGCCCCATCAATGCCTGTACTATCTTTGGCTAAAAATATGGTACAAACCTGGTCTGTAACTTATTGTAAAGAAGCGGTTCATTGCAGTTTACACCGCAAAAGGCACCGAACGAGTAATGGTTTAATAGCAGTATGGTTTAATGTTTTAAGATTGCAGTATGCGCTTTCAGGAAGCCATGTTGTATCGCTAACAGTTAGCTAGCTAGTTGACTGTAATTATGAACAATTTAAAACAATGTAGGCAAACTAGTGTCTTATTTTCTACAATGCTAGAATACAAGTGCCAGACAATTCAACAAAGTCCATTTTGATTTGATTTAAAGTCGCTTCTTGAAATATCTTGGATAAACTGCTAGCTAGATTACTTTTTACAGCGCATGCTAATGTATTGGAGAGTTGCACATCGACTTTTTTTTTCTATTTTGACTTGTCTCACTCGTCGTGCTGATAATACACAAATGCAGAAACTACACAGATAAAACACATGTAGGGACAGTGTTGTAATGTGTTGGTTGGTTTTGTTTTTAGAAGTGAGGCGCCATGGCAGCTACCTTCCCTTACAGAGGGGTCCCTGCAGGGATGCCACCAGGTGTACCTCCTCCTGCGCCAGTTCCAGACTACATGTCTGAGGAGAAACTGCAAGAGAAAGGTATGTTTGATTCAGTGAAGCACATAAATGGTCGAAAGTGTTGTATTGTTGTAGTGTCAGAAATGGGCACGGTCAGTTTTCTCATATGTTAAATGTCCTCCAACTCTACAGCCAGGAAATGGCAGCAGCTACAGGCAAAGCGCTACTCAGAAAAGAGAAAGTTTGGCTTTGTGGATGCTCAGAAGGAAGACATGCCACCTGAGCATGTCCGCAAGATCATCAGGGACCACGGAGACATGACCAACAGAAAGTTTCGCCATGACAAGAGGGTCTACCTCGGGTAAAAGAAAAATATTCATACAGTAGTAAATGTGTTGATTGATGTTGATGAATGTTAAAATAGAAATTATAGTGTTTTTTTTACTTAGCTGAGTAACCCTTTCATGTATACCCTAGGTAGACATTAACGCACATGTAAGATGAAAACAGATCATCTTCACAACGAACTGTGACTCATCCTGTGTCTTGCTTTTTGTTGAACAGTGCCCTCAAATATATGCCACACGCTGTGCTGAAACTTCTGGAGAATATGCCTATGCCCTGGGAACAGATTCGTGATGTGCCTGTCCTCTATCACATCACTGGAGCTATTTCATTTGTGAATGAAATCCCTTGGGTCATAGAACCAGTCTATATCTCTCAGTGGGGGTAAGTTGTTTTGTTTTATTTCTACAACATTGAGGAATAATTTTTGAGTACATAGTGCACATTTGTATTTAGAATATTTCTAATGGCTGTTTGTCTTCCTCCCAGCACCATGTGGATCATGATGCGTCGTGAGAAGCGTGATCGCCGGCACTTCAAGCGTATGCGCTTTCCACCATTTGATGATGAGGAGCCGCCACTGGACTATGCTGACAACATCCTTGATGTGGAACCACTGGAGGCCATACAGATGGAGCTGGATCCTGAGGAGGATGCTTCAGTTGTGGAGTGGTTCTATGAGCACCAGCCCCTGAAAGACACTGCCAAGTAAGTCATCTTGTCACTCTTTAAAGAGAAAGTAGTACATAGTATTCTGATGTATAGTTGTGAAAGTCATTTGTCACAAAGTCAAATTTTTAAAATTTGCACTCTTCCTAGGTTTGTGAATGGCACCACCTACCGTCGCTGGCAATTCACACTGCCCATGATGTCCACACTATACCGTCTGGCCAATCAGCTGATGACAGACCTGGTGGATTTCAATTACTTTTATCTGTTTGACCTCAAGGCTTTCTTTACTTCCAAGGCTTTAAATATGGCCGTCCCTGGGGGACCAAAGTTTGAGCCACTGGTCAGGGACATCAACCTCCAGTAAGCACCTCATGTTTTTAATTAATTGCAAACCTATAGACGTTGCGCTTATTTTATTAAACTCTAATATGAGGCCACTCATATTAGAAGTCATATTTAGACTTGTACATTGTGCTTGTTTCTTTTAATTGTTAAATGGTTTTCTGGGTTTACCCTATACAAAACACAATTTTAAGAATATATGCTACATCATTTGTATATCAGCTGAACTTTTTGTTTCTCTTGCAGGGATGAAGACTGGAACGAGTTCAATGATATCAACAAAATCATCATTCGACAGCCCATCAGGACAGAGTACAAAATCGCCTTCCCCTACCTGTACAACAATCTGCCACACCACGTCCATCTCACCTGGTGAGAACTGAATTAATATCATTTAAGTGGTATTAAAGATGAACGCTGTTTAGTGCAGGCAGTTATTTTTGTAAATCCAGTTACATGATATCCTTTAATTTCTTTCACATTAGCACTCAGAAATTTGCTGATAATCATGATGACTTTACCTCTACAGGTACCATACACCCAACGTTGTGTTTATCAAGACAGAGGATCCAGATCTTCCAGCGTTCTACTTCGACCCACTGATCAATCCCATTTCTCACAGACATTCTGTAAAGGTACAGTAAGAGTGACTGCTCATCCATTTTTGTCAAATAAGATATAAATGTAATTAACTAACAAAGTTAAGCAAAGTTTTGACTGAATTCTTCTTACAAAGGCGCACTTGCATTGGTCTGCTTGCCTGTGCGTAAGAACTGGAAGAATATTGAATTGAATGGTGTCTCTTTTATTTATAACTGACTGCAGATGCAGTCTACCGGCCATCACTCAGATATTGCTTTAATAGGTTTTCAGGTTGACCTGGGGTCAAACTGGTGAGAATGCCACTAATGTTATTGTTTACAAGTAATTTAAGTCACCACTTATAAATGTCTGTCTTGAATTCCCTTTGGTACCACTTAGAGTCAGGAACCTCTGCCTGATGATGATGAGGAGTTTGAGCTTCCTGAATATGTGGAGCCCTTCCTCAAAGAGACCCCACTCTACACAGACAATACAGCCAATGGCATTGCTCTGCTGTGGGCACCAAGACCCTTCAACCTCCGATCAGGACGCACAAGACGTGCCATTGATATCCCACTGGTCAAGAACTGGTGAGCTAAATATAAACTGGACTTGGAAGTAACTAAATGTGCTACAAGCAACTTCGCTAAGTGTGTCTTAATCTATTGACCGAGAATAGACGGATTGGCTTAAGGCATTTCTTTCTCTTTCACATGTATAATGATTAGTTATAATTTCTTTTATTTCTTATTATTTTACAGGTATCGTGAGCACTGTCCTGCAGGACAGCCAGTGAAGGTGCGTGTTTCGTACCAGAAGCTGTTGAAGTACTATGTGCTCAATGCTCTCAAACACCGACCACCCAAGGCACAGAAGAAGAGGTGAGAGTTGACACTAGATTTTCTGTTGACATGTTTTAAAACTGAAGCTGTTTTTGCTCATTACGTAGTTCTTTTCTCTAAAGATTTTCCATTGTCTTTCAGGTACCTATTCCGCTCTTTCAAGGCCACCAAGTTCTTTCAGTCCACAAAGCTGGACTGGGTGGAGGTGGGTCTCCAGGTGTGCAGACAGGGCTACAACATGCTCAATCTGCTTATCCATCGTAAGAACCTCAACTACCTGCATCTGGACTACAACTTCAACCTCAAACCTGTCAAGACGCTGACCACAAAGGTACAAGTTCCAAAGCAGCTAATGTCTTGCTTAAATCAGAATCTAATTATTGTGATTGTTGGATGTTTATTTAGATGAAAA
>JAUBNQ010000005.1:16715054-16730759 GCA_032353495.1 Ctenopoma kingsleyae | reverse complement strand
TTTGTTAACTAAACAAACTTGTTTCTTTTTCACAGGAGCGAAAGAAGTCTCGATTTGGCAATGCCTTCCATCTTTGCAGAGAGGTGCTGCGTCTCAGCAAGCTGGTGGTGGACAGCCATGTGCAGTACCGACTGGGAAATGTTGATGCTTTCCAGGTTAGCTTGCAGATTCGAACTTGAATGCAGTAACTCCTGATGATTGATTTAAATTGTATTTACTGTTTTTGTTTCACTGTTGTTGTTGTTTCAACCTTCATTAGTTGCACGTTTTATGTAGTGAATTCACACGTGACTGATCTCTAAACTTTGCTTCTGTGTTTTAGTTGGCAGATGGGCTGCAATACATTTTCGCTCATGTCGGTCAGCTTACTGGTATGTATCGATACAAGTATAAGTTGATGAGACAAATCCGGATGTGCAAAGACCTGAAGCATCTCATCTACTACCGCTTCAACACTGTAAGTAAACATGGTTTATTTCATCTATTGGCTGTTTGTGAATAATAGATTTTTATTTAAGTGAACGTTGGGTTTTCATATTTTGGTTGTGTGTTTGTTTGATCAGGGTCCTGTGGGAAAGGGTCCAGGTTGTGGCTTCTGGGCTCCTGGCTGGAGAGTGTGGCTGTTCTTCATGAGGGGCATCACTCCATTGTTGGAGAGGTGGCTGGGAAATCTGCTGGCCAGACAGTTTGAAGGTATATACATCACTCCACGTTTAATAATTAATCAACTAGTCAACTATGATGCACAAAGTCAGGTGATTCCTTGTTTCAGTTTAAGCAGTAGCTCTTTCTTATGGCCTCTACAGGACGTCACTCCAAGGGTGTAGCTAAGACAGTGACCAAACAGCGTGTGGAGTCCCACTTTGACCTGGAGCTGCGTGCTGCTGTGATGCATGACATCTTGGACATGATGCCTGAGGGTATCAAACAGAACAAAGCCAGGACCATCCTGCAGCACCTCAGTGAGTCCTGGAGATGCTGGAAGGCCAACATTCCTTGGAAGGTAAGTTCATTGAGATCACTTCACTATGGTTGATTATGTTCGATGTTGGTTTGCTTCAAAATATTTGTCATATAAAATTCAAAAAAATAAAAACAGTCATTGTTACTGATCGTCATTTCAGGTGCCAGGCCTGCCCACTCCCATTGAGAACATGATCCTGCGCTACGTGAAGGCCAAGGCTGACTGGTGGACCAACACAGCCCACTACAACCGTGAGAGAATCCGTCGTGGAGCCACTGTGGACAAGACTGTGTGCAAAAAGAATCTGGGCAGATTGACCCGTCTGTACCTGAAAGCTGAGCAGGAAAGACAGCACAACTACCTGAAGGTAAGATGATGAAGATGGCTCAAAAAGGAAACTTTGGAAAGGCCTTTTCCAGTGAATAAAAACTTTATTGGTTATGTTGATTGGGTCAGTGACCTAGTAAGTGACTGACATTCAACCTGTTACCTTTAACAGATGTAGAAAAATAAAGTCCTCTTACAAAGGCGCACTTGCATTGGTCTGCTTGCCTGTGCGTAAGAACTGGAGGAATATTAAAATGAATGGAGGCTCTTTATTGCATGACTGGCTGCAGTTGCAGCTGGACTCTCTCCATTCAGATATTAGTTGTGATAATTTGAACAATAATGATTGTCTTAACATTTACGTTTTTTTATTACATGTTGCTAGTAACATAATACATGAATGCTAAAATAAGTGCCTTGCATGTCTGTGTAAAAGCTGATCAAGTGTGGCTTCTTTATGTTTTGCCCTATATAGTAATGTACATGTTTTCCCTACAGGATGGTCCCTACATCACAGCTGAAGAGGCTGTAGCCATTTACACCACCACTGTGCACTGGCTGGAGAGTCGGCGGTTCTCACCAATCCCCTTCCCTCCACTGTCATACAAACACGACACCAAGCTGCTTATCCTGGCCTTGGAGAGGCTTAAGGAGGCATACAGGTAAATATGACCAGTTTTATCAGCAAATGTTTGTCAGAATACTTTTTCTTTCTACATTATTCATTATGTGTCTGTGGTCCCTAGTGTGAAGTCTCGTCTGAACCAGAGTCAGAGGGAGGAGCTGGGACTGATAGAGCAAGCTTATGACAATCCTCACGAGGCCCTCTCCAGGATCAAGCGTCACCTGCTTACACAGAGAGCCTTCAAAGAGGTCAGGACCGAGACATGAGCCGCTCTTGTAGTTGTTTTTGGTGGGGAGTCAAGCTCTTGTCAAACATAATGTAGTTTAATGTTAAATAAGCAAATGCACTGTTGGTGTTGTATTCACGTTTCTTTGAGCATCACGTTTGATTCTCCTGTTAGTCTCAGAACATCATTATCTTTTGCAGGTGGGTATCGAGTTTATGGACTTGTACAGCCACCTGGTGCCGGTGTACGATGTGGAGCCCCTGGAGAAGATCACAGACGCCTACCTGGACCAGTACCTGTGGTACGAGGCGGACAAGAGACGCTTGTTTCCACCCTGGATCAAACCTGCTGACACTGAACCACCACCCCTGCTGGTCTACAAGTGGTGCCAAGGTCAGGTTCTGTTCAAGGTTGTTATGTTGGAGAAGAACCAGTAATGCACTTTTACTCACTGGTGATACTTCGACATGCATTTCTGTGTATTTAAAACTGTTGTTAAAAAATACATCCAGTGTGATCACTATCTTTGTCAGCAGAACAAGAAGCTTAACATAATCTGTAAATTTGTTTGTTTTTAAATCCTCCTCAGGCATCAACAACTTGCAGGACGTGTGGGAGACTGCTGAAGGAGAATGCAATGTGATGCTGGAGTCCCGCTATGAGAAGATGTATGAGAAGATTGATCTGACATTGCTCAACAGGCTGCTGCGTCTTATTGTTGACCACAACATTGCTGATTACATGACAGCCAAGAACAATGTGGTCATCAACTACAAAGTAAATATTAATATATTTTCGTTCCTCTCAAAGTTCCTTTGACCTCTCACGTCATTTTCAGCTCTGTGTATAGACGTAGTTGATTGACTTTACTGTTGAGTAACTGTATATACATCCCATTTTAATGCAGCAGTTGTTTTTGACACTAAATGTTTTCTCCTTTGTCTCTTGTCTATGTAGGACATGAACCACACAAACTCCTACGGCATCATCAGGGGTCTCCAGTTTGCCTCATTCATCGTGCAGTACTACGGCCTGGTGATGGATCTACTGGTGCTGGGCCTGCACCGTGCCAGTGAGATGGCCGGCCCACCACAGATGCCTAACGACTTTCTGAGTTTCCAAGACACAGCCACGGAGAGCGCCCATCCAATCCGGCTGTACTGCCGCTACATCGACCGCATCCACATTTTCTTCAGGTGGGATAGAATTACTAAAAGAAGACCTCTCCAGCTTGTTTTGACATAACAGTTTCTAAGTATGAGAATATGTCAATTGTAATTGATCTTTTGCCATGGATCCTCTAGGTTTTCTGCTGATGAGGCCAGGGACCTGATACAGAGGTATCTCACAGAGCACCCAGACCCTAACAATGAGAACATTGTGGGTTACAACAATAAGAAGTGCTGGCCCCGTGATGCCCGCATGAGACTGATGAAGCATGATGTCAACCTGTGAGTTCAACCTCAAGACATTTCAGTGTTGAACATTAGCTATTGAACTAGCTTTGGAGAAAAATCACTGTAACCTTTCTGATCTTTTTTTTTTTTAAGTGGCCGTGCTGTGTTCTGGGACATCAAGAACCGTCTCCCGAGGTCAGTGACCACAATCCAGTGGGAGAACAGCTTTGTGTCAGTCTACAGCAAAGACAACCCCAACCTGCTCTTCAACATGTGTGGCTTTGAATGTCGCATCCTTCCCAAGTGTCGCACGAGTTATGAGGAGTTTACTCACAAGGATGGTGTGTGGAACCTGCAGAATGAGGTGCGAAATTAATATCCAAGATAGATAAAGTCATGTTGCTCACAAAATTCATTAAATATTTACTGGTACTGATGCTTGCCACTAGATTGTTTCAGTCACAGTCCTGTTGTAAAGTTCTGACAATGTATTTAAACACGTAGGTCACCAAAGAGAGGACAGCACAGTGTTTCCTTCGTGTGGATGATGAGTCGATGCAGCGCTTCCACAACAGAGTTCGTCAGATCCTGATGGCATCTGGGTCCACCACATTCACCAAGGTCAGCAGAAAACTCTATCCCAAAGTAGTATATATAAAAATGAAAAATAATAGAGATATTTAGCTCATCAGAATATTTCACTGTCTTGACTGTACCTCCAGATTGTGAATAAATGGAACACAGCTCTGATCGGCTTGATGACATACTTCCGTGAGGCTGTGGTCAATACCCAGGAGCTCCTGGACCTGCTGGTCAAGTGCGAGAACAAGATCCAGACACGTATCAAGATCGGTCTCAACTCCAAAATGCCCAGTCGTTTCCCTCCAGTAGTCTTCTATACTCCCAAAGAGTTGGGTGGTCTGGGTATGTTGTCCATGGGCCATGTGCTTATCCCACAGTCAGACCTGCGGTAAGTTTGTGTGCTAGTCTCTGTTAATTAGGCCTCATATCATAAATTTTTGTGGGGCCACTTAAAGTTTGACATTGTTTTTTTTCCCCCCTCTCTCTGTTGAACAGATGGTCCAAGCAGACAGATGTGGGCATCACCCACTTCAGGTCTGGAATGAGCCATGAAGAGGACCAGCTGATTCCTAACCTGTATCGTTACATTCAGCCATGGGAGAGTGAATTCATCGACTCCCAGAGGGTCTGGGCAGAGTACGCTCTCAAGAGACAGGAGGCCATTGCTCAGAACAGGTAACAGCTTGCTGATGTTAACATGTGGTGGAGACACCTGCAAAAAGCTAGGATTCACTGGATCTATTGTACTCCACTGATCTAACGTGTTGATTACAAGAGCTTAAACTGGACAAGGAAAATAGCTGGGTGTTTTCTGTTTTAGGCGTCTCACTCTGGAGGATTTGGAAGACTCGTGGGACAGAGGAATTCCCCGTATCAACACACTTTTCCAGAAGGACAGACACACACTGGCATATGACAAAGGCTGGAGAGTCAGGACAGATTTCAAACAGTACCAGGTATGAGGGAGATGCTGTTTACTAACCAAAAGCCAGAGGGCAAAAAATTGTACCTGTTGACCTGAGTTTGAAAGCAAAGATGGAACAATATCAATAAAAGCAGCAATTCTTTGGCTGATGTATTAGACATCAGTTGTTTCAACTGATACAAACATTAAATCATAAAAATACTTAAATTAACATACATGCATGTTAACATATATTTTAATCTAAGAAACTGGACATTTATTAAACGACACCAATATATTGTCTCTGTCATGTCTGGGTGCAGGTGCTAAAGCAGAATCCATTCTGGTGGACCCACCAGAGGCACGATGGCAAACTGTGGAACCTGAACAACTACCGCACAGACATGATCCAGGCGCTGGGCGGAGTAGAGGGCATCTTGGAGCACACACTGTTCAAAGGCACTTATTTCCCCACCTGGGAGGGTCTCTTCTGGTGAGAGCACTCACTAACATTTTTATATTTTATTTTGGGAAATAAAATATTTGTTTCATTAGAAATCATAGTTTGAAGCACTTCAAGCGTTTTTTGTTTCTGGGCTTTAGGGAGAAGGCCAGTGGCTTTGAGGAGTCCATGAAATGGAAGAAGCTGACAAATGCTCAGAGGTCTGGTCTGAACCAAATCCCCAACCGACGCTTCACACTTTGGTGGTCACCGACCATCAACAGAGCCAACGTTAGTTCAACCAGCAGTTGCGAAAATATGTCTTAAAGGATCTGTTAGATTTATGGCTTATAGTTTTTATCTTTTTTCTTTAGGTGTACGTGGGTTTCCAGGTGCAGCTTGACCTGACAGGAATATTTATGCATGGCAAGATCCCCACACTCAAGATCTCCCTCATTCAGATCTTCAGGGCTCACTTGTGGCAGAAGATTCATGAGAGCATTGTCATGGATCTTTGTCAGGTAGATTTTAGGCTTTTTGCTGCAGCTATGGACTTTATTTTTACTCACTACCAGAAATATAGAAAAGTCAAGTATTCTAAAACTTTTTTCCTGCTTTTTTTTCTCAGGTGTTTGATCAGGAGTTGGATGCTCTGGAGATTGAGACGGTGCAGAAGGAGACCATCCACCCCAGGAAGTCATACAAGATGAACTCTTCCTGTGCAGACATCCTTCTTTTTGCATCGTACAAGTGGAACGTCTCTCGGCCATCTCTGCTTGCTGACTCAAAGTATGAGTTTTCAGCAATATTTGTGACTCATATCATTACACAAAGAGTGTTTTCATTTCATCATATGATAGCCCAGTACTACAAACATATTTATGTATTACCAGTCTTCTGAAGACCATGTCTAGTCTCATATGAATTAAAATGTTCACATTGGCTTACAGGGATGTGATGGACAGCACCACCACACAAAAGTACTGGATTGACATTCAGCTTCGCTGGGGTGACTACGATTCACATGACATTGAGCGCTACGCCAGAGCCAAATTCCTGGACTACACCACCGACAACATGAGTATCTACCCCTCCCCCACAGGGGTGCTCATTGCTATTGACCTGGCTTACAACCTTCACAGGTTAGGATCAGTATAAACACGAATGTGTGACTTCTTCTGATGGCAGACGTAGTCGTTGTAATATAAAAACACAGTGCCATGTATATTTTTCGTATTGTGGCTTATCTTATATTGCAGTTTTTTTTTCATTTTGTTTTTCTTAAAGAAGCATTGTTTACTGGCTGATGAAGGTGTTGCGGTGTTTTTCCTCTAATTTAACAATTTAGCTTTGTTGCATTACAGCGATCTAGAAAAAACTTGAAACCTGTGGCAAGTGCTGAGAGCATTGACTGGATTTTCTCATACTTTTTATATGTTAATTTATAGGTGTGATGTAGAAACTTGTAAAGATTTTATGCTAGATTGTTTCACTATCATAGGAAAGAACTATGAATTAATTTCTGATGTCTGATTTGTTTTCCTTGTGTAGTGCCTATGGTAACTGGTTCCCTGGAGGTAAGCCTCTGATCCAGCAGGCCATGGCTAAGATCATGAAAGCCAACCCTGCCCTGTACGTGCTGAGAGAGCGCATCCGTAAAGGTCTACAGCTGTACTCCTCAGAGCCCACTGAGCCCTACCTGTCCTCACAGAACTATGGTGAACTCTTCTCCAACCAGATCATCTGGTTTGTAGATGACACCAATGTCTACAGAGTCACCATACACAAGGTAAGGGGCGACTAATTATTTTCTTTAATAATTCAGTGAAGAGTTGTTGGTTGGCAGTGTTTGTTTTGTTTTGGAATGTCTTATGTTGAGTTTAGTAACAAGTATTCTTCTTCTTGCTCAACAGACATTTGAGGGTAATTTGACCACAAAGCCAATCAATGGAGCTATTTTCATCTTCAACCCCAGGACTGGCCAGCTTTTCCTCAAGATCATTCACACATCTGTGTGGGCTGGACAAAAACGTCTGGGACAGGTACAGTGATTCTGTCACTACTCGCCAGTGTTTGCTAAAGTTTTGTCAGTGCTAATTCACTGTAACATGCATATATGTCGTTTTGATTCAACTTAAATTACCATTGGTGAACGATTTCAGATATTTGAACAACCACATTAAGGTGTTAATTTCATAGTTTCTACCTAAATGACATTTGAACACCTTCTTACTCTTTTGGGATGAACACATAAATATTGTTCCCAAACAGAAGTAAATTCCTTTCCCGAGTGTCCAACTTTGTTCTTGTTTTATCTGTATAGCTGGCCAAATGGAAGACAGCTGAAGAAGTGGCAGCCCTGATTCGCTCCCTCCCTGTGGAAGAGCAGCCGAAACAGATCATTGTAACCAGGAAAGGCATGCTGGACCCTCTGGAGGTGAGACCTGGACACACTAATAACTCCTACATTTGTAGCATGAAGACATTCTTTGTTTCTTAGTTAAATACACTCTTAAAGCTGTTGTTTTCTCCTTGCAGGTCCACTTGCTCGACTTCCCCAACATTGTGATCAAGGGCTCTGAGTTGCAGCTGCCTTTCCAGGCCTGTCTGAAGGTGGAGAAGTTTGGAGATCTGATCCTGAAGGCTACAGAGCCTCAGATGGTGCTGTTTAACCTATACGATGACTGGCTCAAGACCATCTCATCCTACACAGTGAGTTTTACTCCTTTCCACAAGCGGCACAGTCCAGCACAACATGGACTAATAAATCAGTAGCCTGGCATTGTGTATTGTGAAAGTTGCTTTGCTGTTTGATTCCACTGGAAATGTTTAATTTTATATCAGGCTCTTAGAAAAGAGAAAAAATACAAACAGGCAAAACTCTACAAGGTTGCATTTTATAGTTGGTGACATCAGTTTTGTCTATTGTGTAAACAGTTTGTTTTGTGGTCTGCCCCATCTCTAGGCTTTCTCCCGACTCATCCTGATCCTCAGAGCACTTCATGTCAACAATGACAGGGCCAAGGTGATTCTGAAACCTGATAAGACAACGATCACAGAGCCCCATCACATCTGGCCCACCCTCACTGACGAGGAGTGGATCAAGGTGGAAGTGCAACTCAAGGATCTCATTTTGGCAGATTATGGCAAAAAGAACAAGTGAGTACTGTGTTTAAGTAAAATAATTTTTTTAAGATTTCAGTTTTCATGTCACTCAATAGAGCAGAATAAAACCAAACTTGGATTTTATAGTCGACTGTATCCCTCTCTCCCTTCAGTGTGAACGTAGCCTCACTGACGCAGTCTGAGATTCGTGACATCATCCTTGGTATGGAGATCTCAGCACCGTCACAGCAGCGCCAACAAATTGCTGAGATTGAGAAGCAGACCAAGGAGCAGTCGCAGCTAACGGCCACACAGACCCGCACTGTCAACAAACATGGCGACGAGATTATCACCTCCACCACCTCCAACTACGAGACGCAAACCTTCTCCTCCAAAACTGAGTGGAGAGTCAGGTATTTAGACTTGTTCATCTGGATTTCACTCTTTGTTTTGATTTTCCATGTCAGTTGGGTTTAACGTTCCTTGTTGTTCTGTCAGGGCCATATCTGCAGCCAACCTCCATCTCCGAACCAACCACATCTATGTGTCATCTGATGACATCAAGGAAACGGGTTACACATACATCCTGCCCAAGAACGTACTGAAGAAGTTCATCTGCATCTCAGATCTGCGAGCACAGGTATGAAGGGGAATCAGGACAGTTGTTTATTGAAAAACTATTTGAAATTGGGACATAAACGCCTTAAAATCTCTGCTTGTCTCCTCATCACTTCTGTGTTAACTTAAGAAACAAACTGTGTCTGTTCCAGATTGCTGGCTATCTGTACGGCACCAGCCCACCAGACAACCCGCAGGTGAAGGAGATCCGTTGTATCGTCATGGTACCACAGTGGGGGACGCACCAGACTGTCCACCTGCCCAACCAGCTGCCTGGTCATGAATACCTTAAAGTAAGACATGTAGTTTAAGAAACGAGTGTTACAGGTCATTTCTGGCATTTTATTATGAATGCTCATTAGTTGTACTGACTGGTTTGTGCCTTTTGATGTGTAACTTCTTTCCTGTCCTTAAACAGGAAATGGAGCCTCTCGGCTGGATCCACACCCAGCCTAATGAGTCGCCCCAGCTGTCGCCGCAGGACGTCACAACCCACGCCAAGATCATGGCTGACAACCCCTCTTGGGATGGAGAAAAGACCATCATCATCACTTGCAGGTAAGTTTAATTTCAAGACACCTGCCGTCTGTCGTTCAGAGTGAAACTGTAAAAGCTGGAACAGCTTTTGACCCTGTCCTCTGTCTTGCTTTTATGGATTACTTAGACCAGCTTCTACTTTCTATTGTCATTTGCATGTAGCTATAAAGAGTTAACATCTGTAGACTTAATTTTTTTTGTCCTCAGGCCAGTGTATTGACTAAGAAGCTGTAAGTTATCATAGCAATTATAGTTGAATATTGCCTAAATGCATCTACCACTTGTTTTCAGCTTCACCCCAGGCTCGTGCACCCTCACGGCCTACAAGCTGACACCCAGTGGCTACGAGTGGGGTCGGCAGAACACGGACAAGGGAAACAACCCTAAAGGTTACCTGCCGTCCCATTATGAAAGAGTGCAGATGCTGCTCTCAGATCGCTTCCTCGGCTTCTTCATGGTACCAGGACAAGTATCCTGGAACTACAACTTCATGGGTCAGTAGCCATTTTTGATTCATTTTTATTAGATTTAGGACAGCATAGCATGCGACCAGCGCCATGAACGAGGAGCAGTGAGAAACCGCTCCACCATGCCCTGGTGTGCAACGTGAACCATCATGATTGTAAATGTGATCACCCCAGAATCTGATATTTCAGACTGGTCGGTCGGTCACTGGTCACCACTGATCAATTCCAATCTCCAGCCGAGCGCTCTGTGTATCCCTGTTAATTACATGTTAGAAACGATTGATCATTGACACAGTGCCTCAGTACTGAAGCCACTGGCACCTGATAAGTTGGAGAATACACAGGCTTGTGCTCACATAACTATTTTGTTTACTTGTTTTTCCATCAGGTGTGCGCCATGATCCCAACATGAAGTATGACCTGCAGCTGGCCAACCCCAAAGAGTTCTACCATGAAGTCCACCGACCTTCGCACTTCTTAAACTTCGCCTCACTGCAGGAGGGTGAGATCTACAACGCGGACCGTGAGGACATGTATGCTTGAGACTTGATGTTCTGCTCTGGATCTTTTTGTAGATAGCTCTGCCAGAATCATGTGGAGCCAGTCAGCAACCTTGTAATATTTCTATTGAACACATGTAACTGTGATGCTTGGATTTTTTTATGTAAAGGCCTTAGGACCTTTTAAGAAATCAGTTCTTTTTTTGTTATTTTCTACAAATGTTTTTTGTCTCTCTCCTATCGTGTTTCAGTAAAGCTACTTTGAGTAATGTGGCTTCTGGAACATGTAAGTGCATGTGTATTTGTGTGTAGTTTTCAGTACACAATACTTCATTGTAATATTTGATAATTGACATTGTTTCTGAAGGGGAAAATACTTACTTCCCTTTAGCTGTTTGAGAAATGAAAGTTGAATTTTCATGACCTATTACTATGTTGTACTGTACTTCCTGTGACATTGTAACTTGGGTTTAAATAAAGATCGCCATTTTTATTAACTTGTCATGTGCTGCTTTAAATTTGAAGAAGAGAAGTGATGCATTTACATTCACTGTGACTGAACAGAGGAATTTTTGAAGTGCTTCACTCTGTAGGGAAACCAGAGCCCAAGGACTCCTACAGAAAAGCTCTCGGCTTGGTTTGGTTTCAGTGACTTACTCAAGCACAACACTTCTTGAATACCAGGCGCTTGAAAATTGAAAAAGTTACTGTCTCTGTACGGATTTTTTTTTTATTTTTTTACTGTAGTTTTCTGCCTCACAACTGTTCTGTTATGTGAAGGACATTTATTGGGCATTTAATAGGTCAGTGTTTCTCACTGAATATCCACAGGGGGGATTTCAGTGTTCACGCTTTGCTGCTTGCATGTAGCTGTGTGTGTACTCTCATTACATTGGTCAGGGCAGTAGGAGGATCCTGCATCGAGTACACTGCTGCACAGCAAATGTTCCGGACTGCGTGTGCTTTTATTTTTGTAGGCTGTGTTATTGGGACCTCGTCGATTAAAGTAGGACCTGTTGTCTGTAGACCAGCTGGTCAAGTTCAGACGTGACGGCTGCGCGGGATCAGCAATGTGCGCATTTTTACTTTGCAGTGGGGCTAGTGTGGAAGTGTTTTCACATTTATAGCTGACGACTCGGTGTCAGTTTCAGTATCTGATCAGGAGCATGTGAAGGGAGCTGCCCCTGCACAGACATGGAGGGACCTGAGGCACATCCAGACACCAAAAACACAGAGGGCTGCTTCGACAGGACATTTTCGTGTCTCACCGTGAACGACGTGTACGAAATAGCCAAGCTGATCGGCACCGAGGTGGAGAAACTAATTGACGGCTACGGTAAAGACAGCGTCACAGGTCTGGTGCCGAAGATAGTGAAAGTGCTGGAGCTGCTGGAGACCTTCGCGTCGAGGAACAACGCTCACAAGCTGAGGGAAGAGGAGCTGCTCAGGACCTTCGAGACGATCCAGCTGCAGCAGCAGAAGAAACGTGGAGGGAAGGATGGCGACGAGCCCAGCGACAGAAATGAAATACGGGTGAGGGTCACGCTTTTAATGCTCCCTGAACTTAATAAACAGTGCCCCGACGGCGCCTGTGCCTTCCGGACACTGTGTGTTATACCAGCGTTACCACTGTGTAGCTGTGGTTCAGCTGTAGGCGCGTTAACCCACATTTAGTCTGTGTCGTGACAGTCGTCTGAGCTCTGACTTAATCTGACAGACAGGCCACACACTCGCTAAATACACGACCGAGGCCCTACGAGTATAACGCCAGCGAAAACACAAACTTAAAACACGCAGGGGGGTGTTTGGAGCAAACCGAGACCGTCTGAAACGTTAAATTCGTGTTATGCGATATAAACTTCCAGGTTGCTCCGTTGTGGTGTTAAATTAGCTAAAATAACCGATTAACGTAGCTAATTATCAAAGTCAGACCGTTAACGTTAACATTTACGTCGACTAATCCGAAATACGGCCGCCTCGAGTTGTCAAGGTAACCGCGGGGCTGCAATTACCCATGAATTTAAATCAATAATTTGTTAAGCGTAATTAATAACGTTAATCGATTAGTTGCTGTTTTATAATATATCACTTTGACATATTAAAGACAAACTATTATATATAAAAGGTTATTTGGCAACTAACCTAAGCTAGTCGTTACAGCTCAAGCTAACTCGTACATGCTAAAACTAGCAAATCAGTAATAAGTTAATAACGGATTAACTAATTAATTAACAGATGTTAGGATTACTGGAATTAAAGGTAAATTCCACTGAGATTAAAAACTTATTTTGCAGTCAAGGCAGATTGAATCCATATTCCTCAAGGCTCAAGTGACTTTCACAGATCACGTATAAATGGGCTCTGGTTTATTCCAGAAAGTAAAGTAGAAAGTTTTTGAGGCTACGGATTTACAGTCTGGCTCCTCTCAAGCAGGAGCTGCAGCACAAGGAGCAGCAGTGGAGGAAGAGGTGTGAGGAGCTGCAGGACCAAGTGCAGCAGCTCCAGGAAGACAGGGAGGAGCTGCAGAGCAGGCTGAAGGGCAACCACGCACAAGAAGGTAATCATCCAAGTAACGTGTTATTATGCTTATTGTGACTATTAAATCACCTCCCAAATATGTAGATATATCTGTGTGGAAATACCTTCTCAACCAGTTACCGTGGCGATTTAAAGCAGGTGGTTAACACTGAGGCTGAAAGCAGTCAAACAGGTTGTCACAGTGTTTACAATGCAGTTATTTTGTAGGTGAAGCAGAAGTTCTTATAGAGGACTGTGGTGCCAGGAACAAAATGGAAAAAGTCAAAAACATTAAGTTGTAAAATAAAAATGTTTCCATTAATCACAAATTATTTTATTTTCACTTGATAGGCCAATTTACAATGTAAGAAACTGGCTGATTAATAAAGTAAAACAGCCTCCAACCTCTGAGGAGTCTAAGGACATTGGAGTTGTTTTGCCGACTCTCGTTTTCTTGTTCTGACAAGGAAACAATTATCTCAACACTTGTGATTTATTTGACAAGAAGCCATGTGTCAGGTGAACACGATCGTTCATTTTATGCGACAAATGTGACTGCTATCAGGCTCCCGTGCTTTGTTCAGCTCAAGCAAAGTTCAAATTCGCTGTCAGTTATATCAGTTTATATACACAAATTTAGTTTTAAGAGACTAGTTAAATTATCTCCTGGAAGTTATGTCCTAGTTAAGAACATAGTTACAAAGACATGTCATGTTTTTGCATTGTTTATCGGTCTATTTTGTCTGGTTTTATTTGCACATACCCACATTTAGAGATTGCTTATCTCTAAACCAACACAATAGAGGTGCAAGTAAAAATATTTGTGGTATACATTAAAAGTAGATGCATCCAGATACAACAGATACTCTATTTTTTTGTGTGATTTGAGTGAACGGAACCTTTAAGTCTGTTAAATATATCAAGATTATGTACTGCATCCTGTATCACTTCAACCACACTTTAATTAAAGCTGCAGCATGTAACTTTTTTCATAGATATTTTTTAGTATCTTAATGTGGTTGAGGTACTTTCAGAGCCTCCAGTGACACAGACTCACAGACCAGCACTGGCAGTAGTACTGAGTTATTCCCTTCTAATGGTTTTTGAACATGGTGCCTTATAACCAGTTGGAGAAGGTCAAACTTTTCCAACAACTACTGACATGAAATGGTGTCTTCTGTGTTTCTATGACACGCAACCAGTTTTGACCAAGGATATATGGTTTTTACACAGCTTCAGTATGTGATGTCTTGGGCGGATTGATTTTGAGTCTTACGCTACGGCTGGCTGGATTCCTAAAACTTGCATATTGTAGCTTTAAGGTAGTTCACTTGTGTCAACTCCAGGTCATGTGAAAATAATATGGCTCACCCTCAGGGTCACAGATGACTGTTTTACCAACGGGGCTATTGGCGCTCAATTCTTTTACTTACTGATTTACTTTGGTTTCATGGTAATAATTAAACATTTTCTTCAAGAAGAAGACAGTTTACTTAGTTGGCAGCATACATGTAACTATGTCTGCATACTTACATTTTCCCAGACGTTGTGGAATTGCTGTGGTCATATTTTTACCTTCTAAATGGTAGGAATTCAAATTTCCTTCTTTATTTCACACCTGTTTTGCACGTAGTTAGTTTATTACATGATATCTTCTACAACACTAAGATCAGTAAAGTAGTTTTAATAGTTAGCAGTTAACTTTATAAAACAACAGTATAACAAGCTATGCCATATCTCAGATTTGCTTTCAGTTCAAAAATGTTCTTAATTCATAACAAGATTCACAGCCAGCAGTGGAACAATTGCAAAGAGGGACAAAAAAAGGTTTCACAAAAAAAAGAATACAAATTTAGTGCTACTGTTTTCTTGACCTCACACTGTGTGTGTTTGTGAATGTGTGTGTGTACAGACCATGTCCAGCACCAGCAACGAGAGGTGATGCTGAAGCTGAAGCAGGTGGTGGACAAGCAGAGAGACGAGCTGAGGGCCAAAGTCCAGGAGATAGCAACCATCTCCAAAGAGGTGGAGGCGGTAAGGAGACAAAAATACATCATACTGTGATTTTACTTCCTCTGTATGCCCACAGAACTTGCACAGCAACTCTCAACAATATTTTTTTTCTCAGATAAACATTTTTTATAACTTAACTGATGAATCCATTGTCAGATGCTGGGCACCAGGTTTAAGGTGTCTGGACTAGAGAGCAGCTCACTTTGTAAAATGTTGTGTGTGTTGTGTGCATGACTGCAACACATGGAAACTCATAAATACAAAAATCGTATTTATCACTGTGACAACAAAGGTCCAAGCCATAAATATGTTCCCATAGAAAGGGTGGTGTGTTTGTATTACTGTCATATTCTGATGATATATTTTGTAATATTTATACATACAGTGGGGCAAAAAAGTATTTGGCAGCTACCAATTGTGCAAGTTGTCCCACTTAAAAAGATGAGAGAGTTCTGTAATTTTCATCGTAGGTACACTTCAA
>JAUBNQ010000005.1:16672956-16688252 GCA_032353495.1 Ctenopoma kingsleyae | reverse complement strand
TGAAATGAAAATGTTTAGTCAGTTTTGTATGGTAAATGTATTGAAAGTGCTTTCAAGTTACAGTGCTACAGTTTTTTTTAGCACAGCAGCTTTAGCACAGCAATTTTTTTTTCAAATGTATTAAAAATAAAAAACTGAATTCTCTCATAACAGTATTTTAAAATTTGTTATTGTATAGTATCTTTGAAAGCATTTTGTAACACTGTTAGACATCAAGAGTAATAATATAAACTCAGGGTTACCATAAATGATTAGTCATCACTTTCTCCTGCAATACTCATTTCTCCTTTTCACTTTCTGCATGCACACACACCCACACCCACACACACTTACGGTAGAATGATAATCTGGTTTGACTACATTTCAACCTTTATGTGAGTTTTTCCTTAGAATCACAGTGTTTTTATGTCACACCTATGTAATTTATTTACAAAACTTTAATTACATATTTCCCTTTCCTCCTCCTACAAGACATGAACAACACAAACATCTTAACACATTCATTCCAAAGGTCCATTTCAACATGCTCTCAACTGTTATAAAGTAGATTTTATCCTTTTATTGCCTTCCATAGAGAGACAGCACCAAATTGCTTAAAATTTATATAAATACTAAAATGTTAGTCTTTTCCTTTTCTGACACTTGGTTATATTACCAGGCATTGTAATAAGAACTACGTAGTAAATTCATTTAAAACATGTTTTTCTGTTGCTACTATTATTTTAGCAACTTACAATAGTTATAATAACAATATAAATAATAATCACATACTTTATTAATCCCGCTGGGGAAATTGTTGTTGGACAGCTGCCAGACAGTACATGTCAGCGCTAGTACGGGGTTTTGGTATCCAAGGACACCTTGACATGTAGCCAGGAGGAACCAGGAATTGAACCACTCAGCCTGACGACTGCTCTACCACCTGAGCTACTGCTGCCCCATAGTAAAGGTGATTACTAGGACTCAGCAGTGCAGAGATCACAGTATCCTGATTATAGTACAGTATAGTATTAAATGAACTGTAAAGATATAGTAATCACTACATATGCTTCATAGGAGAAGTGGTAATAGAGTTTGTTGTAGTAGTAGAAAAAGATATTGGAGAAAACTGCATAACCAATAGATTTGTTTTTGTTGAAATGTCTTTTCGTAGAAAATGAATAAGAAACTTTGTCGGGAAGGATTATTATGGCATGTATTACTATATTATATTTTGTTTTCAAATACAGTTCATGCAATATGCAACATGCAACAAGCAATCTATTGGGGATTAGTACGAGCCCACCTCAAAATTTATTATTCTTGGTATTTTTAATGAAATGGACAATCTATTTTAACATTTCTTGTGTTTTCAGAGTTAATGTCCAAAATCCACTGCAGTGCAAGATAACCTATGATAATCAAAAAAGATCAAATGCATAAATCTGGAGGAATTTTTATAGCTTTACATTGTCTTCTTAGCTGTGACATATCCAGGAAAGACCTCCATCAGTGACCCTTTGTACCATGTAATCTCTGAACATGATGAATTGAAAAGTGGGCTCATGTTCAGGCGCTCAATCAGTCTCATTAAATCGACCACAATCCCTTTTTTTCAACTCCTCACAATTCATGTCAGTTTGAATGGAGTTATTTTATAGTCCTTGTCCAGTTGTTTTTGTACAGCAAAATAAAATACTATACATGTGAACACAAAAAACAGAGATACAAAAATACAAAAAATATTAAACCTCTGTTACATAACACTCCACATAACAATACATAACAGAGTGAAAAAGCTATTAAAGATTAAAGTAATAATGTATTATTTTTTTCTTTTATGGTCTTTAACATGATAAAAGTCAAGTTATTTAGGTGTTCCCTTTTAGTTACAATCCATTAGTAGGTCATTATACTGGACGTCAGAGCAAAATCACATACATTTCAATTTGCCCACATCTCAGAGATTCCTAGCAGCTACTAAGAGAGTGTTATGTAGTGTCTCAATGGTCTTATTCTCCAACATGATGCTAACACTTGCATGTTTTGATTTTGGCTACAATTTATCTTTCAAGGAAGCCTGAATTTATATCTGGCTGGGTCACTGTGCTCTTCAGCACTACCATACAGCTTTCTGTGACTCTTAAGGTGAAGAGTAGAATAAGTGAAGATGATAATATTTGAAATATGGCCTCTAAGGGTATATTCATCACGGTGCACTATATTGTCATGTGAATTAATGTGAACTGATCAATCCTGTCCAGTCCTGGGTTTACTAAGGAAGCCTTTCATCTTATTATTACACTAGACTAAATATTAAATTAACAGGTAAACTGGTATGTAACAGATTGCACTGTAGCCATGCTAATCTCAGAACTGTTTTATAACCATGTCTATTGTCTCTATCTGTGTACTTTAACAGACAAAATTACAGCCCATAACGGTTACTGCCTGTGACAACTCATCTTGCTGATTCAGTGCTTCTGTTCCTTCCTTAGCTGTAGCCTGATAGCCCTAAGGTCAAGCCTGTACAACAGCGTATACTGTGCTGTTCCTTAGACACTACTTTTGTATCAACAATTATTTTTTTTCCCTTGGTAATTTAAGTTGAGCGTGTCTTGGTCCTGCCTACAAGCAACAAGGTCTTTTCTTCTCAATAAAAGTGGATAGCAGTGTGTTTTGTACACAGAAGAGTGACACAATGA
Source organism: Ctenopoma kingsleyae (assembly GCA_032353495.1). Classification (NCBI taxonomy): domain Eukaryota; kingdom Metazoa; phylum Chordata; class Actinopteri; order Anabantiformes; family Anabantidae; genus Ctenopoma; species Ctenopoma kingsleyae. The sequence continues at coordinate 16,685,568 of JAUBNQ010000005.1, read as the reverse complement.
TTAACACATACCAGAGTTTAAAATGTGTGAGGCAGACTTTGTGGTGCCAAAGTCCATTTCTTCTAAAACTTTGTTTAAAAATATGAATCCAGTCATACATCACATATGATTTTGATGGATTCCAAGTCTATTGAGTTTCTTTTTATCTCAGTGGAGGGCCTTTAGGGTCTCAGCATCTTATCTGTTGAAAACAAAAGCTGGGTTTTTAACAGTATCTTTATTTAGTTAATAACTAAAATTGAATGTCCAGATGATTTCAGGTGTTTTCTACTTTGTCTCCTTGATAAATGCAGTGCATCCCTCCTTTTACTGTCTACATCATGATGTGACTAGCGGTGGGCAAGTTCACCGAATGTTAGGATGGGTTAGACCAGAGAAGGAAAAGCAGTCAACAAATGGTGACACCTCTGACTACCTGATGACTGTGTGCCAGGAGTGTGCAAAGCTGTCATCAACACAAAAAGTGGCTACTTTGAAGAGTCAAAAATAGAAAATGATAAAACAAGAAGAATTGAAAATAATAAAAAGTAAAGTAAAATCACAGGAGGATATGTGTGTCCAAACTCTTGACAGGTATTTATCAGACGTGGGTGGGAAGTGGAGCTACTAACGTCATCACGTACTTAATTACTTTGGAATTTCTCTGTATAAATATTTTGTTTTGTTGATCTTTTATGAGACCCCTGCCATTAATATACAGTTGTTGTATGTTATGTTTACGTGCACAGGGTTCGTATCTTTCTGCTGCCTCTGGCTACTCCACCCAACGTCATAACCTTTGCTTACAGTTACTGCAAAGTCATGGACGTGGTAAGACCTTTCAGAAAAAACAGAGAGTATGAAAATCAGAATTTTCACATGCATGCAGTATTTGGATCCAATTTTGATAAGCATCTTATATTAATCCTTATATTTCATCATCATTATAACTGAATGCAGGCAGACTGAGCAGTGAATAAAACATACATGCCTCAGTAGCTTGAGAAATTGATATTAAAATTATTAGACTAGCTAGTTGTTGATATAAGACCTACCCTGATGGTACTGAAACAATATATTGCCTTGTACTATGTTTCATATATAATTTTGAATGGACTCATAACCATCAACATTTCCAGTAGCATGTCCCATAGTCATGTTTCATCTGAATACTTACCCCTTATATACTGTATGTAGTCTGGAGAGAGACAGTCTTGCCAGGATTGATAACAACAATCTTCCCTGCTAGTTTACATAAAGCAAACTGTACTCCAGGATGTTTTAAAACATACTACAGTTACTGAAACTAATTTGTGATTTTTGTCAGTGACACAATATTCCAAGAAAAAACGGAGCAGAGATGTTGTGCGTTCACTGTATTTTTCCACTGAGGATGTAAACAACATGGGTGCAAATCTCATTGGCCGTCTACTGTATAGGATTAGAAGCACTGGGTCCATAGTTGATTTAAAGAGATCTCTAAAGGGAAAGAAGGCAAATCCAGTCAAAAAGAAAATGGAAATCAATTATAGGAAACTGATTGAAAACATTTCATTGAGCTACTTGGCAGAGGGCCATGTATCTGTCGTATGTGAAGGCCTGGAGCAAAATGGATTTTAAAATGGTGAATCAACATGCACAGGGGTCAAAACACTGAGCAGTCACGAAATCAAAAACATTTTTCTTTAATCTAAAGAGTATTCTACTGGTAATGACTGAAACACGGCATCTTTCAACTCTCTCTTGTAAAAGTGGTTCATATTGTAATGGATGTTAAAGCAGTTGCAATGGATGTCTGTTATAAGAGGTAAGACACCATCTTTATATAATATTTTAACATTTGATTACTTGCTGGTCTTTTTTGTACATTATGTGTGTGGGTTTTATATCACATCTGAAATGTAATGTTGTAATGCTGCAGTACAATTCCAGCGTAAAAGCACAGATGGATTATTAGTGTTTACTTTGAGTCTTTGAGTCACTAAGATCTGAATCAAAATTATGCAAAACCATCTGCAATCATAATATTTCTCAGAACGCTTTAGCGCTTGAATGTACAGTACTTAACAATTTTGAACACGTTTTTTAATAAGAGAGCTGAATCAGTGATTAAATGGTAATTGTGTCATTTGGAGAGACAGCTGCACATTTTATTATGAAACATCCCTGGGACAGGAAAACTAAGAATTTATACATACTGTACCTCACCCTGAGCCAAAAAGTGAAATATTCAGTTATAAATCTCAATGCCTCAGGGACTCTGAGTCTTTAAAAGACACTCATAAATCACTGTTTCTGGAATATTGAATTAGATCTTACACTCATCTTCTCATTTATGGATATTTAATATTATTTCATATTTCTATTACTATAATTTATTATTAGAGAAGATCATTAGAATCATAGTGAAGCTAAGGAAACAATTACAGTGGACTGCACCTTTAAACTACCAGGACAGACAGGTTAGAGCTTGTGTTCACGCAGGAGTCAAAGTAGTAAAAAGTAAACAATCAACGTACTACTAGTAAACTCGTGATGTAAAGCAAAAAAAAAAAACACTCATAGATATTCTTAAGATGCTAAATATCACAGATCTGTTGTGGTGTTTTTTTATTTTTTTATTTGATGGTCAGGTTATTTGCAGTGCTGCTGTGTTGGGTTATACCAACACCTAATATTTGGCACAACCTCATTAATATGATTAATATTAATGTGTACTGTTAGTGTCTCACAACACAAATGAAAGTCATCAACAAATCTTCATCTATTTCAGGAGTTAAAATAGTTTGTGAAGTTTTATATTTTAACTTTTTCTTTCCACGTCTGCTTGTGAAATATTTGATCATTTTACATCTTCATGTATTTATTAATTTTTCTAAATAAAACAATTTGAGAAACTAAAATCGCAAGCTTCATTTTACGTGGTCATAAACCAAAATGGTAAAGAAGCACTGCTTTAAGATAATGCTGTTTTTGCTTTAATCAAGGTAAGTGTTGGTAATGTTTATTTCATTTGATTAACTGATCTTTTTTCAGATGTTTATCAGGGCCGAGGTTGTGGTGGCAGCAGGTTAAACAAGTTTCTTGTTTTTTGCCAGTTCAATTTAATTCACTTTAATAACCACAAGGCTAGATGCTAGAATTTGTTATTGGCACAGTGTGCAACAGCACGGCTTTGCCAACAGCGTAACGTCAGACAACAACCACAACCACATTTCACATTCAAGTATCCATCAATATATCACAAAACTCAGCAGTACAGCTGTTTCTTGTACTGCATTTCATCTTAATCATAGTGGTTAAATGATTATACCATTATATACGAACAATTACAGGAGTCTACAACTGGCTTTGTGACATCAGCATACTAAAACACTCACAATGATATGTCTACCAAACATGTTTATCAGATAAAACATTTACCATGCTCACCATCTTAGTTTGCCTGTTACCATACTCATGACTAAGCAGAAAAGAGAGAGTTATCAGATTAGCAGGTATTTGGTCATAAACAAGGGCACTGTGGCTCGGGACGGCGGTACAGTGGTTAGCACTGTTGCCTCACAGCTAGAAGGACCTGGGTGCAAATCCACCAGCTATTTAGGTGCCTTTCTGTGTGGAGTTTGCATGTTCACCTCCGTGTCTGCGTTTTCTCCCGGTACTCCCGCTTCCGAAGAAGAGTGAAGTAAATGGTAACTCTGAATTACTCATAGGGTGTGAATGTGAGTGTGTATGGTTGCCTGTCTCTATATGTAAGCTTGAACCAGAATTCAGATAAAGATTACACACCTTTTGGTGCTGACATCCGTGTTGCTCAAGCACAGTTAGTAGTATGGCCAGTCAGTACTTTGTGGGTGACTTGAGTGTGAGTGAAACAAAATGCCTGAGAGTTCCATCCCACGTTTTTTTATAACGTTTTATGAATTGAATCTATAGAGGAAGATGTAGATGAGTAGATGAGTTAGAACAACAAAGAAAATGTTGAGTCAGCATGTCTAAATTCTTCTTGAATGACAAGCGCCTGATTTGCATTTTGGAGAGTAAAAGGTACATGCTCAGGTATGAGTGAGCATGAGTTCCACTGAAAATTAGTCGTCACCATGCCTAGCATATTTGCTTTTGAACAGATTTTAATGTGAGGTAGCATTTATGAATACACTGAAAATAAGTACAACACTTTATAATAATTATAATAATGCTTAACAGCACAGACTGGCCATATGTAGCGCAGTATAGATAAGCACAGATTCAAAATGTATAAAATGTATAGTAAATGTCAATGACATCTTCAAGCTCTGCATGATATTGCAACTGAGAACACCTGTGCACTGGAGTAATTATTTTGCAGAATAAAGTGAGACTTTAGTTGAAGTGCCCCCTGGAATCTGTTCCCACATTACACCCTACTCAAGAACTTCTTCTGTGGCAGAAAAAGCCTTCGGCTGTAGCTTGCACTGTAACACAAGAGTTTATTCAATCTGTAATTAATCCTCTGTCTCTCTGTCATTCTGCCTCGCCCTCTCACTGAGGACAGGGTTTGTTCAAGGTATAGCTACGAGCGAAGGCTGATGCAGTTTTCCCGGTTCACTGGGAGGATAGGATAGGAATCTACCTGTATTGACATACCTTTCCCTCTCCCTTTCTCCTTAAGTTCTCTGCCTTCCTTGCTCTTTGAGCCTCATACTGTTGCTGTAAATGTTTAAAGAAGAACTCAACTTAAATTTCTGAAGAAAAAAGAAATTCTTGAACAGACACCTGCGTGGAGCATCCTAAAACAGGTGCAGGAGCAGCCCGATGGTTCTGAGGTTAGTTTGACTTCACATCATGCATACCATAACAACCTGACTGCTAGATATGTCCATTACTTATGTCATTAACTCTTAATATTTACATTAGAAAGTGACTTTTCCTGATTGCTTATGTGTGCTGGAGTAGCTGGTGCTTTCTGGTTCACTTTGCTCCAGCTGTAACTATGCATGTGTCCTTGCATTCTTCAAATACTCAATACTCATCATTCCTGTGTTTGCTTTTGCACATATTTGTTCAAATGTGTGACAGACAGCCTTCGCCATGGGTGAGCTCAAAAACCGGGGCGCATCGCCCGCTCTCTGCCACTGGCTGTGATCAGTAGTGTATCTTATGTCCCATTCAGACAAGTAACCATTCAGTCCAGCCAAGAAAGACTGATGGAAGAAGGAAGAGAGCACTGCCAGCTGCCAATGAGTGCACCAGCAGATCTTTTGGAACCTGTTGCAGCAGGTTTTTCTTTTTGTATATCTTATTCCTGGGCTAGCCTGGACAAGTGCCAAACACACACACACACACACACAGAATTATATTCTGAGCTGCCAAAATCTGAAACCAGCCCATCAACCACTTTCATACATATTTAGACAGTCAATCTAATCGTGGTGCGTCAGGGTGAAGGGGGCTCGAGGTGCACGGATCCACAAGGGAATGGGCTCAAGATGTGGACACAGGTTACAGGTCTGAGTGAGCGAATCTGAGTGAAACCTTTGGTTGTGGAATCAAAGTTAGGTGAGTTGGAACCTGCGTGAATGTTTGTGTTTAAATAAACTGGCATTTCACTTGATTTACACCTGCTTACGTTATGTTTATGTAGAAACTAAGAGACACAATGTAGGTGTTGAATCCTGCTTACCTCTGTGAACTTTGACTGGCACCTCACATCACTGCCAGATTATAATCCTGACAATATCTTCTGATAACAAAAGAAGTCACAGATAACTGCAACTTTATAAACATTTGTGTAAAACTTAGTATTTGGTAGCAAGCGTGGACAAAATGTGCAGACAGCTGAACTGTGATCTACAAAGTTGTTGATCTACACTTTGTAGAAATAGTTCAAAAATCATTTTAAGACCATTTCTAACTGAACTCTTAAAAAAATTTTATTTGACATTTTGACACTTTTTAGATGGGGTCATATTATCGTCAGCATTACTGACTTTTAAAAGTTTAAAGGCTGCTTGATGATATCTGTTATTGAGGACGATTTACAGTATAGGAGCACAGCTTGTAAAGGAAAACAAAAACAGATCCTATATGAGGTGAAAAAACAATACAGTAGTGCATGCAGGTTGTAGAGGTAACCTGCAACCCCGGAGTTCAGATACAGTATGAATCTGAAGCTCCAGGAGTCATCATGCATTTTGTGACCAAAATGTATTTTATCTTTAAAGTGTTTTTTTTTTGGCTCAAGTTATTAGATATTTGAGCCAAATCATGAAGACAAGATCACAACACAGCTACAGTCTTGTCTACAACTTGTTGGCTTTAACTTGTTATTTTTATCTGTTGGCATTTGTCCATTCCTTGCCAGTAATTGGCACTTACAAGCTACATGTTTTGCATATTAGGATCTTGTCATGGCACTGCAGAAGGGGAGTGAATAATAACGTCACATGGGACATGTAGTGAGTTCTTTTTGTCCTAAGGGGCCTCAAGTCAAAATACATTTACTTTATTCATAACATGTAGGATATGACTGTCACTACACATAACATTCACCCTTAACTTGCTTATGTACATTCTTTGCAATTTAGTGTTGTTTATTATATAGAGAATAAAAATAGTTTCAGGAATCACTTGAGTATTAACTGAAAATGTAAAATATCATTCTCAGAGATTTCTGAAAGATATTCCTTGTCACTTTCAAATTATTAAATATAATCTTTAAATATTTATTGAAGTTTTTTTTAGTAATTATCTTATAGTAACTAAAACTTATTTCATATGCAATTCTAGAAGAATCATGTCCTTTACATAAATTATCAGCAAACCAGCAATTTAAAAATACTATAGTAAAATGTTAAGTAATTTATTTACTGATACATAATTTATCTATAACAATATAACAACTACTGTATATATCAATTTTAAAATTGATCATGTTTACTTAAAAATCGTTATCTGTAAAGTAATAGTTTTCATATAAATGCAAAAGTGCAAAGTACTTAATAATTTAAGTAAATCTACTTGATTACATTTCCCACTGCAGATGGATACAGTACTAATAGCGTAACAGCGGTTAAGTGATAATCGTAATATTAAAACAAATACGAGTTAAAAAGTACTGCAAAAGTTCTGACACTCAACATGCTAAACATTTGGTAACAGATTAAATTAAAACTGCTGACTGACGGCCAGGAAACATCGCTGGTGCATGCGACGGTTTAAATGATAAGGACGTAGATTGTGTTTTGTTAATCGCTCATTAGTTGATTGATAAACTTGTTGTGACAGTTTCAACAGGAGAGAGTCCAAGTTAGACACAAGAAATGATTATCGTCAGTTACAGCCTTTTTAGGACAAAATTCCCTCTTTCAGTCTTATTTCTGAACTGACTGAAAACACTGAAAACTTATTTGAAACATCATGCATACCATACATAAATTATTTCAAATTGCCCAACATTGATAACATTAATGCAGGTGTCGTGAGCTTTCCATGAATAGCAAAATATAGAAGAAAGCTCAGCATGGTGGAGGAGGAGCGTTCTGTGCAGTGGATGGCGTGTGTCAAGAACAGAGTAATATTTACATTTGATCAATTAATCAGAAGATGATCCGTTAAGGAACTCGCAGGTGCCACCAGTAAACCTGAGTCACACCACCCCCTCTCCATGTGTAGACCTGTTAAACTCGTTATTATTTATATTCTCAATAACCTTAAGAGTTCAGTGTCTGGGCCGTAAATATGACTCAACTGCCCTAATGCAAACAGGAGCAAATACAACAATCTCAATAATTACACGGTCAAAGTGAAAAAGGGTTGGTCAAAGAGTGTACAACTACTCTGTCAGTTTAAGATTAAGGGCACTATCCGTGTTAACAAATAATGTCCAAATATACACGTTAACCTTTAATGGAGATATTAAAGGAAACAAGCAAATAACACAAAGCTTATTTGAACTTTTGTTGTACATTGGTTAAGAACAGAACAGTTTCTGGTCACACATACGACTGATCCTCACCACTGTTAGATTCATACACCATCTGTGTCTGTGTCTTCAAAAAATAAATGTCTGATTCAACTTTTGAAAAACCCAAATGGGCGTTAAACACTTAGATGTAATTCTGAATGTACTGTATTTCCAAAATCCTCAAGGATTCTTTTAGCCATCTAGAAAAACTATGTAAAAAAAAAGTTGCCATACTTGCTCTCTCTGTGAACACAATCAAATTATAAACGTGTTTGTACAAAAATATAGATATAAATATATGAGAAATATTGTCAACATACACATATATAACTAATTAATGTATATTAATGTAGATATGTAATTTCCAGCTGCCATCTTTGTTCATCCACATGATTCAAGCATTTGAGGACAATAGAAATACCAAATAAATGTGCATAAATGGCTGTTTTTATTTGGCTACTTATATATTTTATATTATATATGTGAATTAATTTTAGTACTTAATAATTTAATAACACATTTAAATAGTTATTTAAATAGTTATTTAAATATAGAATATTTAATATTTAAATATAAAAATAGCTCTGTGACTCCATGTCAATGATTAGCTCACAAACTTGGCTGCGGCTGTGTACATGTTAAACCTGTCCACCCTCGACTCATCTCAGCGACTTTCTTTTAATGGTCGCTATGACGCCTACACACACACACACACACACACACACACACACTATGACACCGCTACTTCTCTTACTGTAAGTGCATCCGTTCTGGCCGGTGGCAGCGTATCTGTCAAGCAGATGAGAGCATTTGTTGCCACAGTGGTGAAAAAGGCAATTTCTCAACTTTCACTTCAGCTTCCTTTCATCTTAACAGAAAAGGCAACGACTGCTACTGCTCTATTTCATTCATACACATTACGGGAGAGGTCGATTCCACTTACTCTGTCTCAGCATTATTTGGCTTTATGTGATCTAACAACCATGGTTTGTTGGCAGTTTTAATGAGCTTGGTTTATGTCAGGGTTGAGGTTACCTTTACTGGAACCTGGGCCACGTGTCTCTCACCTCTGCTGATATCAGATAACACTTCTTTACACTCTGTTAAGTAAACTCATGTCCCCCGTACGTCCACTCATGTCAAATTTTGATACTTTAATATACTGGCACTGAAAGTGAACTCAGCTATTCACATGCTTGCACTTATACTGTCACAGGACACAGTATATTGTATCTCGCAGATTTACAGTAGAGTAATGACTCAGTAGATATGATCTCAGAGGATCAAGAAGTACTTTGTCTTAACACAAACTATGATTCCTATCATGTATCAACAGGCGAATAAATCAAAAGCAGAATTTAAAGAGCAACTTTTTGGCAATAGTATTTTTCTCTCTTTTTTCATTCCACAATACAAAGAACAAATTTTTAGATACATTTCTCTTTTTTTCTTTGACCCATAATTAACTCCAATATTGTATAATAATCACAATTCATAGTTACTCAAGTGTCTTTGTACAAAAATTTGCCATTTCCTTACAGTCATCCATAGGGTATAATGTAATAGGTTTAATCCTATATTTCCCCAAAATTCAAAAAACAGGCTATTAGACACATTTGATGTCTCTGCAGTAATTTTTTTTACCAACAAAATGTTTTATTATTTATTAATTTATTTTATTGCTTTCACCAATAGTCACCAGTTCCTACACACAACTCAACTAAAGTTGAACTGATTTTTAGTACTGTCTTGAACAACATGTCCTAAAAGTGAGTTTCACTCAGTTTGTATTTGCATCTTGAAACTTTCACTTTAACACAAACTATATTCTGAGAGAGAGAGACTTAAACTCAAGATATTTAGGTATGGGTGGATCTCTGTCTGACAGCTAATATATATTTTATATATTTAGTCTGTGTAAATTGGAAAACACATCTTGCAACTTATTTAGTTGTTTGTGTCTCTTTCGTGGTTACACGGTCATCTTTACATTTGTTTTCTGTAGCGATAAATTACATTTATACCACTCTCATGTCTGTATGATCAATATGAAGCTACCATTAGCAGTGGGATAACTTAGCTCAGAACAAATACTGTCTGGTTTTGGATGTCACTGCCCTTTAGTGATGCCTTTTTTGGTCTTGAGTGAATTACAGGTATTCATAGTCTCATACGTACTTTGACTATATACATTTATATTTAATTGAATGGGATGTGAACCATCTCAAGCACTGTTGTTATGAATGGAATAAATGTGAATGGTTGAAATAAATGATCTCATGCAAATAAAAGTTAAATGCAGTCAGATGCATCATCTGCTTGAAAACGAAGTGCCAACAAAATTAGAAAACTCCACTCAGAAAAGATGAAAAAAAAAAAAATCTCAGATTTAGTTTGTTTTTTAAAATCTCTTCACAGGAGCAGATTTTGGTGCAGAATGTCAGACTCCCGAACATTTTCCCCCAGCAACACAAGGTCTCAACCATCAACCCCTCAGGCCAACCTACACACCTGTCAGCCCTGTGGGACCCCCTGCCAGCAGATGGCAGAATCACAGGTACTGAGCTGCTCCAGGCATTTTTGTTTTAACCTGAAACAACCTTTTCTGTGAAACACTGGAAAAAGAAAACCTGTGGTGACCCTGCTTTGACTTGTGTCTAGCTGCTGTCTGCCCTGCACACAGGCTGTGTGTGAGAGTACATTACATTCACGGTCAATTCCAGAAAGTGGGTTTAGTTAAAACGCTGAGTTTGTTCCTGGGATTGAGCTCACTCAACAAATCCTGAGTTTCTTTCTGTCTGTCTGACAGTTGATATCAAAACACATATCAAAGTGCATCTGCACAGGTTTACACTGGTCTTTACACATACAGTATGTAGTGTGTGACATGTAGGCAGTTTTGTAATCTTTGAACAGCCTCTTTATCTGTCTTTATACTAACCTGCTGCTGGCTGTAACATTAAGTAAAAATGCATAATTCCAGAAAGAGACCAACACATTCAAATCGAAGACTGCAGCTGCAAACCGGAGGCACAGCGCTGATGGTGTCATCAATTCAGAGTCAGGTTCAGTACTGGGACGAGGCCCTGCTGATTCTTCCCGTTTCCACCCGTACCGCCGACAGCTGAGTGATGGAGCAGTGATGGCTGCAGGATGTCTTCAGCAGTGCTCTCCTTCCTTCGGCTGTTTGCAGGAGGTTTGCAGCCCAGACACTTGCTCGTACAGCTCCAGCAGTGAGGCATCACCATCCTGGGACCAATACAACAGCAACGTTCAGGTTTCTAGGCTTATTATTTTGGCCATACCTATTATTTGAGTGAAGGATTTGTCTACCAGCAATCCTGAAACAACAAGCTGATACACATGTTCAGTAATTACAAATGAGATTTGCTATATTAAGTGTCAATTTTAGGCTAAAATTTTATTTAAGAAAATTACACAGATAAACACAAACTATTTTACACACATCATACTGTCTAGTTGTAGTCTGTGAACAATTTCCATTTTATTTTCTCATCTTTGCAGAGTTCGTACCCAGAACTACCAGCTGTACCAGTGGAGCCCTCCTGCTTCCTGCCTCAGAGCTATCCATGTTACAGTTCATCAATCCCTCTACAACAAGTGAGTTATAGCACAGTGTGTTGGTTGAACCACAGAGGAATGCTAAAGATGGGATATTTTGTATTATTAATAGAAACAGTGATAATTTTTTTGTCTGACTTTAAATGACGTATCTGTCTTTTATTAGCCTTCAGCTCACGGTCTGTGTTTTTGGGCGTTCTCTGCAGGTTCTCTCATCTCCACTGTACCCTAATAATGACCAGTCCACTACTTCCAAATATCCTCTCCAAAGTATCTCCACTCAGTCACATCAGGACAGCACTGCACAATCCCTCTTTCCAAAGCCCATTTACTCATACAGGTAACAATGCATCATATTTGATAAATTTTTTTCCAACATTTATAGTTTTGTCTACATTTATTAAGCAATATCAAGTAATAATATGTAGAATAGTTATTTAATTATAATCTTTATAACAATCAGATGGCATTTGTTTTTGCTAGAAAAATAAAAAACCAAGGCAGGTCTAGTGAATATGGACAGTTAATCTTAAATGCACTTGCTTTGTTTGTACAAAATCTACCACCTAAATAAAATGCAAAGTGAATTTTTCTTTCATCATTGCAGCATCTTAATCTTCATGGCTCTGAAGAACAGTAAAACAGGAAGTCTGCCGGTCAGTGAGATCTACAGCTTCATGACTGAACACTTCCCATATTTCAAGGTACCAAATAATACACATCACACACTGAATTTAACAAAATAAAAGACTCAGAAACTCATTAGCTGAACAAGTTTGGTTGCTATGATATTGTTAAAATCTGTAAAATAGTACATGTTCTCTAGTGATGGTGTGTTAGTAACATGCTTGTTCTTAGGTTGCTTTCAATGGCAATGGCAGTAATCTTGGATCTGGACCATGTATTTTGCACAGTTGTTGTGATGTAGTTATTTGAAGGTATTTTCCCATTAGCTGAACTATTTCAGTATTTTGTTTTGAGTTAACATTTTTTTCACCTTTGCTGAGCTGACCTCACCTGTATGAGTTTCTACATAAGGTCTGCGTCCCCTGCCTTTTTAATAAATCTAAGTGGAATAAAACACATGTGTAAACAAGTTTGTCTCT
>JAUBNQ010000005.1:16656350-16672856 GCA_032353495.1 Ctenopoma kingsleyae | reverse complement strand
TTGCATATTATGTGACATTATTACTGCTATAATATCCCTGATTACTGAGGCTACAAACAGAAGTGCTACACTTGCAGCTAGGTGGGTCTGGACTAGGTGGGCAGTAATTTGTTAAAGCATGAGGGTGGCACATGCAGTAAAATGAAAAGATGTTTTGTGTTTGTTTAATATCAGCGTGGGAAGGTTATGAAACTCTTGAACCATTCAGAGCAGAAAATCAGATAATTAAAACTAAAGATAAACAGTACAAAGATTCAACTTAAAAGGTAGATTATGACACGTTTTAAATTCATGCCCCTGCAATTTAAAATCAGATTAAATAAAGCAGCTGTAAGGTTGAACCTCAATGTGACCCACATGTGCTACAAATACTGTGAATTTTACAAAGAATTTCACATATCTACAAATCAAATAAGTTCTGACTCACCTCTGGAAAGAGCTCAAAGAGTTTCTGCCATTCATATTCAAGAAGGCACCTCATAGATGGCTGCTTTCCAAACACCTGCCTGTAACATTAAACACAAGCTGCAGGGCCCGAAAATATATAACACAGATGATGAAGTGATACTCAAAGGAAAGTCGCATGTATTCTGTAGAGACTGTGAATTTTAGATACATAAATACCTTGAATATTGTCAAATATGTTTCAGTGGAGTTCAGTAGACACTTAGCAGGCAGATTTAATTTACTGCCTGAGCGTTAATATACTGTGTGATATAAAATTTTATCCAGGGGCTGTCATCTTATCCTGATCTTATCCTACCATTCAGCTTTAAGCACCAATGGGCCCAAGACGCCACATAGAGCCTCTTGATCTTGTGTAATAGTTGTTGGCTGCTTTTTACTTTCCAAAAGAACCTAATCAAAACATGTAAAGCTGGTTTAGTGAATCAACATGAAATGAAACATGAAATAAGAAGTACTGATTCAGTAATTTCCCTGGTTTCAGCTTCTCAAATGTGCTTTTCTTTACCTTGTGTTACTGACATCTAGAAACAAATTTGAGATGTCCTGATACTCAAACCAACAGCCCTAAGCATGTGTGTTCATAACTCCTCATTGCAGCTCGGAGTAATCTGACATAACATTACAAAGCTCAAGAGCAGCTCCCTTACCTCTAACATCTTCTGCATTAACCCTATCCTTTTTGTGTTCAGACAGCTCCTGACGGATGGAAGAACTCTGTGCGTCACAATCTCTCCCTGAACAAATGCTTCGAGAAGGTGGAGAACAAAAATGGGAGCTCATCCCGTAAAGGCTGCTTGTGGGCTCTCAATCCAGCCAAGGTAGAAAAGATGCAGGAGGAGCTTCACAAGTGGCGTCGCAAAGACCCCATCACTGTCCGCAGGAGCATGGCGAGGCCAGGTGAGCCTCTTAAAACCCTCAAAAGACATCATGTGCATGACCGAACGAACTATTACTGAGCAAATTAACTGGAAAATGTCTCATGGTCTTGCCATGATTTAATTTCAGTAGAAGATGAAGAGCTCAAAGATGTACTGTACAGATATTTAACCCTTATATCAGTCTGACTGAACTGAACTGCACTATCAAAGTTGCATAGTAATTTTAGTGCTCCAAATCTTATATGAACCAAAAATTATTACAAATACTTTTTTTTTCTGCAGAAGACCTCGATCGGCTACTGGGAGAGAGACCAGACAAGCTTAGGTCTTTGCCACCTTACACCAACCCAGCACTATTATCCAGAGTGGCCCCTATCTACACCTCCACCCAGCCACCTTGCGCTGCAGCCCACCTTCGACCACCCTGCCTCCCCATTCGACGGCCGCAGTATGACCACATTCAACCTCCGCAGCCAAGCTACCTTCCCCCTGCTGCTGCTCATCCCAGCAACTCATTTGTTCTGTACTCACCCTGTGCACAGCAGCCTGCCGCCACTGGGAGCCAGAGCTCACCAGTGGCTAGGAAGATGTCACCTGTGTACAATGCTGTGCTACAGGCTGAGTGCAGCGTTGGCCCCAGGAGCATGCAGGACTTGCTTCTAGAGGGAGATGGCAGTTATGATATCGATGCGCTCAATCCGAGTCTGACTGACCTGCAGCTGCAAGGTATGTTTAAAAAAACAAAACACAACAACAACAACCACATGAGCTTCCTGATGAGAATTCACTCTGTATACACCACTGTAATATTTTGGAATATTTTCTTACAAGAGAGCTCACACATATAATTGGTACCAGAGTATATGTCAGCTCATAATTAATTACAAAATTTATGTATCCAGTCATATAAAAAAGCATCTTAAGTCCACAGTTGGTTGACAGGAGAAGTTTATTTTAAACTGAAGTTTCCTGCTTAATACATAATGCTGGTCATAATTCCTTAATAACCAAATTTTATAATTTACTGGACAATGTCCCCCCCCCCCCCCCCCAATTTTTAAATGTAAGAAAATGCATATAATCAATATATAACAGGTGATAATAAATGTTTTAGTTTAGTTCACATTAAACACACTGAGCAGAGACATCAACTCCTGCTCTGTTTTAAGAAAAAACAAGCTTAAAATACAACCTTTTAGAAAACTGAAAGGGCATCGATTTGGAACACAAATTGACCTTCCACAGTGAAATGGCTGGAAAGTTATTTTTTACCTCACCCTGACAGTTATTAGTGGTTTTTCTAAAAAACACGGCTGAAGTTTCCCCTTCTGTTCGTAGGTTACTTGTGGGAGCAGATAAGGGAGGACAGCTTGGTGTCTGATCCACATGTTACTACCACAACGCCATCCACTACCTCTTCCCTGCAGGAACCCCACATCCAGAGCAGCTGTCTGGCTCCTGTCAGTCAGGCGCCAGACGCGACGTCTATTGGTCGACGTAAAGCAGAGTTTGAGTACGAGGACACAGACAGTGGACAATACAGTGAGCAGCATGGCTGTTTGAATGGGCTGCATCCTGTGGTTTATTCAGGGGTGGAGAGTCTGGCTGCGTATCTGACCTCCTGCACCACGTCCATCTCCTTGATGTAAAGATGTACCTGCTGTTCATCTTCCCTGAGCATTAATGTACTCTTAAGCTGTTAAGCTGAGTTCACTTGGTGGTTATTTATCTGTTTACCACATCCTCCGCGGAGCAACTAATCACAAACATATTCATTGTTTGCATAAAGTGTCACTGACACTGGATGTTTCTGCTCACCCTTGTTATTCTCATAGTCCTGCAGTTTTCAGCTGGTAAACAGAGAGGAGGATTTAGCAGTAAAGGAGTGAGTAGTTGGTAGAGACCAAAAACAGAGCCAAATTTACATTTGGCGCCACATAAATAATATCTATTAATGTGTTATTAAACAACAGTTTAAAGTATTAACACATTTCATTTACAGTCAATTTTGATGGTGGTAAAATGTCAATATTATGTCCACAACTAGTTTTCACTGACACCGAGTGGCCAACTTATTGTAGATTTCAACACCTTGCTGTAAATGTATTTGTAAATGCAAATAATGTAATACTATTTGTATTCAAACAAACCTGTCAGACAATGTACTGTATATTTTACAGTCATTTAGCTCTTGACGAATGGGTGCTGTCATGTCAACAGTAGACTGTTGTAACACAAGATGGCAGCAAAGACACTTTATGACCTGCAGCTTGTTCCACATGAGGAAAACTTTTCAAATTTGTTATCTGTCATATCTTTTATTCTCTGTTTGTATTGTATGCTTTCTACATTATGTAGCCTGAAAAGAAAAATACACGACCTCTGGAAAACTTTAACAAATATAATTTTTATACTTAAAATAAAAGTGTTAGATTCCATACTCACATTGAAATACTGTTCACTTGCTGTTAAAACAGCAAAGAGGCTTTGGATTTTATGTGTAAGTATTGTAATAAACTGATTAAAGAGTGTTCTTTTGAAGTAAAGCTGAAATTTTAAAGTCCCAGAAATGTGTTTTGTTTGTTGCTACACTTGGATATTTGACCTTTACTTAATGCATGTGCAGTTTTCTCTCTGTGCTCATCTTAAGTCTGACTTTAAGATGTACACGAGAAGCATTTTTTTTTAAATTAGAGAAGTAGGAGACATATTACATCCAACATTTGACAATATTTGCATATTCATGGAGTCCCGATTTTTTCAAGACAGAGATATGGTAGAAATGTGATTTTGGAATTTTAGAATAAAACATTTTCATCTCATTAGTACAAAGTAATGACATTAAGCAGATAACAACACGATGTTTGTAGTAAACCTAAGCTATGACTTATGTTGATTTCATTTTGAGTGAATGTATTGTTTTTGTAATTATCTCTCTACTGATTGTGATTATTAATATGAATTGTTTTGATATTCTGTTGTCTGTCCAACAAAAGTATGTTCAGTGTAATGCTTCTTCTGTTGTGAAAAAAGTCAACTATTTGAAAAAATCCCATATTTATTGCCATGATGGAATTTCGACTGGTAAAACTTTACATACTTTTTAAATTCATACGCAACTTGCTAATGTTTGTTCGCTGACATTTCAAAATGGCTATTTATTTTAATAAATACTCCTGTCAGAGTAGTACTATGGACATGGAAACATGTAACACAAACAAAGTAGACATCTGTTTTTGTCATTCAACTGAATAATGACATATCATGGAAGGAGGACTGGTTCATTCACATGTTTGCTACTACAAATTTAGGAAACTTCAGGAGTATAAATGTTATGAGATACCTATACAAACTATATAAATATACACCTGAGTGAAATAATTATTCATTATCCTTATTTAGGGTAACATTTCTCTCTTTGTCTCATGGTGGTGGGACAAACATAACTCACTCCTCTCCAGTGACTGTCAAACGACACAAATGAATCAGTGTGTTCCTGATGATCTAGTGGAGCCCACATATACAGTCTGAAATCAACAGTATGTACAGACACTGCATGGGTTTGCTGCCCACACATTCACTCACACACATGCTCAGGCAACCTGCTGATAAAACTGGCAGAATTCAATGTTCCTGCAAAGAGGAAAAGGGAGAAATCTATTGGTCAGGCAGCTGACCACCTGCAATAACACACATAGAATGAGACAACAGTGTTTAATGCCAGCCATTTGTCCCTCAGTCCAGCTGTTTCTGGTCCTGACGTAGTACCTGGATCATGGAAAATGTCTAAAACAAGTAGGAGTAAATGGTGGAGGGCACAGGTCACCCTATGGCCCCCCACTGTAGGAATAATCTGCTTTGTTGTGCATCACCAGTTTGTTGTCCACAAAGTAGAAGCTGTCAGACTGCGTCTCATAAGGGTGTAGGATCATCTCGCGCACTGTGGGAGAAGAAAAACACTCAGGATCTTTAAACATCACGTCATGTTAGATCTAATGAAACAAACTAATCTAATCTAACTGTGTGTGTGTGCTGGGCGTGTTGTGTTTGCACGACTGTGGCCGACGGGACACTCACTGAGTTCCTCGGACAGAGCGGGGAACTCGTAGATGTGCTCGCATGTGTTCTTGCTGCTGGGCATGCAGAAGCCGAATTCAAAATCAAAGCTCTTGAGTAGCTGATCGCGGAAGTAGTGTCTCTCAATCATGCGGAAGTTATTGATGGGGGCGTCTCCCACTGTGAACTCAACTCTGCAGAGACACCGGGAGAAAATAATTTACCAACCTACGAGCTAAAACAATGAAAGCAAACACCTTTAGAGCCACCATCCAAACCAACAATCAACACACATTCTTTCTGTGGTAAATAAAACATGTTGTTCACAAAATGAATTAGATTTAATATGCAGTGGATGAGTCAGTGGTTGGGTTTGACTGAAATCTGCAGAGGATCACAGAGTAGGAGTCTGATGATGAGCACCACTCAAGAGCACTGACAGCTATTTGGTGCTTGACTCAGTAGGTGGGCTGCGCTGCTCTGTATGTTCACACTTATCATCATCCTGTCGTCCCACAGTTAAACCCACACACCTCCTACACCTGCTATGTAGCAACTACTGGATCGGCATGAGCTAATTCTCACAGCGTTTTATGAATTGAACAAATTCAACTTTGACTTACGTGGCTCCAACCTGCCGCAACTGCAGGAAAGCTGGGGTGAACTGGTACCGGACAAATCGGCCAGCGTTGGGGTCACAGTGCTTCTTACCTCCCGCTAGAGAAAAGATAATTAAAAGAACACAAAAATCACAAATTTCCCTCTAATTTGTTAGAATTTCTACAGTATAACATAAAAGAGCTTTTAACCCGAGACTCTTGAAGAAGAGAGAAGAACCAATTAAATTAATTTAAAGAATGTGAAGAAATCTCAGGAAGACCATCATAGGAGGGCTGCCTCCTACTGGATGATAGTGGTGCACCGACCATCAATTAACAGAACCAGAACGTAGCAGATATATAGAAGATGAAGAAAACGACCACACAATAACATTTGAAGCATGCTATGTGACAGTGAGATAAATAGGGGGCTGAGAAACCATATCTATGAAGTCAGTCTGGATAATAGATTCCATATATCAGTCAGTTTCTGATGTTTGGAGCTGACCTGGTGTTGGAGGTTTAGTTATTTCAAAAAGGACTGTCCCTGTTTCCATGTCACGGATCTTAAACCTGGTGAAGTCGATCATGTGAACATTTTGTTCTGGAGAACAAAGGTAATCTGAAAAAGAGAGAAAAGAGACTTTAGGTTATATTCATATACACCAACACAGTCTATTTCTTTCTTTCATGTCACTACACAAAACACTGTCACCTCTGTTTCTCTGCCAGGATACAGTAACATCTGTTGTTACAGGTTTGTCTGGACTGATATAATGTACATTCATCTAAGCCTGCTCCATGCTGAACTCCTTCTCCTGACCTTTTTTTGGGATGTTTTGACCTTACAATAAGGTCAGAGAAGCTATTTTTACACGTCCCATCTTTCTCTCTGCTAAGAATTGACACTGACGATAAGATCAAACCATCTGAGTACCTTGTCTGCACTAATTAAAGCTGAGACTGAGCCAGGTCACATGTTGTGAACTGTCAGGCTCATTCAAAGAGACAGATACACAAAGCTGAGAAAAAGATACACACTACTCCAGTTTTATGTTGTAAAACCAAGTCATTAATCTTCTCTGATGGTATGATGCTGCACTGACAACGAGTTAAACAGAACCACAACACAGCACAACACAGTTTTGATGATGATGATAGCACATCTACGGGAATGTTATTATTTTACCCTCTTTCTAAAAATAAAGAGATTTTTTATGTAGAGAGACTAAAACAACAACAAGAACTACAACAGTTATTTACTGAGATTTCTATTTTGGTCATTGAAGGAAATTCCTGTTATTTAATGTGAACAACTTGTTGATGATGGCAACTATTCACTCTCAGCTAACTATATGTAAAGTATACTAATTAAGAATAACATATTGTACTAAACCCATTATAGAAAATTTAACAGCACACACTGTAAAACACACACAGCTCCTTACTGTATTGCTGACTATGTTCTTTTTGCTTTCAGATTCGTTATTAATCTGCTCTAACAGGATTTGTTTCGCATTCAACAGCAGGATGGTGAAGTCCAGTAAACACAAGCCCATCAGATGACAGAAACCCAAGTACCCTGAGCAGGGTGACAGATTTGACGACAATGGCGCTTTGTGTGTGTGTGTGTGTGTGTGTGTGTGTGTGTGCATCTGTGTGGATTTGGCTCCTCGTATGTGTGTATTTGTGCGTGCATGTAAGTATGTATGAGACACACCCCTCCCAACAGGACAGGATTAGATGTAAGAGGCTTATTTAGTGCTTTACCATCACATGGAGCGAGTCAGACGCACACACACACACACACACACACACACACATGCACACACACCTACTTTCTCACTAGAGTTATGATAAGACCAGTTATTGCATGAGGTTTAAAGGATCTTTTGTACTGATGCTTTCATCAAACACAAACTGATACACTGACTGGTGCATAGGATCGGTCACACATACCACACACACACACACACACACTAATAGACACACACACATACATTATCGTATCCTCTACTATTTCAGTGAGTTGCAGAGCAGATGGCCCACATAGGCTTTAGCCACCTGCTTGAAGATATTTATAGAAGTTTTTTAAACACCTTTACCTGACACTTTGTCTAAAAACGTTCCAGCACTATTCTGTGCTTCCTTTTACAGTGGATGGCATACTTTCATAAGTGATGTAAAACTGAATGTGACACTCATGTATCACTTGATGACACAGATTTCCTATTTAATTAATTAACAATGAAATCTGCAACTCTCGCACTGAAACTACAGCAGAGGTGACAAAACAGTAAGTTGTGGTACTCATGGAGAGAAAATGCAACTGACTAATAAGATCATTGAAATGCAAATATATTATTTACAGAAGCGGCAAAGTCAGACTACGTCATCGTCAACGTACAGGCATGACTTGACAAACCTTACCAACGTTTTAAAGCAGCAGAGCATAGAGAGCGATTTGGTTGGTCTTTCAGTTTCCCAGCGCTTCATCACACAGATGGATTTGGTGATATGTATTTATTTATCTACCAAAGAAAGAATGTGTGTTCTTCAGTAGCAGAATATAACAAAGTAAAGCATGAAAATTATATTACGATAATTAGAAGGTTTAAAAAGGCTTCAAAGGCTTCAGTGTATATTAAGCCTAATAGCAGTGTATAAAGTTCTCATTCCTCTTTTGCTCCTGTTACAAATCATCACATTTTAAAAACTAGCTGAGGGACAGAACTAAATGACTGACCCTCATAAAATAAGTTTTGAATTAAAATTGACTTTAAAAAACAACAACAAAAAAAAACAGTTTATATGATCTTCTTGACATTTGTAATCATGGCTGTCTGACTTTAAATGGCCACTGATGTGAAATAATAACAAAATTAGTCACATTAAAGGACACACAGCCTGCTAAAGAATCTCTAATCATTCAGTGTCTTTAATCTTTCTGCACATGCACGTGCAGGTTGCGCTGAGCTCATCTATGGTGATGACTACATGTTAACATACTGTCGATGTGTTTCCATGGTGAACATCACAAGACTGGTCAAGAGAAAACACATAAAGCTGCTCTGGCCTAAAAGCCACTAAGTCTCTTTAAATTGCCTTCCACACTACAGTTAAGAGGGTTAGAGAGCTGCAGTGCCCTCTAGTGGCAGCTCATTTAATGTGAGGCGCTTATCTGCTCTGACAATATTACCATAAGCCGGCTGTTAGTCTGGGACTGTGTTTCTGCAAAACAACAGCAAAGAAAAACATTCATACAGTATTTTTACAGTTTCTGCAGCTATGTGACCTGAATGTAATCACTGTCGAGGTGACCCAGAGAATTAATATAATCTTGACTAAAAGATAAGCTCCCAACAATCAGAAACTGGATCTAAATGAATGCTGTTATATAATAATATGCAAAACTGCTCTCTTCAGCTCACAGACATGAACTCCGCATGTCTGTTCACCACTCGTGGTAATGATATAAAATATTTACACATGTTACATCTGTAACATGATGTGTGATTTGTTTTGTTTTTTTTACTGCTCCTAATTCATATGCAAGTAAACAAATGATGTAAAAATGCAGACGAGTCACAGATGAAACAGTGGGAAACAGTCAGTAATCTACCCAGAGTAGTTCATGTACTTTCAGACTTGATGTCAGTTTTACTCTGTGAATTTCCCCTTTGTGGGATCAAAAAAGTGTTATCTTATCTATAAAATATTCTGTGAGATTAAATATGATTAATAAAGACCTAATTAAATAAGAGTCAGCAATCCGCAAAGAATGCATCATGCACTATAACTAGCTAAAGCGCCTGCTGAGAGTACCAGTGTTCATCCCTATCTGTAGTCACATTATCATTTGACTTTGCCACCCTGCTCAAATTCAAATTCAAGTGAGAGATCCTTTATCTCAATGCAAAGACCAGAACAGTAGGGATGTAGCCTGACAAAAAGAGCCCCATTTAGACAAAACGGTTTGAAAATCTGTGGGCTTTGTACTCTGAATGCATTATGTGTAGCTGTGTAGCTGTGTAGCTGTCGCTGAGCACACTCGCTTCGTGGGCAGATGACCGATAGGTGTATTTTGTGAATCACAGGTGGCTGCTTGCCAAACCTGCTGAAAAAGACAGATGGATTATTTCATCTGATAGCACAGCCAGTGAAGCCCCTTTCATGCAGACCAATGCAAGAATTCCCACATAACAACATCCCTCCTACAGTTATATCAAGCTCACTTCACCACAGAAAACATCTTCACTGATTTCACAGCCTCTGGACACGCAGCAGATTGGCTGATGCCAGCTAACTGTACGGCGTTTCAGAGATTTGTTGGAGTAGTAATAAAAATCCGCCCTTCTCAGACGCTCACTGTTTGGTGACAACAAAATGAGGTGTGAGATGTGGGGAGAGAAAAGGAACAAACTAAATAAACTGAATTATAACATTTTCAGCTGGTGAAAGACTTAAGAGAGAGAGAGAAGCATGGAGGACACAGAGAGCATGAGGAGGAGGAAAGAAATGATAAATTATCTTTATCGAATGTTCGCTTTCTTAGTCAGCCGTTTGTCACATCCTTCTCTATGGCTAACCAAGTCCTTCTTCACAGTAATAACAGAGCCCAGCTTCCACTTTGGTATATTTAGGATAATCACATGCTACATCTCTTATTTATTATTATTATTATTATTATTATTTTAACACTATATGGCCAGGATGAATCCACCAACCAAGTTATCTTTGTTCGTCTACACATGGTGTTTGAAAGTTATTAAATTCTTTCATATCTGTCCTATAAGGGCTGCAGGCAGGAGCCAGTTAGCTTAGCTTAGTCTAGCAATGAAATTGCCTGTCATTTAAGCAATGAAAAACTACAACATGTCTGTTTTAAACTAGATATATTAGCTACGAGCTGTTTATTCACGTTTACTATACAGGAATCACAGTGGTGTTGACGTACTTTAACTGGGGAGCAATGTGCATAAGAGTATTTCTAAAAATACTGACTTGTTCCTTTAAAAAATCACCTCTGGCTCTGACACAAATAGCACTAAATCTGTTGTGAAAAGGAAATTATTAACCAAGTCACTGAGCCTCTAATGGGAAACCATATTAAAGGAAATGATCCAGTGAAGGCATGTGGTTCAACCGAGCTAATAAAATCAAGACTTTGTTTTCTACCTGCTGTATGACTCACACTGTACTGAAGGTAAAATGCTTGTTTCTGAAATATTTAAGCCTCCCTCCACACACACACACACACACACACGCACGCACACACGCATGCACACGCACGCACGCACGCACGCCCTGCTCCACTTCACTTCCTTCAACACCGTCACCTAGCAACGCTCCTTCTGATAGTGCGCCAGTTCGATTAGCCCGTCTTCTCCCGTCACTTCATCCACCTGGCTGCTCCGTGACAACAGGGTGCGGCAGTCATTCAAAGGAGAGTCTCTTGGGTTAGGCATCAGTGGTATGCAAATGAAAAGTTCCACGTCTGGGATCTGATGAAGGCATACCTGAGGCCTCTTCCTATAGAAGGCCTCCTTTTGCCTGATTTCACAACCCTGAAGCACAGCAAGAATAAGACTGCACTAATTGGATGCAGAATATATATAATATAATATTGTTCTTGTGGGGAAACATGTCATTAATTCTCAGTTTAGGTGATCTGTTTTTAATTAAACGCCCATCATTCTACTCTTGAGCAGAAATTTACAGCTGTGCATTCACTTTTCACATCTTACTGTGATGACCATGTATCTCATTTGACTTATTTATAGCTGTGAGGTCTCTAGCAGTCAGTTTGATCTATGTGAGCACACATTAGCCAAGCAACAGATTTGTGTTAAACATGATAATTTTCACTCCACTCAAAAAGGAAATCAATACGGTCCTCAAAAGACTCCTTTGCAGCAGCCACTCTAAAGGGAGTAAAATTAGCACCAAGTCTTGAGTCATGCTGTGTTTCCTGTGTTCAGATACACAGAGTCTG
Organism: Ctenopoma kingsleyae; assembly: GCA_032353495.1. Lineage (NCBI taxonomy): Eukaryota > Metazoa > Chordata > Actinopteri > Anabantiformes > Anabantidae > Ctenopoma > Ctenopoma kingsleyae. Next base: position 16,660,860 of record JAUBNQ010000005.1, on the reverse strand, counting down.
TCTGAAAGAAAGTGGCATTCATAAAGAGCAAGCTGCTACTTATAGCTCCTTAATCCCCAAGATTAGCCTGGAGTTACAGACTTTCAGCCACACGGATTGGCTTCACACACCTTGTTGTTTCCATTTGACTCCGTGGTCTCCGACTCACTGGCAGAGGTTGAAATAATCCCAGAACATGAGGAAGAACAATGCAGGCATGTTTACTCGCCGTCACATTAAAATAATCCATAGCCTGAGGCAGCTAGTGGCATTAGTATCAGACCTTAATGCTCACATCATGATGTACAGTGCACCTGTGTGTGGCAGGCTGCTTCATGTCTCTCAGTTAACAGCACCTGGGGGCAAACTGGCAACTGGTGAGGTTCATGGAAAGGTTGCACTGGAGCAGCTGAATGCAGATGAGATTCTTCCCTCTTATCTTTTTCCAGCCTGTATCTCTAAGTGAGAAGAATGACACTGAACCACAAACTGAGTCAGGCCAAATGTTTCCCCCCAGTTTATGGTCATTATGTAAGCTTGGTAAAGTTAATCTATGCGGCTACTGTAGCTTCATATCTAATGGGCAGATGTGATAATGCTGTAGAAACCATGTCTGCAAATATGAAGAGTAGTTGAAGGAATAGTTACTGTTATAGATTTAGATCAAACTGCATAACTATTTGCCTACCAACACCTTCAAGTCTTATTATTAAACAAACAAACATAAATAAATATATTAATAAGCTAATGGACAAAGCTTGGTGCCTTGGTACCTGCACAGAATCAGGCTAGTTTTCACCTCTGTGTCCACTCTTCAGGCTTTTAGATTATGCTAACCAGCAGGCTAACTCTCAGTCAATAAAACTGCTGATTTAACTTTTTCTTCTAAGGATGATTCAATTCAATTCAATTCATTCAATTGAATTGAAAAATAAATCTTTAAAATTACTTGAAAACTTCAGTGAGTCGGATGCTCGTCCTCCTCGTCTTTAGGATTATTCACTTCATACTGGTACAAACATGGTCTTCTGAGTTTCTTTGCATATTTTCTTTCTGCAGGATTGTTTCTCCTTCCACTCTCCTGTTTTGTTAATTGAAATCGGAAACTCGCACAGTTAATACTGATTAACTGACTGTAAAAACATGGGACCTCAACACCACTTCCTTTTAATTTAATGTTTCTTTTAATCAGCTTGTCTCTAAATGATTTATAAATAAAGTTACGTTGATCTTAAGAAAGCCTGCTCAGTGTGATACAAAGCAACAGCCAGAAATATCAGCACCAGTCAATAATTACTGAGCCACGGGTACCGATCAATATACTTATCAAACTGACACATTGATTTTACACTACATAATGCACCGTGAACATAATAAAATTTGTAATATTAAACACAGATGGTTGGAGGTCTGGTCTGATTTAAAGAGAGAACAAGTGAAAGAAGGATGTGTTGCCCTCTTCTTCTGCCTCCTGTCTCCTTCATCTTGCCAATAGATGGTCCCCAGACTTTGCCTCCATCGCCAGTCACCTGGCTGTCTATGCCCTGTCACACACCTGATTCCAGTTCCCTTTGTAATCATCTGCCTGCTAGTGTTTGATCTCCTGAGTGTTTTTCCGGACCACTACCAGTCTGCTGACTTTGCACGTGGTTCAAACCATGACCTGTTCTTACAGTACTTGCCTCGCGTTTTAATAAAGGTGAATTGTTTCGACTGTTCTTCGGTGTCTCTGAGTGCTGTGTTTCTGAGCTGTGACAAGCCGTCTCTCTCCACGTCAAATCTCTCTGAAAGAGTAACCTTGTGACAGCTGTGCACAGGAGATTAGGAAGCGGCTGCACCAATCAATTTAAATTAAAGCTGCATCTATTGTGTTGGCAGATATCACAGAGTGGAAATCCCGCCCAGCATAGATAAAGTACTGCTCTGTGTCCCAGACGCATAAAGGCCAAATAACTGATCACATTTTAGTGTATAATAGGTGATTGTTCTGGGTAAATCATCTCATGAGGCCAAATTACAAATCAGTGTCGTTCATTTGAATCAGAAACATCCAGAGTGGTGTAGCAGAGCTTCACCCATCCAATTACATAACAATTCTAATTCTGTATTCACCACGTGAAGGTGTCATTCTTCTGTTTCTCTGTATTTATTTCTATGAAGCAAGTAAGGTTCTGAAACACACTGGTAGAGAAGTTTGAAAAATAGATCTAGTGAGACTAGAAGAGAGAGAGAAAAGAATATCACTTACAGCCTGATCACACAAACACACACACAAACACACACACACACACACACACACAGAGACTGGAGAGATGTGTCCAATCATTTCTGTAACTCTTGACGCGTGTAGAAATTTATGTTTTACATTTCTTGTCGTGACCAAAAAGCATTTTCATTAAGAGGCACGATTCTTGCTTTTTTATCAACAGGAAGCCCTCACTCTCCTGCTCTGACTGTTCTCTCCACTGCACTTACATGGAAACACAATTAGACGTGGTGGATAAAAAAAGGGTGCACCACGGGGAAATAAATAACAATTTCAGTGCAAAGTGATTCCAGAAATGACTGAACTCAACATGATAAAATGAATAAAAATCAAACCTGCTAGAAAAAGAATCTATTTCATAGTATTTTTCAGCAGTAATTATTGTAACTCATGTTATTACAAGGTTTACAAAGTTTGGCTACTGCAGTTTATTTCTGCCTGTGTGGATACAATATTGTGAATCATCCATCATGTAAACAATAAACTGATAAGGTCCCATTTTTCATATCACAGCAGCATTTCTCATCTGCTGGGATTATATTTCTTCTTCTCTCTCTGCCTGTGTAACAATGAGGGGCTGTGCTTCGCTTATCAGCACTGAAACACTGCGACAGACTGGAGCGGGGCTGCCCCAAAATGGTGGCATTTACCTCCAAAACGCACAACTGGAAAAGTCATTTACACTGCAGGGCGATACATTTTCTGCTTCCCCTCTTCTCCGGCTGTGATTTTCTTTTTCTTTTTCTGAATGATAATAGTCTGGATTTTGCAGCGCACTATGCTTATCTCTGTGGTGTACAGGGCTTTTGTATGGTCTGTTGTTTTAAAATGGTTGGGCCTCAGGGAGACATTTCTGACCTTGAATCACTTAAAAGCATCAGATCAACATCCGTTTCAGTTTGTATAAACTCCAATGTCATTCAGCTTTGATTCAAACAAACTAAACATTTTTTTCTACCAGGTCATAAACCTGTAATTAACCATCTAATGTTTAACGGCTGTTAAATGAATGGTCAGGAAACACAACATCTACTGTACATCTCTAATCTCATATCTATAATGTAAACAAACTCACTTACACTTTGACTCCGGGATCATTAATTACCTGGGGTGTATCACATCATTGCAGAACGCTGCGTTACAGCCCTCCTGACATAATCCAGATTACATGACAGTGGATAGCAGAGATTACCATCACGGGTGATTTAGGTATTATCGCACTGACGCAGCCCTAATATTTCTTTTCCACTAAGGTGGTAACAAAAAACAAAAAAACAGAACAGATGTGACTGTCTGAGAGGGGATAAGAGGAGGCCGTTGGCATTAAGCTTTGGGCGTTTTGTGTTTAAAGGGGTTCAGTTTTCACTCCACAGTTCACTGTCAGTCACTGCTAAAAACCCCAAATTTACAAGATCAAAAAACAACAGCAGCTTAATAATTAAAATATTTTCTTACTTGGTGCTGGCTGTTTAATCAATCTGAAAGCAGGGTTCTTGTCGTTTGAATGCTCCAGAGTAAATTGTTTACATGGATAATAACAGCAAATAATAACAATTATATGATGGTTTTATTATATTTTCAAAAATGTGGCTGATGTAAGGAGTGGATGGAAGAATATAAAACCAGCTCAATTTGTCCACAATCACTGACAAAGATCTTGAGGTGAAGTTGAAGAAATTAATATTCTTTCTTCTTTTGTATTTTTTCTTATTTTTATCTTTAGATTTTTTTAAATTCTTATTAATTGATGTTATGTGTTACGTTGACATAGTTTTTTTTTTCTTCTTTTCCTCACTTTTTAGTAGGGAGCAGCTTTAACAAGGCAAAGCTATTTCCCTTAAGTTCTTTAAATCTTAAATTTATAGATATCTAAAAAAAAAAAAAAAACATATCTAAAAGTGTCTGTAATAAACTGTATACTTTTTACTACCCGGACTAAACTTTTCCTTATTTTCACAATATTTCACATAGTCCTGTCCTGTGTCAATTACATAATATGAAAAGCACTTTCATAACATGTTAAACAAGAGACTGATAGTATTCTTCTCTTGTGGTTGTTCCAGCTGAGCTATAATCAGTGGATCACATCTCTGGCCACCTGTTACCTCAGAGCCACAGGTGCTTTGAGGTGAGGAAGTGGTAAGAGCCAGTTCTTTTCTGAAGGATTTCAGAAGCTCGCCGGGAAGTATACAGTCACCGTCTGTCTCTTTCAGTGTCCACACACACACACACACACACACACACACACACACACACACACACACA
>JAUBNQ010000005.1:16629216-16640609 GCA_032353495.1 Ctenopoma kingsleyae | reverse complement strand
TTGCTTAGTGTCTATTATGCGTTCTGACGTGGACTTTTCCAGTTTTGTGAATTGTAGTTTTTGTGTTTTCATTCAGTGTCTTGTTTCTCTGCTGTTATTTGTCAGTGTTTGGTGTGTAAGACCTTTCTCTTAAACTGTTGCAAAGTGGCAAATAGTGACTGTTTTACTGGGTTCCTGTGGCCACCAAGCACATGGCCTCCATCCAGCAAAGGAGGCTTCTTGCTGTTACTCCAGAGGAATGGCCAGCTGAGCACTGTGCCTTCCTGTGTGTCTTCTGTTTGCCTTACTGGGAGGCTTAGTTGACTGGCAAACGACAGATGTCATGGCTTTTTGCCAGATTAAACACTGTCTTCAATTTGAGGTATTGAAGCGACAAAGATAGGCTCAAGGCTTTCCAGACAGAGCTTCTTTCACTGGTAAACAGTTGACCACTGGACCAGTGGAGGCCAGGTTTAGTGAAGCAGAGCACGTTTCAGACTTTATTTTATGAGTATTGTTTTACTGTGTTGTGCACATTGTTTTAATTCCTACGGAGCCTTCTAGGGGTCATGTGGTAGAAAAAAATATTTAGGGGAAATAGGTGCTAGAAAAAAAATTCAGACAAGGTGGTAGAAAAAAAAATCTGACTCAGAACGTTGCACATTACTGCAACTCTGCATTATTTAACTCTCGTTTTTATTGTTTGGTAGATAGTGCTGTTGTTTCACAGGTTTGAATCCAGTCGGCCGGGTGTTTTTCTGAGTAATCTTGTATATTCTCCCCGTGTTTGTGTGGGTTTTCTCCGTGTACTCCGACTTCCTGCCACCCTCCAAAGACACGCACATTAGGTTAAGTGGTGCCTTTTAAATTTCCCATAGCTGTGAATGTGGATGGATCCGTTTCTATATGTCAGCTCTGTGATCAGGGCTTTTCTGGAAAACCAGAACCATGAAAAATGCAACAATACGTATGTCCTGAAAATGGTCTAGATCCAGTATTATGAATGATTTGGTTTATTTGGTGGAAATTCCAGTGTGATGATATTATTGGTGTTAGTGGTGCACTTTTAAATGAGTTCCCGCCACCTGAGGAGGAGATCTAGTAGCCTACAGTAGAGGCAGTACAGTACAGAGTGCAGAGTGCCTGTCAGGCAGCTCCTGACCAGCTCACAAAGTAGAATTAGAGCACGTAATCCAACAAGGTTAATTAGGAAATAAAGGAAACCAATCACCACCATTCGGAATGTTATTGATATGATATGGACGGAGGACGGAAATTGTCGACCCCGGCAACATGCCGCTCTGAATTTTTTTTCTACCACCTACTCAGAATTTTTTTTCTACCACTTAATTCCCCTACATTTTCTTTCTACCACATGACCCTTAGGGGGTTCTGTAAATTCCTGAGTTTAAACTTTTTTTTCTTTCAGAGCGTAAATAATTGAATGTGTTAACGTAATTTCCAGCATGTTTGATCTATGATTTCTGCTTTGTTGTCCAGGAGGGATGCAGGACTACAATTACCTCTATGGAAACTGTCTGGAAATCACCATTGAGCTGAGCTGTTGCAAATATCCTCCTGCTTCTGAGCTCCATAAGGAATGGGATCTGAACAGGGAATCGCTAATTGCCTATATAGAAAAGGTAGAACTTCTAACTTACAAAGCAGTAATGATGCATCAGCATTTATTGTAATGTTTGTTTAATAAAAGTTACAATACCACAGTCAAGTCTATCTAATCTTTCCAGTTACACATGTCTTTGATATTTACAATGCTGCTGTTTTTCAGGTCCATATAGGTGCTCATGGCTATGTGAAAGATGTCCTCAGTGGCGCTGCCCTTACAAATGTCAGCATTGTAGTGGCAGGCATTCGCCACAACCTGACTACAGGAAAATATGGGGATTACTATCGTCTCCTACTCCCAGGAACGTACAACATCACAGCTATGGCCTCAGGGTAAGTGATACCTTTTAGCTTATTTTGCATAGAAAACAGAAGTTATGCTTAAGACTTGAGCAATGGTAATTACTAATAATACTCATGTCTCAAATCTCATAGTCGAGTGAGTGAAGTGTTTATTGGTGCTTTTTGCCCAATATCACTAAGCAAAGCAAAATTTCTAATTTTGTCCTTCAAGATGAACTTAGCCTTAGTTACCCACAAGTGTTGCACAAAAGAAATACATAACATCAGTTACTTCCTCATTAGAGGTACTATGAAGAAAATGTCAAGTCTACTGTTACATTACTTCCTGGTAGCCCTCTACCATCTCTTAAATGTAAAGAGCACAACACAGTGGTGGCCTCTAATTTTGGTACTTCCTGTTGTTTTTAAGGTGGATTTTAAGTCTTTAAGTGTGTTTTTTTTCTCTACACAGTTACACACCAATGACAGTCTATGGTGTCCAGATCATGGAGGGTAAAGCCACAGAACTTAACTTTTCCTTGACACGTGTGGTCAATGACTCTGCAGTTAGCATCACTGTACCCACACCATCCAAGTCCAGTAGTCTGAACAGTACCACCACCAGCTCTCCTAACTCCACCCACCCATGGCTGGTTCCTTCTGAGGAAAACAAAAATAGCCCTTCTTTGCCTCTACCTGAACACCAGGCCATCCAGCCACAGGAATTTCGTCACCACAACTACGCAGACATGGAGCTGTTCTTGCGCAAGTATAGCAGCGAGTTCCCCTCTATTGCCCATCTTTACTCCATTGGTCGTTCCGTGGAAGACCGTGAGCTCTATGTGATGGTCATTTCAGACAATCCTACTGTTCATGAGCATGGTAAGTCTTTAGTATAATAGAGCCACTAAGGGATAGTTAATTAATTGTTCTTAATGACAGGAGGTGTTTTCATTCCTTGGGATGTTATTTGTTAATATGGATTTTCAGTTGGCCTCTCGCTCTCTGTTTCCGTGCCAGGTGAGCCAGAGTTTAAATATGTGGCCAACATGCACGGAAATGAAGTGGTAGGCCGAGAGTTGTTGCTCAATCTCATTGAGTACCTGTGCCGTAACTATGGTACTGACCCTGAGGTCACTGAGTTGGTCAACAACACCCGCATTCACATCATGCCTTCTATGAACCCTGACGGCTATGAGGCAGCCACTGAAGGTAAGACAAAGGTGAAAGATGGACTAAAAAGTTCTTACACAGGCAGAAGGAAAGTAATACTGTGTGCAGTGAAATGAACTCTGTGGAAAATTATTATTTTAGTATGTAGGTCACGCAGGTATTTGATGTGTTGATTTGGAGTAAAGGTGCAATATTACATGACTTGAACAGTAATATTGTGTATGTTGCTGATCAAATTTACAGGGGCTGCAAATATACTAGGAAACAGGGTTTGTGACTACACCACATACATAAACATACATAGATCACAAAAAATAGCCAATGTGTCTGTTTATATAGTATTGTTTGTTTGTGTGTTTGTTTGGAGATGGACCATTAGTGTTTATCATGACATAATTTTTTGACTATGGCATTTCAAAAACGTCTTGTGTGGAAGTGTTTACCAGAGCATTTCCTCTCTGTGCCTTATCTTTTGGCTAACAGCTGCAGTTGATGTGTCACAGAAGGCATAGAGGAGGTTGAGATCTTTAGAAATACAGATGTGGATGATTTTTCCTCACCATTTACTTCCTCAGGTGATGTACAAGGCTACAAAGGGCGCAACAACAGCAACAATTTTGACTTAAACAGGAACTTCCCAGACCAGTTTTCTACCATCACAGAGCCCAGACAGCCAGAGACTATAGCTGTGATGAACTGGGTGAAGAGCATCCCCTTCGTCCTGTCAGCCAACCTTCATGGAGGTATGGTCTTTCAGTATCACTACCACAGTTTAACATTGACACTCTGTTAATCCTATTCACAGTTTAAAATGTATTGCATGTCTTTAACTTTAAAGGATTATTGCAATGATTTAAAATACACAACTTAAATATAAAGATTTCATGCACATTGAAGTTTATTTTAAACATAAATTCAGATTTTTTCTTTTCTTACTGGTTTGTCTCTTTTTTGTTTTGTGAAATTCAGGTTCCTTGGTGGTCAACTATCCCTATGATGATGACAAAGATGGGTTAATTAAGTATAGCCAATCACCTGATGACAAGGTCTTTCGGCAGGTGTCTAGAGCCTACTCCCAGGTAACTGGACACTTGAATCTGTTTCGGGCTGGGATAATGTCTACTTGTGGTTTTTATGTTGTAATTGAATACAAGATGTGGAGTGTGAGTGTTGCTGGAAGAAAGACAAGGTTTGAAAAGTTGATTGTTGAGTTCTCATTCATGTTTTTTTTTGTGTGTGTGCAGGAGAATCCTCTGATGCATAATGGACACCCTTGTGAGGACCTGTACCCCTCAGAATATTTTGAGGGTGGCATCACAAATGGTGCCATCTGGTACAATGTTCCTGGTGTGCTTACATCTTCCTTTGTCACCACATTAATTTTTGAATGAATTTGGACGCAAAACATAGAGACCGAGTTAGAGATTAATGGAGTTTTTTTTCTTCAGGTGGCATGCAGGACTGGAACTACTTAAACACCAATTGTTTTGAGGTAACAATTGAGTTAGGCTGTGTGAAGTACCCTCTGGCCAAGGACTTGCCTAAATACTGGGAGCAAAATCGTAGAGCCTTGCTTCAGTTTATACACCAGGTAATAAACACAAATCTTAATCTAAAATCAATCCTCAAGCTTTCTTCTTATTTTCACCCAGCTATGCATGTGCTAATATGTATGTGATTATGTGCCACTTTAGATCCACACTGGAGTAAAGGGCACAGTCTATGACAGTAGGGACGGTACAAGAATCCCCAATGTCACCATTAGCGTGACGGAGATAGATCACAACATCACCACAGCTCATACTGGAGACTACTGGAGACTGTTGACCCCTGGCACTTACTTTATCACAGCCTCTGCCCATGGGTAAGATTTGAATATCAGGAAAAAGAACTGGAGAACAAACAAAATTCAATCACAGACAAAGAGTTAGATTACTAACCTGTTACCTTTTCTGATTTCCCTTTCTCCTGCTTTAAATAACTTTCTCTTTTGTCTAGTTATGTGCCTGTAGGAACCTACGCCTCAGTCGCAGACAGAGTAATGGTGGTGGACTTCAGGCTGGATCGTATACACTCAGAGGCTAATGGCCAGTCTCCACCACCATCTGAGAAGGAGTTTCGGGACTTAATCAAGGACCTGTCTCTAGGCCAGGGTTTGGAGGAATTGGTCAAGAGCACAGCCACAGAGAACAGCTTCCGCTACCGACCCTACAAAGAGCTGTCTGGGTTTTTAAGAGGCCTGAAACTTAACTTTCCCAAACTTTTATCATTACACAGGTAGGCAGGCTTTTGTCTTCACTTGAAAAAGATGGACCAAAGCCGTTTTCACATATGAACTCCTGACAATTTCTGACTGTTTTACACATTTAGCACACAACAGGAGATTCTTCATGTCTGATCCGTTCTCACTTTGAAAAACTGTGTTTGTTTTTTGTGAAGGTTGGTCCCTGGGTAGAGCACGTGACACAAAAACTAATTGCAGACATCACAGTGTTTTGTTTACAGCGTGATTTGGTGTTTGCCATATGTTTAGAAAATATGTGTTATGTATACAACCCTAGTTTTTTGAAGGAGGTGCAGTCCAACACCAGAGAGCGTGGGAAATATTTCTATGCTCTTTGAATTCTCCAGACAGTTACAGTATCTCCTGTAGTTGCACATGGGCTTAGTTGGACAGTACGCAGGAACACGTAGGGTAATCTCCATTTAATGTCTGAGTTGGATATTTGCCTTCTCATTTGCAGCTCCTCCAGTTAATGTCTAGAGAGGTTCAGGGTTCCCATGCATGTCTGAAAATAATTCAGCAAACTCACATCGTAACACCACCATTGTTTCCATTCTGTGTCCACACTATCTCTGTATTTTGTAACGTCAGTTACTCTTTTTGCTGTTTTGTATTAAAACATTTTTACGATACTGACCTATCTTCTGGTTTCTTCTCTTTTTGTCCAGTTTGGGCCAAAGTGTAGAGTTTCGAACCATTTGGGCTTTGGAAATCTCCAACAATCCTGGGGAATCTGAACCATCTAAACCCAAGATCCGCTTTGTAGCAGGGGTCCATGGGAATGCCCCAGTGGGCACAGAGCTGCTGCTGGAGTTTGCTGCCCTCCTGTGTATCAACTATGGAAAAAACCCTGCCATCACTAGAGTGAGTTTTAGGGACCCTCAGGAAATATAATGGTTGATAACCTCAACTGAAATTATACTGTAATACCTGTAAAACTTTTCTTTTTCTAAATAGGAATATGCTAAACATTTAATTCACCCATATCTATACTTATGCTTCTCCATTTCCCTTCCCTAGCTGATCAACGAGACCCGGATTGTCATCATACCCTCTGTTAATCCAGATGGACGAGAACAGGCTGCCGAGAAGCAGTGCACCTCCACCCAGGGCTTTACTAATGCTCACGGCAAGGATCTGGACACAGATTTCTTTGGTCAGTTGTCTGTGTATCTGTCTGTGTGTGTAACTGAGAGACAGGGACAAAAGAAGGTTCAGTCTACTTACAATGCACGTATCTACAATTGCCAAACATTTTTTGGGAATGTGACAAATTCTTCGTTACTCTTCAAGCTGTGTTGCAGCTGACTTCTGTAGAGAAACCAGCCTTCCCCAGTTCAGTTGGTTTGAGGAATCCGAGTCAATTTATCTTGTGATCTGGTGTTATGGTTATCAGCTCTGCATGAGCATCCAGGATATACAGGTTGTGTAGGCAGTAGTGTGGATTGTATTACAGTGTACAACCTCAATTCCAAAAAAATGTGTGACGCTGTGTAATATCTACATAAAAACTGAATGCAATAATTTGAAAATCTCATAAACCTTTCTTTATTTCATGTTACTGACTTGTTATTTAACCTAATTAGATGCAACATGTTCTTCCAGCTCTTCTTTGTTAGTACCACTTACTTTTCCAGCCTTTTGTTTCCTCTGTCCCAATTTTTTTACGTTACTCACATGAATTTCAAATTTGCCTTATTTCTTTCTTAAAATTTTGGATTTTCTCAGATTAAACATTTCATATATTTTCAATAATCTACTGTGTTTTAAATATGGAATTGTGAGATTTGCATATCATATCATTGCACTTTGTTCTTATGTAGATTTTACACAGCATCCCAGTTTTTCTGGAATAGGGGTTGTAAATGTCCAGTCAGATTTTTTTATTTTTCTGAAACATCAGCTTTTGCAGAACAATCTGCTGTCCAACTACATTTTCATGTATTTATAATGTTGGACTGTATCAGTTAAATCTCTGTTTAGTGCACTGGATAGAATTGGACTGATTAACTCTCTATTGAAATGCACACATGCACTGAAATGTTTTATTCTTAAGGTTTTCTCGAGAGCATTAGAATCAGATGAGCAAGTACAGGAATAAAGCGTGTTATTCCATTGTTTCAATTATGTAAATCATTGAGGAAATCTTGTGCATTTTTAATACTTCTTTCTTTTTTTTTACATGTGCACTTGCAGTAAAAAGCTAAGCATGCTCTAAACACTTGGTTTATCACTATTTTTTTTTCAGGCAATGCATCACAGCGTGTGGTGGAAGCCCAACCAGAGACCAGGGCGATGATGGACTTGATTTTAGATAAAAGCTACACACTGTCTGTAGCTCTTGATGGAGGCTCCCTTGTTGTTACCTACCCTTATGACAAGCCTGTGCAGTCTGGTAACACCACTATGCATGTCTAATGTTTCACTGTTTATTTGATCTTTCTCCAATTTGTAATGGATCTTCCTCCTCACTTTGGATATTTCACAGTGTATTTACTCATTAATCAATCAGTTTAAATCAGGGGATCAACATTTGCAAGATCAGATCTGAGCTTGAGTTTGACATTTTAAGCAGCAAACAGGTAACCTACGGGCACAGTGGAGCGTGGGGGATCAAGTCTTCTAGATAATGGATCATGGGCGGTGTCGTTCTCATGGACAGATTTCAAAAAATGGGTGCCCAAATATTCTTAGGTGGCTGTTACATTACTGCGACGGCCCTAGTCTATATATGGGAAACACTGATATGAGCTGTGGGTAATCATAGTCAGACAGATAAGTCTTGATCTTTTGGGAGACTGTACAAGACTACAAGACCTCAGGCCAAATCTTCAAAATACTTTGAGGAATCAAAATCTAATTGATTGATTACTGTGACGTTTACTGAGCACATTCCTACTGAAATCCTTCATTTGGGCAGACAAACATCCATGTTGTAGTACTTTTGAGCCTAACAACACGCAGACTGTTAATAGCAATTTGTAGAGCAGGACAAATGATAGATGATTTGAACAATAGGTGCTGCTTACAGTCTCAAGGTTTGTCTGTTTCTTAAATAATTTATTTTATCTTTCTAGTTGAAAATGAAGGCACATTGAAGTACTTGGCAGGTGTTTATGCCAACAACCACCCCAAGATGCGCCTTGGGGCCACTGGATGTTCAAATAATGGACAAAGTATGATATTTTAATACAATTAAATTACAATTGCTCATAATTATCACTCATAAAGAGGTCACAGTGGTTGAGAGCTAATGGGACATTTGTTACTCAGCAGGCAACATCCCAGATGGAGTTATGAGGGCAGCAGAGAGACAGAGTCATATGGGGAGCATGAAGGTTTGTAGACAACAATGCTGCCACTAAATAGTTTTGAGATTTTGAGAATATTAATTTTAATTTTGGAGATGCTTCCCAAATCAAAGTAAAGCCAGAAGTTGACTTTGCCCCTGTTCTGTTTCTCAGGATTTCAGTATGGACTTTGGCCACTGTCCAGAAATCACAGTGTATACTGGCTGCTGTTTGTTTCCTTCTGCTGATCAGTTGGCCACACTGTGGGCTGAGAACAAGAAGGCTCTCTTAAGCATGTTGGTGGAGGTAAAACAGTTTTATCAGTATAAAATGGGGATATTTAGTTTGATATTGTTGCATATATGCAGTATTTAACAGTTGCATGATGTGTACAACATTCAAATAATCAGATTTTTAAATATAATTTTATATTAATGCAAGTATGAAGACGTACAGTAAAATTAGTTCAAACATTAGTTACCAGACTACACACTTTTACCTGGTTCTGACCCATCTAGGTCCATAAAGGGCTGCGTGGAGTGGTGAGGGACAAGAGTGGAATGCCTGTTGTTGGGGCGATCATTGTACTAAATGGGGGAGTAAGAGTCCTTACACAAGAGGGTGGCTACTTCCATGCACTGCTGGCTCCTGGCAGCCACAACATTGAAGCTGTTGCTGATGGCTACCAAGAGCAACGTCAAGAGGTAAACAGTTATACAGTACACACTATATAAAGCACTGAGCAGGACAGACTAGAGGAAGTGCTAACTTGTGCAAACTGAATGTGCATACATATGACACATGGAGTTTAATGCAGATGATGATGCTGAGAGAAAGAAGAGGCTTCCAATATCGGGTTTTTAAGTATTGTTTTTTTTTTTTTAGATTATATATATATATATATATATATATATTATATTATTGATTGCTCTAAGTGTAACATGTTCTTTATTGAACAGGTGGCAGTCTTACACACACACTGTACATTATATTACTTTAGTGGCTGATGAGCTTTTAAACAAATCATGTGATATACTGAGTACTTTTACTCAGTTTATACAGATGCAGTATTCACAGATTATTAATTTATAAAGAGGAGCTTCGTTGCTAAAACTCAAACGTTTGACATAAATCTGACTGCATGCTGCATGTCTAGGTAAACAAAAACTGTATTAGAGGCATAAATTAAATAATAGCACTCATGATATAGAACATTTGTAGGAGAGATTACTGTGGTTCCCCTTTATTGTCGATGTCTATAAAAGGTGTAGAGCGGAGCACACAAAATCTCTCCGTCACCTCCACCTTTTGGTTTGGCAGCTCTGAAATGTGAAGTGTTGGGTAGGCCAGCTCTCTAAACAGATGCTCCTTAATGTTGCGCCCCAGCTCCAGACTGTAGGCTGCGAGTTTCCCGCAAGGACTTAAGAGCAGGGGATCCACCACTGAATGATAAGTCAGTTGGTACTCTGGTACCGTGAAGCCGTGGATTAGAGGTCCCGTCTCACCAGATGACACGCTGCTGATGGTCCTCCTTTCTGTAAAACATGCTCTGTAACTTAGAGGCACTTCGAGATCTGGAAGAACAGCTGCGTTTTTTATATATTTGTCATCCAGGGCTTTCTGGGGGTCTTCTTCATTCTGCTCACTTATAAAATCCAGATCATGACATGGGGCCAACATGTATTTCCTCTCCTTAATAGTTTCCCCATATTTCTTGGGACACCGTATACTCTCCCTTAGGCCATAGGAACGCATGTCATACCCCTGGAAATTAAAGGGACGTTACTTGACAGTTCTTCTTTCTCAAGCTCCGAGTCTAGTTTACACATTTTATAACTGCACTCAAAAGCTGACACTAAATAAATGAGACACTTCTCTTACTGTGGACAAAAATCAAACATGTTACCAAAAGTGAATTTTGGGATTCTTGTAATTTACCTCTCAGAAGATTGTTGTGCTGGGTAATTTTAGATTGTTTATAGGCACAAATCCTATTTTAGACATGTGAGACAACCTGCACCAGCTTATATTAAGCAGTCACACCTGCAGATGAGACATGCTAATCAGGTAATTAACAGCCTCACCTCTGTAGGCAGCTTGAGCAGCCCAACATGTGCCTTTTACCTCCGATTGATCAAACAGCCAGGATACTTAACATGATGTGGTAGAGCCTTATTGTTTCATATTTGTGTTGCATTTTTGATTGTCACCTAAATTAGCAACAAAGTAAGATTAATTTAATTGGTTAGCCACAGCTTTTGAGATGGTTGTGCTTACTTTGACCTTGTCGGTTTGCAATTTATATGCAGAGGTTAGTACACAAAACATCTGACCTTGTTTTGAGTTTTGTTAAAGTACTTTTAATTATACCACCAGGTGATGGTGTCTATCTACGAAGCTGCCACGTCCGTCACCATTGAATTTGACATGGACAACAGCATTTTTGGCCTGCCCAGAGAGTTTGTGGTAGCCAGTGCAGGTAAGCATGTCGATGTCTACTGTAGCGCTTGCTGTTGATACAAGTCTAAGTTGGTTTCTTTAATGGTTCTTCCCACTGGATTTTTGTCATTGTAGTTCTACCTTTTAAAAAACAATCTTTAATGTTTTCTCTATTTAGAAACTGTATATCAGGGGTCATCAACTATATTTGTCAGAGGGCCAGAGTTTTACCAGATAGTCTCCTTGGGGGCCGGACCGTTCGTTTTTTTTGTTTTGTTTTTTTTTTAAAAACCTGTTTGATACAATAAATGCTTAACACC
>JAUBNQ010000005.1:16595938-16609727 GCA_032353495.1 Ctenopoma kingsleyae | reverse complement strand
TTGACATTTTGAGAGAGAGGAGAAGTAGCTGAAGAGTTTGATGTATAATATGTGCATGGTGTGTAAAAGTTGTGTCAATAAAAGAGTAAAAACCGATACTGTTAATTTCTGATATTACATTTTAATGCCGTTATCGGCTGATAATATCGGTAGGCCGGTAGTATTGGACATCCCTAGTTTTCATTGTTGTCAACATTCATCTAGTCATGTAATGAACTTTTTCCATCCTCCTGGATATTTGGTGTCTGCTTGGCCATAGCCTTATACAGATTTTGGTCTATGATTGTGATTGTTAGTCTATTTTTTCACCAGACATAACTTCACTGATACTTTAATAATATTAATAACAATTAATCTTTCAGTCAAATTCCCCCAAAAAACTTTAGGTGAGATAAACCAGGCGGCCTGGTAGCGCAGTGGGATAAGCATCAGACTGGGATGCAAAAGGATCAAATCCCAGCCAAGACTTCCAGTTCATCCCCCATACCAGGTGTGTCCTTGAGCGATCAGCGTTAGCTCTCCGGTGCGCCCCGTGTGACTGCCCGCCCCTCCCCGCAAGGGCGATGGGTCAAATGCAGAAGCCAAATTTCATTGTAGCATGTAAATGTGATCAATGACAATAAAAGCTGATTCTTATTATTATAAACCAAACATTTTTACAGAGTTTGTGCCTCTGTGAAATTCCTTTAGTATCACATAACCAGATTTAGTCTTTTCTTAGCAAATTACAAAGTATTTCCTTTCCAATGACACCAAGCTAATTTTTGTAACTTAAAATTTACAACCATTTTATTCTGGGTATGCATATTTCAGACTTGTTTACAAAAAAGGCGGTTGTAAATAAGGGGATAAACTATGGATGAACAAAAACAATACAACTTCTCTCAGTAAACCTGCTGTTATTACAGTCAATATGCAATTGTCCTACCCTACTCAGAAATAGTAAATGTATATAGGAATAATACTGATGTCAGTTGACTTCAGTTAACAGGTTACTTGACTCCTCCAGGTCACTTTGAACAGAAGGTTATCAACTACAGTGAGTAAAATCTTTATCCTCAAGCTCTGATCCTCATTAGTTGGTTAACACTGAAATATAGACACATCAAGTTGCTGGAGTCGACAAAGTATTTCTTACTGACTAAGGTGAACATGATCCCCAAAACACTGCTGCCGGCCAAGACTACAGACTGTTCCTTCAGCAGCCTCCACCCACAGGAGATGCCATCAATTCACCTTTTCACTTGCTCAGAATTTGCAATTTAGTTTACACACATGCTCACACTTGACTTGCTGCTCATCAACAAGAGACAAAAGAGTAAACAACTGTGGTGATTTCATTTACTTTATTTAACATGTCTCCTCCGGGGTTCTGTCACTGTGGGCTGGGAGAAGTTAGTCCCTGGTGGCTGTTTGACTGTTTGTCACCGTGCAGTGAAGAACAAGGTGGTTGTGCAGAACCAGCAGTTAATTAAACCTATTGTGGATACTCAATTCATTGTATTGTATTTTGTAGACAGGCACATTAATATGTGATTAAAGGTGTTAAAGGTGTTCCCTGTTTTCTTGCAGTATCACATCGACACCTGCCACAGCTGCTGACTATAAGTTGAGTGATCAGAGCTAGACTGAAACATAAACCAGACTGATAGTAGCAACAACAAACGAGAGAACAGAAATATTAAATCAGGTCTGAGATAATTTACAGTCAATTTACAACATAACATAACATTTACAAGTTTATTTCTGAACTTCAAAACATCCTGCTCAGTATGTTTCCTGGTCACAGTTATTTCAATGTACTGTACAAATCTAAGGGAGGTGTATCAATATTGTTCTTTTTGTTATCTCTCACTAATGGTTAATATATTCTTTACTTCCAAATGTCAATATCATAACGTGCTTCATATCCAGCAGCAATAAGCAGGGTCTGTGTAAAACCACCAAATGCCTGGATATCTTAAATACTATATTTGTTGTGGTATTTTGGTCCAGTTGTGCAGATGAGATAGTTGTAATGGAAGGTTGTGAGAGCCAATCTCAAACACTGATCCCTGTGAAGACGTGAAGGTGGGTTCAGTAGCTGCTATTGATTGTGTGTAATAGATGCCACTGGATGCAGACATAGCGCATGAAACCTTTCCTGCCTACCGGCCAACTGCCCTATCTTTCTCTGAAAGTTGCTGAGGCCCAAGTTTGTGAACAAGACAGGTACAATATCACAGCAATTCTACACCTTCCGCCTACAAGACGAGGCGACTCACTCACCTTCAGCTAGCATCTGCATAAAAGAGAAGGAAAATTTGCTAGGGTGGCTTATGTTTCTCCCCAGCCCCTGCATTAAAATCAGACACATAGTGTTTCAGTACTTGTTTTAATGACAGGACATTTAGCAGGTTAGTTGGTTAGATTGAGTTAGAAGCTGAAGACTAAATAAGAATAGAGTAAGACACAATTTGGAAAACTTAATTTGTATTTCTCTTATTGAGAGTTGTGGACGGTTAACAGTTAACCTGATTTTTAAACCAAAGATGAACATTTTTTATATCATTTTTGCTGACAAGATAATTATGTTTAAAAACATCTAAACACCTTTCCTTGGATCACGCAAATTGTTTCCTACACCAAAAGTCCTTTTTTTTTTTTAACATGACCCCCTGGTGGAACTAAATTTCCAGTCATATGCTGAGTCAGGTTCAGTACGTGGCAGACTGAATATTGTACTCTTTCAACTAATTTCTTGGTCTCTGTCTTTGTAGTATTGCCATGGCGACCAAGGAGAATATGACCTCCCAACGGGGCATGCTGAAATCCATACAGAGCAGGGTTAACACTCTGGCCAGTATCCTTTATGCTGTATAGTATGTGCTCGACTGTGTGGGGGGGTTGGGGCACATGGAAGGAAGCACACAATGTCTGTGAAGATTCTGTCATCCAGGTCATGGTTATCCCAAAAAAGGTTATTCAGTGGCAACTGGACTTTGTTTAAGTTCCTTGAAGACGTTTCACCCTCCAGTCCGGAGGGTTTTCTGGATACACCACTGAATAACCTTTTTTGGTAGAAGCACACAATAGATTGGAAGCTGAAGGGTATGAAATCACTACTGGTCCCCCAGATTGGACCACTTTCTATGATAGCAAGCGATTCTTTATCAGGAATCATAGGTCAAGTTTTTGATGTTACTTTGGTTATTCAATTACAGTGTTCCCACATGCACCAGTCACTTTGTAAAAGCAACTTTATTTACTTGATATAAAGTCTAAAAAACACAAATATTGTATCAAATATAAATATAGTTACTTTTCTTATTTTATACCTAATCCAGTTGAAATTTCACAAACTGGAAAATGTGTAATCTTCCTTAACTTTTGACTTTTCTAGATCGTTTCCCAGCCATCAACAGTCTCATCCAGCGAATCAACCTGCGGAAGAGAAGGGACTCCCTCATTCTTGGCACAGTGATCGGCATCTGCACCATCCTCCTCCTCCTCTATGCTTTTCACTGAAAGCCAGGCCTGGTGAAATGCTTAAAGTAGCAGGACTGATATGCTCTGAGTAGCGTGGGAACCATGGGAGACTTAGATCAGTGTTTGAAAGATCCTGGAGGACACACATTTTGTCCAGTTCTGGGACGGAAACATAATCAGCCAACATGAATGACTGAACTTGCATTAGGCAGTGCGACAGATGGATGGCTGGTGGTTGGGAGCGGTTCTTCCAACAAGGGAATGCAGAATAAATAAGACTAGATTTTTAAACATTATCTTGATAACTCACTTGGAGAGAAACTGAGTCTGTGTGATGCATGTTTTGTTTCACAGGAGGAAAGATCTTTACTTGAATGGTCCTTTTTAAGTCATGGAAGAGAATGGATAGTCATTGTGGGCTGTAAAATGTGAATTAATAAATTATTCATATCATTAAGCTTGTGACACCACTAGCTACTGTATGCAACAATTAAAACATTTATTTTTCAGAATATATCATTTGAACTCAGATGGAAAATGATTGAACGTGATTTTAGCCTTTTTTTTTTTTTTTTTTTTTTACTATTTTCTGACATTTTTAGCAAACAATTCATAGGCTAAACAACAAAATAATCATCACTTTAAATGATAATGAAAATAGTCCTGTTTAAAGTCATACCTGCATATCCAATAACTTACTTTCTGCGTAATCTTGCAGAATATCAAATCTATGAAATCAGTTATCAGATGTGTTTCTGGATCCAACAAGAGCCTGTTAGTACCATTTCACTGCACTTCATCAGTGGCTGACTGTAATTGTCTTCATGACAGATTTATCAACCATTTGAAATAAGCATCATAGAAGAAATCTCTTAAATGGGAATTGAAATGTCTTCACATCAAACCAGCTAGTTATGTTGACTATAGTGCTCTATTCCAGGATTTCTGTGGAAAAAAAAATCATAACCCTGCTTTAATAATAACCGGTCTTGTATGTTGTACGATGTGGAGCTGATGTACCTCCATTTGATTCAGTCGTCTGAAATACGCTGATATACGAAGGTAGAAACTAAGCCATTAATCCGAGACGGAACCGTGTGTTAGACATATTAGATTAAAGTCTTTGGGTGTGGGTGTGGGAATGTGAAAGAAAGGCGGCTGTGCGAGAAACATCAATGGGATTCTGTCTGACAGCGTCAGGTTGTTACTTGACAGGAATCCAAATGATTTAGACTCACTTTAATGGACTGGATAAGATACTTTTGGTTTGTTGTCCTCATTGTCTTCTTGATGCCTCATTCACAAAGAAAGACTAAAAAACTCAGAAAAAAGTTTTTTGTGTAGAACGTCTTTGTTTTATTACCAACAAGTTATAGTTTTTTTTTAGTTCAGGCCCTAGTTAACAACACTGTTTTTTCACTGTTAATATGTTGTCTGCTTGAGGGGGCGCAGAGATCTGTGTCTTATGTGTGTGATAAATACAAGCATATACATTTTAAATTAAGCAAATATGTTGCACTTGAATCAATTATATAAATGACTTTCTGAATGTATAGCTGAAATACATGGGTAATTTTTAGTATTTGTTGTGAGTGGTGGACCACCACCATCTGACATTTGTGTTGTCACTTAAATCAGCAGAAAGTCACACATCACAGCCTTTTCCTTCTACTTTGAGTCTGGCGGAGCTGGGGATTGAACTACGAAACTTGTTATTAGAAATGTTACTTTAAGCGGAATTAATGTCAGCTGTTTTATAGGTTAGAGAGCTGTTTTATGGGTTTTTCTCTCTTTTACAGCTGTCAGACAAGCGCCGTCATCTTCCCCTTTAGGAGAGAAATCCTGTGCTGTAATTCAGACATGTGTACACACTCAGTACACTCAGAGGTGCTGATGGATTCGGTTTCTGAATATTTCAGCCACTCAAACTGAACGCCACCCAACCAGAACTAAGCACCAGATCCTCTCACTTAGAAAGAGTTGCGCTACAGTAACTTCTGACAAGCACGGTCTATTTATTCAGTGTAGCTGAAATCTAAGAAGTCTGGTCCTCTGTGTCTGTGAAGAAATCACACTTCTATTTTAAGCAGTGTTTTTTTTAAGAGATGCATCACAAAATGGCTTCTAGCACTCCATCCCCATCAAATATATATTGATTATGTTCATCAAGATAAGCATAATGTCATGTTTTAGAGTAACTTAAACACTCGACACACTATTTGTAACTAAGATCCAAAGTAAGAGCATTCAGTGGTGGAAGAAAACATGCATCTGAAAATATGGCTGTCACGGTTGTGTTGTTTTCAGGATTGCATCAGGCCACTACTGTGCAGCATGTGTAGGTGAGTGGACTCTGCTATCTAACAGCCATGATGAATGATTTTTATTTTCTCTGAGGCATAACTGTGTACCAGGACCTGCTGTGTGCACAGTTCTGACATAATAAAAGCAACAGCTCTACAGTACAGTGTAATCCAATACAACAGCACTGCAGATAGCACCTTTACAATGAGCTGAATCAATCTTTCATTCTATTGTACGTGTGTTGTGTCGACCTCCTCTATGTACGTGAGGTGAATATTGTCATTGTGCATTAGCGTTTACTCACAGAGCAGCTAGAATATCTGTAGACTCGTCTTCCAAACTAGTTTCTACACCATAAACGGCTTAATCAAAAGACACATGCATCATGCACAGTAACATTTATTCCAGACATGCAAAATGTACACCACAGAGATGAAAACTGGCACATACTTTACACTGGGAAAGCAACAGTAATTTTGAAATGAAATGCATCAATTGAACTGAACTGTTTTACTGACAGAGCAGTGCTTGTGTAGGTAGGAGAGAAAAGAAGAAGAAGTTGCAATTTGGCAACAAGCTAGTGTAACGTTTGGCATTAAACTCAGGGGGATCTTTGGATTTTGCTGCTTTTAGATGTTTGGAGAAGGACTGTGATTTGTGTGTACCACTATGAGATGGAATGAAATTTGTTAAAAACCCATTTTTTTTGTTAAATACCTGCACTTTTTCAGTCTTGCGTTGATGTTCGGTTTTAATCATCATGAATCACTTTAGCTCCATTGTCTGATAAATGTAATCTCTCAGTTGTAATCAGCTGGTGTTTCCGTACGAGCCCTTAAACAGCGACTAGAAATCCACAAATGGCATCACATCATTACTGGCAATCAATTTAAAGGGACATTGTCCAAATTACCTCAAATTTAAATTAGATAAAACAAAGAGAAAGGATAAAAAACAAAACAGTAAAGCTGTGGATTTAAATAATGCTGCATAGTTTACAGTGATGTTACCTGTGCTTGTAGCATAAGCCCGTATTGTGTCAATATAACTGTCCTGTGTATTCACAAGGGACATAATACACTGACCTCTGTTTGATAAAGTGCCAAATACAGTCTGTCATGCTTGGAATTTAAAGAAAGATTATTTAAATGCCATTTGTTGTTACACAGGCAAGCTTATGGGCCTGCTCATTTACAAAAAAAACCAAACAATTGTGTGTAAGCCTGCATGGCACTTAGCATGCATACATATTGCATATATATTTTCCAATATAAATACATTTCATACGGTAGCTGAAAAAATCATTCAGTGAAACTATATTATTTAACAGTCAATGTACAGTACAGTAACAATGTAGGAATGACAATGGAAAATGTGTATTTATGGTGTCAAAAGGCAGAAAATGGAAAATGGAGTTTGAAAGGAAAAAAGGAATTCAAAGATGGCGGAAGCCTGTGCTTGGCATGCCTATTAGTCTCTGCCAGAGCAAGGCAGTAAGACGGTTAGATCACAGTCGTCACGCGTCCAACAGTGACTAGACTCACATGATGTACATACATTACTCTGTGCAAACCTGTGTTAGCCTCTCTGACTCCTTAATAAGAAAAGAGAAAACTAATAACAGTCCAAATGAAGGCAGAACTTTGGTTATTTACATTCAGTCATGCAGTTGGTCTCATTTTTTTGGTTAAAACAATTATAATAAACAATCCAAATAAAAAAATGTTTTCCCTGCCCCCTTTCACAAATCCAAGTGCTGCCAAAGCAGCCATTGTGACAGTCTTAACAAACCCAGCACCACTTTGCATACAAACATGTTTATAAAATGTACATCTATATATATCCACATTTCAAATATATTTGTAGCTGTATATGCGCTGAATTCGAGAGGTTCAGTAAGGAATATATGAGGATTATTTGCAGCTGTCTGTAGTCCAAACTGATTTTTCAACAGAGCTCCATCCCAGACAGAGAAAAAGTCAATCATTCACTCTCTCACCGTACATAGATCATCTTCTTCATTTGAAGTCCACAGTTCAAAAAGTCCTCCTGACCACATACAGATCTGCATTTCTCTCTCTGTTTTAACCTGAATAATCTTACAGTACATCAGGCTTTTTTGTTATTTTTGTCAAGCAAATGTTACTGGATTCTAATGCATGCATCTCTGATTATTTTTTCACTTGTTTACTTGCTGCAGTACCTGCTCTCATGAGTTGCCTATTTTTTTGCTTTCTGATGGTGGTCGTGATGTAAGTACAATATGGCATAAAGGTAGGAATTACATTTTTTTGGAATGCGCTTTATTTTGTTGTTGCATCCGTGGTTTGACTGACACGGTTCTGTTTTTTTTCTCCTAATGCCCTCCATGTCCTTGGGTTACTGTAAAGGAGAGAAGAGGAGAGTGTCATCAACAAATAAAAACACAGGTACGACTCCTTTTCTAATTCCTGTTTCGGCTTGTGTGGCTCTTCTAGTGAGGGCTTTGAGCAGCAGGGTAGACACCCTTGCTGCTGCAGTGCTAAATCAATCTACATCCACACACACACACACAGCTTGGAAAAGTGCTGAGCATGGACATAGAAAAACACACATCTCGTGTTTGTGTGGCAGTGTCATATATCACATTGTAACCGTAATGCAGGAGGTAGCCTATTCTTTGTTGTTGAACACAATTGCATGTAAGAGTTCCCATGCAAACATAAATTCTTTTTAATATCACTTCGCACACTCCAAAGCTACTGTGTAAACATAAAAATTAGTACGTTAATTTTATGAACCTACTATAGTGATTAAACTATAACACGGTATACTGTGAATTCACACCTTTGACAGACATTTCTGTTAGACATTTCAGAAATTTCTCCTACTTGTCTTTTTTCTGTACCTGAAACTGAGATATACACTATGGTGATGAGCACACCCAGGACGATGGAGACGATACTGAGCAGACGAGCTAGTCGACCCAGCCTCCTGGCCCCGTCCATATCACCTGCCTGCAGACTGTTTCTGGACTGGACACACAAAAAAGCACAGTTTATTATTTAGAGCAATATTTGAATGGTCATCTTTAGGTTGTCTTCTTAACCTCCTAGGTCCTGACCTCAGCGTTAGTGATGTTATTGCTAGAATTCAGTTCAATCAAGTTTACATTCAGGTAGAAAAATAGTGTACTAAAAGTGGGCTTCAGTTTACTGTACCCAGCATAAGCTAGAAGACAACCTCAGCTGTTTCAGCACAGCGGTAACCACTATCTGTACAGCATAAACTTAACACCACAAGCTAAAGAGGTTTACAGTTTGGGGCCACAGACATAACACAGACATAACATAAGAGACATTTCCCCTTACAGTACAGAAGCTTGGCTCGCTCCAGCAGCAGCTCTCTGAGAGTTGCACTTTAAAATATTTATCAAATGGATTTCCATTAATTGACAGGCAAGTTATTTTAAAAGAGAAATGGCACATACAAAGTTCAGTAATGCTAAAATAACATTTTATCCACAGTTGTTGAACCCTGGAATTGTTTATTTCAGGCTTGCAGAATGGGATTGATGGAAGCATGTGACTTGCAGATCCAATCAGATGGAGTAGGTGCGTACAGCAGTGTGAAATGGTTGTATATCAACTTAATGGTGTATGTTGGTTTATGTGTGCTGCAGATGTGGAGACGATTTATGTGAAAGTGGGAGTCTTTGATCCTTGTGTATTCTTGTCATGTGTGGTTGATTTCACTATCTTCCTGTTAAATTTGTTTTATCTTTAATTTGTTCCTCAGTTTTATTTTCCTTTAGTTATTAAAACTGTGTGTGATGTAAAAACAAACCACATGTACAATGCATTGAATTCACAATATTGCACAATCAACTCATGAAAATTAGGAATGTATCATTTTGAAGAAAACCAACTACTAAGTGCTGCATGCTGCTTGTAGTGTGATGATGTTGATTAGGTTTGTATGGCAATAATAAAGCCACTTGATACCACAGGACACAGAAAAAGGCAGGAACAAAAAGGTTCAATCAGACTATGCAGCCAGTGGTTTATCCACTCTCTTGATTTCTGGTCTAGAGCTACTTATGGGTCCATATACACAACCAGCCCACGTGCATCAATGCATGGGTCAGCACCCCTGTGGGGTGGTTTTAACTACATTTTGTAATCCATGCACTGATAAATTGAGAGTGTTCAGATGTCAGACTCTGGGAAAATAGTATTAGGAAAAAGTACACTTACTATTGTCATACAGCAAAGGACAGGCTAGATCACAAACAAAGCTTGAGACCTCACATGCATTAAGGTCATGCTTTTGTGCTTGTGATGAAAACCTCAGGAGCTGTCCACGGTGCTGAATGTGTTTTACTAAACCAGAGGCTACAATCTCTGCAGTACAGCAGGAACTGGACCTCTTACTCCCCTTATCTATATCAAATTACCAAGCTATATTTTTCTGAGGCACTTTAGCCATTAAGATAATGTGTTATTAAAAGGAATAATTACAAATCCTATCTTCAAACTAAATCATATATATACAGAATATCTGTAGTAGCAACAACATTGTCTAAAGATTAAACTCTTAGATTTACCTTCAGTTAACGTTGTTGTAATTATACCATGTTGAAAAAAATCATACCAAACCCTGAACAGAGTGGAATCATTCGAAAGGAAGAAATATGAGCTGAAACAGTATCTACGTGAAAGAACGTGTCTGAGATTTACTAGTTTTTTTTGTAAAAAGACACAATTTTTCAAACCAGATTTTATATTGGACGTTTAAGAACTTTGTAATGCAGTACACTACATTCATTTACAACTTCATTTTGCTTTATTTTTTGTATTGCCCAAAATCGCAGTAAATGTACCTTAACTCTTATATTAATGCACAGTATGCAGTGTGGCCTCACTCGATCAGTTAATGCTGAGGGTACAGAGCAGGGGTTGCCTCAGTATAGTATAAGATTACACTGCAGTGAGAAAATGAGACGGGGAGAATGAGCCCTCCCTCAGTCCTCCCCAGTCTCCTACTAGTTACTTCATCCTTTTGCTCCCATGAGCCTCTCGGTCTCCAGGCTGTCTGTGGTGTACTTGGTGGAGGCGGGTGGGGACCGTGCAACCCTGGGGCTTTCCTCTGAACCGGGTGCTGCTGGCTTGGGTAGTGTGAGCACACTGACATTACAACGTTATTTTTCTGAAAACTCTTTATAATTTAAAATCAGTAAACATCCAGTTTTCTATAATTTAACTACTAACTAACAGTTTCCTATGGCAACACTTGAGATGTTTATTTAAGAAGAAAAAATGTAATCAGATGACAAATCTGTCAATTTTGGCTCCTGACAGTAACATAAGAAATGTTTCCTCTTTCCTTCTACTCACGCTTCGGCTGCCATTTCCTGGACTGCAGTGTGAACACACTCCTGTGGAACCTATATCAATCTGGACTCACATCACAGGGAAAATCAGCATCAGCACCTTAAGTCAAATTTAAGCCCCTTCCTGAAAACACTTAAAGATTAGATTAATTTATTAAAAACATGAAATAACTGCGTTCTGCTTTCTTGTTTAAGACACTCAGCTTTTTTTTTTTTTTTTTACGTTAACCTCAGAGGCTACAGGTCTCTGTAACCTTCGCTTGGCGGATGAACGTCTGTATTGATTCACAGTGAGAGTAAGCCTGGTCATATTTGTTTTCTGAATGGGACATTCAACCCTCAAAGTGTTTTGTCCAGTGTTCATTGTGCTACCAGTGTACACACCGGCCTCACACTCTTGCTCTCTAGTTTATGTGTTCAGCAGAGGAAGGTGGAAGCAAGTAAGTCAGTAAGTGCTCCCTTTCTCTCCTGTCATTAATAATGAACAGCCAGCAGCAGCTTGGTGGTGAGGGACAGTGTATAGCCCACAGCTGCTGCTGTTATGTAGATGAGACTGGCCATTTTGATCAAATTAAAATGGTTTATTTGCATTTACACTGATTATTTTTAATAAGATAATTTATTTTCTTTTCATTTATCTTCATATTGTTTACTATATTTTGCATTGTTAAAAGTTCAACATTTTGGTGCAAATTCCACTTTTAACTTAGCTTAACAAAATTCAACTTGACAACAATTTATAATTTACTAACTGAAGTCATTTTAATCCTGTCAATCAGACTGTTGGTTTGAACTACTGTGCTCTGGTTGAGTGTAAGGAGCATCATAGCCTCTAGGGGCTGCTAGCACAGCTTTTAGACTCTTGTTATATTAGAATTTCCATTAAAATTGCAAACCACTCAATGTGGCCAGATGATCAGATCTGCCATGGCAATGCTCTCACCACTGGAACTATAAAATGCATTCTAGCTGCTACAGCAACTCATAAATTTTAATTGTATTTATATCCCGGTTAGCTTGTGAACTGGAAACACAGTTCAAATGAGCTAAGTGTTAGACCAAAATTACAAACTATAATGCTATCTGCCTTATTCAGTTTAGCAAGACTAGTAATAAGTGTACCTCTGTAACACAGGCTTATTTAGATATTCTAGGGGTCAGGTTTTTCAGTGTGTTGTCAAGATTGTTGGTATTAGTGATGCGTTTGTGAAAACACTGACGTGCATCCTGTCCAGAGTGGGCTCATCAGAGTCATGCAGGAAAAGAAAGCACTCATTTATCATAAGATCTGTGAGAAAAGAGTCAATTAATTGCATCTATAGTTTCTTACACTACTACAATAATGTAAAAACCAAAGTTGGACTAGTGTGATACAGAAAGCAATGAATATGGAAATGGGAGTGATTCACTGACTTCACAGCCATGCTAGTTCTGCACAAGCAGTGCTTTTAGCTAAACGTTGACATCATAGTCACAATGACAATGCTAACATGCTGATGTGAAGCAGGTATAATGTCTAACAGGTTCACAATGTTAATTTCTACTAAAAGGAAAAATGCACTTATTTATACTAATAAATAACATTTTTGTTGAGGAACAATTACATTTTCTATAAATGTTAATATTAAAGCCCTTACTTGTAGAATTTGAAGATTTCTGACTATCCTCAGTATCAAACACCAACACTTTACAAGATTAGCTTTCTGTGAATTCAACTAAATCCACTGTGGAATGATAATATCATCACTTGCAGGACCCTGATAGGCTTCATATAATAGGCAACAACATTATTTGTGCTCTGCCACCATATCTGCAATATTAGATCTCTAAAAGTCATTTACATACACGCACACATACGCATTTCAATGCAGCATAGCGAGTCCATATTTCACAGAGAAATCTGCAGAGCAGGCAATAATGTTCCTGCAGTTTGAGCTTTCCCATTACTGGGATAGGCTGGTCTGGGCAGTAAAAACCTATTACCCTTGCCTCTCCAATCCCAATAATTGACTGCACTTCTTCCCTGTTTGCCAGCCACAAGCCTTCCCACCCAGAGCATCTGTCAGAGATGTGTGGCGGCAGCCAGCTGGAGGTTGGCTTTAAGGTGGTCCTGCTGCTGCAAGTAGTGGTGGATCATGATGGATGAAACTTTCGCTGGTTCTGTTGTTAGCAATGCACCATCTGCCAGCACAGAAATAAATGCTGACTCTTTCACAAGACTAAATGAGACCTCAACAAATTGTACTTAATTATAGTTATACATTTACAGGATTAAGACATTGGTCTAATCTTGTTGTTTGATGTTTTATATCTGTCATCGCTGTTATATTTATATTTTTTGCTTGTTGTTCTGTTCCAACAGTGAAGGCTCATACATGTTTGCTAAATTGAGGAGCATGCTGCTATTCTGAAATACATACTATGTACTGTGGATATACAGTCAGGAAAAAAATTATTTGAACCCCTGCTGATTTTGTTAGTTTGCCCACTAACAAAGAAGTGATCAGTCTATAATTTCAATGGTAGATTTATTTGAACAGTGAGAGACAGAACAATAATAATAATAAACAAAATGCATTTCAAAAAAGTTATAAATTAATTTGCATTTTCATGAATGAAATAAGTATTTGATCCCTTTGCAAAACG
>JAUBNQ010000005.1:16566362-16587206 GCA_032353495.1 Ctenopoma kingsleyae | reverse complement strand
GTGAAAACAAGAAGAATCTCTCAGATGTGGTGACTTCACTTTGCTGATAATTAATTTTACATTAAAGATGAGTTGTAATTTAAATATATTTCATGGTACCTCCAGTCTGTCCCCTCAGTTCAGCATGTTCAGTTTGCCCTCCGCATGGTGAGAGTGATACTGCAGAAGGTACAGTATCCTGTGGAGTTTGTTGTGCGGCCATGTTGTGCAGAGGGGCGAATAAATTCTCAAAGCCCATCAAATCTAATCAGAGTGGTGGGGTGTCAGCAGTGCTGATTCAGCAGGAATCAGAGCCGATTAGGAAAAGTGAGGCTGGTGCAGCTTAATGACAGTGTGCCTCAACCCATCTGTCTCTGTGCTACTCTCTCTCTCACACACATGGCGGCGTAGGCTATATGTATATATATCAGATATTTTAATGAACTTTCATAACAGGCGGTTACACACAAAAAAGAAACTAGACTGAAAGTGAATCAGTCCCTGGTGCTTTAAACACACAAACGTTTATAGTAAGTTGTTATGTAAGCTACTACTTTTTGTGGCATGTTGCTGCTGCTTTAAAAAAAGTTGTGAAACACTGTTATCTGATTGCCCAGTGCAACACAAGACTGACACATGTTCTGACATTATCTGTTAATTTTCTAAAACTTATAGAGCAGTGATCTGGAAAATATGGTTGTGATTTATATGTAGGGTTTATACATACACAGAACTTTTATTTTTTAATCACTCACAGTGATGTCACACCAGAACTCCGCCACCTCACCAATCCTCATGGAGGACAACAGGGTCTCCCAGATGTCTAGTTTGAACATGTTTCCAATCACTATCTCCATGGGCGTCCCCACCACTTTACTGTCATCTATCACTGTACGTTCACCATCGCACAATGTGGTGCGGAAGTGGAACGTCACCTGAAGGAACAAGAGCCATAAAAAGAAGAACATCCATATGAAGCTAACTGCTAAATAAATATTGATAGCTTTAAACAGGTCTATGAACGTGACTCAAATAAAAAAACATACAGTACAGGGAAACTTTTCAGAAATGCCCAACATGCTGAGAACTGCTACACTTCCTGAGCTGTCTAATACACTCTGTGGTATTGTGATAACTCAAAAGAAAGTACTATAGTAGAAAATGGAGTTTTTTCTTTTCTTGATTGTCTGTCGTCTGAGCTAAACAGTTTTATTATTATCATTATTATTTTATTTCTGTTAAATGGAAAACCTGAAATTACATATACCCATTTGGAAAATAATTATATGATGAGGACAAAAAGTGAGGAAAAACCTTTGGCTGGCTTGAAAAAATGAATATGATGACTTTTCCAGATAACACAAGGCAGCTAAAGTGACATAAGTGTCAAGGTATCACTGTCCTCATATGCAGCACCAGCACAAGTCAAGAATGATTTTATGAATCTGTGATGATGTTGTGCCCTCAGTGATACTGTAAGGGAAACTTTAGGGGCAGTTTGTGCAAAGTAGATTTCCACAAAAATTTAAAAATAAAAAAAAATTACAGAAACTGCAACATATAGGGAATATAAACCACATGGGTCCTGGGCATCATATGACAGATAACACTATAGCAACATCTGAGAAATAAGACTTTTTTTTTTTAAATGGAAGAATAGTTTCATATGTCGTAAATAGTTCTCACACATTAGTGAGCTCTGAAAATACTGTGCTCATTAAAATCATTGAGTGTTACAAAGTCTCTCTTTTACCCTCTAGTGGTTGCCAGTGGGAATTGCAACATCATGAGTGTCTGCTGTTACTCATCCTGTTCACTTACAGGGACTTAAAAGGGGCAGCGGTCAGGAAAATTAAATACAGTTCATCACAATTTTACATCACTGAACAACATCTATTTAAAACTTTATTGTTATATAAACCTATTATTGTTGTACTGTTGAACAGGCTGATGAGAGCCTTACTCACTGTTAACATAGATAAAAAAACACATCTTTAAGGAGATACAACACATGGTTTATGCCTGTCAGTTATGTTAAAGTATTGAAGGCTTACAGTACCTTTGACCCAGTGGCAAATTTTGGGATGTCCCCAGTCCCTCCATGCAGGATTGTTTTCTTGATGCCCTCTGACCCCAGCAGCAGCGTGTCCTGCATGTCCGACATCGTCTTTATTTATCTGTAACCTTGTATTACCATGCACCTATATCTTATGAGTCAGTCTGTGTTTATGATACAGCAGGTGCAGAAGGTATGGGCATGTTGGAGGTTGTTTCTGGTGGATTAGCTTAGATAGGGATAATGAGATTAGAAACTTCTCCTACTCTTCTTATGTTTCATCATCTCTCTGTTGCTTCAGCATCAGCACTTTCTCATGATACCCAGAAACACAGAGAGAAGAGGAGAGAAAAATAAAGTGTAATATTTTTGTTGCCTAGTATCAATGACTGTCATACTGCATAAGAGTGACTACACTATGTATGTGTGTGTGTCTGTATGAGAGAAAGAAAGAAAAGAAACACAAACAGTTGTGTGAGTGCGACATGGTTTCCATTCCAGAGGAAATTTCCTGGATTTATGTGGATGTGGTGATCTGAACAATGCAGAGAACACTGAGATATACTGGAGCAGACAATTACTGCATGGACTCCGTGACCTTGTCTATTAAACATCTGTCTCCCATCTGGGCAGTGTGTTTGAGTGTGTGTGTGTGTGTTTGTGAGAGAGAAAGTAATACAAGACTCCTTTAGTGTTTGCTAACAAAGTCTGTAAGCAGTTTGAAGGAGCAATTATTCTCAAACATTAGCCTGTGTTAATGCCTTATTCTGTACTCATTGCATAAATAGAAAACCCCATGACTGTACAATGGCATTACGCATAATTGTATAACTTTACAGCTTTGTGTTTCCTCTGTGGAAAAACATGGAGGAATAGGTATTTCACTGTATCTGTATTCTTGGAAAATGCTGCAACATAACATAATATCAAGTTTGCATTTTTTCCACTGATGTAACAAACAGGATTTGGTAACAGATTGGTATTTATGACATGGCAGCTCTCCAAAGCAAAGGCAATGAGCAGATTTTACTCCCCCTTGTGGAAAAGATTGATAGTGAAGGAGGAGGAGCTTCTTCTTCATATTGGGCCTGGCTTGACAGTGCTCCTTATGTGGATCTGTTACGACATTTCAAACGTTTATATGTGAAACTCTGCACGAATAAATGTGATTTTACTGGACTTTTGCAACAGACATCTTTCTAATTTATCTTTAAGTGTCTGTGACTGTAACATTCACATATACATCCTGACCTTTCACAGGAGGCAGCAGAGTGAGGTGGTGTGATTTTTTTAATGATACTCAGTTAAGGAGGAGAATTGTTTCTCTTCTCTGGGCTTTACTTCTCTATCCTTTCTAGTGGTTTTAGATACACTGAAAATGGCAACGTGGCATGGGTGGGTGTGCTCCTTTTGGATGACAGATTTGTGTTGTGTTGCTATAGTTACTGCCTTTTACGTGATCATGTCGCAGAGTTTAAAAGAAATAAAGAAGAAACGCTGACATTAATCTGCATTGTTGGTGCCTTTAATTATAAATCTGAAAGAACATTTTGTGTGAGGTTTGTAAATAAGTGTTTCCTCACCTTTGGTGGGAAGGAAAGCAGCAATCCATCCAACCTGTTGCAGAGGTAATGCTATGACAATATGTGCGTGTGTTGTAACTCAGGCTTTGTGTCAGAGTGACTCATTTGCTTGCGTCACACCACCTACACCTTTCTCTTCTGCTGTGTGTTTAGGTGCCTCTCCGAGTGTGTACGCATGCATATCTGAATTTGCATGCACATTGTAGCGTGGGAAATTGATTCTGCCAGTTTGCTGAACCGCATACAGACACATCTTTGAGTACAAGGTTTACCTACAAGCAGTCCTGCCAGTCCTGCAGGAGGCACAACTCAGTCGCCGTCATTTTTAGCCTCGCTGGAAACCCATCACTGATGCATTAGTTCCACTTTAAGCAACTCATACTCTATTTCTGGAAAGTACAGTCATGGGTTTTCTGGGGAGGAGTCATTCCCCATGTAAAAGCCTTTCATTCATATACATAAGACAAGGGGGGGCTCTTTCCATGACGCACAACATAAACTCACATAGCATAATGTTTATGAATGTGAACCTTGTGCACTTCTGCTGGGGGAAAGAGGCAGAGGGAGATCGAGTGAAAGAAGAAAAGAATGAGAGAGACAGAAAGAGCGAATCTTTTCTTTCTTACCTTTTCAGGCTGATGTGTAGAGGTAGCAGATGCAAAAAGGGGAAGAACAGTCAATAAAAGTACGGTGGGGGTCACTATGCAAGTTTAGGAGACATCACACACACACGCACACATTTATTCAGTAGAAGCAGTGATTCATTTCTAGATTGTAAAGCTACATTTAGTAAAATAAAACATGATGCATGGTTGTACAGTATACTATACAATCTTACAGAAAAGAAATGTTAATAATGGCATATCTCACCTAGAAATCATTACAGTAACAGTTTCATGATATGTGGAATAACCAGGCAAAACCATTTCACAGTTTTTGTTTAAGGCCATGGATGAAATACCTGGAGTCAGAGGTAATTTTGAGGAGTAGTAGTAGTAATACAAGAGATCACACTGACCTTTAGTTACACACCAACATGAACCTTTCCTACATCTGAGTGAACACACACATGCTGGTCTGTCATTGTTTTTTTTGTTTTTTTTTCATATGTCAAACTGCCCCCAAACTAGCTGAACAAAAACAAGTATATGCAGAGCATGTTCTATTTTACATCTACAGTGCTCTGTTTTATTAGTAGCCAATGAAATTCAGGACATCACACTATAATTCAATAATTTACTTAACTGAGTTAATAATATGTGGTTGGCAATTAGAGACTAGGTTAGGGAGCCTTAGCTGTTATGTACATTATCACGTAAGACGTGCATTCAGATACTAAAAACACTGACTCAACCTTAAAATATGTCTATATTTAGATGAAGACAATTATCTGCAAGGTCCAGTCAGTCCAGTCCAGTGTCCTGTCATTAGTGAGTTTCAGCTGCTCCTGTCAGGCCTCAGGTTTTCTTTCACACCTGCTACTATTGTCTTCATGAACAAAGTGGTTGTCAGTTGCCTATACTACACTGTCACTCAAGATCATTCAGTATTTTCATGGTGATATATGTCAAGGCTGTAACAATGAATAATATTCAGTATTATGTCAGTAGTCAGACATCAATGGCAGCTTGTCAGAATAGTTGAAGATACAGATGATAGACTGTGTAACAGCAATGCCTCTTCAAAACTCTGCCATCTTTATTCAAAAAGAAAAGGCAATTACAGTACAAAACACAAAGGTACAAAATCATTACACATCAAATAATTTAACAATATCACATTTTGCACACATCCTCTGAGGTAAACATTTAAAAAAGAACACATCACATTTTTTACCCACACCAATGTACATGTACATGTAAGTAGCTTGTACTCAAAAATAAATAAAATAATACATAAAAAAATAAAATAGTCAGTGGTGGGTTATTATGCACTTTTACAACTCTTCCAATTACAGTTTGCAACTTCATGATGTAACATTGCTTCTGTACTGATATGAGGCAATGTATTAATACATAACTGAGTGAGACAGTGTCTTCTCCTTGTAAGTCGCTTTGGATAAAAACGTCTGACATTTAAACATCACATCATTTCCACATCACCTCAATCAGTGTATGAGTTTACTAATCAGTGAAGTACTATTTAGGCTGAGTAAATGTTCGGGTTTCACCACTTCACCAGATTGAGTTATTCATAATGACAGTTTAAAGTAAATCTCATGAATGAGACAAATAAAAAGTTTTATATCTGTTAGTCCCCCCAGGTTAGGAAACTAAATTGTTAAGATTTACAGTCCATCCCTCATATTTCCTCCAAAGATTTGAAAGGGATAAGCAAAATGGCAGTAGTTAAGTCCAGCCAGTCAAATCCCCCAGGCATGGAAGATGTTTGCATGAATTCTCTACTATATGTTTGTTTTATTTATCAAAGTGACCAAAATGGAGGAAAGCTGTACACACAACTTTCATTCATAGATACAGATTTTTGCCTCAACGTCTACTTGCTAAACTAAATTATGCATGAATGAGTCTTCTGGTTCTCAGACATTGTTATCTGTAGTATTCATCACTATATCACGCAGGTGTTCATGACGTTATTTCCAACCTTAGTAATGTTCGACTAGCATATTTCTACACACTTTAGAACAAGGCCACAGATCTGAAACGATTACATAACAAATGGCAGCCTCCCAGCTACAGCATGTCTTTAAAAATTCTGCTGTGAGTCAATGAGACAATGATGATATTTGTTCTATGACTGTATTAACACAGAAAAAGAGAAAAAAACATCACTGAAGTGATATTTAACCGTGCATTACACAGATCTATTAGTGTTCTCGTATTTAGTTAACTTACTTCTCTGTTCCTTGTGTAAATCTGGTCTAATCCTGCAGTAAAAGACGTCTCCGACATGTGCAAGGCAGACTGTGGGCTGCTTTCCCAACCAGAAGAGGTCAGAGGTCAGAGTCGCTGTCTCTAAACAACTTACACAGGAGACTTTTGACCCTGCAATACTTCTTACGACCAACAGGAGGACTGTTAGATAGCTGTGTGTGTATCTGTGTGTATGTGTGTGCTTGTGCTGTGCTGTCCTGACTTGCAAAATTCTCAGGAACAGCCTGCACTGGAGTCTTGTGAAGTCATGCAATGGGTAACAACAGGCGAGAAGTGTCTGGATTGACACATAAACTCAGATTGCCAATGTGTGCACATCAGATGCTGCTCTTAAATTACACACGATTTACTTAATGCAGTCTCTGTAGAGCTAAATTAAATATATATAGCTTGTTAACTGATTATTTCCTCATGCATTCTATAGCCTCTAATCTTTTAGCCAGTGCACAAGGATGTGTATTATTTTACTCTGACATTCATGGCTCTGTCCTAATCCCTGCTCTCATCAGAGCTGCCGGCCTTTGGCTCTGCTGCTCTTCTCGGCCACAGTTCTCCCTGACTGGGCCCCTGCCGTCCCGCTCTCTGCCTGGCCACGACCTTTAGCTACATACCAGAACACATAGCAGCAAGGACAAAGGGCAAATGCACACAACTCATAAACACACTCATCCAGTACATGCCGGCTCCCTGTTTCAAAGACACATATTAACACAAAGGTCTCTCCTGTGACACAGGAAATATTGGATCTCAGCCTGTGATTGTGATCTGCAACACAAAGGCGTTAACATAGAGTGATTACACATAGACGCACATGCACACACACATGAGTGCTGACACAGTCACATTTACAGTTCACACAGTCATATGAGCTGACTTACCCAGGGTGACCAGTTGGCTATAGGGGAATAGAATCAGGGTCAATGATATCTATCGTGTGCATAGACATAGTTATAAATGGAATATACTTACTTTAGATTGTGATATTCAGGAATTAATTATGTCCAGGATATTTAATGAAAAAAGGCCCATTACATTTTCTTTATAAGTAACACTGTACTGTAGCCTTCATAGATCACATTAAAACTGATACTGGTTTGTTTAGAATAAATGTTTGGTTCAACTTAAAATGGTATTTTATTAATGTATTTTAATAAAACTCAAAATCTGAAAATAAACACAGTGCTAAAGCATTATATATAGTCTGTCCTAATGATGAAGTCTAAAAAAGCCTGGACACTGTACTTTCCCTGATTCAGCGTGACAGTTTGTTTCACTAACTTGTATGCAATTTCAGCTCCATGTCTCCACTTTGTTATGCAGGATTTCTACTTAATAAATGTCCACATTCAAATTGAGATTATGTCACTGAAGACACTGCACATTGTTACCGGCTGTGTAGCACTCTCTGTGTCTCGTGAAGTTACTTTAACAGTGGAGTACTCATACAAGTAGAAAAACTGCTGGGTAAACATCCTGAAAATGAAGACATCCCAGGAAAAGAAGGAAACAGCACCAGGAGTCCCTCTTTACCCACTTTATTATACTCCACCTTAAAAATAAAAGGATCCTGCTTATAGGATCAAATTTTAGCCTCTTTAACCTCTTAATTTGAGGGCAGGGTTATAGTAATGTGTATCGGTAGCTATAGCGTCTCCATGCCAGGTGGCTGTAATCTGTCAGTGGTGTGTGCAGTAATTGGCAGTGCAGTTTTGATGAGACACAGACAAAGACAAGGTAAATCTTTCTGCGCCCATGCTGTGAACTAATAGAGGTAATTGACCTTACAGACCCAACAGACCTGTACAGGCCTAATCCTGCTGTTTACTTTCAACAAGAGCTCATGTCGCTCTTAAAACATTTTCATGACAGACAATATGCAAAGAAAACAAACAATAAGTAATTAGTGCAAAACAAGAAAGAGAAAGTACAGGCCAAAACATTAAAAATCTTACAATCAGTCTTACAGCTACACTACATGCACAATTATTAGGTAAGTGAGTGTTTTGACCATATCATAATTTTTATGCATATATTCCATTTCCAAGCTGAAACTTGAATGCTTATTTGATTTATGCATATAGGTAATGTGTATTTGTGTAATGAGAGAGGGTGTGGCCTAAAGAGATCAACACCCTATATCAAGGTGTGCATAATTATTAGGCAGCTTCTTTTCCTCAGGTAAAATGGGCCAAAAAAGAACTAACTTAACTGACTCAAAAAAGTCAAAACTGGTAATTTAGTGGTTTTTCTCCTGTTTTATGTAAAGGACTAAACGCCATGAAGTCATCTGATTAGCTGTGCAGCCATCACTGCTTATTGTTTGGAGTAGTCAGGTGCGAGTTGTGTGATGACGCTGTATTGACCTTTAATACAGGGCCATGGAGATATGAGTGGGGAAGTGGGATATTGAGTGTGATTGAAGTGCCGCCAACAGAGCAACAGGATCGACCTGAGTTTTCCCACAACAAGCTGCACTAATCTGTCGGCTGGACCAGGTCAGGGGATTAAACGAGTGGCGTTCATCGGCCATCCTGTCTGACCTTAATACATTTAACCTGGTCCTTATGACAAATCATCCGCCTGTTTAGAAGCAGATGGATACAGTTACGAATAGATAAGAGACCTCTATAATTAAACAGCTTGATATTAAACTCAATGTCCAGCTAAAGAGTGTATTTTTTTATTTTTATATATCACTTATTAGCTTCAGCCAAACATAATGTAGACAGTAACATTTTAGTTTAATTTGAACTTAAACACCTCGTGGTACATTATGTATCTTTAAAAGCAGACTGGGCCTTATTGCTTTGGAGCTCTGGAGCTAAACCAAGTTATGTGAATAATGCATCGATCCCAGCCTTACAGTATCACAGTCCACTGGTATACTCTGCATGACTGAACACAAACCCAATGAACTTGGAAGTCTCTGCAAACACTCATTGGGGAGATTATCCACTCAGAAGCCCAATGTATTTCAAACGCAATGTCATTTCCTGACAAAGGAAGAACTGAAATAGCCAGACATCTGACTAGAGAACCTGATGGCAAGCACGCCCTTGTGGGAGAATGCAGCGCCTGATGAGCTTTAATGTGGACAATGTGCTCTCAGAGGGCAAAACAGGGCTGAGCTGGTCCTGGTCTTTATGAGCAACAATTGACAATTTCCTCAAGTATGCGTGAGATGCACACAGAGGGGGACACTCCCAGAAACACACATGCACACACGGAAATATGAAAATCTATCTCTTTAATGAAGGTAAAAAAAACATTGCAGAAGAAAAGAAACATTCTTGCTCACTGAGCCTTCCAACTTAAAATGCCAGAAAGCTGCCTCTGGTCATGGGCATGCATCCAAGGGATGACACCAGAGGACGGTTCAGCTTCCACTTTTTTACTTGAGTAAAATTAGAGGAGGCTTGGAGGTGGCCTACATTCATCACTTACAGTAAGAGGAGAAAAACATTTTGATGTCTATACAATACTTTAAGTTTGTGACAAATGCTCTTTTTTTCAGTTTAATAAATTAATGTGAGTAACTATGTCTTGGTTGCTGTGCGGTTGCTGGGCAACCATCAGGGACTCCATGGTGGTATCAATTTTCTCATTTAACTATTAGCAAGAAAACAAAGAAGATATTTCCCAAAATGTCAAACCAGTTCTTTAATCTCATTATGTGTTTTCATCTACTCGTGCTAAACATACAGCACGGTGCTGCTGCAGTAACCTACATATTAACGTGAGGATGAGGGGGAAAGTATATCAGAACAATGTGTGTCTGTTTATAGGTGAATGTGAACATGGTATACATGTGCGTATCGCAACCTGAACTGTATCCAAAAAAGAGCCAATGTTTTCTTTTCCTCTCTAAGTGCTAATAAGCAACAGTAGCTAGGAAATCCTAGACAGCCCCACGTTCACAAGTCTCTTACAAGGGATTAAGTTGTCAGGTTACATTGAACTCTGAGTGCCCTCCACCCAGACAAAACCATCTTAAGGTGCAGGCCGTCCAGTTATTTATAATACTGTTGGGTAAGCCTCCACTCTCGACGGCCCACTTCTGCACGTAGACATGTATGGTCCTCTGTGTTCTGCTGTATTATGTGGATGTAAGGAGAATGCATTACTATGGCTGTGTGTGTGTTTTAATCTATGCTGTATCGTAAAAGTGTCTGATGCTGTGTGTACAGGTTTCAGTCTGTGTTTGTGTTTTTACCCATCACAGTCATTTAACAAGATTGTCTGAACACACTGCTCAGACTTTCCAAAGAATTACATAATCCACCAGACAGACAAAGAGCACCTTTCGTAACGTCACCACACACACACACACACACACACACACACACACACACATAGTCAATTAGCAGGGTGCAGGCAGCAGATTGCACAGACACACAATACCTCTAGCCCTTTTTCTTTTTGTTACACTATCTGGCATCCCACTCTCACTTCCTTTCCCACTTTCTCTCTCTTTCACCTCACAGCCCACCTATTTGGAACTACTGTCTATTTTGGGAGCTCGGTGCCGGCCAAGTATCGGCTGCAATGTGTAGAACACATCATGGGTATAGGGCCCCTTTGAGACAGGATACGTTCTGGCTTAAACTCTGCTGAGTGGGTGGAGGCTGCTGTGTATAATCTCTCAAATGTTGGCTGTACAATGGTTTCGAATCAGATTTTAAACTTTTTTAAGATAACATTTTCATTTCTGATCAAACTTCAGAAAACTGTTTATATTATTAAATATGCAGTAATGGAGGACAAAACACTATGCTGCCATAGCTTTATGCAAGCGTGATGAGTGCCAGTGATATGCTCCTTGTAATTTAAGTCCTCATGTGATTTATGGTCATCTCCATTTACAGTGAAATGTGAAAGCTCTGAAGACAGTTATTGACTGTTACAATAAATTACTTTATTCACTGTCTATTTGTCAAAGCTGGGCAACTCTCTGATAAAACATCTGCATGAGACAAAACAGAAGACCCTGGTGATTAATTCCCCACATTTAAAACAAGACTGTTCAGACAGCAAGAGGAAAACCAGACCTCACCACGTTTCAGCTGCTGACATTTCTACAATTACTCTTCAGTTCTGATGTGTGAGTTGCTGACACAACAAGCAAGTAGATATGGAGAAAATATTTGCACCTTTTTAAACTTTTTTTTTTTTTTTACAGAAAACAGAGAAAACCGTCTGAGTTTGTCAGTTTTATTTGAAGTATTACTTTAAACCATGTAAGTAGATCAGTTGAGAGTGCTGATGTAGAGCATCTCATTTATTTTCTTAGACCATAATAATTTCTGTGAAAAACATTTTAAAATAATATTCCTAAATTCTGTAATTTCCATTTGTATGCATAAATAGTAAAAACTGCTTTCACCACCTAAATTTTATTTTAGGCTAATGACATGAATCCATGCAGAATTTTAACAATGTGAACGTGGACCCATGAATTTTAGCAGGCACCTATTTGCATTTAACTTTTTGTTGGTTGTGTATTGGCGGCTGAAATGATAATTTTTCTAGAATAAAGAGTACCATAGTTACCTCTGCATCAGCTGCAAAGAAAAAGTATTGCTCACGTCAGCAAACTGTTCCACTGATATTTTTCTTGACTTCTTGCTGGTGATATGCTCCAGTGTGAAGCACTAAAACTGAAGTCCCTTCATTTTTAATAAAACTTGCCTCAGTGGCTGAGTGTGATAAGACATGTATTTTATTGTTTTCATGAGGTGACAGTGCACCTGGGACCTCATAACAATAGACAGTTAGGCCCAGAAGTATCTGCATAGCGACAGTGTTTTTTTAAAGTGTTGCCTTTATACACTACCACGATGGATTTGAAATAAAACAATCAAGATGTGATTGAAGTATAGACTGTTAATTTTAGAAATGAAAAATATGGCTTTTACAATTTAGTGGCTCAAAAAAAAACAAAAAAAAAAACTTTGGAGTGGCCTGGTCAAAGTCTGGACTTAAATCTGATAGAGATGTTGTGGCATGATTTTAAACAGGCTGTTCATTATACAAAAACCTCCAACGTGGCTGAATTAAAGCAACTGGGCCAAACAGAGTGGGCCAAAATTTTTCCACAGTGATGTGAAACACTGATTGCCAGATATCACAAACACTTGATTGAGTTGTTGCCGCCAAATGTGGTACGACCAGGCATTAGGTTCAGGGGGGAATTTCCTTTTCACATATGGTCAGGCAGGTTTGGACAGATTTTTCCCTTAGTAAATTAAATCCTTGTGTAACATTAAAATTTGTTTGATGATGATGATCTTTCAATCAACATATAAACTGTCCAGTGCCAGTGGACAGGTCTCATTTCCTCAGATTTTAAATATCTAGCTGCTGCAGATAAATCTAAATCAAATCGAATTTTCTCTCACTTCTCATACTTGATCTGTTAGCCCTTCGCAGACTACATAACAAATGACAGTGTGCAGTTTGCTCATCATGTGATAATATCTTCATACCTGCTACCATCAAAAATCAAGTGACAGAAGATGGAGGACTATTTATTAGCAGGCGCAGCCTGAAATCCTAATGTGGTAATGCAGACTTTCAGCAGACCAGACACAGTCTTTTTAATTCACCAGAAATTGGTGTCTGTAAGACCCAACTGATGATCAGCTGATCAGCTCTCACACTCACAATCAGTCAGTTCATAATTACACAATTTAAATCACTCAAAATGATAATAGAATTAAGTGATTTCCACGCATCATTTGTATCAGATAAAACATTTCTAAATTTCATGTGTTTGCTAATTAGCGCTCCGATGTTAAGTGCATTGTTCTGATATGTGTATGTGTGCGAGATTTTGTTCCTGTCTGCTTTAGGCCACGAGATACACTTTTCCCTCTGGGGCTAAAGGTCATGGAGGATTGTGGGAGCACGCTGCGCCACAGGCTGCGGTTGCGTCACCACCAGTATTAAGTCAGGTGCACTGCCAAGGATCTCACTGGCAGCTGCCGTCGAGGCAGGGATAATCTGCCTAAGCAGCTTTCACATGATTTCACCCACAGGGAAGAATTTAGGAGTGGTTTGTAACACTGGCCTTGGAGCTTCTTCCTGCTTTGACTGAAGAGGTGAAAACAGGGCTGTACAGCAGACGCTATGTGCTGCATACCTGAGAATACTTCAGTCTAAAAACTCATTTGCAATGTATTCATTCTTGGGCGGTGCATATATACACATTGTGACATATCTAAAAATCTAGGATCTGTGCATCTTGTCCATTAGTGCTTTGTGCAAGGCTTTCTATTTCA
Organism: Ctenopoma kingsleyae; assembly: GCA_032353495.1. Taxonomy (NCBI): domain Eukaryota; kingdom Metazoa; phylum Chordata; class Actinopteri; order Anabantiformes; family Anabantidae; genus Ctenopoma; species Ctenopoma kingsleyae. The sequence continues at coordinate 16,573,414 of JAUBNQ010000005.1, read as the reverse complement.
AAGTATGCTAAAACACAACACCTATCACTCCATTAGCCATTACACTGAAAGCACCATTATGAGATAAGACATGATAAAAAACATTATCAGATCTTATATAAATGTCCTGAGGAACTCTCTCTACGACAGGTAGAGAATGAAGTTAGAGTTATCTACTTGAAAAAGTCTCTCTGACATTCTCTGAGGGTCAGATGAGCTACAGCAGATGAAGTTAGTCTACGAACAGCCGGGGTCTAAGTCAATGACCTGATATCTAGACACGCTGTGCATGATGTGATTGCTATTACATATTCTAAAGGGCACTGGAAACCCTATCCTTGGAGGAAAACTGTTTCAGTGAGGCCTCTGTGTTTATGCATTGGCTTTTAGCACTGCATCAAAATCAAAATTAAAAATGGTTTGTATATGGAAATGAAGACCAAGATGACTTCTATAAAAACCTAATTCCCACTAGTCCATCTTTTGACTTGCTAAAAATAAAACCAGCATAGAGATAATGCTGTCATAACCATTTAGAATAAAGCTAAACCAACTAAATGTTGATGGCCTTTCAGCTGGTTACTCCTTTGTTAAATGTTTACTTTTGTCTTTATTTACCTTATTTTCTTTATCTACTTTCCATAAGTTCAGGGAGGCCTTTATACCTCTGTTCAGCTGTGAGTTTACTAACTAATTTGTACTGCAAATATTTTAACATGTCATAGCATGAAAAGAAGAAAAAAGAAAATAATTATGATTAAACAATTATAGCTTCATTATACTGACTTATCTTAACCAAAAACTGCCAAAACATTATGATCATCTTCCTGTTGTCTTCGGGTCAGTCAAAACTGTGTTTAACAGCAGAGAAAACACCTTAAATGTTGTTTTTTTCAGCTTGAAATTTTATGACTTTTCCTAAAGTGACCCCAACATTAGAAAAATGGAAATATTGGCTTTATTCATTTTTCCATGGAAGCTGTACACAACTTGAGTACAAACATTGTCTTCGGGTCATTTTTGACCCAGCAATTAAAATCACACAGAGTCAGTTAAAGACTACAAAACACACACACAGCTAGTTTATCTTAGAACTAAACCTTTTCTGTGCAGGTGTACCATCATCTCTCCACGACCCCATACACAACTTTCAGAGATCAGAGTTCAAACAATTTCAGACACAACCATCCCCGTTTGCTAATACTTCTACATTCAGAGTCTCTAACTGTGCCCTCTCCAGCAAAGGGCATTTGATTTGGAAGATATCTGAAGAAGAATGGCAAGATAACATGGTCCTATTCACTATATGACAACCAGGGCAGGATGGCAGCACAAAATGTCATAGAGAGGTCTTCAGGTCCCGTTGTTTCTAATGTTGAGGACAATGGGACCTGTTCATCTCTCCAGCTATCAAAGTGTAGACTCCTGTCTAACGTACTGGTCGTGGTTGCCCTCTCAGATTGCCTTGTTGGTTTATAGTACTGTGCAAAAGTCTTAGGCCACTATTGGATTAGTTTTTCAGCAATGCTTTGATCTCCATATATATTTATTTCTCAGTTTTTATATGAGAACAACTAGAAAGACAAAGAGTTGTTTGTTGGCTGCTCTCCATCTACAAGGACCATTCCTGATCAGGTTATTTTCAGACTATGCATCCAGATGAAGCTGTTAGATGCTGAGTCGGTTCCTTGCTGGACTTCTGGTGTCTCAGAGAGGATCTAAGATCCAATAAAGAGACTAAGAAACAAAAATATATATGGTCATAATAGCATTGCAAAAACAACAAATCTAATGGTGGTCTGAGACTTTTCCACAGTACTGTATGTTGTTATTGGAAGAGTCTTTGGTAAATTCCATTCAGTTCTACTTTCTGTGAATTTCTGATACATGGGCTATAAAAGTATTATCTCTAAAAAAATAGTTTACCACCTTTGCAGTACCTTAAGAAATAATAATAAAAACAATTTACTTTAATGAAGAAAACACTATATATGACAGCTGTATTGAAATAAAAACTGAGTGGTGTCCATTGAATAAATACAGTCTTTCTGAACTGAAAAAAGGAAAAACTCTGACATTCACACAGTTTCTGATGAATGACAAATAGATTTGGCATTTAAAATAAGATGCAATTGCTTTATTTTAGATCTTTAGTGAGGGCGGGTCATTTTTAACCCAGAGGACAAGGGGTGTATAGTGAAAGTGAAGACAACAGCAGGGTTAAGTGAAAACAGGGCAGATTAGACCACATAATGGTGAGTAAGAGTCAGAATCTCATCTTCAGATACAGTAAATTGCTTGAATAAATGCTTACTATTAGTGCTCACAGAGCAGCTCACAGCTTAAGAAGATTATTGTTTACGTTTACGCTGGCAGTGTAAGGTATGTCTGTAACAGGAAGTGTGTTAAGTCCATAAGCCTGGAGCCTGGAACGCTGATATGCTGTAGTTCACCTCATTAACATGTGAGTCTGAAATTTATAATTACGGAATGGTGATCCTGGACCCTAATGTTGTTAATGAACATTAACAGACCTCGCTTAATTTGTTCTATAGTAAAACTGCTGTAAAAAGTCACAAAGGCTTAATAATTAATATGAAACATACACTTTTGAACTTATGAAACTTGTTTTACGGTGTACAACATACAGAAACACACAGATAATTCAGCCTTAATTCCAATTTCAATTCCAATTTCTTTGCCATAAAACAACTGTGACATTACAATAAATGTATTATGACTGATGTGCGTAGGTTGACTCAGTCTTCCTGTGATGATTATCTCCATCTGTCTGTTTGCAGCAGCTGCCTGTTGCTTTTTCTTTTTGCTGTTCCGCTTGCTCGCTCTCCTCAGCTGGCACAGCAGCTGGAACAGGTACAGGGCACCCAAGTCTAGTGGCACAGGTGTTTCACATCTGGACAGGAAAGAGTTAGGACGATTGGGGTGGATACACAATAGTCCCATTCTGTAGAGGCAGGCGGATTCATCTCTGCTCACATCCTTCCTTCTACAATCTCGTCAGACACTCACAGGCTGCGATTCACTGGGTGTCAGTTAAACAGGCGAGTCAGTGACCTGAAACAAACCTACATAACAGACAAGGTTAAAGTGTTTATATGCACTGTTATGGTGCATTAATGCAGGATCCTGGCAGTGCTAACTGAAGAGGATGTACAGGAGAGAGGGTGGAATAATCCCACATTGGCATCTCCTGTGGGGGTGGAGGGGGATGAGTCAAAGATCTGCCAAGCATAAGGATATGGAGGTAAAGAGAAGCAGACAGGACGATAAGGAGATTGGGGCACAGACAGGGAGCTATGAGCCAGACTGTGTTAAAGGTATTTGATAAAGAAGGCGATGTACTTCAAACAGACTGAGGAAGGAGTCTGCCCAGCTCTTGGGTCCATCTGCGCTGTTAAGTAAGAGTTTCAGTACTGAGAGAAGGCGGCAGAGAGCATGTGTGCAAGGGAGAGTAAGTCGGGGCATCTGGTTTTGTTAAGGCCCCAGAACATTTCTTCCCTCTGTTCGACTCTGGCTGGCAGCTTTTAAAGGGACACGTTCATTCTCATATCCTGCTCTGGGCATTGCCCTCTCTTTTGAGGTTTGATATATGACTGCTGAGGGTTACAAGCAAGACGTCCGTCAGTTTATATGAATGTTTTTCTGTATGACACTCTGGGTTTTTTTTTTATTTTAAATGTTATATGTCCTTTATGACACAGAGAAGTATAAGCATAAAAGCAGAATTATACACACTTAAGATATATATCTGTTTATTTTCTATTTAAATATCACTTGTTTGGTGTTTTCCTCATTATTCCTTAAGCACAAACACAGATAATTTTAAATAGGGTATTATCCACTGTCACCACTAGAAATGAGGAATTTTCTAAAATGTACTAAAAACAATTCTAATAATATAGAGACAAATAGATGATTTTATATTACAATTATCTTATGATTATATTAATTATTATAATCTAATCACCTCCCATCATCTTATCTTTAACTGAGCTACTATATCTATTTCATATGTTTTTCTATTTTCTTTTATCATTTCAAACAAGGTGCCACGTTGGTGAAATGAGAGGGAACAAAACTTAACTGTGGCTGCTGATGCTTCACTAAAACGTGTTTTTGGGATGATGCAATCCAGGTGAAACCTGCCACACTGAACAACAACACTGTAATTACATGTCATTAAAAACAAACACCAAACTGCACAGCTATCACTCTGAATGACACAGATGGCTTCCATGATGCAATACTTTTGTTACATGATACAGCAGGTGTCATGGCATGAATCTGAACGCATAAACATGCTGCATAAGTAACAGAGTTTTCACAAAGGACCACGGTTGTTATTTTATATCAGGGTCAGAGACTGGATTCATTGTGCCGTTATCGCCGTAGCACTCCTGGGGACGGACGGGTCTTCAGTGCAGGAAAGAGCCGACCACAACAGTTCTTCAGCTGGCAGCTTTAGTTGGTACATGAGGACATAAAGCTTGCCAGTGAAGAACTGCTGTAGGTCAGCCAACAAGCACCATGTACCCAGCATGCACTTTTTACATAACCTGAAAAAAATGGATTTGATATGGGTGAAATCAAACCTCGGTTTCTCATGAAAGGCACATGTTGAAGCTTTGGTTTAAATTTTCTGCTTGCTTTTCTCTGAAATAATATCAGCTAATATGATGTGACGGCTGTCAATCAAGTAAATGCACCCTAACCATCCTAATTATCCCTAATGAAGCAGTAATTCTCACATTAGCTTGTTAAATAAGTTGTTGAGACTGAAAATTTTTCTGACAAATATCTGTGCTTCAGATAAAAGTTGGGACCTTTTCAAAGGCGTTCTACGCAGTTGGAGATTTTCTGTTGGCTCCAACATCTAGCAACCATTTCTCCACTTCTACACTCGCTTCAGTTTTTGGGCACACAAACAAACACACACACACACACGCTGCTTGTTTCTGTGCCTGCTTTAAAGGGAACTTGTTGTGGGAGAGAGGTGAGGAGGCAGAGATGAAGATACCAGAGAGAAGAAGAAACTTTCTGTTGTTCGTTGTGAATACTGTGGTTTACAGCATGTGCACGCAAACAAACAAGAAGCGTGTGCATACCGGCTAGCCTGCATCAGACATGCCAACCTACTGTTTTAGCATTCTCTGCTTTTGCAGTAATTGAATACAGAAGTTGTTGCTAGATAGCCCGGCCTCTTGTTACAGCCTGGAACTCCTGATAGAAAACAGCTCTTGTCATGTGGGGCAGTTCAGTTTACAGCAACCATACAGGGCTGAATGAAGGAATTTTGCTTTGCAGTTTAGACGCTTCTACTCCCTTGGGCACGTAACTGCTTCACCAACATGTCAATTATTTTGTTATTTCACCTAGAGAAAACCCCAGAAATGTCAGTTTAAGAAATGAAGGTAGAAGGATAAAGCCCTTAAAAGTAACAACACAATTTGGTCTATTATCTTATTTATTAAATAGTTTTGAAAGTTTAACCATGACCTAATAAGAGTTTACTGAAAGATATTAAAAGTGACAAGAAAACGCTCTACATGATGTACCACTTTAACATCCCCTTTCAGGCGACCACTATGTAATACTTACGAGTAGCCCAGGATTTGTCTTGCCTGGCTTCCATTCAGCTGGCCTGACTTCAACTATTGCAGTCAGTCAGTCTGAAAAGCCTTTCCCTAGCAGCATATTCTTTCACAGTTCAAGGACAGGACTTTGGGCAAACTAGCTCTCAGCAGCACCACGAACCCAGCAACCCCTAAAAACTCAACGAACCCCACGCTGCCCTGAGCAACAGTGGAAAGCTGGACGTGCACACACAAACACACTCCCAACGTGCAATGTGACCGAATGGTCCCGAATGGTCCACTGAGTCTAGTTTGAGACAGAATTCTGAATGAGCTCTGGGTCTTCATCTTGTAGTGAATCCAGAGGGCTCTATTGTAGGTGTGTAATATCAGAGATGAGATCCAGGACAAGGGCTTCTCTTTTGTGTCCATTTAGCAAATTTGTAAAGAGGCAACTGATAGCTTCATCTGTCTTTGTTGACAAGAGAATGATTATTCTTCTGGTGTTCAACCAACTGTATTTAAACTGGCAAGAAGATTACAGTTTTACACAAGTATGGAAAGGGAGCTAAACAGACAAAGGGGAATAAGAACAGAGACTAAAGGTTAGTGAAAAGAGCAGTAAACACTAATAAGGTCAGAGCTCAGCACTGCTACGAGAAAACAAACTGGTGATGGTGTAATATGACATAGGATGAAACAAAAAGCCTTCCTCTGGCAATACACCAGAATCCCACAACGTGTCAGTTCAGCTCAAAACACAATGTGCAATGAAGGAATCACTTAATATTTAGAATCAAATTGCATGCTAACCCATGCTCGCAGAAATTACCGCTGTACACTGAAAAATCTGAGTGGGGTTGAAGCATTAGCTTGAAATGTGATACTCTACAGGCCAAGATGAAGAAGGTTATTTCAAATAAAACATGCACACTGAAGTAAGCAGGAAAAAGTTGTTATGACACATTTTTCATTACCAGGTACTCAACTTTACTACTAATTTACTTTGTATATGACAATAACACTTGTTTTCTCTACTGTGTGGATATGCAAGGCTGACACTGTAATTGAAAGAAACAGAGAAAAAAAAAGCTAAACAAAACGGGACTTTATGAAATTAGTTTACATTCTCATTATCCACAATTTAAATGCATTGGCTGGTTTTTCATATTGAAAAAATGAAGTTGTGCCTCTGGCAAATTAAAAAAGCCTGTCGTGTCAGAGAGCTGCAGCTTTTTTTTCTTTCTAACTGTAATTTTCAACCCCTATTATTCTTTAGCTATGTTCCGTCTCTGCTCACGATATGTTAAGCATGCACACTACACGCACACGGAGGCCATCCCAGAGTGGAGTACACAGTGTACCAGAGGAGTGATTTATTACACAGAGCTGAAGATTCCCAGGACAATTACAGACAGCCTAAGCAACAGGCTGAAAATGGTGCATCAGAGTGTGTAAGCACAAACACGCAAACACGCA
>JAUBNQ010000005.1:16552220-16563386 GCA_032353495.1 Ctenopoma kingsleyae | reverse complement strand
CCCCCCCCCCCCCCCCCCCCCCCCCCCCCCCCCCCCCCCCCCCCCCCGCAGAGAAACACAACAATAAGGGTGGGGCACAGAAAACTTGGCATAAACAACAAACTCAGTCACACATACACACACCATTGTATCTCAACAAGAAATTTTTGGTCCAAAATCACACATCCAACTGCAACAACCTGACAGCAATTACGCTACAGGCGTTATCCACTCGCATGTGAAGTTTTGTGGCACCCTTTGATCCAGAGAGCACAGCTCGTAAATGTACAGATTTCCTTCAAGTGCACAGTGTTATTTGCTTCAGGAAGAGATGATGTCAAGTGGCAGGAAGTCAGCAGGTGGGAAAGAGGAAGAGGAAATGTTCCTTCCAGTAAAGTCTTGTAGAGTGTCTTAACAGGATTTTATGCTGCACATCTGGAGCCAGGAATGCATGGGAACAGTATGTAATCAGTGTGTGTATGTGTGTTTGTGTCTGTGCAGTGGAAGGTGGAGTGGTATCTGGCACAATGATGTCATGAAGTGAGAAGCAGACAACCTGGTCCCGGTGTTCCCACTACGCACAGATGAGACAATGATGCAGCATGACTCTGTGTCTGCGTATGTGTCTGATGCACGCTCCACTGAAAGACGCAAAGTGTCAAATTTTCTACACACACGCACACACACACACACACACACACACACACACACACACACACACACTGGATCAAATAATCCTTTGGTAAATATAGCTAAACAGGAGGGAGGAGAAATCCCCTGCAACAGTTAGATACAGAAACAATGGGGTGGAAGTAAGGGTGTGAGCACTGGATAAAATGGCCCAACATAAAGAAAAGATTTGTGTACTTCCTCCGGCTGTCATCTTCCTTCCTACTAGTGAGAAAAAGTGTGTCAAAGAGTACATTGTTGCTTCTTATGTATCCGTTTGTGTCCAACCCTCGCTCTGACAAATGTCCCCATAGTTGCCGTAAAATGCCTGTAGGTCAAATGACTAAGAAGTAGCAGCTGCCCTTTCACCGTACGCTTCCCTTCAGTATCATCCCTTTACCCCATCCTTCCTCCATCCAGAAAAGGAGACACAGAGGACTGAAACAAATTATAGATCATCTCCCCACCAGCCAATGGACAACTCTTCAAAATACAAACCACTAGGTGACTACCTTGTGAAATGTCTCAAAACTTGGCGTCACAAACCACCAAAAGGTAAAGTGTACAATTTTGCAAATAAAATTTTCCACTGTGTTCACCAGATTGCTGCCGTCTATACTGATTACAATTGTTTTAATGTTGTGTAAAAAATATTACTTTCTGCTAGCTGTCTTTTATTTCAGGCAGGCTTAAACTCTCCAGAATCGGTTTCTGTCCTGCTACTACCCCTCTCTGATGAGGACCACTGAAAGCTAAATGAGATACAAGAAGAAGAAATGCTTAAGAGGAAACATGGGGAAAAGCCAAACAATTACCTGGATTTAAGGACTACTTTAAGGTCTTTCTACAGTTATCAGTAAAAATCTGTCGTTTCATACTGACTAATGGCTCTTCATTTCCTCAGTCGAGCATACAAAGTTGATTTAACCTCTGACCTCTGTCTTTCACATTTGTGTCGAGGCAAACATTTACTTGACGCAGTCCAAACCAAAGTGCCTAATGCTTTTCGTCACCAGCTGCAGATCAAGACGCATAAAAGATCACCACTCTAATGCGGGTGGGTCCATATACAATGCCGAGATTGTAATTTGGTTTATTGGTTCCTGGTTTTACAAGTATTATGTTATATATATATATATATAGATAAAATTTAAGAACTGCACATCTATCGCACTAACAGAAAATGAAACAATGACAGTGCGATGGTCAATGAAAAACAACTCGTCACACTACAATACACTGAGTGTGTATGTATGTGTAGGGGGCATGTCTAGGGTACGTTTGTGTAATTGTGTATCTGTGTGTGAGTGTGTTTCCTGCCGTTCTGGCCCCAGCTGTATCCAGATGGCCTGAGAGCACAATGTGCTAAGCTAACAGAGACGAGAAAGAGACATTCACCCTGAGTTAGTGACCTGGAAGAATACTGTAGTCTGACAACCCACAAAGAATAAAAACATCTTAAGAAACAAAACTCTGGGCATAATAACACACATCCACATTCCTGCCACAGGCGTCACAACCTGTTGAATATCCTGGATCACATCTTACAGGTGTTTACTCACAACGTAAGATATTATACGACTTTCGAATCCAACAGCTTTAGTCCCGAATGAAGCCTTTACTAATGGAGTGGGTTTCTACATGACTAGAATGCAATCACTAAAGTGTGTACACAGGCAAAACCTAACCAGCCTGACTCTGAATGTTCACATTATTTGCATACTGACATTTTAAGGCATTTAATAAACACCCCCTTTCTTATATTTCACTCAGAAAAAGTAAATATACATTAAAAAGAATCGTACCTGACACTTTTTGCAGCTAATGAGACATCAAACCTGGATATAGGGCAGAAAAGTGCCTCAAAACTCTGGAGCTGATATTTAATAATTTTAACTGATTATTAGAATTACTTAAGGTAAAAGTACAACGCAGTGCTAAACAAGTGTAGTTAGTTAGTATACCAATAACACCAACGTAGCTCACACTAAAGATCCCATCTTGAACTCACCACAAATGTTTTTGCCTCCACTGTCCTGATGAAGATGACTTGGTCAAGTAAACTTCAACCTACTAAACAATTTGTAGTTTTGGTGTATGCATTTACCTTTTTTTGTCACTTTCCCCTACTTTATTATCTGTCCCCCGCTTCTCTCACATGCATTTTGCTGGTCTCTCTTCTTAATTTTCTTCCATACCCCTTCTCCCCTCCATGATCTATTTTGATTTTTAATATTGTTTTCTTTACTCTTTCTTAAATTGATCCGTTTCTCTCCTCCTTATCCCACTCTACTCTCTGTGTCTTTAGGTTGGTCAGTTCAGCAAGGCCAAGTTACATTCCTGGGATGCCTGCTACATATGGTCCACATTCCAGCCGGTCTGCTGAGAGGCCCACTGCGCCTCACCACTGGCCCTGCAGAGACCAACCCAAAGCTTCTGCCTAAAATAATTTTAACAGATCTTCAGTTTAGCTGTGTCTGCACAGGGCTAGACCTTATTAGGCCTCAGCAATCAAAATTCTGAACGGAAGACCCAACCCGGGCAGTCAGTGACATTTAATTTGGCTTTTTTTCCTTTGCTTTATGGCTACTGAGGTTTCTCTCTCTGTGTATCTGTTCCCTCAGGCTACTAGCTCATGCTGCATCTATCTATGTGTGTGCGTGCGTGCAAATTCTACAAGGCACAATTGTATCTTGTTCTTAAACTAGGACACCTACAGAAAAGTGTGAAAAACTAAACCTGAGATGATTTATTTAGGAGATCACTACATGCGTGCACACACACACACACACACCAGGGTGAATATCTCAGGGAATCATCTGATGGTTCGGACACTTTCTGTCCAATCAGACAGCATCATGTAGACCTGTTTAGGCCTACCCAACACATTTGTTGCATGCAACACATGTTGTTCATATTAATACAGAGTTGGTCGGGTGAACCCACTAACAATCTCTTTCCATATGAGACAGTTACAATATAGCCTGGGACACAGTTGGAATAGTGTTAGCGCTGCATGACTAAGTACTCAGACTGCGCCATGCTGTACACGCCCACACATCCTTGTCCTGTGCATGTGTGTGCATGCAGGCACAGATAGACAGTACATCTGGCTCACCATGAGACGATACCATACACTCACCTATGTACAGCATGACAACACCTGCCAAGGAGCGGTGTTTGTCGTAACCAGACGCAGACTCACTATCTCAATCCACTTGTAAAGTCTTCACCGATTCAACCTCTTACAAATGCATATCGATATTTGAAGGAACGTGTAAATATTCCACAAACACTTCTGCATTAATCGTAAAGCATGTAAAACAGTTAGCCTAAGCTAGTCAAAGTTAGGCCTCTGAGCTGTCTGGGTGTGGCCATAGAAATGTGCAACCTCACTGCAGCTACCGCATTTCCACCGCAGATCCTCCCCTCCTTCAATGCCCATCAATAACAGTCAGAGTTGAGTCCTGCTCAGTTACACAAAGCCACTTAATGTTCTGGTCATTCATAAGCTTAAGTTAGCAGAGGAGGTATGACTCATCAAATGACATATTTATTAATTCTATGGCTCTAATCAACGTCAGCAACACTGACGGAGCAAAGAGGTTTGAAAGTGAAAAGGCCTGTTTGTCAGGCTAAACCATTTCCCAATTTGCAGACCCACAAAAATACACGTAACGGAATAAAATATGCAAAAATACCCAAACGCAGACACACACATGCATGCAAAGACAAATGCATTCACTCATATGTAATCAAAACATCACATTCAGAATGACTAGATAATGTGGCACAGGTCCACAGAAGTGTTGGAATAAACATCAAATTCCAGTCTTTCGACTCTTACGTGCCCTTTCGCTGTGTGTCTGGGGAGTGACACAATGGACGTCATTGCTGGACGGTTGTATTAATCACATCTAGACACACGGAGATAACAACTGCGCTGGTTAACCACAAACACACGCATACATAGGTCAAGCTAAACAATCTGAGTCCAGACAAAGCACAGTTAAACACGATGGCAAAGGGGAGAAGGGGAGAAAGGGAGAAAGGGGGAGTTCTTAAGGGTGTAACTTCTTAATGGTACAGAGTGGTACGCCATACTGTACAGTGTGTAACAGAACAACGGCTGTAGTGGTGAATAAGGGTTTCATCTGAACAGTGACTCAGAATTAATAAAATCATTAAACTCCTCACAACTATGATACAACCACCCTAGAATCACAAGCATGCAGCTACTGAGGCAGCAGATTCAGTTCCTTTTTACGTAGAAAATGTGACATCGATGTTCATTTCTTACCTGGTCAGTATGTCATGCAGTTAAAATCCCTAAATGTCACTATAAATCATCTAACAACAGCAACAATTTACATCCTTTTTAAAATAATAATAATAATAATAATTATAATAATAATATGTCAGTGTAACAGAAGTCAATGTCGTAAAAAAATTTCACACTTATATGTGTAACTAGTTCCAATGTTAAACTTCCTCCATGGAGCATGGGTGAGACATAATAACCATAATGTTATTATGACTGAAGTTAATTCTCTTAAAAACAGAGATAAGTGCCTTTACATTCAAATGGTGGCATCCTGATAATTCAGATGTGTCCAGTGACCTAGGCACTGACCAGCCTATATCATCATGTATAATTCACTGTTAATAGCCAAAGAGATGATAATAACAGCAGGCAGGACACTGTTTAAGGAAAGGGGGGCAGTGGGGTGAGCCAACGTGAGCTCTGTGTGACTAACAAGCATGTCCAGAGCATCTCCAGACTCTCTGAGACATCAAGTAGAATTGTAGAAAGAAAAAAAAAGGCATGTTTTACTTTGGCAATTTAACCAAGTAAGTTTGTCAGTATGGGTTAGGCCCTTGGAAAATAAGCAGACAAGGAAACCTCTAATGAATCTACAATCTGGGGGCCAAAGCCAACAGAAGTGAGCATGTGCACAAAGTCATATTATGTATATGGAGCTTTTTTGCCTCACAAAGATCAGTGATGACAAGGTCTGAGCTGTCATTTGACTGACTTTGATGTGATACAGGTGGAACGTGATGTGAAAACGAGGAGTGTCAGTTCAGAAGCTGGTCCTCACTGGATCATAATCAGACTCAGCGCACTTTCCTAACAAACCATTTGAGCTTTGGAACCTGAGCTTTGATAAGGTGCAAATTTTAACCCACTTCCTTCCTTAATGTTGAAATGTTTAAACTGAGATTGCATAAGCAAAGGTTTGAGGGTCATGAACATCGCCTTTAAGATTACATAATCCCACAGTCATAAGAATTCACAGAAAAGGGGGTCAGAGTACACAGACTGTCTAAACTTTCAACAGGTTGATGAGCACAGCACTATAACCAGGGTGCCAGTGGAAAGGAAAACAATAAAAAAAAATTTAAAAGGCTCATGTAAAACGTTTTGAGGTATAAAAATTAACATGTCAACTTGATAATTTTCTTGATGACACAGTTAAACACCGTCACAAATGACTCAAATATAACCCTGCCTTACCTCCATCAATTAACGCATCTGTAGATTCCTGGAAGTAGACCCTGATGCCACGACCTAAAAATTGGTTAAAAGACACGGAGATCAACTGTGGGCACCTGGAGATCCTGAGGGGGGAAAACAGCACAAGACAAGCTTGAAAGGGGAAATGAATGACGCAGAGGCACAGAGAGAGAGAGAGAGAGAGAGAGAGAGAGAGAGAGGTGGGGGCAACTCCACATTCATGTTGCGCTACAAAGGGTGGGGCCTTGAGGAATTCATCAGCTTTCCTCTCGACTTAAAGCTTTTCTTAATTACACTATAAAGGGTCAGTCTGCCTGTGCATCCACTTATGACCGAGTTATTGTGGTATAAATGCATCGCGAAGGACTCCACAGTATTCTCTGACAAGTCGAGCAGACTAATGTAAAATAGACCCAACTCTATATTTCTCCGCTTTCTCTGCTGGCTTTAGATTCATTCAACGCCCAAACGTTTGCATTGGTAAAGACACGCCCGCCCCATCCCACCCTGCTAATATCCTCGCACTGTCTCAGAAAAATATATAAAAAAAAACAAACAAATATTTATAGGGGCCTCGGCACAATGATACAGCACCAAATCATTCCGTTTCTACAGTTTAGACTGACACTACACCTGAATGAAACGCTAAAACCTGATCAAATGCGTCTAAACACAACACCGTAGCACGCCCTCTCCTGTGGCCTTTAAATGTCACCTCCGCTAAAAAAAAAAAAAAAGTTTGCAAAATGTATTCGACAGTCACACTTACTTTGATTCAGGGGAATCCACTGGTTCCACCGAGGCACTTGTCAGTATGACTGTACTATGTCAAATATGAGCAGTTTTTCCCTGCTTGGGTAAGACTGAAGGATTATTAGGATCTGTTCGGACTATTTCCCCCACGCCCAGTTTGCCTGTGGCAGGGTTGGCTACTGTAAAGTTGCCACGTCCGTTACATTTCATAGACTTATGAAACCAAAACGACTTGCCAGGCAGTAACAATTACTCGACTCACTTCTTAACTGCGTAATAGTCCAATTAATCTAAGCTACTGCGGGGGTTTTAAGTCAAAAGGTGCGCACATCAAGATGGCAATGCATTTGTTATGTAATATCTTCCAGAGTCTTTAAAGCCACTGCTGGATATAAGAGTCTCGGCAATGACTGGCCATTAATGGGTAAAAACTGTAGGTTTTGTAACATTTTTTTCAGTCCAGAAGCCTCACAGAAACCCTCAGCCACACCTTAACTCTCAATCAATTTTTCTGACAGTTCCAGAGGTTTCGACGAAAGGCGAAGCCCGCAAGTTCACCCTGACCACACTGTCGCCGTGTGCGTTTCGTCCGCTGTTCATGTCTAAACATTTAAAAAGAGAAATGTAAAAACGGTCCAATCTGAGTATCCTGCTGGCCGGTCCCACCCCGAGCTGCTCGCTGCTCCTCGGGGCTCCCTCCCCGGTCTCTCTCTTCGGTCCAACTCCTCGCTTCAAACCGGCTTCTCACCCCGATCAGCTGGCACGGCCGTGACGTCAACACACCAAATCGGCCAATCAGACGCGGACCGGAAAACTCCCCGCTGACGCCCACTACACACGCACGATGACTATCAAGTGCGTCGACCAATGAGAGCGCAGATCTCTGTGAGAAACAAGGCGGGCGCTAGAAATACTGACCAATGGGATTACATCCGCCCATGGGAGGCGTTTCATCCTCTGACCTATTAGGTGTTGGGAAGTATGATGTGTGAAGTGTTGGGAACTTTTCTGCACCAGCAGGCTACAGATGAAATTGAAATTATAGATAGTTGAAGTAATGAAATGTCTTAACTTACTATCACTGTAGGTAATGACAGGTTGCCACTCAACGCTTCATAAAGGCAACTGGTAATTACTGTTATTTTCAAATTGTGTCTCACACCAAATGTCAAAGTTGTCTTTTGTATTGTATTCATGTCAAGTGAATTTTATTTATGCAGCTCAAAACCACAAATTTGAGAGCTTTATAATGTGTGCAGTGTCTGACACTATATATGTGTAGACACTTAATCCAGATAAAGGAAAATTCCTGCAGTTCTATTCTAGTCTTGTAAAAGCCAAGAGTCAAGTTCACATGTAATTCTTTGCATCGTCTGATGCTGAAGTAACCAAACGGCCCTTATTATTCTTAGAGTCCCCTCAGATCAGCAAAATCTTTTAACTATTCCTCAGTCCAGGTTAAAAAGAAGCTTCTCTGGAAGAGCCCTCCATTAACATCAGATCAGCTAACATCGTTTAACACTCATGTAACATTTTTTTAATGCTGCACATGTCCTGTTGTCTTTAATTTTTATAACTATGAAGGACATGTCTTGCTTCAAAGGTGCTCTACAGTAAACAAATCTGCTGGGGGCCTGGGGCCTTTATGTGAGGAGTTAGCATGCTCTCCCAATGCCTATATGTGGGTTTCCTTCCTTTCCTTTCCTTTCCTTCCTCCTCCTTGGGTTGGCTGGGATCAGCTCCCCTGCAACCCTCAAATGTGCAAAGAGACATAGCTAATAAATGGATAAATTATTAGTATAAGTTACACAGATGTTAGATGAATATTTATGCAACTGTACTCGGACCATTGCCATTAGGGTGTAATTAAATGGTATGGTACTTCAGTCATTTCCAAAAGGCACCGGGATTATGCATGTTGGTCTTTAATCCTAACAGTTATTGTGACACTGATAAAATATTTCTAAGAGTTTGAGTACATGAGGCAAAGAAATGGTACTTTTCCCCAAAAAGTAAAAAGCTTTAATTTAAAGCTGAAGTATAGATGCCTGTCAGATCTGCCTTGATTAGAGACACACAGAAAGCTGTAACACCCCACCTCTTTTTCATTATATAGATTTCTCATCAACTGTCTCCTCAGAAGTCTCGAAGCTGAATCCAAAATGTACATCACTGAAGTCTAAAACAACCAACACTAAGCATTTTAAATTGTTTTTCTGCATTCAGTTCTGCATCCTTTTTTTAAGCAAACACAGCATTCCTGTGGTTTGGAGTGGAGCAGGAATGGGGTTCTACTACCAAATAAGTGATTGCACTTCTCGTGGACGGAAACCTCAATTGGAGGCTTGCTTGTTGAAGTCACTACAATTCCACATTTGGAAAAGAAAAAGGATTGCGCTACACTTTCCCTTCCAGTTGAAACAAAAATGAAACATTTGTTTGCAAGCTGTGGAAGTAACTCTCTCTTGAGGACTCAAGGTGAAATTAAAATGCACATGATGTCATTTACATGATAAGATCTTTGTTCAAAAGAAAAACTATGCTGCAGTCAGGGTACAGTAACAACAGAGCTTTAGGATTGAATGTGACACGAAGAAATGAACAGCAGGTTTATTCCTGAAATACAGTAGAGAGTCTTTGATACTGACAAGCAGTGCCCAGTGTTGCATAATTGAAGATACCTGAAGTCATCCCAAGGCACTGCAGTGCCTGCATGAGAAGAACCAAATGAGTGAATTTTCTCATTGCTTTTTGATGTAGTGGGTTTGTGTGTACATATTACACATGCATATTATTGCATATCAGCAGGGATTTTGAGACTGAAGACTCATACAGTATGAACACACATATCTTGCAGCTGTAGATGTATGAGTTCATGGCAGAGAAAAATTTTTTTTTTATAAAGCACGATATCAGAACATCTTTCGGCTGTGACACAAAGCAGTGAAGTTACAAAGATCAAAGGCAACAACCTGTCAACCCTTTTGTTGTAACATATTTTAAACAGGCAGTAACACAATGCCGCCTCAGCACAGTGACACAGCTTTTATTCCTTGCTTCAATTTATGTTGATGCATTCACAAAGCTGGGCAGGAATTTGCCACAGGCACACATCTTTCAGGAAACCAATCCTTCCTTCCCTCAGTGTTCTTGCATGGTCTCAGCTCACATCGTGAGACAATTGTATATGCTTGTCCGTATCCCTTGTGTTTCTGGACTCCTTTTATTTGGTTATGTATTTTTGGACATGTTGGCAGTAATATATTGTTTGGTAGATTCTCTCCCAGTCATAATGCTTGATAAATTGTGACGCAATGTAGATGAAGTTTGCAATTTTATATTTTTTCCAACAGTAAAAAATACAATTGCTTTATTTTCTCTACACATTTATTTAGAGTTTAATGAAATAGCGCCCCTACCTGTAGTACGGGTTGTAAGCTGTCACGATTACAAAAATACAACCTGCGAAGTGTGCTAGCTACAGTGTTCCAGACCTTTGCCATTATGGTTATAATAATAATAAATAACAACTTTGTTAAGGTTAGAGGAACTCGTCATCAGGGCTAAAATAATAAACATGCTGAGGCTGTGAAAATGGTCATGGATAATAGAAACGATGACAGATAAAATCCTGCGTGTTTCAACTAGAAGTTGCCTAATAATAAATATAGTATGGTAATATTTGAACAGATGATATTTTTAGAAGAGAATGGCCTCTAAACTTAAACATAAACCAATTACAGTACTCACACACCTCCCCCCTGCTTAAGGCCACTAAAGGAAACTTCAAAAATGTGTATGATAAATTTTGTTTATGCAAACAAGCCGTGGCTCAAATTTTCCACCATCTCAAATCACTTACACAAATCTAGCAAACATTTTACTCAGAGCATTTTGAAGAATTGTGGAAACATTAGCAATTCCATGAAACATTTTTTATGTTCAAGACTAAAGCAGTAAAAGTGCCGGTTCCTGTATCGGCGCGGATTGTTTGCTGCTCCTGCTCGTTGGGTTTGAATTACGAATTAATTTCGAAACTCTAAGATCACTCATTTACTGATTGTTAGACACAGATTGCTTTAAATTTAAAAGTTAAATCAGACGCTTGTTTAACTCAAGCACTTGTCTTAAATCTACTGCTAACTGTGTTTTATTTTGTTTTCTTAGCTCTGCTAGCTTGTTTTGCTACTGTTAGCTATGGCTTCTCTGTCTCCCTCTGTCTCTTCCTCTCTTTCCTGTTCAGCTTG
>JAUBNQ010000005.1:16514516-16526262 GCA_032353495.1 Ctenopoma kingsleyae | reverse complement strand
AAAAACAAAAACAAGAAAATGTAATGTGCTGTAGATTTTCTTTATGTTGACAATGTGCTGCTACACAGATTAGAGACACTTTGTACTTTGCAGCTACAAAGTTCATGACACCGCTTCTGCAGCTAGTGAGGGCACCCTGACCTTTTTCACTGCAATACAAATGGTTTTCTGTACATATTGTATATAGTCATTCTGAAACAGCATTATGGTTTCGTTAGTGTGTGCAGATGAAACTGAAATAGCTAAAGCTTTTATTTTTTGGTATTGTTAAGCTTGGGCTACTCTGTTCAGCAACAACTTTATAAAACATGTAATGCTCTTGTTATAAAGTTTATTAAAACTTGGTATTTAGTATGACTTTCTGTTCAGTTTATATGTACTAATGATTTGTCTAATGTTATTCAAATATTATCATCTCTACAACCGAATCATTTTAAACAGTAAAGTCTGTGAGAAGAGTCAAGAATGTGGTGATTACCTTTAACACATTTCTAGTAATCTTCCCAAAAGAGTTTGGGATGATGAGGAGGACCGGACTGATGGAATGACTGGATGTTCTGCGTCGTTTCTGGTAGGATGGCACTGCCCAGTCCAATGCCACCAGCCCATCATCGCTCAGTTGCAGGTTATCGCGCACGAACTGGACCGGGCTGTCGTACGGCCAGCACGCCTCATACACACTCTGGAGAACCGCGCTAGCCCGCCACGTCCAGCCGACACAAGGAGAGTAATTGCTGAAAGTCCTGCAGTGTTTCAGGAGATAGTTGGCTAGAGCGGACGGTTTGCAGATTAGAGCCACAGTGCGTGCTTTTTCATCGGCCACGGCCTTCTGGGCACCGTCACTCCCCTCTTGGTCTAAGACGCACTCCCCGTTCCCGTCCTTCGCTGCCTGCTGTGAAATACCCAGACCTTGAAGCAAAGCTTCCGGTTGGCTCTCGGTGCCAAAATATTTGGAGCCAGGCCAAATTAAGACCACCAGGATTACAATGCAGAGAGCCACAAGCCATTCCAGCATTGGCACGGTTATGGGAAACAAAAAGTACAAAACATACACCCCTAAAAGTATAATGTAATTAGAAATTTACATTATAGAAAACAGTCCATAAAAACATGTTCAGTCTTACAGTGATGGCTGATTTTTAAATTGGTGCTCGTCAGCTCGTCACTGAAGTTTGGTGCTTCCCACCGGTGCCAAGACGCGCTACTCCCTCGTCTCTGTAGGCGTTTGGTCAGTTACGCAGCGTTTCTATCATTCATGCTCATTCCAAACCCGACCTCATGTTTCGATCACGGAACCTGTCCATAAACCAGGCGATGTCGTCCCTGTTTCAAGCGTCTATCTGGTGCAGTTATTGAACTACGCTCGACCGGTGCTTCAACCCAGCAGCTGTGAGCGCAAGAAATGTCTGTGAGCGACACACTGCCAGCATTGGATACGCCCCCCCCCCCATGTCCAACCTCCTCCGACTGAGCAGGTACGCCGTGCATGTGATGATCGCTGAAGTTATTAGCCGTGCACTTAATATTCCCATTAGTATAGCAGGTACATTTTGAGCCTTTTTACACAAAGACACTGTTGCACAGCCTGTAGAGCTGCAGTGCGCATGATCCTTATCAGAGCTTCTGGATGAATTTGGCAACATGTGTACACTGTGACCTTGTATTGATAGAGAAAGAGAGGGCACAAAATTATTAAAGCCTGAGATGTGGAAGCTCTTTGTTTTGTAACGGCTTCCGTTTTTGCTGAGGTTTTGGGAGGAGGACTTGAAGAGGATGGCTAAAGTAGGCCAACTGACTTGCATATTGAGATGCACAGTGAGCACTGCAGTTTGATGCAGGCTTATAATATTTATGTAGTGTAATAACCTCTTGTGTGTGTTTTTCCCCAAATAGCACCTTAAATGAAATATTCATAAGAAAAAGAAAAAGAAAGCACCTGCACTTAATTGTAAATTAACACAGGGTAAATACAGATTAATATCTAAAAAGAAGTCTTCTTTATGTGTGGAGAATAGCGTATTTAAGCATCTTAACCAAGCACACAATGCCTTCGAGCTGGCTGATGGATTTCATGGAAAGCAGTAACCTTAGCCATTATCTGTTTTCAACATGTTGCTTTGAGCACTCATTTCACCAATGCTACACAACAAATCACTGTGGCCTTCTGAATACAGATTAATGGCGGTGTGGACCAGCAGCACGTACAAGCACACACACACACACACACAGTGAAAAGGTCAGGAGATCTTGGTGGGTTTGTTCCAATGTTTAATGCTACATAGTTTTTGAGGATTAGGCAATGGAAAATGAAAACAAAAGGTATAAGGGGAGATGCCAAGACAGCAAGCTGAGAATAAAGACAGATGAGAGGCTTTCGGGATCCTGGTACCACCACAGAGACACTCTGAATGCCAGAGCAGAACAGCTTACAGCTGGAGAGTCAGGTGGGACAAGTTGGGTTATGTTAATTTACTCAGTGTGCAGTCCAAACACAGATAATGAGACACTTCCCATTCAAATTGTTGCGGGTCTAGGCAAAGATAATGTATTTAAAACAGTTTGTAACTTCAGTCATGTCTGTACACTTAAACCCTATAAATGTTATGTGCAGTTTATTAGTTTATTTGTTCAGTGCCTTTCATGTTTTAAAAACTTGCATTCAAATATTCTCTTCATTACCTTGAAAATGATTGCCAAATGTCCTGAAACTTCTTTTTTTTTTACCTGACTGAAGCATGTAGTGACAAATTCACAACCCAAAGGAAGGAAAAACATAAACAGCCTTGGGTTTAAGACCTTTAATTATAATTGCTGTTATTCTTGTATGATAGATTGATGTTCTCAGAGGGTAGAGTCTGAGAAGAGTTAATCTGATAACATGTTGGAACTGGATTTTCCTTTCAACTGAATCATCATATAGGCCTTGACATGATCAAATTTAAGCCAACGCTAGAGATAAATGATTTAAAGACACCAAGAGGATTGCAGCTTGTCTGAAATGTTTGGGAGAATCATCTCAAATGTTGATGTAAAATGACTTTTTTTTAGAAGTCAGTTTAAGAAAACAACAAAACTATATGTAAGTCAGTTTTTTGTATCTGCTAAATGAGTTAGGTATAAAAGACTGGAGTCTATAGGGCAGCCAACTACTGCTACTGGCTGTGGAGAAGATGAAAGGTTATGACTTGTTATGTTAAAATGTTTGATGTATTGGGTAGGTGAGGCCTAATTTCTGGTGGTAGTATAAGCTAGCCAACATTTTCTTATGGAGGAGGTTTGGTTGGGTGATTATTGAGACATGGTGGTTACCGATTGCCTACAAAAGATACAGCCTAGCAGAAAAAGTTTGGCTCGGTTATTGGAAATATTTGGTGGCTTCTGCATCGTGATGCTAATAAGTGGCTAGTTGTTTGTTGCTAGTGTAACAGCTGGCCTGACTTGTTTGTTTAATAGATTATGAGTTTTATTATTATTATTATTATGTTTGAGTGCAGCTGAAGAGGAGTACGGTTCTGGCACTTTAAACACACTGTTGCACCTTTTCACTGTTGCACTCAGCAACACACCAGTTATTGAGAGGATGCCCACCTGATGATCCTGTAGACATTCCTGCACGCTCACACTCTCACACAATATATGTTGGTATCTTTGCTGGTAATACAGATACTTGATTGAGAGGGGTTGTTATTGGTGTGTTTTCTTTTTGTTTTGGTGTAACTGCTTCTTAGGAGTTCTTACCCATTCTTTGGTACATTTAATTGTTAATGACAGTGACATATCTATATAAAAATTAGAATTACTGCCCCATGGTTGTTTCCTTGAGTCCAAGTGGGTGCTTGTGCCAAATTTGAAGAAATGGATAAATTGCTTAATGTAAATGTAAGGGTTGGATATTATTTCTTTTATTGAATATTATAATATAAATATCCCATCTTACTTTTCTAATTTAATATGGGTTAGGAAAAGATCCCAAATTCATGCCTGGATACTGTCATCCAGATCCACTCTCTGTTGAAACATAGATGATGATTCCAGAAAGGTCACAGGAGATAAAGAAACAAGGAACATAATAATACATTTTGCATTTATGTGAAAAACAGAGGAGGAAAAAGGTCAACAAATCAACTTGAACTTTGGAACCAGAGAACAAAAGCAAAGAGATTAGATAAGCTTTGGACTGACTGAGCAGTGTATGTTGGTTGGATGTTATATCTTGGAACAGCTCAGCCAAAGAACGAGGGAAAAAGGCCTCTGAAAAAGGTCACACAGGTTTTCTTAAAACAATCACTCCTGTCTTGCTTTTGAAGACCATGACCCATTTCTTTCCTGAAACAGGCACAGCAGTTGGAGGAATATGTTCAGTAGATGGTCCTGTCTTGAAAAGCCTTGAACACTGTCTGCATTAGGTATCATTAGAGCTGTTTCTTTACTAAATAAGAGGTATTTAACCATCAGGTCAGGGAGATAAACAGATAAAACACAATGTTCTTTTCCAGAGTAGAAAAGGAATCTGTGTATTCATTTTACAGATACATGAATAACTAAAAAAACTTTATGGATTAAAGATGGGCATAAGGGCCTAACCTAGTTACTTCACTCGGTCATTGACCCCAGATAACAAATGCACACACTTTGACATCCATAATGCATACCTAATCAATCAAACATTTTGCTTTGACATGCAGAACGTGGAGCCTTACCCTAGGAGTGCTGACAGAATAGGAAAACCAAGCTGAAACGAAGACGTAGCCTAGAGGCTGCACTTTCTCTAACTAGATATTTAATGAAGTCTCCTGGCTGAGATTCTGCTGAAATGTACAAACAGTCTTTTCTCTGTGACAGTGTAGGTGCAATCTTCAATTTTCTAGTATGAAGAAGTGAAAATAACAATAGAAGTTAAACTGTAACAGTGCATTATTATCCATGATGAATGAAACTAAATTCTAGTGTATGCTTTATTTTAAAATATTAGTTCAACCTTTTCAAACTATGCATATTCACTTTCTTGCTGAGAGTATTAAAAAAACTCACTGTCAATCTGTTTATTTGATAAATACAAAGCAGGAGCCTGTTAGCATAGCTAAACATAAAGACTGTAAACAGGGAAAACACCAGCCTGGCTCTAAATAACTAAGTCTGCATCAACTCTAAACCTCACTGGAAAACTGGTCAGAGTAGGGGGGGACTGATTGTAAGATGAAGCCCTTCTCCAATAATATATTTTAGGTGAAAACCTGTTGAAGAAAGCAAATTAGTTTTACTGGGTGTCACCATGATACTAATAGTCCAACTTCAATGCCACCTCCTTGCATTCCTCTAGATCTCCATCCATAATGTTTTTTGCTGAGACAAAAAACTGATTTATTGGCTCTGTAAATAGGCAACCTGGCTAGGCAATTTATGGAGTGTAGTTACTTAGATTTTACTTATACATACCCCTGCACGGGTGGACTTGCAAACAACATGCATTTGCAGACTTGGTAGTTAGTAGCTAAACTGTATGATATCAATTAAAAAACATTTTAATTAATGTGTCCATTATCACAAGAAAATGGTGTGAGTTGAAAATGTCCAAAGTCTGAGATCATGTCAAGCTTTTTTAGCTAGCTCAAATACTTGATTACTAAAATTATCAATAGCTCCAGCCCTAAAATGAAGAATCTAGCATCCCACCTAAGGAATTACAGAAGGAGAAATTCAGGTCACCAAGTGCAACCAGATGCAGTACTATATTTGCATTAGCTTGAACTTTTACATATATTAACATCTATGAGTGGAGTATTGTAGTACGTCTCCCTTCTGAACCCTGACTATGATTTCTTGTGCTGACTGAGTCATATCCATAAACAAATGTGTGCACTTCTTAGGGTGAATATTTGATTGGTTGGAGTCTGCGATGAGTGCTGGGCAAACAGAAAGAAATGCAAACAAATGTGTCCATTTACACACGCGTGCTTCAGAAACATCAATAAATGACATGTGAATTCAGAGCACAAACATTGTCTTCCTCAAAAGGCACAAAGAAAAACATATAAAATGTACTGCGGGAGCTTTGTAGCAGCCCATTTAGCCGTAATGTTGCACTATCACTGTCTTGCATGTCAGTGCATGACCACATCCTCAGCTGTGGCCTTCCTGCCACATTTAAACTTCCTGTAACATCATGCAAGTGTTTAACTGGCTAAAGACTTTAAGATAAAGACAGACAGATCGTGTATAAGCCATCTAGGGATTTTGAACTTATCTTTGATTTTTCACAAGTGAGATTTAGCATAAATAGTGTGTCATAGAAAAACTTGATATCTGCAATATTGGCAGTGCAAAGGCAATGGAAGAGAATATCCAGTCAACTGCAATATGCCAACCCCCAGAGCCATGTTCTAATTTTAACATCAGTCGAGAGGAAAGCTAATCAGCGACTTACCCTCAAATGTATTCGTATTAAAGGAAAGACATTAGAAGCTGCTGAAACAAAGAAATCACAGAAAGCCAAAGGGCGGTGGGGGGTTTAGAGGATAAAACAAAACATAGAAGGAAGAAGAGACTCAAGGAGGAGGAAGAGGGGGGAAGTCATAAAGTAATATACATCTACAGAAAGAGAACGGACAGAATGTTGAGGAGGTGCAAAAAGAAAGGGACAGAAAACTGACAAGTGAATTGCCTTTTGGAAAACACACTTACTGACCACTTGTACAATCCAATGCAATCCAATACAGCAGCTCTACACTATTTATATAAAAAACATCAGAAAAAACCTCTTATTATAATACACAACTCCACCACCCACTATGACCTCAATAATAAATACAGTAGAATTATCACCTTTCACAGTTTCAGCAAAACTCAGAGATTAGGAAGTGTTGTGTGTCAGTACACCCGTCTTCTCTCCTACTATTCCTGTGGTCTCGTGAAACCAACAAGATCACTTATTAATTGGCTTCCTATTTTTAACCCTAACTGTTTTTTTTCTGTATTTGTGTCTTTACTCTTGCTACTGATTTGAAGATTAGGTCAAAATCTTATTTGAGTTGTATTTTTAAATCTATTTAGTATCTTAATTGCCTGGTTGAGATAAGAGTCAAAACACAACAGGGGAAATGCAGCAGGAATGCACTGCAAGGTACAGTATGAGCCCATAAAATATTGAATGCCTGCTGATGTAGGGTCCCTGGCTCAGCTTATTTTAGTAAACAAGAGAATAAGTCAAAATACAGAGTTTCAATTTGGCAGAAGGGTTGAGTGTGGGTGGAAAAATACAGCAGAAACTGGGAGCAGCCTGATGATGATCATCTCACACCACTGGACTCTTAGAGGACGTTTAACTGATCACGACAGCAGTGAAATCTTATGATTTAAAGGAAAGCAAAAGTGTAGAATAATTCTTGTGTCAATAGCCACACAATTCACTACTTTGTATATTTTAGTTTGACCAGTTTCTGCTTTGGCATGCTTTCACACGTGACAGCCAGCATGACCCAGATGATGTAACCCAGCAGACTGAACCGCAGAAGGTATTTCTATTCTCTTAACAGATTTCTGCTGTAGGTTTAAAGAAGGCCCAGCTCTGGTTTTGTGTTTTTACCGTGACCTCGGTTACAATCAGTACAGAAAAAATATTTGAACACCTACAAATGAACAGATTATTTAAAACCCCTTGTTGGCTTAGACGTGATGTAGTGGGGCAGTCGGCCAGATCATTGTTCAGGTCTACACTGTGACTGCTACTGTCAACACATATTTGATTTACCAGTCTAGTCTAGTCTATTGTCTGATTCCTGGTCTTTTTGTTGTGTTACTAAGCACACTAGTCTACTACTACTGTAAATATGACATTTCATGTGGTACTGTTACTTTAATCTTTAGTTTGAGTGAGAGCATGTTGACATCTCTGAGCAGACCTTTCTCTTTGCAGGAACCTGGTGGGTGGAGTCAGAGATTCAGCTTACCTGGTCTAACTGGAGTATTATAGCTGGTGGGACTCACCCAGCCTCTCCCCCCTCCCAGTCTGTCTATTTAGTTATGAAAAATAAACATATTTTTAGTTACCACTCATGTGTGGTCTCCCCTCCTTTGTCCAGCTTTGAGCCAGGCATCAGTTTCTGTTGCTTCTATCAAGACAGTTGTCATTTCAGGAGCGCCTCATCAGCGTCGTGCTGCCTTAGTCACATGTAACAAAAATAAACAGTATTATTTGTAGCATGCAGAACTTATGAAAACAGAACAGCTGAGTAACACTTTGTCTGTTACTAAGGTTAAATTGACTGAAACATTTATGAATGCCCCAATATAGTGCAAAGAGAAGAGGTTTTCTGTGACACTTGTGGTTTTATACTATATGTACTGTAGATGTTTATTAAAACAGTAGTTTCATGACAATGACTGTATAAAATGTTTTGCTCTCATAGTCACCTAAATTTTTCCTGGTCTGAAGTGCCCTCCTGACACAGTTTTCTTCCGCTTTGCAGTTCTGCTTTTCTCGTGTTTTCATATTTTCTGATTTCTTCATGGCATGGCGTTCATTAAAGGATACTTGCAATAACTTGTTTGGTTGGCCACTTGGTGGAGGGCAAACACGCTTAAACACAAAACTATTGTATTATGTCCAGCAGGATTTTACTCTCCACTGTCAATGTTACACTATGTTAACTAGTAAGTTGCTGTTTCTATCTGCAACTTTGTGATGAGAAGGTAGTAGTGAGGTTTTTTTTAGAACGTTTTCTCTGAAAGCAGCTTAAGCTATAGCCAAAATTGATATGGGGGTGAACCAGAAATGGAAAACATATGTATATTTGCAGCTAAACAAGCTCAAATATGCTATAAAGCTAAAGTGGTAATCATCTATAGGCTCATCACGGTTATAATATCACAAAATATGTTTATGACTTCTTTAATTAAGTTTATGTAATCTTCTAGGAATGGTTGCATTATTTTTACAGGAAACTGATTTGTGAAGGGGCATTTGAATCTCACACCCTGAAATCTCATTTTAATGGTAGCTACCTAGACGACGTCAATTCTGAACTATAGGAAAGTCTCAAAAATCAAAGCCGGTCTAGACCCTGGTTACAGATGATGTGGATGACAACTGCACAAAAAACATATAAACTACGGTGCTTGTTAACTCTCTCATCGTCACTGCAGCATATGCAGTTAACAAGATGAAAGCTAATCTCATATGTTTATCCTGGATCTCATCCACTTATAGCTGAGGCACAGTGGTAAATCCAAGCTGTTTTGTTCATCTTTCACGGATGGTCACTCTCGTTGAGCTAAGCAGGTTCTCTTTGAGGGTGCAGTGTGATGCTTACATCAAGTGTATGTTGTGTGTCGTGCGCGTTGTGTGTGCCAGGACTGAATGTACGATAAACAGAACATGACCCCTCAGTCACAGTGTGCTGGCTCAAGAAGCCTGACAATGAAGAAGGGCATGCAGGATCAGCAACTTGGTCAAAGGTTGACTGAATCTGCTGATATTTTGTGCAGACCACATAAATCATAGCAACAGAAGATATGTGGATAATATTCTGGGAATGGTGCGTTTTGAATTTCAAGGATATCTTCAATTACTATAACAGGAAGTTAGTACTATCAGAAATGGACAAATGCTGTCTTCCCTCATTTCCTCTCATATCTCTACAGCCAGTAAAAAAGTGTAAAATGTCTCACAGTATAAAATTGAGGCTAAAGCTAGTTCAATTGGATTTCAGACCATATTTGTTGATTCTGCTGTTGAATAAAAACATTAATTTTGTACTTTAACACGTACAAGCGTGTTTGAATCATGAGCTGTGGTAAGTCGGTAAGATCAGGTTTCCTCATAGTGTATTCATGGCCCTCGCTTCCACAACCTCACATACAGAGACACACACATACATGTCACAACACTCTCCAGTTAATTAAAGCGCCTTCACTGAGCTGCTTCAGTAGTGATCTTTAAGGATCTGTCAGTCACCAGATTTTGCAGTCAATCGTCTTGATTCCACTGAGAAGGGAGTCAATACACACAGTCACTAACTCCAATCACCCAACTGTTACCTTGGCCAGATGACTATAGCAGCAGGGTTTTACTTTATACTTCATGAAATTTACCAGGTTTTGAGTTATATGACCAACGTGCATTAGAAATAGCATTTCGATTTCTTTTTAGTCCCTTTATATATGTTAAACATCTTACTTCACACTCCCTCATGTTTTTATTTGCCTCTGAGTGATCTACTTGAGCACAATAATCAATCACATGATTAGTTCACTTCCCAAATGTCAAAAGCTTGGTTACTTCTGGTTGATGGGTTTATTTTAGGCAATCCCTATGACCAACAGAGAAAAAGTAATAATAGGCATCTGATTTGCTGCCTTTTTAGGATTTGGGTATAATTATCTGTGCCAACTCAGTGCCCACATAACAGCATGTTAGCTGCCTCTGAATAAAAGGTGTATTAAGCGAATAAAGGGTACGATAAGAGCATGTGCAGCTTTCCAACCGGACATGAGATTTTACTTAATCCAACATTTGTCCATTAGTCAACAATGGGCTGTGAACAAAGAAGGGCAGAGATGTTATTTGCCCACAGTTCAGTTCACTCTTTCAATCATTCAAAAATTTCCAAATGCTGTAGGAAAAAATGGGTCATTTGACTGTTTAGACTAATTTATCTAATGTATTATTTTCTTTTCTCTTCTGTCATTAATATCTTCTTTATAATGCACATGCCCACCAGATCAGATTAATTAGTTGAAGTACAGGATTTTAAACCCTCCCATGCACATCTCCAAACATTCATTTCAGTCTTACAGTATTTACAGGCTTCCAGTCACTAAGGCAATGTTGACAGTTTATGATGTGCTCTTGAAATAGCACCAATGACATCAACATTGAATGGCAGGAAGGAAGTTGCAGCATGAAGGGATGAATACACATAGAAAATGGCCTTTAACAGAGGTCCAGGCAACAATAGAGCCACACAAGCACATCACAACAATGACGTGATATAGAAAAACATCAATAAAATCTCATGGCCACTTCCAGCATTGATTCTCATATATCTGCAGAACAAGAAAATTAGCTTTTCTCTGTTGCAGAAAACTTCATACAATTGAAATATATATCTGCACATGGAGCATAAGCAGGAGCACACACAAATTCTAACTTTCCAGAGGGCTTTGCCTTCAGGACTCTGGACTTTGCATCTTAAAGGGATTTCACTTCATAAGAACCACTGTTTCCTATGGTTCTTCTGAGAACCTGCTTTCTGGTTCTTACGTACATATATTATTCACGTCAGCAAAATTATAGTATTTGTCCTAGAGGTCTATTTGTTTTTGCCACATGGAATCACATGCTACTGAAGGTATAAAATGACAGTTTAATGTGGATACGTACAAGCGCAAATACACTGACTCCAGTAAAACAGTCGTGAGGGTTTGACTTTGGTATCCTGCCCTAGTAAACAATATATTCTGGGATCAGTACAATACACATTCTGTCTCCCTCTCTATCTCACTCACTCACACACAAGCTGGATGCAGTGTTTATATCACTTAACACCCATTAAAACTTTAGCCTTAGCTGTGCATAAACACACACACATCTGTGTGGGTCAGAGCAGGAATTAAGTGCTAGCTGTGATAATGAGATGGTTTATTTCTCTCCAGAGGGATAAACAGAGTAAGATTTCTGAGAAGTAGAGATATAACATTGTGCGCTGCAGTTCCCATATGTAAACAGACCACATACAGAGTCGTACCC
>JAUBNQ010000005.1:16479335-16489514 GCA_032353495.1 Ctenopoma kingsleyae | reverse complement strand
TAGATTTTATGTCCCCCTGTACTCAAACATTATTGATCTTTATTGATCTTTCCACTGGGAGCCAGTGGGAGGCTGTTTACTCATAACAGGTGTTTTAAAAATCCTACTTTAAACACAAGTTTTATAATATCGTTATGTATTCATCTGATGGTTTGTTTTATTGATTTTAGCAACATTTTCTAATGTTTTAATGAAAAATAAATAACCTGATCTAAATAAAATCTGAATATTTATTCCCACAACCCTGCATCAAAGTCTAAAGTTAGCATTTTCATTTTTAGTTAAATTTACTCAAGCTTTTGCTGATTCTGTCTGGATAATGGTGGTCCATCAAGAGCCCGTACTCTTCATACAAAGCACATATTCTGATCTGGAATCACACAGTTTGTTCAGTCTCACATATTTCATTGAAACCTGATACCACATCAGCTGTCTGACTCTTAATGTTTGGTTATTCATTGCTAATTGGTAGCCAGGGAACACTGATTTAGTGGGCGATGTGCACTATTAGAACCGCTCCATTTGCCATTCTACCCTGCCATTTCTGGAGCAAGAGTGATGACAAATTAACTGTTGAAATTTAAGAAAGGCTCACAATTGAGATACTGAGGACAGTGTGTCATCCTGTAGTCTGCCCTCACTGTGTGATCTCTAGGACCAATCAGAGGAAGATGGAGATTGATGTAGGACAGAGAAAGGGAGGAACACAAGCAAATCAATTACATTTTTGGTTTCAAAGATATTTGCAAGTACTGTTTTCTGGATTATTGATTTATGGGCACTTAAATTCTGTTAAATGTGTAGATGTAAACTGCATATAATATATTAATGGTGACATGATTCCAGTTCCAATATATGTTTAATGTAAATCCTATAATTTTAGCTCTGTTTCTTTGGTGCAATTAATACCCATGTTACATAGACTAGTACCTTATCAAAGGTTGCTTGCAAAAAAACAGAGGCCTGTTGCAGCTGTAAACAGTGTTGTTGAAAGCAGTGAGCATGAACCAAAACAATATATGTGTAGTTGGTAAGTCCTCAACAAGTAGCACCTACCAAAGAATGCTAAAAAACTTCTTGGAGCTCTGGGTTGTGTGATAAATTGGCTCATTACTATCAACAAAACAGTTACTTAACTGGGCTTTTGTTACTTACTTTGTATTTATTTTACTAATTGTTAAACTGTAAGCTTTCTGGTAAGTAGTGTGATAACCTGCAGTTGAATATTTTACTGATAAAAAAGGATAAATCAACATGAAACCCAGAGAGCTGCATATGGGAGCAAAGCAAACCGTTTTGAATTTGAGAAAAACGGGAAAAACAATCAGAGACATACACCATTTACATACACTGTTTACATACACTGTTTACTGCCTATTGCATTACATTTACCATCCATTATTTTATTTCAGTGTCCAAATCACTGTCCAAATTTTAAGTAAACTGTTTTATCACAGTAAACTTGCCTCAAAAGTCACAATGATGCAAAATGATGACGATGACGATGATGTCAGAAAATGGATAAAAAGATAGTTCACGTTTCCTTCCTCTTCCCCTCTCCTTCTTCTCTGTATGAAACAAACACACACAGTTTGTAGGTACAGTTTATCCATACTGTAGATTATGAAGCTCTCCAGAGTGCAGTTGTACCTGAGAGAAGTGGGGGTTTTCATCAAGCGTTGGCTGTGCAGTATTTATGAAGCAGGCTGGTGCAGCCTTCCAGGCCAGAGGCAACACAGGCACTCTGCTCAACTGAAAACTGGAAAATAGCATCGACTTGGCTCCGTGGCTTTTTTTTCTTTTTCAAGTGACTGGGATTTATTGTTTTGCTGTTGTATTTCTATGTAGAACAGATTAGCTTATATTAAAGTAATCAGAGGTTTCTACACTACAAATGTGATGTACTGCTGTGAGTTCATATTCAAAGATTTTGACATAATTTTTAATCCATTATGATCTTTCTGGACTAAATCCACACTGTGCCTGTGTTTTGACAGAAGTTGTTTGTCTTTTAGTCAGGGTCTCGGTGGGATGGGGATTTCAGGGGAAAGGCCTCTGCTAGTGGTTTTTGGGTCACATGCAATCGAAAAGCCCCCGCTCTCTACAAGATAAAGACAGCCATAAATAGAATGTCTAAAAACAGCAGCACTGTTTCCTAGTGTTCTGTTTTTTAATATTTCATATATATTTATGTGTTCCTCTGTATTACACAGTGACATGAGTTAATTTCACAAACACGAGCACCGAGTCACTTGTTTTATCCAAGGCCAGTGATACCGTACTGCATGTTGACACCAACATTGTAGAAGGGTGAAACAAATGAGCTTTCTTGTAATTGTGAAGTGTTTGGTCATTTACTGGAAAAATGGAGGTCAGGTTTTGACTATACTGTATTCATTAAACATATTAATCATCTCATCATCACAGATAGTATCTGTGTCAGAGAGGAGGGGAAAGTGAAGGAGAGAGACAGATTTTTAATGCAGAAACGTGCTCTGAAATGTATTTGAGGGAAGATCCACATTCTATGTACATATAATGCATTTACAGGGAGACACACAATATGCAAGGTTGTCAGAGCCATCTTAGCCACATTCATGCTTATTACATCTTTGCAGGGATAATAAAGAACTTTTTTTTATGTCTAATGATAATAATAATATTGCCAGACACAACATTGATACTGGACAATTTAACAAAACACAGTAAGTTCAAAGGCCTCATAAGGCAGATGCTTAAACGATCACCCTAAATACCCAGAAAGATCTGTCTCACGAGTCATGGAAATAACATAGGCCCTCACATAGCAAGTAGACACATTTACGCAGAAAGGGACAGGAAACAACTAATGATTAGACCTAAAAAACCCTATTGCGTCTTAAATGCTAGTTGTAGGTTAATGGCTTTCCATTTCCTTTACACAGAAAGACGTATAGCAGTATCTGATGTGAGCTGCACCATCCCTGACTTAACCTCCTTGTATGAGACAATATAATTAGATTTTCTTTTATTTTACAACTTTGTCAAACACCATTTCATATGCAGGATCTTTTAGTTGTTCACTGTGTGTTTGTTACTAGTTGATGGTGGGGAGGAACATATAGACAACAGTAGTGAAAATGAAAACAGTGTACTTCTACTTTTTTTAAATTACATGCACATGTCATGCAAACAACACAAGGTGATGCTAATATGCTTGCTGTACATATTGTACAACCAACATACAAAAGGGAGTCTAGATCATGCATGTGTGAATGTGTATTATAGAAACAAAGAGAAAAAATACATTTTTTTGGCTCACATATTACTATAAAACTTTTTATTTGCTTACACATGAAGCTAAACTATGTTGTAATAAACATGTCCTGATATTATGTGTACATTCCTCTCCTAAGGACTGAGAACTCGCCTTGCAGTAGGAAACAGAGGAAAATGATTATATTTTCATACAAAATCCATGTAAATCAGTTATAGATTAATTTTCTGGTATTCATATATCAGTAAAAATAGACAGATTCATGCAAATTCAATCTGAGACCAGTGCATAATCAGATGACGTATCAACCTTTCTCTTGTGGAGACTTGATTATTTATTGATAGAAGAAAGAAATGAAAAAATGTGAAGTAAATGAAGTAAGGTTTGTGAAGTAGACTTACCTCAGAGAAAACAAGGTAAAGAAGTGGAGTGAGATCTGTTTAGATTACATGACGTCAAAGCAAAAAGGTTTGTGTTGCCAGGTTTGTGTTGGCAGAGATGTAACTGTAGCCTTTCTGAATGGACAGTTTCATTCATAAGAAACAGAAAGAAATAAGGGAATGGCTGACTAAGCTAAAGACACTGAAGAGAATGGAAGAGAGAAGGAAAGATGGTTAAAAAAGAAATGATTGAAAGACTCCAAACACACTGACATTAGCACAGGTTGCATCCAGCCCCAAACGGCAGCCAAATAGCCAAATGTGGGTGAATGAATGTATTTGTGAGAGAGAGGAGAGAGGACAAACTAGCTTGAGGGGACCTAAGGCAAGAACTACTGCATGAGAGAGAGAAGGAGGGAGTGAGAGCAGAGGAAAGAGAGAGAGTGTTGAAAGATTTGCTGGGGAGGGTGAGGAAAAGAGGGGGGATTGAGAAGAGGTTTGCTGCCAAGCACTGCAGAAGTGTTGATGGTAAAAGGACAACTATCTGTTCTCTTTGTTCAGCCTCTCTGCTGCCGATCTAAACACACCATTGCTCTGAGCTCTCATATGGCCTCACAGACTGTTGAGGCGAGTTTGTTTTATCCCATATGGTTTGTGCGACGGATATCGTGCCTGTGTGTTTTTGCTTGTTTGTCTCCACGTAATGCGAATATGGCTTGTTGCCATATGCTCCTACAGAGAGAAGAGAGGGCCAGCGAAGGAGAGCAGGAGAAAAATAAAAATGTGTGTGAGCGTAGCCACCACAGCTTGCTGCTGAAAGGCAGTAGCAAATAATTTTAACCTGGCCTGGCCACTACTGTATACATGTGCTGACACATTCGCACACATACATACAGATACAGTGGCTTACCTGCTGGCTGTCCAGATGAGGTTTGGTGGCCTTGGACAAGGATTTCCTTGTTACTTTATTCAATGGCGTGTTTTAACTCTAAAATATGCTTGGTAAGAGGTGAGAGGAGGGAGGGTGGTTGGACAGGGGGCAGCGCTGACAAGCAGATCTGTCCATGTGTACGTCTGTCCGTATGTCTATTGCACTACAGTAAACATTCTCACACTTGTAACACACCATCAGCAGGGGAGCATTATAAACATTCAGTTTGAGTGTTACTGTGTTACTTCTACTGTAAGCACTGAATGGCATCTATGAGCTTAGGCAGTACATGCTCAGTGTCATACTTCACACTTCACTATAAGTAAGGATATGCTTTCCATATGCCTAAACTGTATTTTTTTTGAAGATAGTGGAGTTCTATGTTATTCAAGAGGCTGTGGCTACACAAGTGTGTTAGCAGGATAAATGTGTGTGTTTGTTTTTGATATCTTCATGGGCTAATAATCTAAAACACTAAACAATTCCAGTCTCATCCTTTAGAAGCAATACTAGCTAATCTTTGTGGAGATTTGTGGCATTACTTATTCAGTAATCTTGCACAGTGACACATTTCATGGGGACGTGTAAGAATCCTCATTTAAATGTAGAACCAATTAAAAATTCTGCCTTTGGCATTTATTATCCTGCATTTTACGATGACACATTCTCTAAACCTCTGTTATTCTCCACAGATAAGTAAGATTACTCATTCACAGCACTGCTCCAGCATTGTTTTGAAGATTTAAGCAGAATTAATCAAAGCTAAAACAGATGTATGCAATTTAAACTAGCATTAAACTTCAAATCAACTCAACTCTGCTCTGTGTAGCCTTCCTCTACTCTACTATACTCTTCTGCAGTGCTGCAGTTATAATGATATATTTGGAGTTTTAAACTGTTTTCCCCAAATGCAGCTGACAATAACGACGCCGGATGGTGGACCAGAATCTCTTCAAAGTCGTCTGGAAGTTGTTCTCCATGGCCTCACCAAACTCTGAGTTTTTGTCTCAGCAACCACCAAAGCCGCATTCCACTTCCAGTACCTATCAGCTGCCACCAGAGCCCCGCTGGCCAAAAAAGGCTCAGTAGGACTCCTTCTTCAGCTTGATGGCATCCCTCACTTTGCCAGAGGTGGGAGTTGAAGCTGCCAGATGTTCCCAGCAGACCCTCACAATCCGTTTGGGTCTACCAGGCCTGACTGGCATCCTCCCCCACCAACGAAGCCAACTCACCACCAGGTGGTGATCAGTTGACAGCTCTGCCCAAGTCTGATGACATGACCACAAAGTCGATCATCAAACTGCGGCCTAGGGTGCCCTGGTGCCAGGTGCACATATGGACACCTTTATGCCTGAACATAGTGTTCATTGTGGACAAAAGTACAAAAGTCCAATAACAAAACACCCCTCTGGTTCAGGTCGCGTGGGGGGCCATTCATCCCAATCATGCCCTTCCAGGTCTTACTGTCATTGCCCACGTGAGCATTGAAGTCCCCTAGCAGAACGATGGAGTTCCCAGCAGGTACGCTCTCCTGCGCCCCCTCCAGAGGCCCCAAAAAGGGTGGGTACTCCAGACTGCTGTTCAGCGCATAAGCACAGACAACAGTTAGGACCCGTTCTCCCACTTGAAGGCGGAGGGAGGCTACCCTCTCGTTCACCAGGGTAAACCCCAATGTATGCTCAGACCTGCTTGGCGCCTTTTACCAGGGGCAACTCCAGAGTAGAGGACAGTTCAGCCCCTCTCAAGGAGACTGGTTCCAGAGTCCAAGCTGTGCGTTGAGGTGAGTCCAACTGTATCTAGCCGGAACCTCTCAACCTCACGCGCTCAGGCTCCTTCCCCACCAGGGGGGTGACAGCCCACGCCCCTAGGGCCGGCTTCTGCGGCCGAGGATCAGACCGCCAAGGCTCCTGCCTTTGGCCAACGCCCATCTCACACTGCACTCAACCTCTTTGGCCCCTCCTACAGGTGGTGAGCCCATGGGAAGGGGGACCCACATTACCTCTTTGGGCTATGCCCAAAATTGAAGGCCTGACCACCAGGCTCTCGCCATCGAGCCCCACCTCCAGGCCTGGCTCCGGTGACCCGGAAAACGGTATCCAGTGTTCTCATTCATCATAAGAGGTCGTGAACTGCTCTTTGTGTCTTCCCTCACCTAGGACCACTTTGCCTTGGGTGACCCTACCAGGGGCAGGAAGCCCCTGACAACAGAGCTCCCAGTATTATTGGGACACGCAAACTCCTCCACCACAATAAGGTGGCAGTTCGAGGAGGGGCCTTCCTTTTCTTGTGTGTGTATAATTAATGTCTACTTAAAAAGTACTGCATAAACGCACATGTAGACACAAACTATACACACAGAAACTCACACACCGAGTTTGGCCTTGGTGGAACTTTTAGATGTGCTGGGTCATCAAAAAATAGGAACTCTCGTCAAACTGAACTAAAGTGTCAGTGGGGGTTAGATCACTGACCCAGTCAAGCAAAGTCAGTTTTTCTCTCACACACAAACATAGATGTTGTCATCAGTCAGTCTCATAGGTATGCAAGTACTGTGTGTCACAACAGCTCAGTTACCTGTGTTGATTACAGGATTCCTTATATTTCAACTTCTGGCAACTGAGTGTTTGTCTTTGATGCCTGCAGCCTGCCAATTAAATAATCAAGGGTATAATTGCATCCCATGCATCTGAAAGTGTTTTTTTCGTTCATCATTTCTCATAATGCACATGTACACATCACACTCACTCTCATGCACATGCTACAGACACTCACTGATGACCCATGTACAACAGATACTGTAAGTGCAGTAAGTTTGTCTGTACTGAGACAGACGTCCACTCATGGTTTCATCTGGACATACTTTAGTCTGTTTTCACTGGAGAGCACCGCTGAGATAAAATCCCTGCCTGCTCTTTGGAAACTTGGTCTGAAGTTAATATATTAATGGGGAAGTGAATGTTATTTTGCTTGTGATAGAATAGCTTGCTAGGGATATTTCATTATGAATGGACCCTGTTTTACAATGACTGAGCCAATGGCCTCATTTTGTTACATTATACTGATGTACTAGGTTTTTTACTCACTTTTTATTATTTTTTAACATTTTCAGCATGGGGTCATTTAATGGAAGACTCATGTCTGTGTGCATCATTAATGACTCAGCCATTTTGTGATGTAATGTAATTAGCTTAAAAGTGTGTTAGTTTAATACATTTTACATAACTTTATTTCTAACCTCTCAACTAAAATAGGGAATAAGGATCTGAATATTGATAAAAATCAAGGGGGACCTTTGCCAGCGTAACAGAGGACTGGAACCTAATTTTCAAAACTGATGGCAGTTATATTAATAGAGAAACTAACACTGGGAATAGGGATATGCTATTTTTGGTTCTGCTAGACGCATACACACCAAACAAGACAGAATTCACAGTGTCACCAAAAAACAAGATCTTAATTTTTTGAAGATAAAAAAAAAGTTCTAACTGAATCTGAGTTTGTCTTATTTACTGCCAAATGTATACATTAAGGGGCTGATCTTTTCTTACATGTTAGATTGGTGCAAAATGCAAAATGTATCTTATGCTTTTTGAAGTCCTAATAAACAGTTATTGTGTAAACCTACATCAGAATTCTCTGTGGTCTAAATTGAGATGGTCCGTCTGATCTCAGGTCTTAAAATTAAAGGTAAGCGCTTTTTAAGGGGACATGCAAGCTAAAACTATGTTAAAACATTTATGAGAACCCATCTTAAATTCAAAATTTGCACAGTTCTGTAAAGGAATAGCATATCCCCAGGGCATATTGTCATGTCAGTGCATCCAATCTTTTTCTGAGCAGTAAATATAATGTGTTATAGCAAACAGAAAATGTTGCTTTGATTTAGGCTTGAAGTGCATATACTTTGAGGCTGCTTACATAAACTGTTTGATGATTTCTCAATGAACTTATGGGGACACAAACCAGAGACAAATTAACATATCTATACATTATCTAATAAAATATATCTATTATGAGATCTATGTGTATTTGTTAAATGTTAATTTAATTGTAAATCTACCATCCATGTGTTATAGTTGAACCCCTCAAAGATGAAAAAAAAAAACCGACAGAAAAGCAACAATTCATAAAATGACTGGACTGCATAATTAGTTTGGGTAGTAGTGTCCTTTGGGGAATTGTGCCTCAGATTATGGACATCTGTAAAATAAAAAATCTCTCTTTATTCCTATCCTTATCTCTTTCTCCCTCTGAGCTTTTCTCTGTCTCCTTGTCACTTTTGTGTCTGCCCGTCCCTCTCTGTTTTCTCCCATTCACCCCATTTCCTCTCCGTCCAACTTTCACAGGACAAATGCCAAAAGCAGTATTATTGTGTCCTCAGCTGCCATCACTCACTGTGTTATGTAAGAGACTGCTGATGTCTGTGCATGTGTGTGTGCGCTTGTGTGTCTGTGCATGTGTGCTTGTGTTTTTGCCTGGCTTCAGTCCTGATATGCCTTCTCTGAATTCACAATTATTCAAGCGAATCCATACTGAGGCCAGACCCGTTTCAGTTCTACGGATGTATCATCTGTTGTCACCTTGACCTCTTGTTCTGTAGCAAATACCTATTTTAAAACTACACAATTAACTACAGCAGGACGGAGAACCATGCTTATCTGAGTGGTTCAGGTTCTAGTAAGACACAGTCCAGAACAGTTTTTACGGTTCTCTCGCATGAGTGATAATTGGTATTTTTGCTCTTTTCCTGTAGAAGTTGAGAAATATAGAAAAAAGTGCAACAGATAGTTTTGTAAAGTCAAGAAAAGTGTGGTGAAACATGGTGAATTGTTAAGAGAAATCTAAAGCTAAAGCTAAGAGAAAGAGTGTATGAGATTTCCAGTCAACTTTTTTTTTTCAATTCTTTTCATTGACTGCTTCATTTTTTTTGCACAAAACCCAAATGAAACACTCCATTTGACATGAGATGCAACATTTAACCAGTTTTCATTTTTAACCAAGCTCTAAAGCTGCTTGTTTTTGGGGCACCATCGTGAGCCTAACTAGCCTTATGAAATTCCCCCCAAAGGCACTACCTCCACTACCCAGACATTGTAAATTAATTAAATGTTTCTAGATAGAGTACATACACTTTGTGTGAGTTTAAAAGTTTCAAATCTCTAAGCTCATGAGTTTTATAATGGCTGGGTGCAAGATGTACAAATTCACAAGCCGGCAAACTCAGAAAGGCAACACGATCTTCACAATATGAAAAAAGAAATATAATATAGTGTCATGTCAGCTTCCAAATCTCTATATCCACACATGATATTTAATTGGGAATGATATGTTGAAAAGGTGCAATATAAATGTTACACTAAACTGCATTATAAAGTCACTTGTATTAAGTACATTGTGTCATGTCATGACTTTTCTTTCTCTGGTGCATTTAACCAGGTGTGGAGAAGAGAGTTCATTTCAGGTCAAGTTGCAGTATTCAGAAATAATTGGATCCATTCTATAAATGGCACACAATTTTTTGTGAACTGTGGTACAGCCTCACAAAGTGAACGCTTGGTTCTCATCTGAAGAGGAGACGAAGAAGCCTTGGGCTGTGATGTGTGTACACGTTG
>JAUBNQ010000005.1:16453389-16468902 GCA_032353495.1 Ctenopoma kingsleyae | reverse complement strand
ATATACCTTTAAATAGCAAAATCAGAGAAACTGATAATTTTGCAGTGGTCTCTTAATTTTTTCCAGAGCTGTATATAGTTTGGTGTCTGTGTTGATCTTTCTGTCTACTGTTGATGTAAACAATTGCCATGACAGCACAAATGTATAAAATCATGGTTATTATCATGGTTGTAGTAAATATACTTAGCTGTTTCTTTATAGCTACTTTTATATTCATTTCATACGAAAATGCATTGATTCAACACATGAGGCTTACTTGTCCCTGTGAACAGATTTAGGTTGTGCATACCACAAAACACCCCTGAGACTAGCATTGTTCATGTAAAGAAAAAGAGCTCCCTCTGCAGTGTGCCATGTACATATGCATTTGTGACCTTTTCAACAATAATACATTCAGGTTTGTGTCTGTGTCATATTATTCAAGTGGGGTTGTGGGGTTGTGGTGTGTGTGTTTTTTTTATCATATCTGATTCTTTGAACTACTTTTTAACGTGTTTTGAAAGGTGCCATATAAATAAATCTTTATTTACTTTACTTGTAGCACAAATATCTATACTGATATGTAGTATTGTATGTATTAGTTGCAGTCTTCTTAAGACTGAATGATGGAGCTGTCAAGGATTTTGTGGCTCAGTAGAGCATTAGGCCTCTGTGATTTGCCAGCCTCTCATAGACTTGACATAAGAAGTGTATTTGAGCCTTAATGGTGGCCATCACAGGACATCACAACACAGAGGAGGATTTACGGGTAAATGACAGAAACTGAAATGTGTGTGTGACAATCTACACACATTTCAGCTTCATAGACTGGAAGAAAAAAGAACTCATCTGGTTTTTCCAAGTTTGATTTCTACTTTGATGCAACGGTGTAACCGCCTTATTACTTTAACATCACACCCGGTTTACCCACCTGGCTATTAAACAATAAAAAGAACAGTACACTCAGTATTCTGACATGAAGTATACATATATTATATGATCTAGAAGTGCAGTGCTATTCAGCATTACATTTCATTCTTCCAAACAACCTCCCTCCCAACCTGAGGGGCTCACATGAAACATGAATCTGCTGTATTAGGCAGATTATCTCATCTGCCATTCAAGATGCAAAGTCATCTCCAGTGGATGACAGTTACACTGTCAGGTTGTCTCATTTCCTGACATCAGTCTACAAACTATGACAGCTAGTTCACTCCATAGATGCAGCACACACAGACATGCACAGTAGGCCTGGGACCACTTATTAAATACAAATTATTACTGCTAAGAATTAAGTGATCTGTATTATTTAAATGATTTCATTTTATTTTTTTATTATTAATAAAAACATAGAACCCTGACTGAACATTAATGTTAAAGTTAGCTGAAAGCTAGTTAGGATATTTACTAACATCTAACAACAAAAATTTTTAGCTTTTACATGAACAGATTATGCATGAAAAATTATTTCCCCTTTAAAATGTAGCAGCAATTGCTTTTTGCAAATAGTAGTATATTAGTATACGACTACTCATTTCCATTATGTAATTTCAGACTGATAACTGGAAGTCTTTTTTTCCCACTTAAAATAGTCTAAATTACTGTATACTATATATTATTTTAACTAAAGACACAGACACCAACATGCACAAGTTTGTCTCTTGCAATTTCCTTCTTGTTCAGTTTTGTTTTCTAGTACACCTGGGAATTGATTTACTAACATGCCAAATATAAAAATACTAAACTGCATGCACAGTCTTAGATTGTGCGTTTCATTTATGTGGGTGATCTACTAAGAAAACTTGCAGAATTGACAAAATGTGCAAACATGGTGGAAACAACGGCTAAATTTATATTAGGGGTTTCCATGTTTCACTCCTGTCTGTCATGGAGACAAGTTAGAGAATGAGCAGCATAAACACAAGAGTGAATTAAACATATGGCTTTTCTTTATAAAAGATGCAGGCAAAACCTCCTAAAAAATGTTATCTTGTTGAGTCACATAGTGGGGATTCAACAAAGAAGACATCCTACTGACCCAAACTGAGATGCCATAGCTTATGAATGAACTTCTGCTGTCAGGTGTGATTATTTGTGTGAAGTAATCTCTATGTGCATTAAATAATTTAAAGGCAAATCTAAATTCAAACAGCTACCTCTGACACCAGGTGTCTATTGCAACTTTAAATAACCTCCACTGCATTTTAGGACAAACCCTTGGTGGCCATCTTATGAGATGAAACTATTAGTATCAATTTCATATTTTTCATATTTGTCCAGAGATCTGTTTGGGATGTATTATGTTTAGCCTAGCTCAGCACTAGAACTGGAGGCAGGATGAAACAGTTAGCCAAGCTCCACGAAAGGTGTTTTCCACCTTCCAAAACTTCAAAGCTTTCCTATTTAGGCAAAGGCACTCAGAAATCCATCCTCTGACTGTGAAATTGAATTACACTTTTCTCTTATTAAAGAAAAATGAAAACTCATTGCAGCGAGTGAGGAGATAGAGGGTGGTGGTGAGTGAGGGGTTCAGGGAGCTGAATGTAGCCCTCAAGCATTAAGGGTGATGTGTCATTTTCTTTTCTTTCATCAGCAGCACCTGCTATTCTTTTATTTTTTGACAGGTTGAATGAGAGAGGGACTGAGGGAGGATGAAGTACATGAGACACAGTAGAGGAAGAGAAGATAGTACTACAGATAGTACTGGCTTATATAGTGTCACATAGTGGACAGGTCTCTGGCAGTAGCTTCTGTTTTTACACTTCTCTCCAGATTCTATGTCAGCAAGAATGGAGCTACAAGAGAGCTCTGAGCAGATCTCAGGTCAGTGCAGTCCAGAGGGAAAAGGGGCGAAGGAAGTGTGTGTTTGGCATATTATTATTTTTTAAACATCAAATTAATTTTTAGGATTTTTTTCTGGTTCCATTTCCAGACTTAAACCACTAACGCTGTGGTTCAGTGGCACGTGCTGTAAATGTTCAACTACCCAGGTAGTTTATGAAATTACAGATGTGACAGATGTGTTCTGATTTGAAAATTGGCTGACTAGTAGATTTTTGATTCTGGTCACATTAAACCCATGAGCCTTTGAGTGACTGCATTCACATCATGTGCTGAAGTGACTCCCACTCTATTTTTTGTGAACAAATAAAATTAGATTTTTTTCATATCAGATCTGGGCCACATTGGTGTGTCGTCCTCGATCTGATTCAGTCCTAATCTCTGTCTGTGACTGCTGTCAGAACCATAGATATATTAAGGAGAATTGGATCCTAGAATCAAAGATGGCACCAAGTCACTTAGACGAAAATTGCTTGCATGGCGCATTACCCAAAAAGTTTTCTAGCGTTGGTGCTCTTGTGTTTCTGCACAAGAACCTTAATATTTCCCTGACTGGTCCCCACACACTCCCACTCAGCCCATGGACTTTACACTGGGATGACATCAGGCTCTGAGAAAGTTTGACAAATATAAGACCTCTATTTATAACAGATTAATAGATCAATTAAATAATTAAAGTTTGACTAGCTGTACTAAATGTCATGGTACTGTTGGTTAATTTATTTTGCATCCAAATTGGTGAATGCAGAAAAAGTCTGAGAATAACTGGATCACTATTTGAATCATTTATAATTTTCTCCATACTGGATGTGATGTTTTAGCCACCAGTAAAGCTACAATCTTAATTGACTTTTAATGAATCAATATTTTCCTCAGTTCCCTCATGTGGAAAGTCC
This sequence comes from Ctenopoma kingsleyae, assembly GCA_032353495.1. Taxonomy (NCBI): domain Eukaryota; kingdom Metazoa; phylum Chordata; class Actinopteri; order Anabantiformes; family Anabantidae; genus Ctenopoma; species Ctenopoma kingsleyae. Next base: position 16,465,186 of record JAUBNQ010000005.1, on the reverse strand, counting down.
TGTTCTGATAATACACATCACTCGCTGCTTGGTTGTTATGCATCACCTACAATCACAGGAAACACTTGACAAGTAATGGGCGTAGTATAACTGTTTCCAACTGAGCCCCAAACAACTAGACAAGTCACTTTGATCTTTGTCCTGGTGTAGCCTAGCAACCAGGTATTTTTCAGTACATCTGATTTCTGTGTGCTGCAGGTCTCCTCATCACTGAACTCATTGGTGAACATTTGCAATAGGCAGGGGCGAGTGAGAGGGCAGAGGGAGGTCCATGAAACAACAGAGAGGAGGAGAGCTGAGGAGAGGGAGAGAAAGTGTTTGTGGACTACATGATTGCTTTAGATGCAGACTCTTTCGACTATGCCATGTAACTAGGGTTAAAGGAAGGAAAGAGAGAATAAAGCTGTCTATAGGAATCTAGGTAGCAGGATCGGGATTTTTTTTTTTTAAACTGAACTCGAACGATGCAGAGGAGACACTCAGAAAGTATCATGGGACGTCATCAGGACAATACTTATCTTCCTAAACAGGTTCAGTATTGGTTTAAGTCTGTCGATCTCAGTGCACGTATGTGCTATATCTGCATGTGCAGCACATGTTCATTGTGTGTGTGTGTGTGTGTGTGTGTGTGTGTGTGTGTGTGTGTGTGTGCAGGAAAAGGAAAGCCATTTAATCGGTAATGATGAGATAGTTTAAATAGGGCAACTTGAAGCAATGTCTAAATTAAGCTTCTTGATACATCCTAGTTTTTAGGTCAGTTACGTATGTGAGAGACTGGTGTTCATCATCAGGAGATTGAAAGTGCTATTGAGAGAATAAGAGATTCATTATGTTCAATTCAGACTTGTTCAGTTGTGATTTACTTTAAACACATAGCAAACACTGACAACATGTAGACTTACTACAAAATATTGTTAAATGGTGATGTTAAAAACAAATGTAGTCACATTCAGCTTCAGTAAAGTCAACTAACACATCACAGCTGCCATTATTGACAAATGTTTATGGATTGTGAGCTTTGCAACTTTAAGGTGCTCCTGCTCCGCAACTCTTTGTAAGTGGGCAATCATCTTCACGTATACTTGGCCCCTGGAATGATTTGTTAGCTTCTAGTGTTTGACCATTTTTCTTAAAGCTCATCAACATGTAAAGGGTTGCTACGTATTTACACCTTTTCTGTACTTTTGACACAGTACTACAGAAACAATGGGAAGCTTCACACTACAGTTGTTGTAGATTAGACTGTGGAGGAGCTCAGCTGGCCTGAACTGTTCTCTTTTGCACTTGACTGACCATTGCCTGCCTGTGGACTCAGCTTTTCTCATGGTCTGTGTCCCTTTTTCTCTCTCTCTATCTCTCTCTATTTGTGTGGAATTAGCTCTGAATTTGGATTTGGTGATAATGTACATTCTCGGGATAGTCACATACACATTACCTCACATTGCGTTTTATTCGTGCATTATAACTCAAATTAAAATGTAGCTTTTAAATGAAGAGGCTATCTTCAGGTTCCTGCTACATTTCAAGTCAGATTACCTGTTTTTGTACATGTGTGGATGCATGTGCTCTTATTGGAGTTTCTTGCACTATAGGTTCCCATTTAAATGACCAAAGGTCAAGGTGAAGAGTTCAATTCAATTTAATTCAGTTTTATTTATATAGCGCCAATTCACAACAAAAGTCATCTTGAGGCACTTTACACTGTAAGGTTTAAGACCTTACAGAATATAGGTAAATACAGAGTAAGGTGGAAAACCCAACAATCCCACTTGAGCAAGCACTGAGGCGACAGTGGAGAGGAAAAAATATCATAATATAAATAAAGAAGCTGAAAAATTATCTATGGCCAAAATTTACACTCAGGAAGAATTAGGTTCATTGCTAGTTCCCTGTGGCACTGACCAAAATAACAATATATTTCAGGTCATACCTCACTACAGGAATAACTCAGTTAAAGCTGTTTTGGTCACACTAGATTTCACAGATTCTCTAGTATTGTTTGCCCTTTTTAATACAGGTACTTTTTGCTATTTTTCCCACTGCTTCAGTTTGACTATACTCTAAATGGATGTTGGTTTATCTTTTAACATTGATGAGGTTATGTGGCCAGACCAGAGAGAGATCCTGATCAGTATTTCTATTTTTAGGAGACTGATGTACACAGATCTTATTTAAATTATCTGTGTACATTATCATAGACCAGTGCTTAATACTGTATTCTGTTACATTTCACTGCATTTGTTCACAGATTGTGACCCATATTTCTGTGCACAGCATGTATTATCCTGAAAGCCTGACATTATGATCCCAAGGGGCAATTCTGGTACATACAGTACATGCCTGTGTGTGTGTGTGTGCATGTATACACACATCTGTGTGTGTCCCCTGTTGATTTACTCATTGACCATCGCTCTGCCTGCTGTCTCCTGTGGGCCTTTATGCTGGGAGGGATCAATAACCTTCTCCCTTGCCTTGCCTCTCCACTGTGTCTCTATCAGACCAGTACTCAGTAGCACACCATGAACTGAAATGCTTATCCATGTTGCACTGAATGCACTTACAAATACAAACACACGGTGTAGTTTGTTTAATAAACTCTGCACTAAAATGCTAAAAAGAAATAGTTAAATATCAGCACTAACAGAAAGGAGTGCCAGAAAAAAACTGCTACAACACATACAGACACACACCCACATGTAAGGTTCCTCTATCTCATGTCTGACATTAGCTGAACAGAGTCCATTACTGCCGGTAATGGGTGAATGTCACAATAGCAGCATGTCATAAAGCTTTGGAGTGGTCTAATGGGTTTTGTTCAGGTTGAGGTGACACATGCACTCATTCACACACGCGCTTTTCCAGGAAACTATCTTCCTACATGCTTGATGCATTTACTCATCACATCACAACCCTGAGCTCTGACACTTGACACATTAGAAGAGTTTCTATGAACTGTTTAATGAAGCAAATTAGAATTTGTTACTCTGATTACAGAGGGGTAGTTCTGGTTTTGTTTCTGCCCAAGAATAAACGTTAAGAAATAAACGTTATATGAGATAGAGCTGAATAGGTAAAAAGTGTACAAGATGTCAACTCCTAGGTTCAAAAATCACAAGTAACATTTGGCACAAATACAAGCAGAGTGGCAGACAGAGAAGTTGCTGCCGGTCACCAGGCCTACAGTAACAGCCTCGGGGGGCTTTATGATGGAGCCTTCATGTGAGTTAACGTAGGAAGGATGCAGGACGAGAACAGAAATGGATGATAGGAAGACATCAGCCTACTTTAGATGTCTTGACTCACCTTTAGCCACCGTTGCATAGCAGTCTGATTATTTCTATTTCTAGAGTTGTTTGGAGACGGATGCATGATGGAAGACATCTATATTATCAGCTCACGCACAACACTCAAATTATCAAAATAAAGAAATAAATGATCATTAGGTTCATTGTCATCATTGGGCTGCATAGTTTTTTTTAAATTTCTACTAATGAACAACATGTGAGCAGAGGATATAGAGCCTGTTGAGGACAGCTTTTTATTATTTAATAAAGCCTCCATTCACATTATTGCTTTTTGATATTTTGATAAATATTTATCTGCCATATGCATTGCAACACTCTGTAGACTGGTCCAAAGATCCTAAAATGTTCAAAATGTCCAAACCAAAGTCTAATTATTTCTATGTTGTTACCAAGACTGTATCAGCACCGCTATTGATACAACATTTATGGTTGAAACTACAGTAGAAGTGTCAACATCATAGGTATGACTAGGAAAGATAATACTTGAAAAAATGTCTGAGCATTGCAAGTAAACAGGCACATTATGTGATCACTTATCTGTTGTGAGTTTGACACAACATTGTTCAGACAGGCTTAAGTTAAGAGCTCACTGCTTAGCCAACGTCTATACTCGTACTTCCATCTCCCTGTAAATATTATTCAACCAAATGTTGTCTTTTTATTTTTTATTTTTCTCAGTTTCTATAGAGGTTGCAAGAGATATGTGGGCTTCCTTATTAACACTTTTAATCATAGGCTCCTTTATATTGACTGACTTTGCTGATATAGCAGTAAATTTTGCATGCATGAACTATACTGTACACTCATAAACACACTTGTGTCTGTGTTTGCATTTCAGAATGCACTGAAATTGATTATAAGCTAAAGAAGAGCTGCCAAGAACATATGGACACTAACAGTGGAATCTATTACTGAAAGCACACATAAGTGACCTTTGACATAGATGAGCCTCTGTGCTTATCAGTCAATATGTTGAATCAGTGACAGCTAAATTTAGGCAGGAGGAGTTGGGGTGGGAGTGAGGTGTGTTGTGCTTGTGAATATTACAATCTGTTCATGATTTTTCATGTCTGTGATATTTTTATCATAAAATATCATTACTCCTTGGTAACGGGTTATGTTTAACATAAGTAGATGTCCCAACATGTTATTGGCTTTATTTTCAGCAATAGGACGCACAGTACATGTGTCGTCTCTAATACACATGCATATCCTCTTTCTCTCTTAGGTATAGAGATAAAGAAGCCGCATGTGTCACTGAGATGTGATGTTTTTTGCATTAAACCACAAAAGACAAACAAAAACGATTACCTTATTCTTTCATTTTATTTTCTCTTCCAGTCTTCAGGCACCAGTGTGGTAGTGGACATATCAGTGATGGTTGAGGCCCATGGTTTGATCTCAGACCTACTGGCAGACCCATCACTGCCCCCTAACACCTGCAGCTCTCTGAATGCTGTTAGCAACCTCCTCAGCACTCAAATTAACCTCCAGCCACTCCACCGACCTCGCATCCCTGCAGACACACACACCTGCTCAGACTCTGAAGAGGGCCCGGAAAAAGCAGAAAGACTGGCCATTCCAAAGGTAAATGTTTATACAGTGGCTCTGAATCAGTGATAACCCTCAAGAAAATTCTGTTACGTTTTTTAATTTTTGATTTATTATGTAAATTTTGTATTATTGATATGAAATAAGTCATTTACTTTCTCCTCTCCAGGCCTTAAGTGTGTTCTCAATAAACAATCCAAAATGTAAAATTGGTTAAACTGATGGTTAATTTCAATATAACCTCTGGTACAGGTCACATAACTAACTTGCTCGGTGCTGTGGCTTAGTTGGTTAAAGTCCAGTGCCTCTCTAGTAAATTATTAATTTATTAATTAGAAATATAATTAGATTCCTTCTAGCTACATGTTGAGGTGTCTCTGAACAAGACACCGAAACCCCATAGTAGCACCGATATGCCTTGGATCTGTCCAACAATAATAACAAAGAATATCATTATTACTTTACTCTATAGGTTCACTAATCTACTTGCATGACACTGTCAGGCTAACAATGAGCAGCTTAAGCATTCATCAGTGAAGGAGAAGAAAGTTTGTCTCTTTTAGTCCACACATTCTATTTAATTACTCAAAATCTGTTGCCTGATTTAGCTTAATGCAATTTGCCTTCCTGCAGTTCTGTCAGAAATGCAGGTATGTTATGATGCAGCTAATGTAGCGTCCATCCTCAAGCACAGATGGTGAATAAGCCATAGAGCTTTGGTACTTTCAAACTTGAAGTCTTCAGCCTTGATTCCTGCCAACTGTTTCATAAAACTGGTGGAGAACGTGTTACGTTTCATTTTAGTCAATACATGCACACACACAAACACACACATATACAGCTGGATGCACCTTTTCCTGCACATCACATCAACCCAATTTCCTCCTTCACAGCTGTACACAGTAGAGTGGGGGTCTAATGTAGCTAACAATGACGCATAAGCTTCCATGGGGCTTTTTAATGTTTTACAAGGCCACTGCTTCAAAATGTATGTGGGCACTTAAGGCAGCAAGGAAACTAAATAAAGCGTGTGATGCAATGCAGGATAGCCTACCATGAAAATGACTAGCAGCTTTAACGCTGCCTGAGTTCACTCAAATGCTCGACCCATGTAGTCACTGACATAAAGATAATGAGATGCTGCCTCATTTTAGCTTACTGGGTATTTGTGAGTCTGCGTGTGGCAAAGGGTTAAAGTTGATGATGCAGCTCACTTGCATGGCCCTGTTGTATACAGTAGCTCTGAAATAAAGACAGAAGTAGCAGTTACATAAAGGTAGGCAATCAGAAATGTGGGCGACTAAGGGCCATTTTTTACTCAGGTTTTGAATGTGTCTTGGGGCATCAAGACACTTTCATTTCTTGTTAAAAGCTCAGAAACAATTCGTAGCTTTTGCTGTCATTTTTGCTTGTCACTGAACCACCCTTTGGTGCACAGCTTGATCTTTTTTATTACTGACTGCTACACATTTTCCAAAGAATAGCATAGTGTTATGAGACTGTTGAAGCCAGTGCATTATACTCATTCTTCTATACTGTGGGAACAAAGTAACAGTGACTTCATGTCAAAGAAAAGATGTAGGACTCCATCATAGTGAACATCGTGTTTGCTAATATTTTATTCAGCTACATTATTGCTGGATAGTGATGCAATGCAGATGTTTTAGATATGCACTTAAAATGATCAGAAACAGTAACAATACTCATACAACCATGTGGCATCTTCCCACCTCCCCTCCTGTAATTATTTCTATCACTATTAGAGATCTTTGATTAGATTCCCTTCCCTGTAGAGGAGAAGTATACCACAGAGCAATGTGAGCTTGTATGTGCACACTGTAGGTGTGTGTTTGGATGGCAGTCATTCTTCTGTTTACATGTGTGGTTATCTGCTCGAGCAGTGAAGGCTCAGATGTACTCCCCATGTGTGTTTTTTTCTGTAGTATGTGAAATTTGATCCTCTGCTGCCCTCTATATTCTACACTCATCTTGTGATCTGTGTGTGTGTGTGTGTGTGTGTGACTACACCAACTGTGCAAAAATACAAGCTGACAAATAACTGAGTTTTGCTCATGGCTTTGCAACAAAATTTACATTACTGGATAGATTGGCACCACAGGAAACAAGTATGTCTCCTGTCTATCTACCATTTGTCTCCCACATGTTTACACAAACGGGAATAGGAAGGAAGAACAAATAGGGCATACTTCTAGTTTGATGCCTTTCCTTTTGGACACAAGAAAAAAGGATGCACAGTAGCTGCTATGTAGAAAACTATAGCTATATTTATTAAACAGTCCAATACAAAGAACTGCTGTCAGTTTTGATTACAGTTGTCCATATAGCGTTAGAGTTATTGCTATGTGAAATGAAAACCTAGAATAGACTTAAATGATCTTGGTAAAATGTTGGAAACTGCAGCATGCTGTGATGCATTGGTTTGTCCTGACACCCGTTGATCATGTTGTGGCTAATTGGTTTAAATAAGAATGTAGTCACTTTAACAAACTATGAATGAATTATTATTATAACTGAATTAAATATTAAGGATGTAAGCTAATGGGATGTGACATTTTTATATTTGTTAATTATATTATTTGGATATTTGATTGAAAATGTGTTAATTTACTGTATAAAGAGTAATTTATAGATGTGAAAAGACTTTAGATTTTAGGAAAAAAAACCTGTTTATATTCATTGACATCCCAGTTTCCACGGGGACTTACATAGGGGCATCTGTATGTACAAACCCACAGGCAGGTGTATACTTTGTACATATTGCATATTTGTAACCATCCAATAAGATGCTATTATTAACTGTCCATTCTAAATGTTATACTGTCCTACTTGCCTATTGTGTTTTGTGTTCGGACATTGCAGCGTCTAAGGCGGAGTCTGCCCCCAGGGTTGCTGAGAAAAATCTCATCAACATGGACGACAACCACCTCAGCCACAGGCCTCCCCACCATCGAGCCAGGACCTGTCCGCCGAGACCGCTCGGCTAGCATCAAACACACCACAGACAGGTAAAATTGCTCACTCAAAGATATTTTAGTATTTTTATATTATTTACTTATCCATTTAATTTCTTTTCTTACATTAAAGCAGTGAATCATGGAACAACTCATTGATGATGACCATCTCAAAGAGTCGCTCTATGTCTGCTTCCTGTGCTGTTTCTGTCACCTCCAACCACCTTTACAGCAAACCTCTGGGAAGACCAGGTGTGTGTGTGTGTGTACAAATCTGCTTCACATTTGACTATGTTGGGTATGCAGCATGAATAAAACAGATTTTTGTTTACATTAGATAATTTTTAATGGGAAAAAATCTTTTTCAGCTTTCCCCCCCTCCAACATATCACCTCTGGGCTCTCCATGCCCATCTCCTCCGGTCCAGGGCACTCCTGTCTCCAGCCCTACAATAAAGACATGCTCAGTGCAGCTTCCTGAGCCAGCTGGGCCATTAACAGAGCATGCACCTGGCTCTGTGGCCCCCAAGAGTCATCACAGAGCCTTAACTCACAGCCAGAGCGCCCCAAGCTCCACCACACCTCACTGGCGGCCTCCATCACTCTGTAGCAGGTAATATACACCCTTCACTTTCTAGATCAGTTCTACAGTAAATACAAAAGGCTCAAATTAACACATATTTGCCTGAATGTTCATATACAGTAAATATCATCATCATCATTTGTGTGAGAATGAGAGAACTGAGTCATTTTTATTAGACTTTACAGAGAGGACAGAAATTGTTTCAGTTTTCAAATAAATTTGATGAAAGAGAATGAATAGCATGGAAAGCGAGTTATTCGCCAAATGTGTCAGTGTCTCTCTGTTTTGTTCCTATCAGCTGTGGCAGACCGTTCAACAATCAACTGAACCACGGTGTAGAACCTGTCGACAAAGGAGACAGAATACCCCATCCAGGTAAACATTACATAAGATAAGATAAGATAAGATAAGATAAGATAAGATAAGATAAGATAAGATAAGATAAGATGATCATTGATTCACTTAGAACAATCCTTTCCACAAACCCCCCTTCCTTTTAACTTTGGATGTGACATGGTTAAAATAAATTGCACATTTCTAATGTATGATGTTTCACCAGATGAGCATGTAGTAGCTTCATCAGACTACGACAGCACCTATGACAGCACCTTTGAGACCAACCACAGTGACAGCAGCGATTTTGCACAGAATGAAGAGGAGGGAGAAGGCAGCAAGAAGCCGTCTGAAGCAAGGGAAGGTTGCAGGCAGTGTCCAACAGATGGCGTTGTTCTTCACCCGCTCCTGCCATCACCAGAGGTATTTTACTGTAGGCAAAAATGAGATTAGGAATTTAGCTGCTTGATAAATAATAGCAAGTTTTGGAAGAGTATAACCAAAGAGTGGTGCAGTCTGAAATGTACTACAGACCTCAGTTTGCCACTGGTGAAAAGTTTAATGATTATTTTACTGTATCTGGTTGTATCTTTCTAAAGTCTCCTCTGTACCCCTATCTTTGGCTGACAGGACAAGCCAATCTTGGCCCCTGAGCCTCTTGTGATGCCAGGGCTGGAGCCTCTGATGACTCAACTCAGCAACTGGAACTTTCCCATTTTCAGTCTAGTGGAGAAGACTCACGGCAAGACAGGCTGTATCCTCAGTCAGGTAAAGACGAATCAGTGAGGAAATGTTGACCTATGACATTTATTTTATGAAAACATGTCAATACTGATTTAAAGGGGAACAGACACACATGTTCACTTGTATATTTTTTTTATCAACTTAAAGCACTAATTAATTGTAAATATGAAGAAGTACATTTGTATCCTGAACATACAACATCAATAGCAGCAGTAGCAAATTTGTTCCTGGACCCACAAAACTAAGACTTGACAACTCTGGTGTGAAAAATGCTACAGCTAAGTGTTAAAATAAGTTATGAATGTTTCCAAATGTATATCGAAACCTCCGCATAGCTGATTCTACGTCGTGAACACGTTTTGCTCGTGATATGTTTCAGGTTTCTTATAGGCTTTTTGAGGACACGGGCCTGTTTGAGACATTCAGGATACCCGTACAAGAGTTCATGAACTACTTCCATGCTTTGGAAAATGGATACAGAGACATCCCATGTGAGTAGGAGGTCCACAGATTTATCAAAATGAGTCACAGCATTACCTTTAACTGCCACAAGGTGGTTGTGTTGTTTGAGAAATAAACCCAATAATTTTGGTTTTTAATAACAGAAGATGTTTGTATCTGGTTTACACTTATATGTTAATATCAAACTAACTGGTAGCATGAGCTTCTTAAATGATCAATTACTGGGAATAGTAATAACACTGTGCAAATTTTTTTAGATGTAAGTTCTCTTCCACGGTCCACCATGTTCATTTCCCATGAACATAGGAAAACTGTCCCTGCTCAGTGTGCTGTTTTTTCACTATATTGTACTTTTTTAACCACAGTAATGTGTGATCCTCAAACACATCCACCACTTTTTACCATTACTTTTAAACCTAATTTCAGTATCTTCACTTTGAAATAACACCTGACTGCTATCAACCATTATCAACCTCTTTCAGAAATGTAATTTGATCTGTATATGCTCTGAATTCAAAAATTTAAAAAGTCTGAATTTGAGAAGTGATGCTAGAAGTAAAGAACTTCGGTAACAAAAGAATCTTTTCTCTTGTACATTTAACCCAACTTACTGTAACATGTTTCAGTAAAAGGGATCTGTAATAAATTACTTTACAATATTGTAGATTCTGAAGGTTGTGTTTTTTTATTTTATAGTGTAATACTTAAAAACTACTCAGCTAGGATTTCATCACAGCAGTCTTACTGCCTTCCACTCATGAGAGTTAGCTTTCTTTTTTACTCTCCCCAGATCATAACCGGATCCATGCCACTGACGTGCTGCATGCTGTTTGGTACCTCACAACTCAGCCTGTGCCAGGCCTGCCCACTCTGCTGACAGAGAATGGGATACACATTGGTAAGATCTATTTATACATACAGAAGTTTTAATGGCCAAACCTCAATATTGTTCTTTCCTCATTGTATCCTGGGCAAATTAAATCTTTACATATAAAATATACCACAATAGATACATTTATTAGTGTAATTCTTTGTCTCTTTTATTTAACTGGGTTCTCCGGGACTTGTGTGAAAATATTCAGTCTAGTCTACTTTTATTGTCACAGATACAGTGTGACCCAAATCTCACCTTCACTTCATTCATTACTGTATTTATTTTCTTTCCTATCCTGTTGCTGGCAGATAGTGTGTTCTCACTGGTGACTCATTTCACAGTAAACATCCTGGTGAGATGTACTGAAGCAGTGAAATGAGTGAAAATTTTTACAGCTCCTTCTTGAACAAAAAATACCTTACTTTAGGAAACACAGTTTTAGCACAAAGCACCATGACTGGGGTTGTGTTTTTTTTCTGCCCGTAGATTCAGAGAATGATATTACGACTTGTGCCACTGGCTTCCTGATGTCTAAAATGAACTCTGTGATGGAGGAAAGCTATGGCTCCTTGGCTGGCCTTATCCCTGGCCTGGAGCTCATGGCTCTGTATGTAGCCGCTGCCATGCATGACTATGACCATCCTGGAAGAACCAACGCCTTTCTAGTAGCTACCAGTGCACCACAGGTAAACATATGTAGGCATGTTTTAGTGGCCCCAGAGGTGGTAGTATTTATAATAAGTGCCATCACTTTTTCAGTTTACATTAAAAAACATTTTACTTTAACATAGAGTACACTACAAAGACAGCTAGTATAGCTATTATATGCAATATATTTTTACTGATATCCGATATACCGATATTGTCTAACTCTTAATTTCCGGTACCGATATAAACCGATACCAATATATGCGGGGTCCCCCCTCATAAAAAAAAGAAAAACTAAATCATTTTAGGTAGCTAACATCACATAT
>JAUBNQ010000005.1:16382761-16394486 GCA_032353495.1 Ctenopoma kingsleyae | reverse complement strand
AAAAACATTAGGAAAATGCAACAATAAGAGTGTGTTTGTTTAAATAGAAAACATGAAAACACATGAGATCAGAGGCAAAATGACAGAAATGGAGAACAGATGTATTTGCTTTATTGTTCTCCACAGTAAATATATCAAAGTGGTATTAATCTCATGTATTTCCCAAAAAGTTGAGCCATTCATTTAAATTATTGGTCAAACCAACTAACCTTCATGTCCAGAATCTTCTGGAAAGTTTCAGGGTTGCCATCAGCCAGAAGCTTGATGTAGTTGTCAACAAACACGACTGGTGGTTCGTGTGGGGCCATCACCACCTGCAGAAAAGTAGAATTTAATGTTGGTTTCACCCTGTACTGTGACCCATCATGGGATGACCCAAGATATCTTTAAATGATCCCACATGGGGAAGCTATTGCTCAAATGAACGAGGAAAAGGGGGCTACATCTGGCACAACCAAGCAGTTGCAAACAATGTCAAGATTATAGTTCTATATTTAGGAGCCTACTCCTCACCCTTTCTTTCCTTTTACACACCAATTACGCTACAGTGGGCAATAATTACATTCACTGGTAATTATTTTGGGGGTACGCAAAAATCAGCATTAGTCAAAATCTGGCAAAAAAATTTAACAGGATTGGACTGGATTCTCGGAGTTGTTTTCCCCCCCCAACAATAAAGACTCAGTGGAAAACGTGGATCGGGTAGCATTTTCTTGCAGCCACCACAAAGCAGGCAGACCAGCACATGTCTGACAGACCCCCACCTCCCATCTTGTGTGCACACAGAGACCATTTGCTAAATGTTTCTCCTTTCCTTCACTTAAAAATGCCAAATCTGTCCTTTTAAGCTCCACTACTCTCCTTTTTCTCAAGGTAAAATACATGAGAAGGGGCTCCACTCTCTCCCTACAGACAGGGAGAGAGTGGAGGAATCACAAGCAGGGGGAGAAAGAGAGAGAAGAGCAGGCATGAAAGGTTCAGGATCATGTGGAATTCTTGTCCTTCTTACTAGACCTGCTGACTGAGTGATTTACTTAGCAACTGTCCTGGAGCAAGGCCAAGGGAAAGGCCTGTAGGGACCTCGTAAAAAAGGCAAAGAAAGGGGGGAGAGGGAGTTTAAGAATGAAAATGGGCATAAAAGGGGAAAAAGAAAAACAGAGTGGGGTGGGGGGCATTCAAGTTTAACAAGGGTGGGGATGGGGGTTGTCTTTTAAATACTCTCCACAAGAGAACTTCAGAGGTACTGTAGGGGAGAGAGTTGGGAGAACTATAGTGGGCTGGGCTGAAGAGTGTGGAAAACACCCTCACAGGCATTGGCTAAGAGAGGCCATCTCAGACAGATGTACAGAATCCTAGCCTACATTTAACATAACTAACTCACATAACGGACATTTCAAGTTCATTGATGTTTAACATTCAATTTGCTGTATATTTTAACAGCTACCAAAGAATTTGGCTCTGTGAACCATTACAGCATCTTTGAGCTCATTGTTTTGGTTGTACAACACTGCAATGTTTTGATTCATGCTTAACTGCTTTGTCCAATATAGGTTGACATAGAAGACAGCTAATTTTCACAAACAGGCACTGATAAAGGCACTCTGCACCATTTTCCAGGACCAAACAGCAGAAACAAAATTAGCAGCGAGCGTTTACCAGCTATTTCCATCAGGAGTCAACAATACAAATAGCCCGTGTGTGCTAGATGTGTAAATAGGCAGCTGTTAGCTAACACATAATTTTATGAGGTGATAATATGTCAATTGTGTGTTTACAGCATGTTTCGCTGCTCCAGGTGGGGGGAGTAAACAGGATAACCAGCTCATATATTACATAATTATGAGAGCAGCTGATTTATAGACCAACTGTTCAGAAACACAAATTTGTTTACACTCCTGTTTATTCCTTTGGACTACCTGGACTGTAGGTTACAAATACAAAACTTAAACAATCAATACTGCTTTGCTATGCTTGTGCTTTACTTTACTTTACTAGGCAGATGCTTTTATGCAAAGCGACTTACAAGCGACTTAGAAGGAGAAGACACAAGCAATTACTATTCAGGTTCTGCTTTACAATTTATACAAAATGCACAAGGAGCCCTGCAGTAGGTTATCTGCTTAAATCTTAAAGCTAGTTCTTCTTCAGTTGGCCCAGTGAAGTGGTGTTTCTTGGTGGGGGTAAACCAGATTTGATTTCAAGCCACAGAATCAAAGAGTGTAATTTAAAACTATTGTTGAGGCAAGGCACAAGAATTCTTGAATTGACCTTCTTTCGATAGGTCTGTCTTTGAAAAGCTTCAGTCTCAGCCAAGGTGGAGAAACCTTGCACTATGTTGATGTCCAAAATGCTGGCCGCAGCACTAAGGCTTTATCTTTTCTCATACTGTTCTCTTATCAAGGCCAAAAAACATTCACAGAGAAAACCTTTGTATGCCTCTCTAAATTTTAGAGGAATGCAATACACAGAGGTCATTCTTTCTATATATGCATCTTTGTTTATTATGAGTTTTCATCAGTATTACTTCTGTTATCTTCTATCTTCACTTCTAGTCTCCCTGGCACTCAAATTCAGAAAAAGCAGTCAGTAGTCGGCTGAATGAATTTCGGAATTCTATAATGTGAAAGCCCCCTTAGTGTGTGGCAGATGAATGAAAGTTCATGTATATACATTCAGAGCATTTTTCCAGTGAACAAAGACAGGCCTTATACATACAATGTACATGTAATGGTCAGAAGAGGTAGTCAAATATGACATGGCAAGAAGAGTTTGGTGACAGTCAGTGTGATGGACAGCTTCAAAAACAAATTCTGTGTGTCTGAAAGCCATAGTCAGTCTCTAAGACTAATCACAATGTAACAGCATGCATCAAAACTATTTTACTGTCTGCCACTGATCCACTCATTCTGCAGTGAAGGCAGGGCTGACATACCAGAGCAGGTCAAAATGATTGCTATAAACATCAAGACAGACGATAACGCTAGGAAGGAAACAAAGCCTTCTGGGAGTCCAGGGGAAATCAAGGGACATGCAGGCGTGTACATTTCTGTACACTCCAGGGACAGTTAACTAGGGTGGGGTTAATCTACAGGAGCCACATACCAGTGTCCTCTTGGGTCTCATAAGGTAATTCTGACTAAGGCTAAGTGGCTGAATCCTGTGTTTGCACTAAACTAAAAACAACTTCCAATATACATGTTGAACGGCTTGTGAGAGTGTGCGTTTCTTGAGTAGACACATGATTTAGAGCATTTATTTATTTACTCAGTCACACCTTTACACTGGCTAAAGATCAATCATATACACACAATTAACAATATGTGTGTGTTTGTCTTCTGTTGACTCTGTCACTTGTTAAATGTTTCCCTCCCTACTTCATGTGAGGTGGGTTATTTTATGGAAATATGCTCATAAAGTGCTGTTGTGAGTGGGGTTAAAGACACAATTAAAAGTTATTCTGCTTAAAATAAACTAAGTAGATAATCTGCTTGAGTGACTCAAGACAAACATATTAATGCTGGCTCGCCAGGCAAACCACAAACACTCAAAACAGAGATGTTTGTTCACTTAATTGTCAGTTCTTACAATAGAACTTCAATCAGTGGAAAAAGCAGTTAGCTGCAGGTTGTGCCAGACTATTCTTGGTCAAGTGTTAGCATCAACACCAAAGTTCATGTTTAACTAGATATGCCTGAGTTTCAACATTAAATCAATTAAATGGAAAACAAGAGAATACTATTTAGACAAAAGGTTCTATCTATTCCATGCCTTTAAAGGTCAAAATCTGAAGCTGTAGTTATAAGAACAACCATCATAAATTTAACCGCCCAAGTTAAATCAGCCAAGTTAAGTCATAAAATCTGAAGCGTCCCCGGAAGACTGAGCATTTCTGATTATGTGTTTAAGTTATTCTATTTTGTATTTAGAATTGAACTTGAATTCTCATTAAAAACATCTATCAGTTTACAATGGAAATGTAAACTGTTTAAACTAATCTCTATTGGCTTTACGAGCAAGGTTGAGTGTTTTTCCAACATTAATCTAAAGGAAGGTTAAACTGAGAGCAGCTCACACAAATGTACATTAAACCTGCCCTGAAAAAAAAAGAGGTCAGAACAGAATGGCTGCACTGGAGTCTAGTTTTGTGCTCCATCCTCCTTACCTTAAGTATCATCTCAGCACGAGTCATGCCTTTCACCACTATCTTGGTGTAGCTGGCAGGCGCCTTGCGTAGCACCTGAGAGCCTATGGAGGGCAGATCCAGCAAGACTGTCTTCAGGGAGTGTGTATCAAGTAAGAGCTGGTGGGAAAGGATATATAAGATAGAAACTCAGGCATGTATGAGACCAGTCATTCAACATTAATAGCAGTACACTGAATTTGTGCAATGCATGTCTTTTCTGATGTAATAATCATGTAATAGCAGTCATACATGCACAGCCATGAAATATACTTACTTGTTCAGCTCCCACCATGCTGATAGGCTTACATCTGAACAGGTGGTTGATGAATTTGGGAATAAAAGAACTAAAGAAAGAAAGAGGAGAAATATATATTAACTTTTGGAACCTTTACTTACAGCTTTTGGATAAAACACAATATGAATGTGTGTTTACACTTTACTTTGTGAATTTGATGCAGAATTGTGTGAAGTATTTCCGTGTGGAGGCCAGATTATCTCTTATTATTGGCACATTTTGTTTAATGTGCATGATGATTGATGTCACATAAGGACTCTGGTCACCCACATGCTCCACACTCTGCCATGGCATCTGTGGGGGAGAGAGACAGAGATTAAAAGTTGTGTCAATTTGAAATGCATTAAACATAAAAACACTTACTGGTGTAGAAAATGTTTACTGTCATTTCTGAATAATAATTAGTGCCAAAGAGACCTTCATAAACACACACAACCCTACCACATCTCCTTAGACTATATTTTAAAGACAGCAACATGATATGTTTTATTTTACTGGATTCCAATATATATAAATAGTATATAAGCTTTGCCCTGCCTTGCTCATAGCAGTGAGAGCAGGGTCACATGCAGCATCAAGATCTTGAACAAGTAGCTGGATACTGTTTGAGATCACACTGAGGAAAAAAACAAAAACAAAAGAGACATTGTTAAAACACGCTCTTCACATAACAGACTCAGAAAAATGTTGGTCTCCAGTTGTCACTTACGTGCTAAATGTATCCATCTCCCCTGTCAAATTAATTCTCTCCATTAAGACTTTATCTACTTTCTCCTTTAGTTTCTCTTCCAACTGAAACACATAAACAAAAACATGAATGCACACACATAGGTACATACATAATAAAGCTTCAAGTACACTGATTCATTTGTGTGTTGGTCTGTTTCTGACAAAAAAATTGCTGTATATGTTTCAAAACTGCTCGGGTGAAACCTTTCGGCTGTGATATAATCATAACTTTTACTGTTCCTTTAAACACTAATGAAACAAATATAAATAAATTGCCCCGGTACACATTGCCACTGCAGAAAAAGTTCTAGTTTAAAATCAATTAAAGACACAAATTTATATATGTTTGATCTGTGCATCTGTATGTGTATGTGTACATGCCTGTTGTGTGGTAGCCAAGCAGTATTCTGCAGTACTAAGGATACTACAAATCAGACAGAGCTCATCTATGGTGAACTTTGCAGCTTCTGAACCTTCTTTCTCCTTCAGCAGACTGGTAATGGTGAGACCCCCACTGTTAGTGCTGGACCTAGACGATATAGGACAGAAGCAAGAGGGGTTGACGTAAAAATGGAAACATCTTCAAGGTCCAACCGCTAATTTTAGTAATGTGTTTTACATGTACATTGTTTCTTAAAAAAAGAAAATCAGACTACAGAATGTCATTTTTAGTAACTGAAACACAACTGGCAGAACTACAGGCAGATGAAAGTGATAGGATGTGGGCCAAGGAGCGTGTCTGTATGCGTCTGAAAGTGTCTGAGTGAGTCTTTCACTGAGTGTAGCTGGCTCAAAATATGGTATACATTATTTGCCGAATGCAAGCATGTAATTAACATGCATGAACATCTGAGACAGAAACAGTGCATGCCTTTGTGTGTAAGTGTGTGTGTGTGTGGGTGTGTACACACAGCAGCCAGAGATGAGGTCTAATGTGGCTAGTAAGACACAGTTGTTTTTGCTGGTAGCATATTAGACTATGCCACAACATAACCAACTCCAGATTTCAAATAGCATGCCATCCACTCCAACAAACACAGTGAAGACTAAAGACATTAAGTTTCAAACTAAAGTTCTAAGCAGTTCCATCACCCTACTAAAACAATCCACCAATATGGGTGTGCCATAAGCTAATACCAAATGAATCCACTTTGTGTTACTGTTGAGAATATATAATGATTCTCATTGATGGAAATTGCTGGATAATAGAAAGACTAGTAATCCAATATAAAGTGAGTATTTTAGTCAGAAGGACAGCGATATTTAATTTTTAATTGTTATTGAACACTTGTTAATAAGAGAGGCTTTGGCATTTTCATAGTATTTGTTGAAAATAATAATATTACAGATTATTGTCAGACTTGAACTTTAATATCTTCACTTGTTATAATATATAATAATATAATTATTTTAAAATGCCACTATGTCGGATTAGTGTCGGATTAAAGACTCTTGTGGAACTTCTGAAAAAAAAGAAAGAGGGTGAAGGTTTCAGAGAGTCAAAATCTACTAGACACTGACATATTACAACAAGAAACTGCACATTAAAACAAATTTGGAAGTGGCTAAATATAGAAGCAGACTGATTTGACAACTTCAATAGTAAGTGTAAATTCAGCATCTGTATAACATCATATATAAGACAGGTCCGTTGTAATTGTTCTTACTTAGGCAGGTTGCCAGAGAGGATCTTCCAAGCATACTCTCTTAAGAATTTCTGGAAGACAGTTGTGAGGGCAATCATAGGTTCTCCAGTGCTCAGTTGAGAGCACTGCACCATGCACTTCTTGTAATAGACAAAGAGGTCAGCACAGCTGGGCAGCACTGCTCCACCCTCCTCTGTGCCCGCCTTGGGTGGTCCTTGTGCTCGGAAGTCAGCCACAAATCGGTCGATCAGTTCACCCAGGTTCCTGTGGATGCCCAAAAGTGTACAGTCAATACACACATGCATACACACAGGTGGTTGGATAAGGGACATGAAAGGAATTAAATTAATCAAATAAAAGCATTTTAGTATTAACAACATATGATCGGTTCTTAAGCCTGATAGAAAAGTGAAATGATAGAAAATGGGCAAACAAAGAGAGGCAGACAAATAAATAAAGTACTGTATTCCAAGCATATAAAGGTCTTCAGTACTGCAGTTGTCAGGTCCACAGTTTGTTGGTGTGGCCCAGTCCTACTGAATCTGAGAACTAAAGCCAAGGACAAAACAAGCAGGCCACTGTTCTCTCCTGCTATGTCCCACTGGGAACAAGCTGATCTGGCTGTGCAAAGACTTTGGTTAGAGCTGAAATGAGGTTGTTGCTGCAGAATAGGTCAATCCTGTTCACTTGGACAGATAATCAGCATTTAACACGCCCAAGAGCCAAGAGCCAGGGGCTGCATGCAAGCACAGCAGCCCCAGAACTGTGTTCAGTATCAGGAGTGATCACAATGACCTCTTGAGGAGAGGGATTAATGAAGGAGAAGTGAAGGATGGTGCTAGAATAAAGGGGAAGAGGAGGTAATAATAAGGCAAGAAAAAAAAACAGGAGGACTGTAAGGAAAAAGTAGAAAAAAATTAAAAACAAGAGACTGAGGTGAAGAAAATAGGACTGATACAAAAAACATAGAGAAATAAAGAAATCAGAAAAGGATTCCCAAAAAGAAAACAGTTAAGAGGTAGGAAGCTAAATAGGCAGATCTGCTGTGGTAGCATTTATTCAACCCCTCTCTCTCTTTCTCCAAACGTCTGTGGTAATGCAACTAATGGGAAACATTTCTGCCACAGTGGAGACAGAGGAATGTACAGGAACAAGAGATGGAAAGACAGAAGAGGCAATGAAGCAGAATAGGAGGAGGGGCATCTGATTGATGAGTGGGCAATGGAAAAAAGATGCATATGCCAGCTTTACACACAACCTGCTTCTGATTCTGGGTCTGGAAACCACGACCCAAATGGGTCTTGTCTGCTTGTATGAATGTATGTTGCTCACTTGTCTTGGGATTCTATGTAGACATACAGATGAGGTTCAAAGCACTTGGAGACAAGGCCGTGGAAAGGGTTGTCCGGAGCTTTTGGTTTCCTGGGCTGAGAGAGCAAAGGAAAATGGCCTATTAATGAAACAGTCAATCAGACAATTTATGTTATGTATAAGATACACAAGCTGCAACCTTATAGCGTTATAACCACTTTTTATTAACTCTACATACAGTGGAACCTTGGCTTGAGCGACATCTACAAATTGACAGGAGATAATTCTACATACAGCTGGAAGCTACAGACAGAATTTAGTGACTTATTAATGTTAATTAATGTTCTGAAACAACTCGGATTACGCTGGAATGAAGAGACAATATAAGTGAGTCTCATTCATCTAATACGCTGCAGAGAGAAGTTGTGATCACGTGAGGCTCGGCAGACAAAGCGTATACATACGGCTCATATTGCGAGACATCGCTCATTCATCAAGTTAAAATTTATTAAAATTTCTTGCTCGTCTTGCAAAACACTCGTAGGCCAAGTTACTCACAATCCAAGGTTCCACTGTAATTATAACTAGCATGTTATAATGCAATTCATTTCACCTGTATGATGGTTATATTTTTCAGAGGAGTTTCTAATATTAGTCTTCTCTCATATTTTGTATTAAAGCAGAGCAATCTTCAGCAATAGATTTTTTGTAGACCAAAATTCTGAGGCACAAAAGTAAATGGACACTAGGGCTTTATATTGAAGTGGAATCAATAAGAAGCAAAAATCAGTACAGTTCTATCAGTTACAGTTCACACAAACATACAAAAGGAGGTAGTACACCAGTAGTGTTTTGGTGAAAAAAAATGGAGGGACAGATGAAACAAAACAAAATTCGATCAAATGGTAGAAAGATGAAAATGTGGAGAAAACCACCTTGTCAGATGAAGCAATATCTAACAGTACACTTACGACGTAGAAAAGGAAGATAGGGTCAGTCAAAACCAACTTACCTTGGCCAAATCCTCATCCTTTTCTGTGCCCACATCCTCACCTTGCTCATCCTCCAAGAAGGGGTTAGTTTGATCTAGAGGGCTCTCTGGCCTCTTTTGCTGTATACACAAATACAAATAGGTATTCTTTACTACTTCTAAATCTTGTAAATAAAAATCCAGAGCAACAGTACTCATGATTTAGGACTACCTGTGTAATTATTGTATAGACAATAATTAAAATTAAGTCCCGGCTTCTTTCTTCCATCTCAATGTAGATCATTCAACGAGGCTTTGATGAAGCACCTCCAATTATAAAATTCCACTCAACTAAAACCCTGATTGAATTATAAAAACCCAACAGGCATGGGTGTAAACTGAACTGAAGACAAAAGGGCCTGTGTCTAGTCTAAATATTATCATTTCTGGGCAAGCTTGTCTGTATAAGCGCTACAACAAAACTAATGTGCCCAACATAATGTGTCTTTTCTCTGAGTATCGCTTCCACCTCCACAAGCCAACATGACCTGGATAAGGGGTTTCTTCAGGCTGTGACACTAAGCTACCAATCATGAGTTTCACTGAGTGTGATTATAGTGCTAACAGTGGCAAGGAGTAACAAATAAACATTCTGCTTTAATGAGACCAATCTACACGCTGCCATTCTGCTAATGCAACAGCAAAAACAAGAATAGTGCACACACACATACACTCACTGGAATTCATGATCTAATTTCCTATTTTGTGAATTCTACCTTTAATAACTGGAAGAAACTGGAATCAATAGACCTGTATTGTGACGTGTATTGTGCGTCTGTGTGTGTTTTTTCTTACTCCAGGTACATCAGTCAAGGTACATCCTGTGAAGCGTTTGGCCAGTAAACTCTCGAAGTTTGTCGTCCTCTGAATGGCAAACAGAAGCAGCTTCACCTCAATCTCCTTAGCCCGTGTTCGCATCACTTTGGCTAGCTCCACCCTTAGAAACACACAAAAATGGACACAGTAGTGTTGACATCCCAGATATCCTTATTGGTATGTAATTCTCTTTTAAATGTCCTTTAAGATAATGCATGTCTTTTCAGGCATTTTTCATATGATACTACTATGATTTTTGCCAGAAGTTTGTTTGTTTTGTTACTCAGCTGTAGCTGGGCGCTACATACAATGTCTGCTACTTTCATCTCTCGTGGAGGTCAGGGGAAACGACTGAGAATTGTGGACACTAGGTCACCGCTCATTCAGGTCACCTACGTCAACTGGACAGAAGGTTGCACTGAATCCCAGGGTCATGTCAGGCACGCTATACCAACGCGGTTCATTTCATAATGCTGAAGAGTTCCATGACCAATTTCTGAATTTTTGTATGCCTTTTTAATTGATTTAAATTTATCTTCAAAGTTCATACCCTAAGTTCTATGTCAACGTATCTTCCTAGATGTGTTTACCTGGTGATATGACAGAACTCCACTGCAATACGCTCTGTCATGCACCACTCTTCGGGAAACATCCGGCCATATTTCTCTTCATAATCTACCAACTGCCGTTTGATCCAGGCGTAGCGGCGGTCAATCTTGTCCAGCCACGCAACCTGAGCAACAGGACAAAATACATTTTTATTAATGCCTAAATACCACCTTTGTGGTAGTTACATATCTACTAATGCATAGGATAATATTTAGCGCATTGGGATTAAAATTCTCACTCACATCTTGGTTTTCCTGGAAGAGCACCAGGTACTCTGAGAGGTGCTGCCTGATGAACTTTTTGATGATTTCCTGTTTGATGCGAGGATCCAGAACATTGGCCACCAGACAGGCATCTCTCAGCACATTACTGGGCCCACCTGGTCTCTGGATGGAAATAAAAGTTAAATATAAAATTCTATACAGGGAGAAAGAAGAACAAGAATGTCTAAACAGAGATAAACGTCCAAGGAAAAAATAAAGCAAAACAAAAAAACATGAAAATCAGGATTTTTACACTGCACAACATATTTACCTTGGAGCCCTGAGAGGGGAAGGCTTCTTCAAAATCTGCCAAGATCTGAGTCCCCAGTTCACTCTGTGCTGCTTTTACTCTTAAATAGGACAAAAAACAAGAACACGGAGTATATCACCGTTTTCTCAGTCTTACAGCTACCAACCACAGTAAAAAATATGTTTTAATTATTGATGTTTTGTTACAAAAAACTCAAAAAGTCTTCTACATACATTAACTTCAGGAAACTTATATATGAGGTTGAGGCTAAGTTAAGCAAGGACAGCAACGAAAGCCATGACAATTGTCTGTACTAAACAAGAAAGGGAGAGAAAATATCACAGACACATGTCAACTGAGCTGGTGGCCTTCATTTAAATTCATTTAAACTGACTAAATACACTGTCCACTTCTCTTGACCAGCTACTGAGTATGAGACTCTAACCAGTCACACTGCTCTACAGCCCCAGTTTTGGTTGTGTGTCACACTCTGATAAGCTGCTGTCAGATCATTTAATAAAATCATCTGAGTCTGTAGCAGAGTTTACAGCTGTTTTATCTAAGACCAAGCTGTCAGCAGCAGGCCTGGCTGC